>OY804578.1:68856826-70056826 GCA_963680875.1 Bathymodiolus brooksi | reverse complement strand
TACACACGCTAAAACACATGTCTTAGGTCTATCCCTAGATTTTCCTTACGAGACAAGGTAACACTACGACTATTGAAGCTCCTTTTTAAGGGAGTGGATGTAGTCGAGTGGTCTAGGGCGCTGGACGTAAGGCTAAGCGAATGGTGCTGCAGTGTAACAATGGTGTGGGTTCAAATCCCGTCGAGGGAAGAACAAAAATTTGACAGCTATAAAATCTAATTCTAACACTGTTTGGTTTAATTTTCAGACGTATATAATATTTAGTATTAACCTAGTATCCTTTAAAGTAACTTTGAGATCCAGTGGGACAGATATATTGTATGGTTGTCACTTGCTTCTAGACGTTTGTATAATATACTTTATTTCCTGTGACTGTATAGTGAATTCTTCATTATCCTATCCAATATATTAAAAATTGCTGAATTAGATTGCTGTCAAATTATAATATTAAGTATATATGTACCATCTACACACGCTAAAACACATGTCTTAGGTCTATCCCTAGATTTTCCTTACGAGACAAGGTAACACTACGACTATTGAAGCTCCTTTTTAAGGGAGTGGATGTAGTCGAGTGGTCTAGGGCGCTGGACGTAAGGCTAAGCGAATGGTGCTGCAGTGTAACAATGGTGTGGGTTCAAATCCCGTCGAGGGAAGAACAAAAATTTGACAGCTATAAAATCTAATTCTAACACTGTTTGGTTTAATTTTCAGGCGTATATAATATTTAGTATTAACCTAGTATCCTTTAAAGTAACTTTGAGATCCAGTGGGACAGATATATTGTATGGTTGTCACTTGCTTCTAGACGTTTGTATAATATACTTTATTTCCTGTGACTGTATAGTGAATTCTTCATTATCCTATCCAATATATTAAAAATTGCTGAATTAGATTGCTGTCAAATTATAATATTAAGTATATATGTACCATCTACACACGCTAAAACACATGTCTTAGGTCTATCCCTAGATTTTCCTTACGAGACAAGGTAACACTACGACTATTGAAGCTCCTTTTTAAGGGAGTGGATGTAGTCGAGTGGTCTAGGGCGCTGGACGTAAGGCTAAGCGAATGGTGCTGCAGTGTAACAATGGTGTGGGTTCAAATCCCGTCGAGGGAAGAACAAAAATTTGACAGCTATAAAATCTAATTCTAACACTGTTTGATTTAATTTTCAGACGTATATATATATATATATATATATATATACCAGTGAACCTTTTAAAACAAACTTGGCGCTTGAATCCCCAGTGATACAGTGTATTAACGGTGTGGGTTCAAATCCTGCTGAGAGAAGAACAGACAATTTTTGAGCTAAAGATTCTAACTCTTAACACTGTTGGGTTGAATGTTTTGACGTTGATATCTGTAGAAGGTGGCAGTGTGGACAATCATATAACATCATTAACTTTAATATCAAGTTTCTATGTATATTTTTGAAAATGCCATTATGTATTTAGCTTTCAGTGAAATAGGTTGAATACAACCAAATCGCTTAGAATTTTTCCAGGAAGGGGGTGAATGTACGTCATAATGTTGGAAAACTGGAAGCCATTTTGTGCCGAATGAAGATACATTTTTACTTATAGCATTAGTTATTGTAAGGATAACATTACATGTGATAGTGCATGAAATGTCCCTAAATATCCGTTAAATAACGGTGTGTTCATCGTTCAAAAACTTGTTGTCAAACTCTCAAACACTTAGACAACGTTTTCGCAACATATGGATATAGCATTGTCGAGATAATGCACACACAATAACTAATGCTATTAGTAAAACCTTACCTTCAAGCAGCACAAAATGGCTTTCAGTTTTCTTATATTGTGACATACATTCACCCCTTGTTTCCAGATGATGCAATAATGTTTACAAAGTAGCTTTTGTACTTTTACCTCATAAATAGAAATGTTATACATGTATGTACAGTGCGTCCCTGTGGATAGGTGGAGTCCTCTTGATGGGTATGGTTATAATACTGAAAGCCTGACTCAGTGGACTGTAGCGTGATACAGGCTTGGAGAGTACATCACTTGCTTGCACACTAAAATAAAGACATCTTTTGTAGATTTTGATAAATAGCAGGCAGGCACATTATAGCTGCTACAAAAGACTAAATGTTTCATCCCTACCCAAATCTCCTTATTTTTTCAGTGGCAGTAAAAAGTTATTGACCCGGTTGACCCATCCATCCCTCTTTTATATATAGTTTTTATATATTATTGAACTTGTCCTCATCCCGAATATAGCTGTCAAATTGCTCACTGGACGTTAATCAATAATTAATCAATCATTATATGCAATAATATTGTTTTTTGTTTTTTTTTAGTTCATAATGAGATTTTGTATATATATTAAAGTGTCGCATGAGGTAAAATTACAACAAC
Source organism: Bathymodiolus brooksi (assembly GCA_963680875.1). NCBI lineage: Eukaryota > Metazoa > Mollusca > Bivalvia > Mytilida > Modiolidae > Bathymodiolus > Bathymodiolus brooksi. The sequence continues at coordinate 70,054,436 of OY804578.1, read as the reverse complement.
CATCTTGTAAAAATTCTGGAGCTTTCTACCAGATGCTTAATTCTTAAGGAGTACTTTTTGATTATTTGAAATAAACATGTATTGATTGCTCAAAATATTAGCAATTATGATTGGGCACAAGTTATAATAGCTTTAATAATGGTACTTGAAGACCATTTATATTATATATATCAACAGTACTAGACTTGATGTTTTTTGTGTCCATTAATATTTCCTTGGGCTCTCTAAAATTTGTATTTCAGATCTGATAATATGATAACTCTTAGCCAAATAGTATTCCATTGATAAATTGTTATGTTAAGGCATTTCTAACTGGAATTGACATTTGTATCCTTTCATTTACAGATGCACCAACTGTTACAGTAACTGATACTACCTATAATCAAAATGAAGCCATCAGAACAGTGGCATGTGTCCCTGATGGTAATCCTCAATTGTATACATACTATAAATGGCAGCACAAGTCTCAGTATGGTGTACTGATTCGTGAGTTGGATGGAGGGACTAATGGTGCACTAACATTACCAAGTATTCCTGTAGAAGATAGGTACCAGGACAGTGGTGAATATGTATGTACAGCTGGTAATGATATTGTAGGCAGTAATGGAAATGTAGAACAGACAGGATCTGGTTATGTCATAATAAACGGTATGTAGAACAGACAGGATCTGGCTATGTCATAATAAATGGTATGTAAAACAGACAGGATCTGGTTATGTCAATATAAGTGGTAGGTAAAACAGACAAGATCTGGCTATGTCAATATAAGTGGTAGGTAAAACAGACAAGATCTGGTTATGTCATAATAAATGGTATGTAAAACAGACAGGATCTGGTTATGTCAATATAAGTGGTAGGTAAAACAGCGACGATCTGATTATGTCATAACAAAAGGTATGTACAACATACAGGATCTGGTTATGTCATAATAAACGGTACAGCAGACAAAATATGGCTATGTCATAATAAACAGTATGTAAAACAGACATGATCTGGCTATGTCATAATAAACGGCATGTAAAACAGACAGAATCTGGCTATATCATAATAAATGGTATGTAAAACAGAGAGGATCTGGCTATGTAATAATAAATAGTATGTAAAACAGACAGGATGTGGTTATGTCATAGTAAAGGGTATGTAAAACAGACAGGATCTGGTTATGTCAATATAAGTGGTAGGTAAAACAGACAAGATCTGGCTATGTCAATATAAGTGGTAGGTAAAACAGACAAGATCTGGTTATGTCATAATAAATGGTATGTAAAACAGACAGGATCTGGTTATGTCAATATAAGTGGTAGGTAAAACAGCGACGATCTGGTTATGTCATAACAAAAGGTATGTACAACATACAGGATCTGGTTATGTCATAATAAACGGTACAGCAGACAAAATATGGCTATGTCATAATAAACAGTATGTAAAACAGACATGATCTGGCTATGTCATAATAAACGGCATGTAAAACAGACAGAATCTGGCTATATCATAATAAATGGTATGTAAAACAGAGAGGATCTGGCTATGTCATAATAAATGGTATGTAAAACAGACAGGATGTGGTTATGTCATAGTAAAGGGTATGTAAAACAGACAGGATCTGGTTATGTCAATATAAGTGGTAGGTAAAACAGACAAGATCTGGCTATGTCAATATAAGTGGTAGGTAAAACAGACAAGATCTGGTTATGTCATAATAAATGGTATGTAAAACAGACAGGATCTGGTTATGTCAATATAAGTGGTAGGTAAAACAGCGACGATCTGGTTATGTCATAACAAAAGGTATGTACAACATACAGGATCTGGTTATGTCATAATAAACGGTACAGCAGACAAAATATGGCTATGTCATAATAAACAGTATGTAAAACAGACATGATCTGGCTATGTCATAATAAACGGCATGTAAAACAGACAGAATCTGGCTATGTCATAGTGAATGGTATGTAAAACAGAAAGGATCTGGCTATGTCATAATAAATAGTATGTAAAACAGACAGGATGTGGTTATGTCATAGTAAAGGGTATGTAAAACAGTCAGGATCTAGTTATGTCATAATAAACGGTATGTAAAACAGACAGGATCTGGAAATGTCATAATAAAAGGTATGTAAAACAGACAGGATCTGGCTATGTCATAATAAACGCTTGTAGAACAGACAGGATATGTCTGTCATACTAAAGGGTATTTACAACAGACAGTGTCTGATTATATCACAATAAACGCTATGTAAAACAGACAGAACATGGTTGTCAAAGTAAACGGTATGTAAAATAGACAAGATATGGTTATTTCATAACAAACGGTATGTAAAACAGAGAGGATATGGGTATGTAACAATAAACGGTATGTAAAACAGACAGGATCTGGTTATGTCAATATAAGCGGTATGAAAAACAGACATGATGTGGTTTTGGGACAATTAACAGTATGTAAAACAACTGGAATCTAGCTATGTCAATCGACAAATAACAAGACTTTTTTCTAATAATTGAGGTAGGAAAATATCTAGCATAATCTCAAAGCAGACACAACTTTAATTCAGAAATCTCAAGTTTAGATAATTTTGTAATTTTTTAAACGATTTTAAGCTGTCGTGGAGTATTTAATTGTAGATTGCAGATATATGTTAAACTCATGAATAGCCGAAACTCTAAAAAAAACATAAATATATCAAAGCTTGATCTATCCCTGTAGTGGGACTTTTTGGTTTCTGTTAGAGTCCTTGTGGGATATGAGTGATAGCGATAATTGGGATGGTATGCTGATCTACTGGTCTATTGAAATATCTTAACTCGGAAAGTCTTTCAGATGCTAGTCTACCGACATATTGCAAATACAGTAGCTACTTCATGTGCAACCGAAATCAGTACAAAAATATGCAAATATAGACAAGGCAAAACAATGTAAACATGGCAACACATGGATAGGTATCATCCACAATAATCCAGTAATGTGTTTACTTAAAAGTAAAGAGACACTAACATATAGAGAAAGAAATCGCTAAAAGATGGCAATTGTATCTGTTAGGTTATAAAATAAATACCCTTAATTTATATTATGTCAATGTTGTTATATTCGTTTCACGTCATGTAGTCAGATCTCAGTGTATATTCTTCGCGCTGCCCCTGTCGCGGATAGCGGTCTTTAGATACTTAATAGATGAATCAGTTAAAATGATTAACACAGTAGTACATTTTGGATAACATTATTGCTTTTGTACTGTGAAATGACGATGCAAATCAGATATATTAAACTGACAACAGTCTAAGTCAGTGATATATCTTGGAACAAGGGAAGAACGGGTAAGCCAGAAACTATACCACCCACTTACAAAGGATGAATAGCTAGAAAACTAATTACAAGTTTCTCCTCCATTGCTTGTATCCGATATTTTACTAAATTTTCCTTCCAATATATATGTACCCCACATTGGTCAAATACACCTTGGGTTTCAAGATTGCTTGCAGCATAAGCGCGAACGTGATAGAAAGCACATTGAAAACAAAATGTTTTCTCTTGTTATATTTCTTTGTTCTTGAAGATATAGTGGCTATGCACCACATGGCATTTCTTTAGTGAATGTAAGCTATGATGTATGATTTAAAGGTACCTTCCACTACTCGTAACTTTGCGGGAAAGTTTTATCGTAATGTTTTATTACTAGTTTTACTAAAATGGTCGTAATTCTTACAAGGCTTCTTGCGTCGACTCCTATACTGGTGTCGACTTTTAGTAAAACGATCACAGGATTTATACTTTCATTATTTTCCTTGTAAAGTATATAGAAAAACACAGATTTATGATGTACATTTCTTTAAATTTAAATTTAAGCGTATTTTATTCTGAAAAGTACTGAAAAGGATTGGATAGCAGTAGAAGCCGATATAAATCCTCTCCTCTGAATTTCTGTCATAGCCTTCATCATGGACAGTCTTTGCGAGAAATAAAGTCAAAGAGTCCAAACAGAATAGACAAAATTGGCTAAGGTCACATATCGCTGAGGGATGAGAACCTTGGTTTTAATAATTATTGCATTATTGCATTATTGCGGAACTGTACATTTCAATAAGAAGTATATCTAAAAAGCTAGTTTCGAAACACGATCCACTGGGTGGATGATAACATCGGGGAAACATATCTTATATCTTATAATTATTATTATTATTTATTTCATTATAAATGTATCTGAATTATGATCTAGAACCGACATTGTTTGAACCTCATATAACATATACATCTAATTGTTGTATTATTTAATTTTTTCAGCTCAACCAATATTCACAAATGCCAACAAATTAACACAGTATGGTGAATTTGGTAAAAATGTTGAAATCAATGTTTATATATACAGTATACCTAAATATACAACACCAAGGTGGTACAGAGATAACACACCAGTTTTGACATCAACCAAATATGTCGTGTCAGAAAGAGTAGCAATAGTTAATGATACATTCCATGGTATAGATGTACAACTGGATGGTTACAGTGTTATGTTGACCATCAAAAATTTGGAAGAATCTGACTTCAATGTTAGTTATAGGCTAAAACTGTCATATGATGTGAGTCATACTGTACAGTATTCTGTTTTGCTAGAATCTGCAAGTAAGTATTCAAGATAAATTATGCATACAGCAAACTACAAATAAAACACAAAAAAACAACAAACAAACAAACAAACAACACATGAAACTAAGCTTATTTAAAAACTAAAAAAAAAAAGAAAAAAAAAAAAATTAAAAATCAAAACAAAATACTTTACATCTTGACTATATGAGTAATATGGCGGGTGTCTTATAAGGGACAAGAACTGCTCACCGTTCGCGCACATTTGGACGCACAACCGCCTTTGGTGGGGTTGGCGTTGCTAGCCTTTATTTATTTTGATGTGTTGTGTATTTGACGTGTGCTCCCAATGTTGCCAGTGTTGCTGGATTGTCCATTGTTTGCTTTATCTCTAACGTTTATTTAAGATTAAACTGAATGGAAGGAATTCATGAAAAATATTTTCATAAATTCTAAATTTTAATGAATTCAAACTAATTTGAAATAATTTGTTATGTTGCAGGTGCCCCTCGGACTCCCACCAATTTCACTTTAGTTAGTTCTACAGACACACGTATTGTGATTGAGTGGATTCCTGGATATAATGGTGGGGATGAACAAACTTTCAATATACAATACCGTATTATTAATGAATCCAAGATATGGACCACTCAGGAAATTCCAAAATATAACAGACAGAACTACACACTAGTTGGTCTACAAGGTGACACATGGTATAAACTGAGAATGTTTGCAGAAAATAGGTTTGACAGAAGCCGTGTTACATATATACAAAGTATATCAACAATGCCAGCTGTTGAAAAGGGTATTTTATTTAGAGTATTTATATTTTGTTCTATTTAAAATATAGGCTTTCATCCAACAAATGGAGGTTGGACGTTGTAGCCATCACATACGTGAACGTCTCATCAGAATCATTTTTATTCCTAAATAAAAAATGTAGATATCTAATCTAGTGCTTTCTGGAATAATCATCATCGCACTTCCAGAAACGTTCATAATAAAAATAAATGGAAATCCAAATAAATCAAAAGACTGTGGAAGGAAGCAAACAAAAGATTACAAAATAGCCAACATCTACCAATGCCATCTGTATCATAGGGAGATTGACCTTAGTTGTAATAAATTACGTTATTTAGGAACTGTCAATTTTAAGCTGTTAAATTTTCTTATAGTAATTGATCATTGTTCAAAAAGTTTTCTCTTAGAAATAACGGCTACTAGGGTGGCGTGTTTGACAGTATATGTATACATAGAACAATATCACGTTATGGTAAAACAAATAATAGGTGTAACTGATATATACAAATATATTTTCCTTTCTTAACATGTTCACAATGGTTATTTCTGTGCATACTTGTTACAGTGGGGGATATATCAATTTTAATGGTATTCATGTCTAAACCTTAAAATTGTCATAGCAACGAAATATGTTGTGCATGCTCTTTTAATTGTAATACATGTATGTGATTCCTTAAACATAAACACTGGTTATATATATCGTGTGAACATCTTGCTAGATATGTTTTTGCAATCAGACTCTTATTTTCTTGTGGAGTTATCGAAACTGGTATACTAAATGGTGCTTTAATTAAAATAATCGATGACTGGGTTCTTCAATTAAAAAAACAATTAATTAAAATAATATCGGTCACTGCCAAGATTTAATACACATCGCTTAATAATTATATATACTACATAATTACTTCATTCAAAAAATAAAATAATATGTAGAAAACTTTTGTTTTACGTTGGCGTTTTGGCGTTTCTAATTACCGGTATAAGTTTCTGGTATATTTTCAGAACCTCAGAAAATAAGTGGTCTGGATGGAGATGTTATTGGAGGAGTGGTTGGTGGTGTAATAATTATTTTAGTGATAATTTTAGGGATCCTATTCTTCATGAGAAAGAAAGGTAACATATGTAGCATTTAATTGTGTCCTCTAGATCAAATTGTCCGTCGGATATTAATACATATGTTATTGTGTCCAGCAGACACTATTTTATATCGCAATCTATAAAATATTGTCCGGGGGGACACTTTAACATAGGACACTATTATGTCTTACCCTAACCCTAACCATAACCCTAGCCCTACCCCTAACCTAACCCTAACCCTAACCACTTGTTAGCACGCATAGAGATACATTAGGTCTTAACCGTTATGACGAGTGATGATTTCACTTTATCCATCTTACATCTTGGTGGTAATGTCATGTCAAATCGACATACGTACCGTAGTTTATACGCCATTCATCATTATGTTTCAATAATCAGATCATTAAACACATTGACATCACAGGATGCTAAATAATAAAAGTATGGAGATACGAAAGGAGAGACAATACAATGGCTGCAAACGGGACGAAAATACAAACACTAATTGACAAAACTCTACCCAAAAACAACTAACGATTTAGCAACACGAACCCACAAAAAGATCGGGGTTGAACTCGTGTTCTAAAGAAAAGTCTGTCTTTCTTTTTTACTTGTGACACCTGCCATGTTATTGGTAAACAACAAGAGCAACATGTGATATTGAAATCGTGCTGGACACCAGTGTACATACATAAATACAAATAACATCAATGAATAATGGACGATCTACAAAACAAATAGTATTACATGTAAAGATCAACCAAACTTCTCTTTTTATGCGAAAATTGTATGGGCTACAGATATAAAAATTAATATACATACTGATATGGTGACGACATGAAAGTGATATCACAAATGTAGCGCTGTGGTGGCCATTTCGACATCTGCCTTCACATAAGTGTGAAAGGAAAATAAAATGTATTCAAATTACTATAAATAACTTACTTTTAAAACGTTTTTTTACCACTTGCAAGAAAACAAAACATATATGATGTGTATTTTAATGGCCATATCTAACCACTATAATACCCAAAATGTATATGTAGTGTTAAAGCTTAACTACAGGCTTAATAACACATTTTAGAAATTTATTCAATATTTCAGGTGTGTTCGATGGAAGAGATAAAACAAAATCGAACAGGTAATAATTACACAAATACTTAGTAATACATACACAAATGAGTAGTAATACATACAATGATAATTAGTAATACATGCAATAATAATTAGTATATACATAATTTACTTATCACGTCTATGAATACAACATACAAAATGTATTTCTATAAGGCTTAGGAATAGGATTTCTCACCTGTTCCGTTCAGAGTACAAAGGCATTTAGATTGTATTTATGCTACAATGTCAAACCAGTTAAAACTTTCTTCAATATACAAAGTAAAAACAAGTTGAACAATATATAAAAAAATATCGTTTACTGTCTTGTAAATTTTACTATGTATATCGTATCACTATTTAAGGTATTATCGTCAAGGTCAATTGATCATTGTATATTACTTCTGATAGGGACGAGGCAACAGCTGCTGATAATCTAACAAACAATGATACGTACGAATACATAGAAGGGGCTACGAGTAACCAGAAAAAGAAAGGTAGGAATCATAACATACATCTGCATATATGTAAAACTTGTAGGTAACACAATTTGTAAAAGTCTACATTATCGGAGATTTTGTTTTAGTAAATATTGTTCTTAAGCTACATAGATATATTATATTATAATCGAATGCTAAGCCACTTTATCTGGTCAAATTCACCACATGGCATGTATATGCCATTTCACCGTGGATCCAGAAAGTAAAGGAATGACTTGTTTTTTTAATTTTCTTTTGTCTTACCAATTGGATTAAAAAAGAAATGACGCTTCATATTGAATTACAATATAGTGTGTGTTCTTGCATATTACCACACACTCTTACATCTCTTTACCAATTAATATTTTCAGATCCACCGAACAAGAGAGTGGAAACTCCGTGAGTATCTAAATACATTTATCTATCCCATATAATACAAAGCTAATCTTAAAAAAATCACCGTCTATTAAATGGTGCATACATAGCTTTTATATCAAGAAAAAATATGTTACTGATTGTAAGATTCTTTTTCTTGTAGAAATAAAGAGACCTGCTAAAATGTTTATGGATTACTCTGGATAGATTGCCTTAGATAATCACATTATAGGTTTCGATGTTATGAAACAACCCTTTGAAAATGTCGAAAATGTGAGATTCGTGTATCCCGTGTATCCCGTGTATTATTCTAAGAAGTGTTTCATAAATCATTGTTTGTTGTTTTCTTTCGTTTTTGGTCATTGGATTGTCTGTCCTTCTTCGATTTACGTCTTCTGATTACACATTTGGCATATTGAAACTTTTCATAAAAAATCGTATTAGTTCATTGCGATTCTGGTATATTAAATATAGCTATCTAAATCAGGGCTTAGATTAAGCAAGATTGGGTGAATGTGAAATTATTAGTATTATTGCTGTTTCAAATTAATGTATGTAATAAGGACGTTTGCATATGAATCATGATTACACATGTTTTCCTAATATTGGATATTTGATCTCTCGACTATTTATGCTTATAATGATTTCTAATTTATATATCTATATCAATATTTTATAGATCTACAAAGACTTACGAAGTGCTAGAAATGAAGGACACTCCAAATACGTACGATGATTTATCAAGTAGGCGAGGTATGTCATAGTTGTAATGCTATTTATATTCTGAAAGAAAAATACATGATTAATTAAAGAGTCGTTTGATGTCTACCCTGAGTATTGGATGATGTTCTTTAGACTACATGATTTCACAAGACAACAACTATGTTCACTAATAATTAATTATCATGTACTTGTCGGCAATAGTATTTACTTTGTAATCAAACACGTGTTTTCCACGAAGACGTATTATGTACGATACTATCCAATACCAATACATAGCAACTGTATGTATCAATTAGATATCCCCATCTTATAAAATCTCTTGTAAAAGAAAATAAATAACAGAATTCTTTGATGATTGATTACGCGTCTGTTGGTAAATATTTGTTATTAGTAGTATGCGTTCACTAGGACCGAACACAATACACAGTAGCTGTGTAATAGAATGAAAAACAACAAATACCACACTGTCAGAACAGTTCGAAAATACAGTTGCTAATTCGGAGAAAGAGGCAAATCGAATAAAATACAAAAAACACACAGATACGTGAACGCTCACATTTCTGTCTTGGTACAGGCACTGTAATAAAAATATTACGAAGCTAAGCTGGTTTTATCGGCTCAATCCTGAAATGCTTTCCACATATGAGTAAAATGTTAATCTTCATATATAACACTGACGATTAATCAGGCGTACTCACGACTACTTTTGTAAACCAAAAATATTCTACAACACAAAACAGATAACACTACATACTCTAGATTCTGACAAAGGCACAATATATAAACTATCTTGTGATGTTTGATTTGTCAATATTTAGTGTTGAAATTTGATCAAGAAATGTACTATCATCTTTTATATTTCAGAACCAAGCAAATATCTACCGTAAGTATCATAATAACACATACACGTGGGTGTTGTCTCTAAGCATCGACTAATGTACCAAGACAGATAGTGGTAAACTTATCATCTTTGTTTATCACTGCATTCTACTGCCTAAGGCAGAAATTTATAAATTTATGATATCTGTTAATCACTGCATTCCAATGCTCAAGGCTTTCAGAAAAGGTGTTAATCAGTACATCAATCTATTGCCCAATGGTTTCACATTGTCTGTAAGTCATGGCAGTACAATGTTCTGCACAACGGTTTGACATTCTGTGTGTGTCCTGACAGTACAATATTTTTCAAAAGGCATTCACATCGTATGTACGTTCTAGCAGTACACTATTCTCCACAAAGCTTTAAAATCGTGAGTGAGTCGTGATAATACAATTATATGCAAAATGGTTCCACATTGTGCGTGTGTCGTTACAGTATAATTAAATGCACAACGTATTTGCATCGTGTGTGAGTAGGTACAATACAACATTCTACACAACGGTTTCACATCCGTGTGGGAGTCGTGACAGTACAATATTCTGTCCCACGGTTTCAACTCATGAGTAACGGCATCGGTGGCGTAATGGTTAGCGTGCTCGACTGGAGTGCAATAATTCGTGGTTCGATCCCCGGTCTGGTCAAACCAAAGGCTATGAAATTGGTATTTGTTGCTTTTCTGCTAAGCACACAACATTAAGGAGAAAGACCAAAGACTGGTTGGCTCAGAATCAGAATAATGTGTCCGAGTGAAGCGACATGTCTATTCGTGGACTGTTGTTTCTGAGAGCTAGCACTATGAAGCAAAGCAGACCGCATCATCATCTCATTGACAATTAACTTGTTCTCGCCATAATATAGATGAAATATTGCTGAATTGGCATTAAGCAACAATCACCCACTCAATGCATGTGTGAGTCGTGATAGTACAATTTTCGGCAAAAAGTTTTCATATAGTGTTTGATTCGTGACAGTATAATATTCTACACAACGGCTTAACTTTATGAGAAAATTATTTTGAACAAAAGTTTCACATCGTGTGTGTGGCGTGATTGAATAACATTCTGTACAATTGTGAAGGTACAATAAAATCCACGACAGTTTCATATTTTGTGTGGGATGTGACAGTGCAATTTTCAGCACAACAGTTCCACATAGTGTGTGAGTCGTGCCAGTACAATAATGTCCACAACAGTTTCACATAGTGTGTGAGTTGTGACAGTACAATAATGTGTACAACGGTTTCACATAGTCTGTGAGTCGTGACAGTGCAATATTCTACACGACGGTTTCACTTCCTGTGCGGATCGTGAGAATAAAATATTGTAAACAGCGGTTTCACATCTTGTGTGCGCCGTGACTGAATAACATTCTGTACAATGGTGAAGGTACAATAAAATCCACGACAGTTTCATATTTTGTGTGAGACGTGACAGTGCAATATTCAGCACAACAGTTTCACATAGTGCACGAGTCGTTACGGTATAATATTCTGACTTAGTGTTTCACATTATAAGTGAGCTATGACAACTGCACTATGTACTTGTAAAGTTTTTGAGATTTTAGAGGCCTCATATTGGCATTTATATTGTGAAGGTCACATTGTATTGTGATAGTATAATCTACTGACCAACGGTGTTTGACTCTTTTTCGCACCTATTTATAGTGTGTCAATGTTTGCTTACTTTTTGTTAATTAAGATATACCTACTAATTTCTAATATCCAGAACATGTATTTATCACTGTTGTAGTATTCACGGATATGGTGTATATATTTTTATTATGAAATGCATTTATAATACTTTCAAGACACGGATGTACATAAATAAATGAAAAAAAGTACCCTTGGTAAGATAGAACAATCTTCTTTCAATCAAGTTAAAGGACTACATTATCCACGGGGTGAGAAAATATTATGTCCAAGGTCTCACAATATGCGTTTATTATGAAAACTGTACCGTTTACTGCCCAATGGATTTATATTAGGCGTGAACTATCACTCTAATACTGTTTACTGCCCAAAGATTTTACATTATAGCACCACCTAATATAAACCTGTTTCATTCTATATACAAACTATGGCCATTTAATAATATTATTTTAGTGATTTATTCATTTGATCATATTGCCTTATTTTCCCACAGCTTTGTTCATCTTTTAGGTACAATGTACAAAAATGTAATTTTATATATTTTAGTTCCACAGAACATTATGAGGCACTGGGTCAACAAGATAAACCTAATGTTTATGACAGTATACAGAACAAAGAAGGTAAACAATAAGAAATTACTCAAAAGAAACAACACTTCCGTTGAATGTCATTTGTTCACCCAGTTATAATGTCAGGGTTGGTAGTTTGCTCACATACTTAATAAGAACGGATGATAAAACTAGCTTAACCCCGCCACTTTTATATTAACGGTGTGGTATTCATAGTTTTTATTTCACTAATACTTGTTTGTGATATCCCCCTATGTTTTGTCAAGTATTGTACAGTGTTATTATTTATCGTTTGTTTGTATATTGAATATTTCACACATCTGTCCTTTATCATCAATGACAACAAATCATGGTTGTAGTTAAAAATTAATATTAGGGATTGCTTATGACAAGAAGAGCTTGAAGATACCAAGGGGGGGGATCAGCATCCGTAAATCGATGAACAGACAACACAACGGCCAAAAGAAAAAGAACAAAAGGACAAACAAAGATATACAAAATATTACACATAACCACAATATAGTACTTGTTTTCATACAACACACATTATACTTGTTACAATACAACATACATTAAATATATTATCCTTTTAACATCAAATTACAATTAGCAATTAATATTACTTCTACGTTCTGTACATTTGCTGAATTCTCTTGTTCGTGGATGTTAAATCTGCTATTCTTCATTTTGTTTACAACACTTACACATTCGTCTGATGACCCTTATAATAAAATATTTACGTATATAAAACACAATATAATGTTGACCTTATAATACAATATTTACGAAAAATATACACAATTTAATGTTGTCACTTTTGTTATTGATATTTATTATTTATTTCAGAATCAGAAGATAGAGAATACGTCAATCTTAAATTTTAATTTAACTTGTAAGACTTATTTTCATTGGCTACTGCTGACAGTCAAATTCAATTGACATAATTATGTACTTTTTGATTGGCTGTAATTTCAAATATCATATTAGCATTAACAATATTACCTGGTACGAGGACTATTTTTTTTTATCTCGATAAGACATATAATAGAAACGCAGTTGGACACATTTCTTCTGATTGGGTAAAAGAGGACATAATAAATATTATACAGTGTTCTACAAATAGTTTCACATGACAATGTAGCATTTTGTCGAGATAAATGTCTTTAAAACAAAGCTAAAGCAGCTTATTGTTAACGGACAACTGGTTAAATGTATATAATTTTTGGTCAAAGACTACAACTGTGACGATAAAAAAGTTTTAATAAAATGATTAGCAAAAAAATACTAGACCATCGGTTATTTTCACTAATACCTCAGTAATCTCGAGAGGAGACCACTACAAATATATCATCAGTTTGCTGGAATTAAAAAAATAAAATAATAATATAACTTGGAATTAATTATGAAAGTCTAGCTATACCAGCAGATTTCCAATAGTAGTATCACAGAAAACCTGCTTGAAGGAGTCAGCTACGGGAAAAGTTGGAGGAAACACAACACTATATAGAACTAGAGATAAAGCAACACGAACTCCACTTAAAACCGGTGAAGAACTCAGTTACTGATCCAGTAGTGTCATGAGTCGTGGTACTATTAAACGACATGGACATCATCTGATATTGTAATCGTTTTTCACAATGGTATGCGTAAATAAATAGAAGAAGTATTTATAAATAATTAACCACTTACCTCGTTCTGAATATGCATGGCATATCTACTGCTAGACGTTAAGCAACAATTAATCAATGAACCACTTACGAATCAACCGGAAGCAAAGACGAAACGAACATCGTGATCAGCTGAAATTGTAGCAGACCACACAACACGGAACAAAGAACGTGAAAACATTTATTGTAACAAATGAACACGAACACTGCCAATATCTGGAATGAATCGAGGTACTGCGAAAGGGTAATCAAATTCTGTTCCACAACTGGTAACCGTCGTGTTACTCTTGTTACTAATCCTGTGACATTTCATGAAAGAAGAAAGGACAAAATTGTGACCACGACACAAATAATCCGTACCGGTTTACCAAGTCATGATGACGATATGAAAACGTTCGAAGAGATTACTTCAATCTAACCACTAAGCGAAACTGCATAGGTGTTGTAAACCAAAAGCTATTAGATTAGTATTTGTTGGCTCACCGATTCTCACGCAGCAGTAAGTTGTAAGAGGAATGACTGGTTGACCCGGAATAAGTTATTGTGTCCAATTGAAGCGACATGTCGATCCGTACATTGGTGATTCAATAAGATAGCACTATTAAAATCCAAATAAGCCTGTTGGTGTGGTACAAATCATACATCATCATCATCTCATCGAAATGTAACTTGTTATCGCCATTATATAGCAGACAAATTGCTCATTGGACGTTAATCAAAAAACAGGTGTTGTTACATATATATATATGAAATAAATACATAGATATCCAACATAAGACGAACGACGCATTTCATGCATGCCCATGGTGGACGAACAAATAATTAATGTCTTGGGAAACAAGTTAACCAAAGGGTCTAAACATCATTACCTATCTCCGAATGATATTGACCTTATTGATCACAGTTAAACGGCCCTCACTGTATTTAACTGTATACGTAATGTAATAGCTGTGATTTCAGAAATGTTGCGGGGGTCAAACCGGTTAAGGGGATCACCACCCGTCTTGATAATTGGATTGATTGAATGCTTGATTTTTGGTGTTTGAACGCCACTTTCAGCAATATTTCAGCTATATCATGGCGACCAGTTTTAGTGGTGGAAGAAGTCGGAGTACTACGAGATAACCACCGACCATGGGCAAGCAACTGGTAAACTTTATCACTTGCGGCCTGAGTCGAGTGCACCCTTTTTGTAATTTACAATGTTGGGCGCGAACCCATGCCACATAGGTAATAGGCTTGTATGAGTTGTTAGGTAATCCAACTACCTACCTCATTGAGCCACCCGGGCCCTTGATAATTGGGTCTCCAACTACACCATATATATAAGCAAACAATGAAAATGACCTGCACATTTGTATCCACTAAAAAGGACCATAAGAAAGGTTTAAAGATACCAACAGACAACACAATGGCCAAAGGAAAAAGTACAAACAACGATCTACAAAACATACATATAAAACTAAGCATCGAATAACACAAAACCCACTAATACCGGAGTGAACCCAGGTACTCGGAAGGGTAAGCAGTTCCTGCTCCACTAGTGACACCCGTCGTGTTAATCTAGTTACAAATCCGGTGATAAGTCATGCACGAGGAAAGGACCGGGAAGTGCTTACGACAAGTGGAACATATCCGTGGTCATTTGTGACACGGATATTCCATAACGTCAACTAAGTCATAAAATATTACAAAAGTGAGTGACCAAATAAAACATGGACAATACCAAAGTAGGCTCAGTGAATGTTCTGTGAGACTAGCTAATAATGTAAAATGTGATTCTGAGCTAGGACAAAACAAAACTCATAATTTATATTCTTATAAGATTTAATATGAAATATTTACAAACATTTAAACAAATTAAAGGTCTCCGTGAGAGACCATAATACACAGATATAAATAAAACAATGAAAAGGACCTGCACAAATTTGTATCCACTTAAAAGGATCATAAACTATAAAAAAAATTGAGCATGGACAGTACCAAAGTAGGTTCAATGAATGTTCTTAATTAACTGAGACTAGCTAAGAATGTAAAATGTGACCTTGAGGTAGGACAAAACAAAAATCATAATTTATATTCCTTTTTATATTCATATATTATTATATCAGATTTAATATTAAATATTCATCAACATAAATTAATGGTCCCCGTAAGAGAAATTAATACATAGATCAATGTGTAGGAATTAAAATAGTAATACAGTGTGAAAAGAAGTAATAATGTGTAGATTTTTAAAATATGTGTAGGGTTCGTTCTGTTCAATCTATTGATTTATTTCTGTCTTATGCTGTTTGTATGTTAGCGGCTTCTCATTAACTCATTGGTATTTTGATATATTACACAGGTATTTACAAAAACTTAGTACAAATTTGCTTCGCTAAAAATCCACATTTCACATCCTCAAAGCAATCTTGTCGACGAACTTTCTTAGAAGATGTGCATGTCTTTGTTTCACATTGCTACAATGCTTTGTCTTAATAAAATAGGTTTCGGTTCTTGTGAAAGTGGTTATATTTCATATAGCAAAGGTGATGAACATCAGAGTTAGTACCGTTTTACTTGTCTTGCTAATAATATAAGAAGCATCGTGAAATGTTTTTTACAAAGAAATACAAATATTCAATAATAAGTGTTAAGCATGATTTGTGTACATCTGTACTTCACGTGGATATAGTACATAATAGTTTGTAGTCGTGATAGAAAACTGTGCTCTTCTAGTTAGTAGTAAGTATGAAGTACAGTCAAACCTGTATACAAATGCCACTCATGACAAGGGAACCTGAAATTGCGGCCTTTATGAATAGTTGCCCTTGATATGCAGGTTATGCATTTTATGCAATATTCATTAATGAGAAAATGAGACTGCCCTTTATAGACAGTGATTTGTTGTATAGAGATGCCTTTTTACGGCAGGTTTGACTGTAATTTATGGTGGGTAAAGATTTACATCATAAATCAAATGTACAAATATCATTGTGTAAATAGATAAAAGTAAAAATGATATTAAATAATATGTACAATAATAAATAGCATTCTGTACACGTACTAATTAAAAGAACATATTTACATTCTGTAATTATTGAAACTGGAATTAAAGTTGAATAAGATTTTAAAACAATGTAAATGTACAAATATCAACGAAAATGTCTTTAAAAAAGTATGTTTTAACTGAATTTTACAAAACCGATATTAGACGATTTACAAAAATCTTCCTTCATTCCTCGATCATGACTCATCATGGTTTTTATAGCATGAATAATATGAAGGATGGCATTAGTGGAACAGGAACTGCTTATCCTGTCGAAGTACAGGTAGAATATAGCATAGATTCGCTTAGCACAATGCCAAGCCAATCTGTCACCTAGACCAATTTCACTGCAAAAACATGGTTTTCGCAACCGATCGTACATGCTTGAGACAATATATACACGAAATCATACTACAATGTACAACCAGTGTTGGGTTGAAACCTGGCAAGGGAATAACAAATATTACAAGTAAATAACTGCAAAACAATCTCACTCTTATACTGTTAATATGTTATACAGCTCGGTGTCCTGTCTGGATCCAGTAGTTATATACATGGTTACTTTCTTGACACGTTTATATGTACATATATACAATGTAATATTCTCTAGACATTCCACACTTTAGCACATCATGATAATAACTAATTAGTGTCGGTTGTTTTCTCTTTATACTAAGCTTTCCAAAAAACAATAAAATGGCCACCACGATTTAGTTGAAAGTTGTATTACACAACGATAACATTTATCCTAATTACTTTAATGTTAAATTATATTTAAATGTTTGTTGATTCTTCTTCTTTTGTATCTGAAATGATAAACGTCATGTGATATCAATGTTGACATTAAAACACATATATTATATATATATAGGCGATTAAACAAATCTAATATGAAGTAGCTCACTAGTCATATAAGAAGAGTTTGAAGATACCAAAAGGGTAATCAGACACAATGCAATGATTGAATTTTCCATATACAAAATATGGTGATCATGCTTGAGTGATTTCAAGTATTTATAGAGCACCGTGGTACATGAAAACATTAAAAAGTTCTGAACAGCTTTACTGTCTTCTGGATGAATAATATGATCATGGTTATGAGAAAAACATAAAATAATGCAACAAATAAACAAATGTATTGATCACGACAACACACCTTGAATAAAATATGTTCTAGATTTATTCAAATGTAGAGTGTATGTATGTAAGTATCCTGTCAGCTTAACATAGATTGTACAAATAATGTGTATTTCACACACTATGTGTTGTCTCTGATTCTTATGTGTTTGCATTTCTATATTTCTAATTTGTTCTGTATTTATGTGTGTGCTTCTCTATATTTTGTTTTGTTTTGTTTTGTTTGTTTTTTTTTTTGCCCTTTTGGTTAAAATGTCAGACAACTGCTAAATGCTATCTACTTACAATCAGTAATGTGAAGATGAACATCCTATAGCTTGATTCATTAATTATCCTTGTTAAAACTGAAAGTTGTATGTTGTTGAATAGAAATTGAGAGTGATTTCAAGCATCTCTTTCTCAAACTCAAATATTTTCTGGACATATGAATGTCGGAAATAACTTATATTGTATCTCCGTTGTATTGAATAATCCATATATATATATATATATATATATATATATATAATATTGATAAAAAAAACATGACTAACACTATTTTCATGACGAGGCCAGGATAAGGTACTGGTAATTATGTTTTTTTCACTAACAAATGTAAAGATTTCATTAAAGATTTTAATTGGAGAAAAAAAAATTAGTCAGACAAAGATACTAGCTTAGAACATCATGTCTGTCTTTTTTTTAATATTTTACCGCAGATTGATATAACTTTAGACAATCACCATGTTAAAAACGATCATGATTGCTGAAATATTAGATCATAATTAGATATTGGAACATATTTTTAGATCGTGAACAATATATAACAGATTATTAGATAAACATGCCTTAACAGTTTCTAAATAAAGTAATATGTGTTTTTAAAACTAAGATTCTCCTCGCTTAGACATATGTGACCTTAACTGACTTTGACTATTCTGTTTAGGCTCTTTGGTATTTCTGCTTCCAGAACTTTTTAATTGTTTTCCTTTAAAATCGTTTAACTGTGTGCGTACCTTGCGAAGGTTATTCAAGAAATGCATCGAATGTGCTAAATTGGATTTCTACGTTTTTATGTGAAAAAAACAACTAATAAGGAATAATTGTTTTCATTTAATCTATAATCCCGTACCTTGTTTGTTTTTTAAACCTTCATACACATTTGGTTTGTCTTTTTTTCCTAATGACTGATAATCTATTGTAGACCTACAACATAATTATATATCTACAAGGTTTATTTGATGACTATGAAAGAAATATTGAATGTCTTTAAAAGAACGAGTAAATATAAGACAAGTTTGAAGATACTAAACGGGTAATCGGAATACGTAAGACACAATGGCCAAAAGAAAACGGATAAAAGGACAAACAGTGATCTTCAAAACAGGTCATGGCGGCGACAGTATAGAATAGTAACATTAACAATAATATGAATGTCATGTCATTCCATCTAGATCGATGTGGTGTAAGCTTGAAGTTGGATGGAGGTCAGTAAAATAATAGAATATATTACATATGACGAGGTATGCAGCATATATACGTTTCACTTCCGCATGAAAATGAGATGCACAAATAGAATTAATTTCTGTGTAGTATGACTCGACATCACGGGTGGTGGGGGGGGGGTGAGGGGTATGTGATTTCCTCGACATTTAACATGTCAACTCTTAGAATGCAAGCGAAAAACATATATCAGCCCTACAGAACAACACATTGGTAGACAGCTGTTGATAAGTCACAATATGCTTATCTTATCCATTAAGACTCATATTTATAATTACAATCAATACATTCGTCAATGTACCATTTCTGTTTATTGCAGTGCTACTTTATTGATTAGAAATGTGAACTCGTAATAAACATATGTGAGACAATACTGAGGTGACGCTGAACAAAATAACTCAATCAAACATTTAATATACTTACGTGTCGATCGGTGTTGGTTCTGCAATGTAAAAGTAGTTTCAATATGTTTTTTGCAGAAACAATGCAAAATTTATTTTTTATATATTTTATGAAATAAATTTCTAACAGAGACATACATTAATCTACTTTTAGATATTTGAAAGGAACTTAATCGTTAAAAAACTAATCAATAGATATAATTATCATGTCATCTAGTAACGGAATAGAGTGTCTCCAACATCAGACCCTTCAGGTCACATTCCGTCAAAGTTGTATGTCATATTATGATAGAATATAAAAGGGCACATATGACATACCAATATTACACGAATAGGACAGAGAAGAAATACCTTCAATATGTTTATACATATCAATAATCTTTCACGGAAGTTGTAATTGGCAATATACATAGCAATTCATTTTTATTGCTATACAATTTTGAAGCAAAAATATTTGAATGTATTATTGTTTTGTTATCATAACACTAAATATCAAATAGATGTAGTTTGAGTTGAGCTTCTTCATTTTTTTTAAATGAGCTTACATAGACAATGCGTACATTATCGGAAAATATAAAATTGATATGTACAAGCTTCAGATACTGGTAGGCAGCGAGTCTTTGGCGAGCTTTTCTGTCCATTTTCGCAACGAGTGCAAATTAATTATATGTTCTCTACTTTTTTTCTCTAAACATCATTCGGCTTTATAATCTTTTCATTTTGAACGTACCTAATGAAGGTTATTCCAGTAACGCGTCGTGCATTCTAATTTAGATATCTACATTTTTGTATTCATTTGTTATTTTTTTAATCTCAGATCATTGTATTCAAAAGCCTTGCCATGTAATAACCCTATGTAGCCCAGGGGAGCTACATAGGGGCCCTGTGGTTTACATAACTCATTTGAACAGCGAAAATATCAAGAGTGACAAAAATACACCATCTTTTATTCACAAAATGAAAATTACAAACATACATGTACATTTAATTTAACAACATATACATCATCATTTTGTCTTCCCACAAAAGTGTTTGGATTATCAATAATTAAATTAATAATTGCGACCAATCCAGTTAATTCAAATTCTATTGGACAATCTTATTTTACCTATGATTTCTTACACTTCAGTGTACCCCATTTATGTGTCGCCCTATTTATTAAATACGCAACAGTCACAGCAGCATGGTGTTGATGTGTTGAATAGGATAATTATGGTGTATATTAAAAAGATGGATTTACTTTTGTGTGCAGACAGTAATAATGTAAGTACAGTTAATTATCGATAAGAACAATAGGAAGTTGATACAATTGTTAGCCTGGTAGTTGGAATCTAAAATATATAAACAATTTTCACATATTACAGAAGCTTCAGTTTGTGGGAGAGTCTACGTAATATACCCGTGTAGAAAATGAGTTTTTCAATTCTATAAATGTAACATCACCATAAATAGCAGATAGAAACGACAATTCATTTGTTAACAGATTAATAATTCTAATTTTACTCATAGCCTTTTTCTGATATTTAACAACATTTTTTTCTTTCCAAATGAAATATTTTGTAGACAACAAAATAGTGTTAACAAACTTTGCAGTTTTCTTCAAGTCTTTATCAAAAATTTCTAAGCATATATTTTACTCAGATTTTTCCGCCAATATATTTAATGTTCTAAGAAAAAAGTCATTGAACTTATCAAAAACTTCTATCCAAACACTGTCTCAAAATTTACAATGCACAAATAAATGTAATAAAGTTTCCTTTTCTTTACAAACATGACAAGATCCATTTAATGATAAACCCATACGCTGCAGTCTTTCCTTGGTATACACTATATTATGTAAAAGTTTGAATTGCGTATCCCATTTTATTTTACATATAGGAACACAATTCGCCACAAAATAACACTGAATTTCTTTCAAACGTAATTTACTGTTTTCTAATATTTTTTTGCTTTTATAAAACTGATACGAGTTTTTAATTCGAAATGGAAGATTTGCCTTTGCATTTAGTTCGACTGGTTCAGATTTATTAGTTATTGCGGTATGGCTTTCTTTATTCGGCTATATTCTGAAATCCAATTTCTTATATCATAAAGATTGTTGAATATTTCGGTAGTACTCTTAAAACAATTTGTGTTGCCATCTCATATATCTTAAATTTTTTGTATACCACTTAAGCTAAATGAAATAAAAAATAAGGCATTACCGTTATAGCTAAATTTTTCATTTCCAAAAATGTTTTGATCCAAAATATCTTCCTTTACATACAATGTTTGTGATGCTAAAAAGAAGGACCATGAATCTAAAAGTATCTTGTAATAGTTAGATATCTTAAAGTTTCCGATATTTTTTTACGTCAGAACATTTACACAAAACAATGGCTGACGCAAATTTGTCATCTAGTGAAGTAAGCCAAAATATCCCTATTGCATTCCAATTATCGGGGTCTGAAGTGATAATTTTATGCATGCTTTTAACTCGCTTCTCCTTTATAAAATTTTTAATATTGACCATTCCCATTCCCCCTTTTTCTTTTGGTAGACAACATATATTTCTCATAATTTAGTTTGTTTTCCCATCACAAATAAAAGCCCAGAGTAAATTATTAATTTCACGCTCGTATTTTTCGGGAATACCCCTCATTTCGATTTCGTACCCAATCAAAGATTTTTATTAAAATAACAGAGAATTAGAAATAATTGTTTTCGCTTAAACTTTAATCCCATACCTTGTTTGTTTTCTAAACCTTCATACGCATTTGGTTTGTCTTTTTTTCCTAATGACTCGTAATCTATTGCAGACCTGCAACATAATGATATATCTACAAGGTTTATTTGATAACTATGACATAAATATTGAATGTCTTTAAAAGAACGAGTAAATATAAACTGTAAAACAACACAAATATATATTCCATGTCATTCCATCTAGATCGATTTGTTGTAAGATTCAAGTCAGTAAAATATTAGAGTACATTGTATGTGACAAGTCATGTAGTATAAATACGATGCACGTCCGCAGGAAGATGGCATGTGAAGCTGAGAAATAGATTCTCCGCAGTATGGTTTGACATCTCGGGGGGGGGGGGGGGGGGGGGGGTGGAGGCAGGGTAGACTTAATTGATTCCTCGACATCTAACACGTCAACTCTTTGAATGTAAGCGAAAACATGTAGCAGCCAGATATAACTGAAATATTGCTTAAAGTGGCGTTAAACACCATAATCCTTAATCTAGCCTACAAAGGAACGCGTTTTCAAAAATAGGTGTTGATAAGTCATAATATTCTTATCTTATCCATTAAGGCTCATATTTATAATTACAATCAAAACATTCGTCAATGTAACATTTCTGTTTATTGTAGTGCTTATATTTTGATTGGTAATGTGGACTCGTGATAAAAATAGGTGAGATAATACTCAGGTGACGCTGAGCAAAATCACTCAATTAATCATTTAATATACTTACGTGTCAATCGGTGTTGGTTCTGCAATGTAAAAAGCAGTTTCAATATATTTTGGCAGAAGCAATGCAATCTCAATCTCAAAATATTTTTTCAAATACATTTCTAACAGAGACATGCATAAATCTATTTTTAGTAATTTGAAAGGAATATAAACGTTAAATCAATAGATTGAATCATCACTTCATCTAGTAAAGGAATGTCTTCAACATCAGACCATTCTGGTCACATTCCGTCAAAGTGTTATGACTTATTAAGATATAATATAAAAGAGCACAATATACCAATATTACAGGAATAGGACAGATCAGAAATACCTTCAATATGTTAATGCATATCAAGAATCTTTCAGGGAATTTGTAATTGACAATATACATTGCAATTCATTTTTTATTGCTATACAATTTTGAACCAAATATATTTTAATGTATTATTTTGTTTTATTATCATAAAACTAAATATCAAATAGATGTAGTTTGAGTTGAGCTTCTTCATTTTTTTTAGATGAGCTTACATAGACAATGCGTACATTATCGGAAAATATACAATTGATATGTACAAGCTTCAGAAACTGGTAGGCAGCGAGTCTTTGGCGAGCTTTTCTGTCCATTTTCGCAACGAGTGCAAATTAAATATATGTTCACTATTTATTTTTTTTCAAAATATTATTCGGCTTTGTAATCTTTTGACTTTGAGCGTACCTGATGAAGGTTATACCAGGAATGCGTCGTGCATTTTAATTTAGATATCTACATTTTTATTAAAATAACAAAGAATTAGAAATAATTGTTGTCGTTTAAACTCTAATCATATACCTTGTTTGCCTTTTAAACCTTCATGCACATTTGGTTTGTCTCTTTGTCCTATTGGCTCGAAATCTATTGTAGATCTAAAGGATAATTATATATCTACAAGGTTTATTTGATAACTATAACATAAATATTGAATGTCTTTAAAAGAACGAGTAAATATAAACTGTAAAACAGCAAAAATATATATTCCATGTCATTCCATCTAGATCGATGTGTTGTAAGATTCAAGCCAGTAAAATATTAGAGTACATTGTATGTGACAAGGCATGTAGTATAAATACGTTGCACGTCCGCAGGAAGATGGCATGTGAAGCTGAGAAATAGATTCTCCGCAGTATGGTTTGACATCTCGGGGGGGGGGGGGGGGGTGGAGGGAGGGTAGACTTAATTGATTCCTCGACATCTAACACGTCAACTCTTTGAATGTAAGCGAAAACATGTAGCAGCCAGATATAACTGAAATATTGCTTAAAGTGGCGTTAAACACCATAATCCTTAATCTAGCCTACAAAGGAACGCGTTTTCAAAAATAGGTGTTGATAAGTCATAATATTCTTATCTTATCCATTAAGGCTCATATTTATAATTACAATCAAAACATTTGTCAATGTAACATTTCTGTTTATTGTAGTGCTTATATTTTGATTGGTAATGTGGACTCGTGATAAAAATAGGTGAGATAATACTCAGGTGACGCTGAGCAAAATCACTCAATTAATCATTTAATATACTTACGTGTCAATCGGTGTTGGTTCTGCAATGTAAAAAGCAGTTTCAATATATTTTTGCAGAAATAATGCAATCTCAATCTCAAAATATTTTTTCAAATACATTTCTAACAGAGACATACCTAAATCTATTTTTAGTAATTTGAAAGGAATATAAACGTTAAATCAATAGTTTGAATGATCACTTCATCTAGTAACGGAATGTCTTCAACATCAGACCCTTCTGTCCACATTCCTTCAAAGTGTTATGGCTTATTAAGATATAATATAAAAGAGCACAATATACCAATATTACAGGAATAGGACAGATAAGAAATACCTTCAATATGTTAATGCATATCAAGAATCTTTCAGGGAAGTTGTAATTGGCAATATACATTGCAATTCACTTTTATTGCTATACAATTTTGAACCAAATATATTTTAATGTATTATTTTGTTTTATTATCATAAAACTAAATATCAAATAGATGTAGTTTGAGTTGAGCTTCTTCATTTTTTTTAGATGAGCTTACATAGACAATGCGTACATTATCGGAAAATATAAAATTGATATGTACAAGCTTCAGAAACTGGTAGGCAGCGAGTCTTTGGCGAGCTTTTCTGTCCATTTTCGCAACGAGTGCAAATTAATTATATGTTCTGTATTTTTTTTTTTCAAAATATTATTCGGCTTTGTAATCTTTTGACTTTGAGCGTACCTGATGAAGGTTATTCCAGGAATGCGTCGTGCATTTTAATTTAGAAATCTACATTTTTATTAAAATAACAAGAATTAGAAATAATTGTTGTCGTTTAAACTCTAATCCTATACCTTGTTTGCGTTTTAAACCTTCATGCACATTTGGTTTGTCTCTTTGTCCTATTGGCTCGAAATCTATTGTAGATCTAAAAGTTAATTATATATCTACAAGGTTTATTTGATGACTACGAAAGAAATATTACATGTCTTTAAAAGAACGAGTAAATATAAGAAAAGTGTGCAGATACCAAAGGGATAATCAAAATCCGTAAATCGACGGACAGACAGCACAATGGTCAAAAGAGAACGGACAAAAAGACTAATAAAACTAAAGATCGATTAACACAAACCCGCACTGAAAACAAGGGGTGAACCCATGTTCTCCGGAAGGGTGGGTAGTTCCTGCTCCACTAGTGACATCCGTCGTGTTAATCCTGGTGATAAATAATGAATGAAGAAAGGACCGGGAAGTGTTTACCTCAAGTGGACCTATCCGTTGTCATTTGTGACACAGGTATTCCATAGCGGTCGACCAAGTCATGATGGTGACCGTATCGAATTGTAACAACAACAAAAATATATATTTCATGTATCTCATACCATGTTTGCTTTTTAAATGTTCAAACACATTTAGTTTGACTTTTTTTCCTAATGATTCGTAATATATTGTAGACCTGCAACATGATTATATATCTACAAGGTTTATTTGATGCCTAAATGTTGAATGTCTTTAAAAGAAGGCGTAGATATAAATTGTACAACAACAAAATTATATATTCAATTTCATTCCATCTAGACTGATGCGTTGTAAGATTCAAATTGGATGTAAGTCAGTAAACATTATAGTATGTTGTATGTGACAAGGTATGTAACATATATACGTTTCATTTTCACCGTAAAATGGCATTTAAGACGATAATTAGTTTCTCTGCAGTATGGTTCGACATCTCGGGGGGGGGGGGGGGGGGGGGATTCCTCGACATCAAACATGTCACCTCATTCACTGTAACATAAATCATGAGGGTACCCCTTCAGAGGAACATGTTGTTAAAAATAGGGTTGATAAGTCATAAAATTGTTATCTTATCCACTAAGACTCATATTTATAATTACAATCAAACCATTCGTCAATGTCCCATATATGTTTATTGTAGTGCTTATATATTGATTAGAAATGTGAACTCGTAATAAAAATGGTTGAGATAATACTCGGGTGACGCTGAACAAAATAACTCAATCAATCATTTAATATACTTACGTGTCAATCGGTATTGGTTCTGCAATGTAAAAGAAATTTCAATATTTTGTGTAGAAATAATGCAATCTCAAGAGTTATTATTTTTTATATTCTATTAAATAAATTTCTAGCAGAGACATAAATCTACTTTCAGAAATTTCAAAAGAACATAGACGTCAACAACTAATAAATAGATTGAATGAGTCTTGGGAGTTGTCATTGATTCTAATTGTAACATTCATTTTACTGCTGTCCAATGTTTAAGCAAAACTATGTCAATGTATTATTTTGTTTTATTATCATAGAAATACATATCAAATAGATGTAATTCGAGATGAACATCCTCATTTTAAAGAAAGAAATTACACAGAGAATATGCATTCATTTCGCTACGAATGTAAATACATCTTATATTTTCAGACAATGTATGTATATTGTGTTTATCCTGTAATGTTAAAAAGCTCAAAACAACTGCCAAATTGTGTAGCAAGAGCAGAAACAAGTATTGTTCCCATCGTCTTTGATGATGTCCTCTATGAAGTTCGTGCTTATACGTGCTCAAATGGAACCAGTGCAAGTAAAGTTTATGGTTTATCTGTAGAACAATGTAGATCTAAATATTCAGAGAGTATGGTTGGGATCTTTCCTTTTGACATATTTAACCCCATTGTAGTCTATGATCAAATGTGTAAAATCATACCTTGGATATCTGCCACTTCAGTATATATATTTGGCATGTCCATATTGAGAGTTTGACGATTTATGGAAGATCTACAACAGAAACATCTGATTTTAATGGTGGATTGTGAATATACTTTACTTTGCAAAGAAATTATTGCTCTGTTTCATATTTTTAAGTAGAATAAACCTAAGCATGCAAGCATGAATCAACGACTTAATCGAACAGACACAATACCACACAGAATGATGCTCCCTATTCAATATGTATGCTTATCTATTATCGAGTATCCCTTTGCATGTAAATTGGTGGTGTTATTGGAACACAACAGACAAATCACTGTACATTCCGTTATAATAAGATGTGGCTCCATTAAGTTAATACGTGAGGGTAAAATCAGCTATTAAAGTCACCATGACTTGAAGTATGATATTGTTATCAGTTTATTGGAAAAATAAAAGATGAAAATATATAAATGCCTACCCTATCTACTAAAATGAATCGCCTATATCAAAGCAACACTTAATATAGAGTTACATCTGAGAACAAAGCACCTTTAAAATATGCATTAGTATGAAAGAAAGTCTTAACCATGACAGACAACAACAATCTCAAATCTTGGAACTCAATACCACGATATATATGACGTTAGGAATCCAGATGAAGGCTTTGCTTTAACACATTCAAGTATATTTGCGTGTATTTAATGATACAAATAAGGTCAATTCCTTGAAATAGTGACAATAATCTTCAATTTTGTTTTTGGCAAAAAAAGAGAGACATCTATGTCTAGGTACTAACAAAATAACCACTTTCTATTTCTATTAGGTTGACGTCATGTAAAGAATATTTTAATACTACTGATTACAACATCAAGATAACACACATCAAAGCAGAAGTTAGGTTTAAAACGATGTCACTGAATTCGGTCTGTGGACGGTAGTATTTATTGCCACCACTTACCAAATGGGGCTATTATTTTCCATGTTTTCTATGTTGAAGACTGTTTCACAAGCAAGTGTATGCTTTGTGTGTATCCACGTTAATCCAAACTTAGCAATTAATGTTATAATTACTACCAGGACTGTAGGACAAGACGAGTTTGACGATACCGAAGGGTTAATCAGAATCCGTAAATCGAATAATAAAAGATAATACAATGAACGAAAGAAAAAATTAAACAAAAACAATGATTCACAAAACACTACACAGACAACTAAACATTGAGCAACACGAACCCCACCTCATGTGCTACGGAAAAGTAAGGAGTTCCTGCAGGTTCCACTAGTGACATCTGTCGTATTACTCATGCCAGCAATCCAGTGTTAAGCCATATTCGGTTCATGAACACCAATTGTGACAGCGTTAACAGTGTCAAAAACAAAATATACCGCGATACTGTTTATATAAGTAAAATGGTACGTTTCAAAGTGTTGTTTTGTCATGAAATATATATTATTGACTTTCAAACAAGTGCAACAAATAAATAATCTCTTGTGCAGCGGCATCCGACATCAGCGGATCACTAATCAGACCAAACATAAGCTTGCGGACTAAATATTGTTCCGTTCTACTTCATTATATTTTGCGCTTCATTTTTAACGAATTATTCAAGCATAGCAACTTCCACGACTTTTCGCGTAAGACGCAAAGTTTGAAATCTCGTGGACAAGGAGCCATCTGACTTCAGAATGCCAAAATGCATTAGTGTCTATGAGGTCACTTAATATATAGCTAAAAGGAAACGAACAGAGACAATTTGAGTCTAATGAGAATACGACATACATGTAACATGTAACATGGCGTACATTATTTAGTAGGCAACCCATGATGATACTGTAAAGAATTGTAAGTCATTATGCTAACATCAAAAATGCAATAAGTATGTGATTGAAAGTTCCAAGGTTGTAAATGAAAGAAAACAAAAGTACATAGACCAAATGTTATGAAACATTATTTTAATACAGGTGTTATAAGTAAACTATGAAAACATTTTAGAATTGTAAATAAATAAATTACCTATTAGACCTTGTGTTATGTCTTCTCTCTTATAAAGATATATATTATTTATTGATAATGTAATAAAGTATTCATCTGATGGGGAAAAAAAAATTAATGTCATTATTGTATAGTGCATCATTGAACCTTGCTATGCATTTTACATAACAAGAAATATAATAATAATGCTAAGAGGAAAACAATCATAATTGTACATATACAGAATGACCTCTAGGTATAATGTACTCAACATAAAAAAAAAAAAAACATCAAAGGCAGCAATTTTAATATATTACATCTGATGTCTACTTTGTTATATGTTGACTCATCTAAGCCCTACGCATTTGGAAAACTAAAATATCAATATCAAACGATGACAAACGTAAACTTAAAATGTCTAAATCTACTAGTAAGTCCTATTACAGGGTAGTACTAATGTTACTGTTCGTGTGTCTCTTATTGGCAACTACAGAGATAAATATTAGGAGGGGAGGGTATATATCAGATTAGCAACTTTAATCAGCGACTTTGTAGTGGCTCTCTCAAGACAGGATCGATATTTACATCGTCTTTTGTTTTTGTTTTTGTTTTTGTTTTTTTTTGTTATTTGCATGTTTGTCGGAGTAGTTCTTTTAGTTTATTGTCGACCACTACTGTTTAACCTATATTTGTCCAATAATGACAATTATAACTTCTAGAGAATTTCATAAAGATCTTTCATTAAAATCTTATGTTGCCTTCCTAATGACCATCTACTACTGTTCCATTCTGACTTCTAAACGTATATTAATGTTTCACAACAGACATTTAATAACTGAGGGAAAACGAGCATGAACTGTTGAATGTATTTAAATCATGTATGACAGACATTGCATAAGAAGCGTTTGAAGATACCAAAGATGTAATCATAATCCGTAAATCGAAGAAGAAAAAACAACGCAATGGCTAAAAGAAACAGTACAGAATGACAAACAATGATATACACAACATACACATAAAACTAAAGATCGAGTAACACGAACCCCACTATAACTAGAGGAAAACGAGCATGAACTGTAGTATATCTGTAAATCATATATCCATCTTTTTTTGTCATTCACATTTGTGTTAATGTTTGCTTAACTCGTTTTGTGTGTGCTTTATTTTTATCTGATTTTGTTCATACCAAACTAGCTCGACAACTCGTTGGATGTGCATTTCAAACCCTGCAAGTCTTTTCTGATTCATTCAAGAAAAAACAGAAATATTTCTGTGTTTGGATGAGCGTAGTGAAGGAATACATAAACATTTTTAATTGTGGGGGGGGGGGGGGGGGGGGTGTGCTGAATCCTAACTTTAGTCCAGGGTTATAATAGCTGTATCACAAGGGACATTTATATTGTCTTATGTACAATAGAGAATATTATACTACAGTATAACCTGTCTAAACCGAACCTCGTCTGTGTTCGGAATACACAGGAGTTCGATTTGTACAAGGTTATTAACAAAGATTTCTTACCCTAGGTCTTTTCTTAATGTTCGGTTTATTCATGATTCCATTTTATTCATGGTTCAGTTTAGAAAGGTTTCATTTTATTTCAAAGATAAACGTAATTACATTGCTGTACTTGTTATTTGTCCTAAAACATTATTATCAAGTGCAATTCCTTTGATAACTTCCACAAGGTAGCACTTATATTTCTTGCTTTTATTCATTATAAGCAAGTGGTTATACAGTTTACACAGTTTTTCAATCACCGTTTGTTAATGCTAGAATGTGTGATGACATTTCACTGATTAACGAACATGAGCTGTGATTACAGCAACCTGTATATAACAATTTACCTGAGTTTCTCGAGCACAGTAGGCCAACAATGATGATAATCAAAACAACAATAACGCCAGCAAGTCCTCCATTCACACCTTTTAGAATGAAGCATTCTGACAACTCCGGAATGACTGAAAATATAATTATCCTAAACTTGTTCTATTTGACCAGGCAAATTACATTGAATGGATACATGTTTGTTATATACTGTCACTAATTGGTATCTCTGTCACATTTTACCTGTTGAGACTTTGGGGACTTTGGGGATCCAGTTCACTTCCCGTTGACAGCAAATATCAAAAGGGGCAATCAAGGGATACTTACATAATTTTATTATTTAATTCAAAATTTAAACGTCAATGGATTAATGTTATTTTTCTGCAGGATAAACACAATTTTAATCCTTTGTCTTAGAATATAAAGTTTATGTATATTCGGCACAAAACTTGGCAATGGCTCGGTGAACTTCACTTTTATCCCAGTTTTTAAGCCTCATATACATAAACTTTATATTTTAAGACACTACGCGAATATTGTCCAAATAACAAGTGCAACAAGCTGAGCATATCAAATATCAAGCTTAATTGAGCTATATATTTATATATGCTTTTGACAGTTAGAAAATGTGACGGGTTCGTATGTATATTTAGCTTGCTTGGTTATTGCTGATGGTGTATGGCTTAATATGGGTTTGTTTCAATAACTTTCAATATCTTTCCACATGATTAATTAGCATTAATTATTAGCGTTTGGGGTGATGTATCCGTATGGCAAAACTGCATGACCAGCTTGCGGCAATGCAGGGACATATATGAAGAATCGTTCTTGCATATTGCCTAAATTGTCAGCAATAACTTAGAAGATTTATCAGAAAATACGTTTACTTATGAAAGCGTAATGCGCTTGCACACGTTATAAAGTATCGTTCGATAATAACTATTTAGGCTGTGATTAAGAATAAATTGATATATTGTTTCTTCTTCTTCATTTAAAAGGGCCGGGGTGGCTCAATGAGTTAGGTAGTTGGATTACCTAACAACTGATAGAAGCCTATCAACAATACGACGTGGGTTCGCGCCCGGCTTTGTAAATAACAAAAAAGGGTGCACTTGACTCACCGTCGCAAGTGATAAAGCTTACAAGTTCCTTGCCCATGGTCGGTGGTTCTCTTCGGGTTCTCCGGCTTCTTCCACCACTAAAACTGGTTGCCATGATATAGCTGAAATATTGCTGAAAGTGGCGTTAACCACCAAAAATCAAATCAAAATCAATCAATCTTCATTTATAATAGCACCAGTACAGTGGTAAGCCAATTAGATATGTAAATTAGACAAGGTGAGTAATTACCAGCAAGATTAAATCAGTTTTAATACGATGAATTCAGCAAAATCACGAAATAATTCATGGAAGCCATTGTTTGTAAGACATTTTAACATTGATGACTTTATTTTCTTAATTTTTTTTAT
Source organism: Bathymodiolus brooksi (assembly GCA_963680875.1). Taxonomy (NCBI): domain Eukaryota; kingdom Metazoa; phylum Mollusca; class Bivalvia; order Mytilida; family Modiolidae; genus Bathymodiolus; species Bathymodiolus brooksi. The sequence goes on along the minus strand of OY804578.1, from coordinate 70,021,549 downwards.
CCCATGTTGAAATATCATACAAAATAGAGCTACTTTGAATTATTTTTGCCAGGGGAAAATCCAACAGAGGAGGACGGCAATACCGCAAAAGGCATGTCATAGCGAAATCCACTAATCTTCATGTGCATATTCGTTTTATGTTCTATGCAGATAAACACAATTAATTGATAAACAACTTAAACAAGTAAAATATGCAAACATCGTAAAATAAATAAGCAATCAACATTTGCAAATGACACGGTGTTTAATGGAAACAATGTCACCGGAAGATCACAAGTTACAAATTAGTGTTAAAGTCGATAGATAGTTATCGTTAGTACTTTCTCTGCAAAAGGCGAATATGCAAATAACACACAATTTCATAGCTTTATGCACCACGATCCTGCATAGATATGAAATCACCCATTTGTTCGTCAATAAGCATATGCGAAGTTAAGTACACCAATAATGCTATGACGGAATTCTTTATATAGTCATATTAGAATAACTTATCCTATATATGATATCGACAGGTGAAACCTTGCATGCATAACATAGCATACGGAGAAATTTAATTAACCAGAATTAAGCTTTCCTGAAAATAACAGTAGTCTCAACCAATTTTGAATTAAATTTTGATTTCGTTTCCGAAAGCACATAACTGCAAGAATTATTTTGCATAAAAATCGTTGACGACATTCCCAAACAACTTGTAATATCGACAGCTAGAATAAACCTGAGAAGTTGCTAGTAACTGATGAATTACAATGTTACCCTGTACAAGTGTGCAGTCTGTGAAAGGTGATTTGAATTGATTTGATTGTTGGTGTTTAACGCCACTTTTACCAATAATTCAACTATATCATGGCGATCAATTTTAGTGGTGGAGGAAGACGGAGTACCCGAAAAGAACTACCGACCATGCACAAGCAACTGGTAGACCTTACCACTTGCAGCTGCAAGTCGAGTGCACCCTTTTTCGTAATTTACAAAGCCGGTCGCAAACCCACGCAGTATTGGTGAAAGGCTTGTATGAGTTGATAGGTAATCAAACTACCTAGCTCATTAAGCCACCCGGGCTCCTGTCTGTGAAAGAGAGTCACTTGTGAAGCACACATGACAGCTTATTACATCACTATACTATATGTAAAAAAAACAATTTCGTGAAAACGTATTGCATATATGTATCTATGGATGCACGAAGTAATGGGTGCATTTAAGAGTGACATAACTCAACAAATTATCAACATTTAAAGATAGTGCCTGATAAATTAGGAAGTGTAGTGTTAATCCAGTCAAAGTCGTAATGTGCACGTACACAATAACAGATGTAGTCAGAAGGAATCACAATTTTGTAATGGCATCATTAATTTTGCACGATAAAAAGAATAATCTGGACATGTACACCAAACTTATCAATATTCATTAAAAAATGACCAAAGTATATCATTGTCCCATCATTGGTGTGAACATGAAATGTATATCAGCAAGAATATTCATAATTATTTAATGTTATTGCTTAACGCCACGTTCAACAATATTTCAGTTATATTGTGGCGTTCGGTTTTACTGGCGGAGGAAACCGTAGAACCCGAAGAAAACCACCTTCCGCAAATTGACAAACTTTATCACATTATGTTGTATCGAGTACATTATGCCACGAGCGAGACTCGAACTCACAACTGTAAGCACTGAGTACATACCATGCGATCACGACCACGACGGACCTTCAACAAAATTAAATTTTAGACTGTTATTTATAGATTGGTATGTACATTACTGAAATATATGCGTATCTAGTAGTGTATTTAAAGAAGAATTAATTATTGATGGTTTGCTCTGTCTATTTTTATTTACCACAGGATTTTAACGAAACACTATATTGAACAGTTGGACTGGCCCCGTATGACAGCTTTAACGTATACGTAGCATTGAAGTCTGATTCTATTAAATCATTGATGGTCAACATAACACTGTAACCATCCAGTTGTATAGTTTTACCATGGAATATGTTATTAACTATTGCTGGTCTTTCTGACATTACATATTTGGTTGATGGTTGGACTTGAGTGTTACTTTTGTACCACCTTGATGTAGAATATTTAGGTACGCTGTATACATAAACAGTGATGACGGCTTTTTCACCAAATTCACCATACTGTGTTAATCTGTTGTCATTTGTAAATATTGGTTGGGCTAAAATAAATAACAGAAACCATCTGAGGGCAAAATAGAAATCACTTTTTCACGTGGTAGGTATTATCGGTTATAAAGATATATGTGAACAATGTGTGTAATAATTAATTGTTTGCTAAGATGTGGATGAACGTTATTTTTACTAAGGACAGCAATGCGCATAGGAATGGCCACTAATAGATCATTTTGAGTTCACCCCTGATTTTGTGAAGGTTTGTCTTGCTCAATATTTAGCTTTCTGTGTTGTGTTGCGTAGATCATTGTTTGTCTTTTTTCTTCACTGCTTGTTAGTCCTTGTATAGTCTGTCTGTCTTCAATTTACTCTGCTGATTACCACTTCGGTTTCTTGACATTTGTTATTGTACTTATAGTTACCGGTGGATAAAATAATGATATACTTTGATAATAAAAGTATTATTTGGGAGAATCATACATTTTACCACTTGTATATAAGGAATGCAACTGTTTTGATTAAATCCACAAACTGATTTTCTGAAATTGGTTCAGATTTCTCATATTCAGAAACTATTGAGCCCTGTGACAACAACCTTTGAAAACGGTTCGAAATTAAATAAAGAGTATGGTCTTGCAATGTTTTATCGCTGTTAACTATTACTTATCAATTTGATACATATTATAATACATTACGCCAAAAACAAATCCCAGCGGTTTCCTGGTTAACACAACAAAAGATACGCACGTGTAATCAACGTCACTCCCATAGTAACGTACCAACCATTCCCGAAGATGGAGTTTATTTTTTAACAACTTATACGTTTTGCTCGAAATTGTAGAGGTGTATTCAAACTTTTTACTACGTTATCGGCTTGTAGTCTCCATTCATTCTTTATACAACGTCAGCACCCACTTAGTGGTAATCTATTGAGTCATAAATTGTTAAACAATTGTCTCACCTTATCTTTCAAAAAAAAATTGAAAGTTGAACTTTTGTATTTCTTCTGATTGCCTCGTATACTATCTGACATTTAAATAATGGTTAATACAATCGGCTCCTTTTTATGCGAACTAGTTTTCATGCAAATGATACCTTTTGCATCACAAAGAATATATATATATATATATTATAAAGCTCAACCTAAGATAACTCAGTGTTCTTTACAAGAAGTTGCTCACCAAGATGTGAGTGGGGGCGGGCCCTTACTCGCGTGTTGAAAATGCTTGCATAACCCCAACTGTGTGTTGAAGTACTTGTACTAAGCCAGCAGAGTCTATATGTTACCTGTGTTAAAGTTGTTGGTTTTGTCTCTGTTTCTACGATTGTCGGATTGAATATTGGATGCTTTGGGTAATGGTTGTGGTGTTTAACGCCATTTTCAACAATGTTTAAGCTATATAGTGGCGGTCAGGTTTATTGGTGGAGGAAAATGGAGAAAACCACCGGCCTGCTACAAGTCACTGACAAACATTATCACATTACGTTGTGCCGAGTACACCAGCCGATGAGCAAGATTCGAACTCACAACTTTGGTGGTGATAGACTCTGATTGTATAGGTAGTTGTAAATCAAACTATCATGCGATCACGACCACGACGGCCTCTTGAATATTGCAACTATTCTGTTCTATTTTTTGTTTTTTTCATTTTGCCCATAACCGAAGCCTATTGGTTTCAAATATCGTTTATTATGACAGAACGCGATTCTCTCTGTTCTGCACACCATTGATTATGACATAATCCTGTCCTGTATGTTTTGCATATCCTTTATCATGATGTTTCCAGATCCGGCCTGTTGTACATACCGTTTATTGTGACCTAACCAGACCCTGCCTGTCTTACATACCATTTATTGTGGCATAACCAGATCCTATCTGTTTTACTTTGCCATCTCTGCCTACGATACCATTACCAGCTGTACAAACATATTCACCACTGTCCTGGTATCTATCTTCTACAGGAATAGATGGTAGTAATAGTACACCGTCCTGTCCTCCATCTAACTCACGAATCAGTACACCATGCGTAGATTTGTGCTGCCATTTATAGTAAGTATATCTACTAGGATTACCTACAGGGAGACATGCTACTGTTCCGGTGGCTTCATTTTCCTCATAGGTAACGTCACTTACTGATATAATTGGTGCAACTAAAAATGAACATGTACAAATGTATTGGTTAATATGTGCATTAAACTGTCAATCATGTACCGGATGTCACCCACAAAATATTATATGGACCGAACAGTAGAGCAACGCATGTAGTTCCCCTAGGTAATCGTAAGTAACGTTCGGGGCATGTGCTTTATGGACATTGCATTATCCGATAACAATCCGATTTTGTTTTCTAAGAAAGGAATAATGCAATGTATATATAGACAATATGTGTGCAGTGTCTTAAAATATAAAGTTTATATGTATGAGGCAAAACAACTTAAATAAAAGCGAGTTTGCACCGAATAACATACACTTTACATTTTAAGACACTGCATTAATATTATATTCATCCTGCAGACAAATCACATTTATCCATGGAAGTATATATTTTGAAATAAATAATAAATTTATATAATTATTGCTTGTTTGCCCCTTTTTACATTGTCTTCCAACAAGAAGAGAACTAGATTTACAACTAGGTTCCCATAGCTCAACATGTAACATGTGACAGGGGTGCTAAATTTCGGTCGGTGACAGCATACAGCAAAGATTTAACCAGTCAAATCCGTTAAAATATGCTCATCCATCGCCATTTTACCACTTTCTACATCAAGGACAAATGTACGTTAAGCGAATCGTCTCATGAATATGAATGATAAAAGTAATGTATTGACGACAGAAAAATCAATTTCTCCTGAAGGTTTCGCGAAATAAATCAAGAAAGAGTTGTTTTATATTTTTCATAGCGATTTATTTTGTGTTATTTTTTTTTTTTTACATTTTCAGGAAAGAAAAAACAGAAATCGTTTTCTATAATGACAATTATAACTAAAACAATTGGATCGTTTTCGTCCACTTGGAGGCTTGGTGAAAGTTTTAGAACATGTACAACTACTCACAGTTTATATACACAACTGGTGGCTTGGTGATAGTTTTAGAAAATGTACAATTACTTACAGTTTATATACATCACGACTGAAACAGTCATTGAATCATGTGAATAAGCTTCATTACTAGCTAGACATGTAACTGTCTTGTGATCATATGATCTGTTGATAGCAGTCAATGTGTGTTGTGCTCTCTGAGTCTGATTGGCTATTGGCTGTTCGTCTATTATCAGTATAACATTAGGGGCTGGTGTACCCCCAACTGCTTTACATGACACAGTAAGATCCTGACCCTCTGTTCCTAATAATTTGCTTTGTGATGTAACATTCTCTATAGTCAATCTAGATGGTAGTACTGTATAAAAATAAAAAAATATCTAAACAAGCGTATAGGCTTACCCTTACATCAAAATGTCGGATATTTTTCTCCTATTGTCTATGATATTTCAGCTTATATTTCTCCCAGGAAAACATGAGAGTACATTATGGAATACAATTGTAGAAAACGCGACGAAACGAATAAATAGAATGATGACAAATTGAGAAAAAATATATTTATAATTACATTTCGGTGTGCGAATTGGGTTTGCATAATGAGTACATGAGTACATGCTGGAATACTGTTGTACATGGAACGACCAACTAGGTCATCGTTTGACTACATAATGCATTGAAATTGTACATAAAACGACCAACTAGATCATCGTTTGAGTGCATAATGTATTAATATTGTACATACAATGATCAACTAGATCATCGTTTGAGTGCATAACGTAATAAAATTATACATAAAACGACCAATTAAGTTATCGTTTGGACACATGATGCAATTGAATTGTACATAAAACGACCAACTAGATCATAATGTAGCTAAGTTTCAATGACAGAAACTCACAAAGCGATTGACAAGTAGCTTACTAGGAATTAGAAATATTTACTATATCTACACTTGACTAGAATATAATTTTACAATTATCTACAAGTATATATTTGTTTCCCTCACCTGACAAATGATCAATATATAACTACACCCACCTAACAAATCTAACTGTATATAGAAGTATTGATTAACACCATTAACAAGCCCCTGACATTTATACTTCTGTATATCAGACACTTCAACATTCAGTATATGTAATCTGTAATATAGTCCTGTTGATGGATTCTTAGATACTGAATATTTAGAATCATCAATAGCATCATCGTCAATTGCTACAGTAGTCACACTACCTCCGTCATACACTCGCCAACTCAGTTCGCTACTTTCAAATCCACATTGCAGAACAGCTTTTCTACCTTGTACTACATATACTGGGGTAGGATTTGATTCATCATTGGTACATGAGACACTACCTGTAGATTAAAACATTTCAATTATCCAACCAATTATCATGGAAAGAGAATAATTATAGACTGTATCAACAACCTTACGTACCTAAACATGTAGGTATTTTATACTTGACAACTATTATAGTCGCTAGAAAACAGGAGAGGTATTTATGATTAAATGATGCATAGGATCCGTCCATGTGGTCAAATATTAAAACTTAGGGTGATACCATAAAAACAAAAACAATAGAAAATGAATATAGAATGAATAAAACAATAAATTTATCTTATTAACGGCTTTGTTGATGAAAAGTATTTAAAAAAATGAAAAAATATTAAAACGAATATCACGTAGCAATATATTTGATGAATTGTATGCGATTATGAAACATTTAATTAGAAATAGGAAATATTGTCCAAACTCGAACAAATTGTTCAGTGGACAACTGTTATCCTCTCCATGGCATAACATTCTTAGAAAACACCGTTTGACAGTTATGTATTCAATTAACATAGCGACAATGTACTGGAATTAAATAATAAAAAAGCAAATGATAGAGAAATTTATATATTTAAAATAATTTGAATCCACATATCTATTCCACTGGTGGAACATCAGCTACTTGCAATTTTGGAGCACATGAACTTTTCCCGGTTATAGGGATAACTTGTTGTTCAATTTGTAGTTTTCCGTATACTATTTTGTCGACTATTGCTTGTATTTGTTTGTTTTATTCTTTTGTCTATGGCATTGACTGTTCGATTTACCGCTTCTCATTACAACATTGGCAGCTTCAAACGTTTCTTCTACCAATTGTAAACCGAAATTAATATTCGATAAATGAAACCTTTTCAATAATTTATATTTTAATTTAACACATATTTTAACATTATACCTACAACCATAACTCAAACGATATGAAGAATTTACCATGCATTTGGCTAGCAGCTAATATACCGGTAGCTATTAATAAACGCCAGGGAGATCCGAATGGGCAGTATAGGATGGACAACCCAGAGACACGGACAACATTAGAGGCAAGGCACAGGACAAAAACAATTATACAAAGAGGACAACACATAATGCCAAAATGATGACCAATGGCTCCCCCAACACCCGCTAATCCCACCCCCGGAACACCGGCGGTGAACCCAGGTGCTGCGCGAAGAATAAACAGATACACATACACCATTTAATGAAGAAGGAGAGAAACCTTTTATTGCCTCACTACATGGATCTTCCTTTTTTTATATGTTAAAGCTTTTGACTGAAATTATGATATTTTTATTTGTTCCTACATATACAGTGAAACAAAAGTAGGACACAGTAAATCCATGATGTGGCCAACTATTCCCTGACAATGATGCACAGTATGACAAGTTAAATGTTCTCTCTGTGGTATCGTAGGAAAGAAATCGACAACCGATTCATTTCTTTTTTTTAATTTCCGTAATAGTATAAAGGTTAGGGAAATATTTGGTTGTAAACATGTATGATACTTTGTACAAACTGACACATCGATAGTACTTGAATGTTGAATCTCCTCAGAAACAATAGATTACATGATTAAAATGATTAACATTATAATTAACTATTGATCAACTGATGTACACTTTTTGCGTACCTCTATAGCGAATTAATGGAGAACAATCGAACACAAGACAATCGGGTTTTTTTCACAATTTTTTTGATCATTTGTTGATGAAGAACTATCCCCAGTCCGTGCTTACTCCTAATTGAATGTCATGTCAGCTTTTGAAACAAACCTTTCCATTGTCACATTTCTCTTAAGTATATGATTTAAAGAATTATAAACAAAATAGTGACTGTATCATGTTCATTGATGTACACTTGTACAAACCTTCTTTTTCATGGAATCAGTGTGACTTCTACACGACAAACCAAATACATACATAACAGTATTTGCACGCTCCTTGGGATTCATTATGTAATTACTGATATCATAATACATAACTAAAGGCACGTCATATTTTGTGGTTTCATCCATAGCCATTTGATGTGAAAAAGAAACATAATATAATGATGCCATTGATGGTTATCTATACAGAGTTTTACTTCGCTGTATGTTGTTATTGACACATTTCTACATAGATGATGTCTTATGAACGTTAATGTTGTAGACAAGAGAGTTCTGTTTCCAAGGTAATTATGTATTACTCTCTATAATAAGATGATTTCTAGGAATGTAAATTACTGAGAATACAAAAATACTACTTATCAAAAAGAAAAAAAAACAAAACAAATACTACTTATCAAAGATCAACAAAAAAATAAACAAATACTACTTATCAAACATAAAAAAAATAAACAAATACTACTTATCAAAGATCATAAAATACAATAAGCAAATACTACTTATAAAAGATCAACAAAAAAATAAACAAATACTACTTATAAAAGATCATAAAATACAATAAACAGATACTACTTATAAAAGATTATCAAAGCAATAAACAAATACTACTTACCAAAGATTATCACAAATGTCAAGAGCTGTAGAGATGATAACAACATTGTTAAATGATAACGATACTTCCCTGTTTTCTAGTTTTAACACCACTTTAATTATTATCATGTGTATTGCGTCATTGAAAATATTCAGTTCATATATATTTTCCAAAAACACGTCGTGTGCACTAGATTAGAAGTCTACACTTGTATCACTTGCTCTATGCCTCTGCTAGTGGAATATTAGTCCCTGTGAGTAACAGCCGCCCAGTATTCAGTGCTTTGGCACAGACATGGTTTATTTGATATATTTTTATCAAACATTTACCGTTTCTAAGTCAAAATACATTTCTCTGACGTCACACTATTGTTCGAACAGTGGATTATTTAAAAAAATATATATACAGTTTATTCCTTTGTTCTTGAAAATATGAACTTGAACCTTTTACTGTTTTAGGCTTACAAACGTGATATACATGTTTTGGGACTTTCGCGAATAGAACCACTGCTGGGCTTTTTAAAGCCTACGTTGACTTGCAAAACTTCCATCTAACCACTCGGCTTCGGTGACCACACTACTATATTCTATAATTAGTATATTCTATAATCAGTATATATAACTCTTGATAGCAATCTTGGTTAAAAAAAAATATTAACAATTTGCTTAAAAAAGCAATAGATACAAATTACAAAATACGATACAAGTATTTCAGATCTAGCTTAATTTATGTTCAGAACTGACCAATACATGAACATTTAGGATGTACTCTCGCAATACAAACACAACCAACGAACCGACCGAAAGTAATAACAATCAGACAGACCATAGGTGAACATTTGGGACACTTGAAAGACCTTGAAATATGTAATATTTATACCACGGTTTTCCGATTTTAAACGGTTGGAGTGTATTCTCCATTACATAAAAGTATTTCTCCTCTCTCAGATATAAGTAGCCTTAGCCTATTTTGGCTATCGTCTTTAGGCCCTGTGTTTTTCTTCCTCCTTAACACTTTTAAATTACTTGGCTTTCCGATATTTTGGAATTGAGCATATTTGATGACTGATGCTATTTTGACTGATGTTTACTTCGAATAACAATTATTATTCCATATTAAGATCATCATGTTGATGCAGAATTAATAAGTGTTTGCTTTGTTTACTATGTAAAATACTGAGGTTCGGAATGTTCGGTTTTAACAAGTGGATTGATTGATCGACTTATTGTGTTTAACGCCACTTTCAGCAATATTTCAGCTATATCATGGCTACCATTGGCAAGCAGCTGGTAAACTTTATCACTTACAGCTGCTAGTCGAGTGCACCCTATTTTGTAATTTGCAAACCCGGTGCGAAGCCACGCCGTTATTACAAGTGAATATATTGTCATGTTGATACTGTGGTACCGTTGTGCTTATTTTGGAGATCTTTATTTTTACTAAAAATGGCAGATATGCATGTATCAATAGATATATATATATATGATTTTTGTTTTTTGTTTTGTTTTGTTTTGTTTTTTTTTTTTTTTGGGGGGGGGGGGGGGTTGAACGAGTTTTAGCGTTATTTAGTGCACACGACGTGTTTCTGGAAAATATAAATTGAATATGTTGAATGACCTCAATATACAATTTAATAGTTAAAGCGGTGTAAAAACTAGAAAACAGGGAAGTATCGTTATCATTTAACAATGTTGTTATCACCTCTACAGATCTTGACATTTGTGACGATCTTTGGTAAGTAGTATTTGTTTATTTTTTTGTTGATCTTTGGTAAGTAGTATTTGTTTACATTTATTTATCATCTTTGGTAAGTAGTATTTGCTTACTTTTATTTATCATCTTTGGTAAGTAGTATTTGTTTACTTTTATTTATCATCTTTGGTAAGTAGTATTTGTTTATTTTTTTGTTGATCTTTGGTAAGTAGTATTTGCTTACTTTTATTTATCATCTTTGGTAAGTAGTATTTGTTTACTTTTATTTATCATCTTTGGTAAGTAGTATTTGCTTAGTTTTTGTTATCATTTTTGATAAGTAGTATTTTTTTATTCTCAGTAATTCACATTCCTAGTAATCGTCTTATGATAGAGAGTGCTACACGATTACTTTGGAAACAAACCCTCTTGTCTACAACATTAACGGCCATAGCTCATCATCTATGTAGAAATGTGTTTATATTAAACAGAAGTACAACTCTGTATAGATAAACATCAATGGTATCATTATATTATGTTCCTTTTTCACATCAAATGGCTATGGATGAAGCCACAACATATGAAGTGCTTTTAGTTATGTATTATGATATCAGTAATTTGCTAAGAAGTAAATACTCGTTTGTACGTATATGGGTTAGTGTTATGATGCTTAACCCCACTTTCAGCAATATTTCAGTTATGTCGTGGCGGTCAGTTTTATCGGTGGAGAAAGCCGGAGAAAAGCACCGACCTGCTGCAAGTCACTGACAAACTTTATCACATAATGTTGTATCAAATACACCCCGCCTGAGTGGGATTCGAGCTCACAATTTTAGTGGTGATAGGTACTGATTGCATAGGTTGTAGTAAATCTAACCACCGTATGATTATGACCACTACGGCCCATGTACGTATTTTGGTTTGTCGTGTGTAAGTTCCAATGATTCCGTGAAAACGAAGGTTTTTATTGGTGTACATTAATAAACATGATAAATTCACTATATTTTGAGAATTCTTTGCTTATAATTATATACTTAAAACACATGTGGAAATCGACAATTTTGTTTCAAAAGCAAATAATACGATCCTTTAGAAGAATAAGTTAAGAATAAATACGGACAATGAATAGTTCTTCACCAACAAATGATCGAACACATGGAAAAACCAAATTTAGTTTCATTGTTCTGCATGAATCTTTTTTATGAAGGTGCATAATAACTTGTCATTTTAATCAATTTATTCATGCAATGTATTGTTTTTGAGGAAATTCATCTTTCAAGTATTGTACAATTACAATAAATGCTTCAAACCAAAAATAATCCTTGACCTTAATACTTATACGGAAATAAAAAAAAAATACGAATATATTGATTATGCTTCAAAAGCAGATAGGACGATCATTTAGAAGTATTAAGCTAAGAATGAAAACGGACAGCGAATAGTTTTTCACCAACAAATGATCGAAAACATTGAAAAACCAAATTTAGTTTGATTGTTCTGCATTATTTTGTTTATAAAGGTACATATTTCTGATTACCCCTTTGGTATCTCCAAGCTGTTCTTTCATTAGTTCGTCAATAATAACTTGTCATTTTAATCAATTTATGTATGCAATCTGTTGTTTTTGAGGAGATTCATCTTTCAAGCACTATTGATATGCCAGTTTGTACAAGTACCATGAATACCTAAATCTAAATATATCCTTGACCTGTATACATATGCGGAAATAGAAAATAAAAAAATAGAAAAATATATATAAATTTAATTTGTCACGCTGTGTATCATTAACAGTAAAAATATAACTTGTCATGCTGTGTATTATTATTAGTGACAATTTACCTTGTTACGCTGTGTATCATTATCGGTGAAACGTTAACTTGTCACACTGTGCATCAATATCAGAGAACGGTTAAATTGTCACACTGTGTATCATTATCAGTGAAACGATAACTTGTCACGCTGTGTATCAATATCAGAAAAAAGTTAAATTGTCACACTGTGTATCAATATCAGAGAAAAGTTGAATTGTCACACTGTGTATCAATTTCAGAGAAAGGTTAAATTGTCACACTGTGTATCAATATCAGAGAAAAGTTAAATTGTCACACTGTGTATCAATTTCAGAGAAAGGTTAGCTTGGCACACTGTGTATCAATATCAGAGAAAAGTTAAATTGTCACACTGTGTATCAATATCAGAGAAAAGTTAAATTATCACGCAGTGTATCAATATCAGTGAAAAGTTACCTCGTCATGATGAGTATTATTTTCAATGAACATTTAACTTGTCAAACTGTGTACCAGTTTTATTAAACATGTTGACTTGTCACACTGTGGACCACCTTTAGTGAATAGTTGGTCACATTATTGAATTCACTGCATCATAATTTTATTTAACTGTACATATGAAGGAACAAATAATAATATCATAATATCAGTCAAAGGCTTTAACACATACAAAAGGAATATCCATCCAGTAAGGAAATACAAGATTTTTCTATATTTCTTCTTCGTTAAACTGGTGTATGTGTATCAGTTTGCCCTTAATTTATCACCTGGATTCACCTCCTGTCCTTAGAGGGGTGTGGGTTATCATTTTAGCATTCTGTTTTGTGCTGTTTGTTTGATCATCTTCGTTCTGTGGCTTGCCTCCAATGCTACCCGTGTCTCTGGATTGTCCATTCTTAACAGCCAACCAACTGAATGGTATATTTCTCATATCGTCTCTGTTATTGTTGTAGATAGAACGTACATATTTGTTAAATTAAAATATAAATTATTGCTAAGATTTAATTTTTCAAATCTTAATTTCGTTTAACGACGGGTAGGCGAACAGGTTCAATATAGCAAATGGGTAATCAGAAGCCGTGAATTTAAGGAAGGACAGACAATGTTATGATAAAAAAACAACAAAGCTAAAAGACAAGCAATGATGGTCAGCAAAACATTAGACGGAAGACTACAAATTGAACAGCACGGACCCCTTATATCCGTGTTAAATCATTTGTTCTAATATGGCAATGCGCTGTTATTCCACCGATGGATTAGATCTGTGGAATAAAACGATTCAAACAAATATATCATTTTTTTTAGATTTCATTCTAGTATATGATCGCTATGATATTTTAATGTTGAAAACATAAATGTGAAAGTTATTGCTCTGCTAGTGGCATTCGTCGTGTTAATCTAGTAACAAACTAGGTTACAAGTCATGAATGAGGAAAGGACCGCGAAGTGTTTACGACAAGTGGAACATATCCGTGGTCATTTGTGACACATATATTCCATAGCGGTCAACCAAGTCATGGTGGCGACCGCTAAACTTTCGAAGTGATGACTTCAACTTAACAAATAGGAACCCTTGGTTCAGTAGCTTCCTTGTTAGCAGCAACCCTCTATCAGCTAATATTAGTTGATTGTTAAATCTTCTTCTTATAATTATTCTTTTAACATGTAGGTAACGTCTATTCTACCAGTGATATATCAAATCCTACACCAGTACATGTAGTACAAGGTAGAGACGCTGTTCTACAATGTGGATTTGAAAGTATCAAACTGACTTGGCAAGTGTATAATGGTGGTAGTGTGATTACTGTAGCAAGTGGAGCTGATACTCTAGATGGTTCTAAATACTCAGTATCTAAGAATCCATCAACAGGATTGTATTACAGATTACACATACTGAATGTTGGAGTGTCTGATATAAAGAAGTATAGATGTAATGGAAGGTTTCTTCAACACTTCTATTTAAAGTTAGATGTATTAGGTAGATATAATTATACATTGGTCATTGCTAAGGTGGGTGAAAAGACTATATTTTTGTAGATAATTATAAAATTGTGATCCAGTCCAGTGTAGACATATGGAATCTGTCTAAATCCATGCTAAGTTACTTGTCAAACGCACTGTGAGCTTCTGTTAGTTTATCTTAACTGAACGATAACCTTGTTAAATAAACGATAGAGAAAACCAAACGGGCAATCAAGAATGGACAATTCAATGAAACTGGCAACATTGGGTACACAAGACAAAGACGTAGATAAACAAAGGAAAAAAGACAACCCAAATGTAAAGATTGAACATCGTTTTTATGCAGAAATCCTAACAGACAACACAACACATAACTAAGAACGTAAAGACACATAATATGACAACACCAAAAGGTAAAATGATCAGCAGCAGAGAACCCACCAAACGACCGGGGGTGAATTTAGGTGCTCGCGTAATTGATATTAACCACTTGTTATATTGAATTAGTTTGCCAATTTGTATTTTAGTGAGTGCATTGAATTATTTTCGTGATTATCATTCACAATGATATGGAGATCATAGATATACGGGAATATCGTTAAGTGTAAATTGTATACGTAGAAATATAATTTGAAGTAGCCAATATTTTCCCTATGTTAACTGAGACATAGGTGACAATAGCCGATTTTCGCTATCCTGTTTAGGCCCTTTGGTTTTATTGCTCCCCAAAAATTTAATCTATTTGACCTTCCAATTTTTCGACTTTGAGCGTACCTGATGAAGGTTATTCCAGAAACGCGCCGTGCGCACTACATTTGATATCTATATTTTTATTACCAGCTAATATTAGAAGAAATTGTCTATATTTAGACACAGGTTGTGGTAATTGGTTGATCTGACATAACTGTGTAAAATGTAATAACACGAAGAAAAACATACCACAATTTCTGAACACTTTCAAGATTTAATAGAAAAATGGTAAAAATAGAGACACAGTCGATATCTCTAATAGACTTATACATGATCGCTCATTTTCCTGGCTTGGTACAGGCTCTTGAATATGAAAATTGCTTGATTAAGTGAGTTGTAAGGTCACAAACTTTATTATTAGGGCATCAATGAGTGTCACATAGTAGAACATATATAGAATATATAGATAATAAATAAAAGTTAGAGAATACCTAGCAGGTAAATATACTTCGTATTGATAGGCCTACGGACAATAGGCATTTCGTAGCAAACGATACATTTATATATTATTTGATAATTAGTATTACCAAGATGATTGAGAGCTTAATATACATGTTAACCAATACATCTGTGCAAATTAATTTTCAGTTGCCCCAAGTATATCAGTAAGTGACGTTACCTATGATCAAAATGAAACCACAATAAAAGTAGAATGTGCCCCTGTAGGTATTCCTAGTATATATACCTACTATAAATGGCAGCACAAGTCTAAGTATGGTGTATTGATTCGTGAGTTGGATGGAGGACAACATGGTGTATTAACATTACCAAGTATTCATGTAGAAGATAGATACCAGGACAGTGGTGAATATGTATGTACAGCTGGTAATGGTATTGCAGGAAGGGATGGGAATGTAAAACAGACAGGATCTGGCGAAGTCATTATAAACGGTATGTAAAACAGACAGGATCTGGCGATGTCATAATAAACGGTATGTAAAATAGACAGTATGGATCTTACTATGTCATCATATAAGGTTTTATCAGAACAGACAGGATATGGTCATGTCATAATTAACGTATGCAGAACAGACAAACAGACAGTATCGCGCAATGCCGTAATAAAAACAGACAGGCTCCGGTTATGCATAAAATCAAAAACAAACAATAGAAAACAGTCAGAATAGTTCAATATTCAAGGCGAGTTATGGTCGAGAACGCATGATATTTTGATTTACAACTACAGTCAATCTAAGAACAAAATGCCATCAGGAACAAAACACAATAATCTACACAACACCACAAAATACAACTAAAGATTGAGCAAGACGAAAGGTGCATACAATCTGGATTGAACTCAAAATCATATATTAAAAATAAATTAGAACGCACATATTCCCACATATTTCTTTAAAACCGATATCATCTACCATGTGAAGAAGTGATTTCTATTTTGCGCGCATCTTTTCTTTTATTTTATTTTAGCCAAACCAATATTTACAAATGACAACATATTAACACAGTATGGTGAATTTGGTGGACATGCCGTCATCACTGTATATGTATACAGTGTACCTAAATATTCTACATCAAGATGGTACAAAAGCAACACGCAAGTCCCACCATCAACCAAATATGTATTGTCAGAAAGTCGAGCAATAGTTAATGATGCATTCCATGGTAAAGATGTACAACTGGATGGTTACAGTGTTATGTTGATCATCAACGATTTAAAAGAATCAGACTTCAATGCTATGTATACGGTACAGTTGTCATACGGTGCCAATCAAACTGTACAATATAGTGCTTCGCTAAAATCCCGAGGTAGGTAAACATAGACATCAATACTTCTTTAAATGCACTATTTAATACGCTTGGATTTCAGATGCCAATCTATAAATAGCAGTCTAAAATTCATTCTTGCTGAGGGGCCGTCTTGGTCGTGATAGTATGGTGTACATATCACAACTAAAGTCGTGAGTTCGAATCCCGCTCATGGCGAAGTGTACTCGATACAACATTATGTGATAAAATTTGTCAGTGACTTGCGGCAGGTCGGTGGTTTTCTCCGGATACTCCGGTTTCTTCCAACAGTAAAACTGACCGCCACGATGTCACTGGAATATTGTTAATTGTGGCGTTGCATAATCAAAATGAAATAATTATAAATAGTGTTGTTGATGTCATATACTTCATTTCCACAACAATGATTGGACAACGACAATCCAATTAGAATTAGATGTTCATGGTATCTGTTTTAATGTATCGCCAAAATAAAAAAGATACAGCACACATTTAATTTTAATTAGAATGGGAGAATGATACACTTTCGTCCCCTTTTATTAATACTAATGACTGGTATACATGTTTAAATGATTTGTTATATGATACAACAGTGTTGGTGACATTGCAACGTTTTGATGATAGCTTACTGCATGCAAGTTCTCTTTTGATATATAAGAAAGTAGCCAATGTGATACATGTGAAAATATAATGAAATAAACCCAGCTTAAATCATACGTGATCAGCAATGACCCAACAAGAACAATATACTTGCATACCAGTAACAAGTAACGGTCACCAGCAAATATGTATATGTCTGAAATTTTAGCCCAACAGTGTTATAATTAGATTTTTGGGCATTACGGGATTTGAGCTCAAACCATTGATACAATGCAGCATCACCAATCGCTCAGCCTGGTGTTCAGCGCCCTAGATCACTCAGCCACATACACTATAGACATAAACTCAATTAAGCTGCCAGAAATGTGTTCATCTGTTACATTGTTTGTTATTTGATATACTCAGATTGTTGAACTTGCTATGTTTCGTTAGAAGGTACTATATCTAAAGGTGTGATGGGAGGACTTGTTGGTGGTATAGCTATTTTGATTATCATCATTGTTGGCCTACTGTACTCAAGTAAGTCATGCAAATTGCTATTTAGAGGTTGGTGTAATCTCAGTTCAAGTTAGTTAACCAGTGAAAAATTGCTACATTAACAAATGTTGATTGAATAACTGCACTTGCTTATAGAAGCAGGAAATGTAAGTGCTACCATGTGAAAGTTATCAAAGGAAATGTATAACCACTTGATTATGATGTTTTACGATAAATAACAAGCACAGCACTGTAATTACTGTAATTGTGTATAAACGGAACTTTTAGTAAAGTCTTAACTAAATTCAGTGCACACGACGCGTTTCTGGAACAATCTCCTAAAGTAGAAAATATTGTTACTTTAATCTGCACAAAAGGTGTTCCCAAGGATGTTCGGTTTTAGATAGGTTTCAATGTAGTAGATTACTCTCTATTGTACATAAGACAACACACATGTCCATGAATATCCCATGCGTGACAGCTATTACGAACCCGGACTAAAGTTATGATTCAACACCTCCCATTTACGCTACGCTCATCCAAACACAAACATATTTCTGTTTTTTTTCTTCAATGAAACAACAAAGATTTGAATGGATTAAAATGCACATCAAATAAGTTGTCCAGGTTGTCTGGTATAAACAGTTAGAGATAACAATAAAGCACACATCAAGCCGTATGTAACGACCAAAGCCGAGTTAAGCAACCCTTAAAACAAATGTGCATGACAAAAAGAGATGGATATGTTATTTACAGATATTCAACAGTTCATTCTCGTTTTCCTCTAGTTTTTAGTGGGGTTCGTGTTACTCGATCTTTAGTTTATGTGCATGTTATGTAGATCCTTTTGTACTTTTCTATTGGCCATTGTGTTGTCAGTTCTTCTTCGAGTTACAGATTATGATTACCCCTTTGGTATCTTCAAACTCTTCTTATGCAATTTCTGTTATACATTGTGAACATTGTGAAACGTAATATGCTTTTAGAAGTCAAATGGAACTGTTGTAGATTGTTACTAGGAAGGCAGTATAGAAGTTTAATGAACAATTTTTATGAAAGTTATAATTGTCATCAATGCACAATAACAGGTGTAACAGTAATGGTCTACATTATTTCACAATATCCCAACAAGATCTACTCTGATAAACATTTCAATAACAAAAACGGAAGACAATGTAAATCTAGAGCGTGGCTTGAGACATACACTAGAAAGTCCCTGGTTAAAGTTGCTAATGTGATGCATACGCTCTACTCCTAATATTTGTATCTGTAGTTGCCAACAAGAGACACACGAATAGTAATATTAGTACTACCCTGTAAAAGTTATCAAAGGGCTTGCTAGCAGATATGGACATTTTAAGCTTATGTTTGTCATTGTTTGATATTTTGATTTTAGCTTTCCAAATGCGTAAGATTGAGTACCACTGAGAAATCAACATATACAAAAGTAGGCATCAGACTCAGATGTAATATATTAATATTGTTATCTCTGATGAATTGTTTATAGCGTCAACACATTATATTCAGTGGTCATTCTGTATATGTACAATTAAGATTGTTTTCGTCTTGATGATATTATTATTATATTTCTTGTTATGTAAAAAGTTTTCAATGATGCATTATGAAGTACTGACCTGGAAAAAATAGCTTCTTCAATCAGATTAATATTTAATGAATAAATAATAGATATGTTTCATCTTTGTCAGAGAGAAGACATAACACAAGGTATAATAGGTAATCTATTTATTTACAATTCTGATATATTTCCTTAGTTTACTTATAACACCTGTATTAAGATAATATTGTATAACATTGGCCTATGTAATTTGGTCTTTCGTATGGTAGGCAATTATTTATTTTCCTTTTTTATTTTTTTTATTTAACATATAACAGTATCCTACTTCAAGTCACTTCGACGTCAATCGCTGATTTTAATCTCGCGTATTAAATTGATGGAGCCACATGTTGCTATAACGGAATGTTCAGTGATTTGTGTGTTGAGTTCTAATAACACCACAAATTCACATGTAAAGAGATATTCGTGGTAATATATAATCATGCAGATTGAATAAGGAGTATCATTATGTGTGATTTTGCTATGCACATTTGGTGTCTGCTTGATCGTGTTGTTGATTCATGTGTGCGTGCTTAGATTTATTGTGCTTAAAAATATGAAAAAACTAACAATAATTTCTAAGCAAAGCGAAGTATTATCGCAATTTACCATTTATATTGCTGAAGGTGTTTATACTGCTTCTGTTGTAGTTCTTCGATGACTCGTGACACTCTCAACATGAACATGCCTCATATATATTCTGAAGTGGTAGATGTCCAAGGTGTGTATGTACACATATAATATATGGGGGGGGGGGGGGGGGGCTAGGTGAATAGGAAAAATCGCAGTCATACTATCTGGGTATGCAGATAAACAAGAAACATTAATGTATCATGCACTGGTTATATTAGAGCAATGATATTGCATTGGCTGGATACAGTTTTGTTTTAGACGGTCACTCACTAAGATGTAGCTTTACTGATACTTGGACGTAATGGTTGTACGGTAGTTGGATTACTTCCTGTGGGATCAGTGACTATCACATGAAGACTTGTGAGTTCGAATCCCGCTCATAGCGATGCTTACACGATACACCATTATGTAATAAAGTTTGTCAGTGAAGTACGTTAGGTAGTCTTTGCTCCACCAATAAAACTGACCGGTAATATATGTTGAAATTGACGCTAAGTACGGTAACCCTAACCCTCTCTGGTGCCTGATGCATGTTGATCAACGGTAAGAAGCGATAGCAGTATAAACGCGGACTTCATAGAGGACACCATCAAAAACAATGACAACGACGCTAATTCCTGCTCTTTTTACACAATTTGGCAGTTGCATTGGGATGTTTAACATTACAGGATAAACACAATATACATACATTATCTCAAAATATAATGTATTTGCATTTGTTGCGAAATAGGACAGAACAGCTCACCAACGGCTTTGTTTTCCATCTGATTCTGAAGCTCGTAGAAATAAATGTAATATTTAATATGTATCCATATTGTTTAAGTAAACTCATTTTTAAAATGAAGATGCTCAGCTCAAACTACATCTATTTGAACTATGATAATAAAACAAAAGAATACATTAATGTATTTTTTGTTTCAAAATTGTATACATGAGAAATGAATTGCTATGTACATTATTAATGATAAACTTCTCTGAAAGACTCTTGATATGTATTAATCCTTTAAACGTATTTCTTCTCTGTTTTATTTGTGTAATAGTATTGTGTTGTGCTCTTCTATATTATATCATAATAAGCCCATGTAATAAGTCATAAAACTCTGATGGAATGTGACCTATAGGACCTGATATTGGAGACGTTCTATTCCGTTACTTGAGAAATGATCATTCAATCTATTGATATATTAACGTCTATATTCCCATAAAATTTCTAAAAGTAGATTTATGTATATCTCTGCTAGAAAAACTCTTGAGATTGCACTGTTTGCACGAAAATTATTGAAACTGCTTTTACATTGCAGAACCAATACCGATTGACACGTAAGTATATTACATGATTTGATTGAGTGATTTTGCTTAGCATCACATGTGTGTTATCTCATATATGTGTGACGAATCCACATTTACAATCAATAAAGTAGCACTACAATAAACAGAAATGTTACAATGACGAATGTTTTGATTGTAATTATAAATATGAGCCTTAATTGATAAGATAAGAATTTTGTGACTTATCAACAACTGTTGCTAACAACGTGTTGTTCTGTAATGCTGCTATATGTTTTCTTTTACATTCAAAAAGTTGACATGTTAGATTTGGAGGAATTCACCTACGTCTGCCACCCAGAAGTTGAGGAATATACTTAATGGATAAGATACAAATAATATGGCTTATCAACACCTATTTCTATCAATGTGCTATTCTGTATGGCTGCTATATGTTTTCTTATACATTCAAAGAGTTGGCATGTTAGTATTGATGACACCCCCCCCCCCCCCCCGCCGCGCTGAGATGTCGAGCCATGCTACAGAGAAACTAATTCTCATTTATACATCCCATTTTCCTGCGGAGGTGAAACATATTCATACTGCATACCTCGTCAATATCAATGTACTCTAATATTATAATGATCTACATCCAACTTGAATCTTCCAACACATCCAGCTAGATGGAATGACATGAAAGTTATATCTTGTTGTTGTTGCAATTCTATATTTACTCCTTCTTTTAAAGACATTCAATATTTATTTCATAGACATCAAATAAACCTTGTAGATATATAATTATGTTGCAGGTCTACAATAGATTATGAGGCATTAGGAAAAAAAGACAAACCAAATGTGTATGGAGATTTGAAAAACAAACAAGGTATGAGATTAAAGCTTTAAACGAAAACAGTTATTTCTAATTATTTGCTATTTTAACAAAAACGTAGATATCTCATTTAGAATGCACGACACATTTCTGGAAGAGCCCTCATCGAGTACGCTCAAATGTAATATATTATGAAGCAGAATAACATTAAAAAATATAGGAAAACATAACATTCATTTGCAGTCATTGCAAAACAGTACAGAAAAACTCGTCAAATGCTCCCTTTTCTGCCTGTTTCGGAAGCTCGGACAAATAAATTTAATATTTGTTGACAATATACGCACATTTTCTTTGCAAGCTCATCTTAAAAATTGAATATGCTAAGCTCGAATTACATCTATTTGAAATGCTCATCTATAATAATAAAACAAAACAATACATTAAAGTATGTTTGGTTCAAAATTGCATAGCGTTAGAAATGAATTGTTACAATTAGAACCAATGACAACTTCTCTGAAAGACTTTTGATCAAATATAAACCCATTGAAGGTATTACATCTCTGTTATCATCCTGGAATATTGTTATGTGGTTCTTTGTTATATTATATCATAATACGACATAGCACTTAAACGGAATATGACTTGTATGGTCTGATCTGGGTGACACTCTATTCCGTTACTACATGAAATTATCATTAAATATATTGGTTAGTTTTTAACGTCTAAATTCCGGTCAAATTTCTAATAATAGATTTATATATGTCTCTGGTAGAAATTTATTTGATAAAATATCTAAAAAATAAACTCTTGAGATTGCATTACTTCTGCAAAAATATATTGAAGCTGGTTTTACATTGCAGAACCAATACGGATTGACACGTAAGTATATTAAATGATTGATTGAGTGATTTTGTTTAGCGTCACCTGATTATTATCTCAGATATTTTTATTACGAGCTCACATTTTCATACATCAATAAAGTAGCACTACAATAAACAGAAATGGGACATTGACGAATGGTTTGATTGTAATTATTAATATGAGCCTTAATGGATAAGATACGAATATCATGACTTATCAACAACTAGTGCTGCCATTTTGTTGCTACATGTTTTCTTTCACATTCAAAGAGTTGGCATGTTAGTATTGATGACACCCCCCCCCCCCCCCCCGCCCCCACCTCCGCCGTGATGTCGAACCATACTACAGAGAAACTAATTCTCATTTTTACATCCCATTTTCCTGCGGAGGTGAAGCATATTCATACTACATACCTCATCAATATCAATGTATTCTAATATTTTACTTACCTCCATCCAACTTGAATCTTCCCACATATCGATCTAGATGGAATGACATGAAGGATATATCTTTATTGTTGTTACAATTCTATATTTACTCCTTCTTTTAAAGACATTCAATATTTATTTCATAGACATCAAATAAACCTGGTAGATATATAATTATGTTGTAGTTCTACAATAGATTATGAGTCATTAGGAAAAAAAGACAAACCAAATGTGTATGGAGATTTGAAAAACAAACAAGGTATGGGATTAATGCTTTAAACGAAACAGTTATTTCTAATTATTTGCTATTTTAACGAAAACGTAGATATCTCATTTAGAATGCACGACACATTTCTGGAAGAGCCCTCATGACGTACGCTCAAATACAATAGATTATGAAGTAGAATAACATTAAAAAATATAGGAAAATATATAATTAATTTGAACCCATTGCAAAACAGTGCAGAAAAGCTCACCAAAGGCTCCTTTTCTGCCTGTTTCTGAAGCTCGTACAAATAAATTTAATATACGCAAATACTCTTTGCAAGCTCATCTTCAAAATTGAAGATGCTAAGCTCGAATTACATCTATTTGAAATGCTCTTCTATGATAATAAAACAAATTAATATATTAATGTATTTTTGTTTCAAGATTACCTAGCATTAAAATGAATTGTTGTTATTACAATCAATGACAACTTCTTTGAAAGACTGCAGCTGTATTAACCCATTGAAGGTATTACTTCTCTGTCTTATTCGTGGAATATTGACATGTTGTCCTCTTTTATATTCCATCATAATAAGACAAACAAATTTGACGGAATGTGACCTCTATGGTCTGATCTTAGAGACACTATATTCTGTTACTAGATAAGATGATCTGTCTATCTAATGGTCTGTTTTTTAACGTCTACATTCCCTTCGAATTTCTAGCAATAGATTGATGTACGTTTCTCCTTGAAATTTATTTGATAAAAAAAAACTCTTGTGATTGCATTGTTTCTACAAGAAATATTGAAACTGCTTTTACATTGCAGAGCCAATACCAATTGTCACGTAAGTATATTAAGTATTGCTTAGCGCCACCGGATGTTATCTCGCCTATTATATATATATATAGCGACTCCACATTTACAATCAATAAATTAACACTACAATAAACAGAAATGGGACGAATGTTTTGATTGTAATAATAAATATGAGCCTTAATTGATAAGAGAAGAATATTATGACTTATCAACGACTATGTCTAACAATGTGTTGCTCTGTAGGGCTGCTACATGATTTCTTTTACATTTAATGAGTGGACATGTTACATGTCGAGGAATTCCCCCCTCATCCCCACTGCGGAGAAACTAATTTTCTTTTTAAACATCCCATTTTACGGTGAAAATGAAAAGTATTCATACTATATACCTCGTCAATATCAATGTATTCTAATATTTTACTGATCTCCCTCCAATTTGAATCTTACAACACATCGATCTAGATAGAATGACATGAAATGTATATTTTTGTTGTCACAATTCTATGCGTCGCCATCATGACTTGGCTGACCGCTATGGAATATCTGTTTCACAAAGGACCACGAATAGGTTCCTCTAGTCCTGAACAATTCCCGGTCCTTTCTTCATCCATGACTTAACACCGGGTGCCTCTAGTGGAGCAGGAACTGCTTACCCTTCCGGAGCACACGGTTTCACCCCCTGGTTTTAGTGCGGGTTTGTGTTAATCGATCTTTAGTTTTATGGGCATGTTTTGAAGATCGTTATTTGTCTTTTTGTCTTTTCTCTTTTGGACATTGTGTTGTCTGTCCTTCTTCGAATTACGGATTTTGATTACCTCTTTGGTATCTCCAAACTTTTCTTATATTTACTCGTTCTTTTAAAGATAGGCAATATTTCTTTCATAGTCATCAACTAAACCTTGTAGATGTATAATTATGTTGTAGATCTACAATGGATTACGAATCATTAGGAAAAAAAGACAAACCAAATGTGTATGAAGGTTTAAAAAACAAACAAGGTATGGGATTAAAATTTAAGCGAAAACAATTATTTCTAATAAAAACGTAGATATCTAATTGACTGCGCACGACGCATTTATGGAACAACCCTTATGAGGTACGCTCAAAGTCAATTTATTACAACGCCGAATAATTTGTATAAATGGAAAATATAACATTAATTTGCATTCGTTGCGAAACAGGACAGAAAAGCTCACCAAAGGCTTGCTTTTCCGCCTGCTTCTGAAGCTCCTACAAATAAATTAAATATTTTCCGACAATGAATGCATATTGTCAGTGTAAGCTTTTATTAAAATATGAAAATGCTAAGCTCGAATGATAATCTATTTCAAATGTACTTCTGTGATTATGAAACCAAATAATACATTAATCTATTTTTCTATCAAAATTACAGAGTATTAAAATGAATTGCTATGGCTGTTTGTAGGAGGACTCATGTTTTAGTTAGGTAATTTGTATTTGTTGCGGATAGTGATGTCCAACGCATATTGTGTTCTGTGTTTGCTTTATCTCGTCTTGTGTTATCTATGTTGCCAGTTTCTCTGGATTTTCATCTTTGATTGCCTCTCGATGAAAGAGCTAAATAAATGACAACTTCTCTGAAAGACTATGTCGATGTATGAATCCGGTGAACGGATTTCTTCTCTGTTTTATTCATATAATATTGGTATGTTGTTCTCTTATATATTCTATCATTATATGACATACAACTTGACGGAATGTGACCTGATGGAGCTAATCGTGGAGACACACTATTCCGCTACTAGACAAAGGGTCTAATCTTGGAGACACTCTATTCCATTACTAGATGAGGGACCTGATCTTGTAGACACTCTATTCCGTTACTAGATGAAGGGACTGATCTTGTAGACACTCTATTCCGTTACTAGATGAAGGGACTGATCTTGTAGACACTCTATTCCGTTACTAGATGAAGGGACTGATCTTGTTGACACTCTATTCCGTTACTAGATGAAGGGACTGATCTTGTAGACACTCTATTCCGTTACTAGATGAAGGGACTGATCTTGTAGACACTCTATTCCGTTACTAGATGAAGGGACTGATCTTGTAGACACTCTATTCCGTTACTAGATGAAGGGACTGATCTTGTAGACACTCTATTCCGTTACTAGATGAAGGGACTGATCTTGTAGACACTCTATTCCGTTACTAGATGAAGGGACTGATCTTGTAGACACTCTATACCATTACTAGATGAAGGGACTGATCTTGTAGACACTCTATTCCGTTACTAGATGAAGGGACTGATCTTGTAGACACTCTATTCCGTTACTAGATGAAGGGACTGATCTTGTAGACACTCTATTCCGTTACTAGATGAAGGGACTGATCTTGTAGACACTCTATTCCGTTACTAGATGAAGGGACTGATCTTGTAGACACTCTATACCATTACTAGATGAAGGGACTGATCTTGTAGACACTCTATTCCGTTACTAGATGAAGGGACTGAACTTGGAGACACTCTATTCCGTTACTAGATGAAGGGACTGATCTTGTAGACACTCTATTCCGTTACTAGATGAAGGGACTGATCCTGTAGACACTCTATTCCGTTACTAGATGAAGGGACTGATCCTGTAGACACTCTATTCCGTTACTAGATGAAGGGACTGATCTTGTAGACACTCTATTCCGTTACTAGATGAAGGGACTGATCTTGTAGACACTCTATTCCGTTACTAGATGAAGGGACTGATCCTGTAGACACTCTATTCCGTTACTAGATGAAGGGACTGATCTTGTAGACACTCTATTCCGTTACTAGATGAAGGGACTGATCTTGTAAACACTCTATTCCGTTACTAGATGAAGGGACTGATCTTGTAGACACTCTATTCCGTTACTAGATGAAGGGACTGATCTTGTAGACACTCTATACCATTACTAGATGAAGGGACTGATCTTGTAAACACTCTATTCCGTTACTAGATGAAGGGACTGATCTTGTAGACACTCTATTCCGTTACTAGATGAAGGGACTGATCTTGTAGACACTCTATTCCGTTACTAGATGAAGGGACTGATCCTGTAGACACTCTATTCCGTTACTAGATGAAGGGACTGATCTTGTAGACACTCTATTCCGTTACTAGATGAAGGGACTGATCTTGTAAACACTCTATTCCGTTACTAGATGAAGGGACTGATCCTGTAGACACTCTATTCCGTTACTAGATGAAGGGACTAATCTTGTAGACACTCTATTCCGTTACTAGATGAAGGGACTGATCTTGTAGACACTCTATTCCGTTACTAGATGAAGGGACTGATCCTGTAGACACTCTATTCCGTTACTAGATGAGGGACCTGATCCTGTAGACACTCTATTCCATTACTAGATGAAGGGACTGATCTTGTAGACACTCTATTCCGTTACTAGATGAAGGGACTGATCTTGGAGACACTCTATTCCGTTACTAGATGAAGGGACTGATCTTGTAGACACTCTATTCCGTTACTAGATGAAGGGACTGATCCTGTAGACACTCTATTCCGTTACTAGATGAAGGGACTGATCTTGTAGACACTCTATTCCGTTACTAGATGAAGGGACTGATCTTGTAGATACTCTATTCCGTTACTAGATGAGGGACCTGATCTTGTAGACACTCTATTCCGTTACTAGATGAAGGGACTGATCTTGTAGACACTCTATTCCGTTACTAGATGAAGGGACTGATCTTGTAGATACTCTATTCCGTTACTAGATGAGGGACCTGATCTTGTAGACACTCTATTCCGTTACTAGATGAAGGGACTGATCTTGTAGACACTCTATTCCGTTACTAGATGAAGGGACTGATCTTGTAGATACTCTATTCCGTTACTAGATGAGGGACCTGATCTTGTAGACACTCTATTCCGTTACTAGATGAAGAGACTGATCTTGTAGACACTCTATTCCGTTACTAGATGAAGGGACTGATCTTGTAGACACTCTATTCCGTTACTAGATGAAGGGACTGATCTTGTAGACACTCTATTCCGTTACTAGATGAAGGGACTGATCTTGTAGACACTCTATTCCGTTACTAGATGAAGGGACTGATCCTGTAGACACTCTATTCCGTTACTAGAGGAAGTGACTGATCTTGTAGACACTCTATTCCGTTACTAGAGGAAGTGATCATTCTATCTATTGATTATTTTTTAACGTCTAAGTCTCGGTAACATTTTTAAGATTAGATTGATGTATGTCTGTGCTAGAAATATTTTTGACAAAATATTTAAAAACTAAATTCTTGAGATTACATTGTTTCTACAAAAAATATTGAATCTACTTTTACATTGCATAACCAACATCGATTGATACGTAAGTATATTAAATGATTGATTGCGTGATTTTGTTAAGCGTCACCTGAATATTATCTCACCTATTATATTTATAACGACTCCACATCTACAATCAAATATATTAACACTATAATAAACAGAAATAGGACGAATGGTTTTGATTGTAATTTTAAATATGCGCCTTAGGTGATAAAATACGAATATTATGACTTATCAACAACAATTGATAACAAGATGTTGCTCTGTAGGGCTGCTACATGATTTCTGTTATAGTAAAAGAGTTGAGATGTTAGATATCGAGGAATTAGCATACGTCTCCCTTCCACCCGAGATGCCGAACTATACTACAGATAAACAAATTATATTTTCATGTGGAAGTGAAACGTATTTATGCTACATATCTCTTCACATAAAATGTATTCTAATATTTAACTGACCTCCCTCCAACTTGAGTGATTGAGTGATTGATTGTTGTTTAGCGCCAACTTATCAATTTGTCGGCTCTGTTATGGCGAGAACAAGTAAATTTTCAATGAGATGATGGTGAGGTCCGCTATGTTTTAAACCAACACGCTTAGTTGGATATTTAAAGTGTTATCTCACTGAAACATCAGTCCGCGGATAGACATGTCGTCTGACTCGGACACATTATCCTGATTCCGAACCAAACAGGCTTTACTCTTTCGACTTAATAATGCATGGTTAGAGGGGAAGCCACAAATGCCGATTTTATAGTTTCTGGTTTGACCTGATTGGGGCTCGAACCCATGATCTACCACATTCGAGGTGAATACGCTATGAATCTTACTAAACATCGATCTAGATAGATTGTCATGAAATATATATTTTTGTAGCATAAATACGTATTTTTTCTTGGATGTTTCTATGCAACAATCAACTTAAAAATAGTGAACTTTTACAAACCATGGTCTAACATGAAGATCTTGATGTTATTCCATGATTTGACGTCATATATCTGTTATTCCATGACTTTGACGTATTAGATCTGTTATTCCATGATTTTGACGTCATATATCTGTCAATCATGTAATTTCTGCTACATCACATTTATACCATGGATCTTACTCGTGAACTTATATAAGCCAACTCATCCTTCGGATTCGTTGGTTTAAATTAGTTAATTCGTAAGATCCATGGTATATATAATACTTATTGTATAAAGACATTCAATATTGATTGCATAGTCATCAAATAAACCTTGCAGATATATAATTATGTTGTAGGTCTACAATAGATTACGAGTCATTAGGAAAAAAAGATAAACCATATGTGTATGAAGGTTTAAAAAACAAAAAACGGTATGGGGTTAAAGTTTAGAAAAGCAATCATTCCTTATTAGTACTTGTTTTTAATGAAAACGTAGATATCTAATATAGCACATTCGACCCATTTCTGGAATAATCTTCATAAGGTACGCTCAGTCAAAAGATCATAAAGGCAAACAATGAAAAAGTTTTGAAAGCAGAAATACTAAAGAGCCTAAATATAATAGCCAAAGTCAGTTAAGGTCGCCTATGTCTAAGGGAGGAGCAACTTAGTTTTAAAAACAAATATTACTTTATTTAGAATATGCTATGGCATGTTTATCTAATAATCTGTAATATATTGTTCACGTTCTATAGATATGTTTCAATATCTAAATATGATCGTTTTAAACATGGATATTATCTACAAGTATATCAATATGCATATATGCAAATATCAATGAAACATAGACAGGATGCTCTAAAGCTAGTATCGTAGTCCGACTAAATCTAGAACATGCTTTGATGCTAGATGTGTTGTCGTGACAAATATATGTGTTTATCTATCGCACAATTTTAAAATTCCCTCATAACCATGATCATATTATTCATCCAGAAGACAGTTCAGCTGTTCAGAACTTTTGAATGTGTTCATGCCACCACGGTGCTTTATAAATACATGAAATCACTCAAACATGACGACCACATTTTGCATATGGATATTTCTATCATGTCATTGTTTGTACAACCAGTGAACGACGTCGTATAAAAATGAATACATATGCCTTAATGTCTTTTATCTTTTTCAGATCCAAAAGAAAAAGCATTAACAAACATTTAAATATAATTTAACATGTTTAATTTAATTAATTTGGATGAATGCTGTCGCTGTACAATACACCTTTCAACGATATGTCAGTTAAACCATAGTGGCCATTATTATCGGTTCTGGAAAGCTGAGTATCAAGTAAAAATAACCTACAATACTTAGATATTAGCAAGCTGTTTTAAAGTCTGAATGCTATTTTTAGAGTATTTTATATATGTACATATGAACGTGCCAAGTAAGTAACCATGTATATAACTACTGATTCTGTACAGGACCTGGCTGTATTAAATATTAACTGTATTATAGTGAGATTGTTTAGTAGATATTTATTGTAACATTTGTTTTCCTCTTGTCAGGTTTCAAACCAACACAGATTGTACACTGTAGTATGAATTCGCATATATATTGTCTCAAGCAAGTGACCTCGGATGCAGAAACCATGTTTGCTGTGTAATTGGTCGAGGTGACTGATTGGCTTGCTATTGTGCTAAGCGAATCGGTGCTATATTGTACCAGTGTTTCGACAGGATGGTCAGTTACTACTCCACTAAGGTCATCCTTCGTATTACTCATGTTAAAAAACAATAATAAATCATGACTGAGGAATGTATGGCGGAATTCTATTGACTACGACAAATAAAACATTTCCGTAGTCATCTGAGACACCGATTTTCCGATACGGTTAATCAAGTCAGTATAACGAGAGTAAATGTTCGAAGTAATGACTTCAACACAATAAATAGGAGCCCTTGGATCAGTTGCTACCTTGTTTTATACACTTACTATCTTTTGATGAGTTAATATGCGATTGGTTTATTTTCAAAACACTGATATTCACAGAGCTAAACCGTCTAATATCAGTTTTCTAGCATTCATTTAAAACACATACTTTTATGGATTTATTCATTGATATTTGTACTTTTTCATTGAATTAATACAATACATAGCTTTAATTCTAGTTTCACTAATAGTGTAAAAATGATCTTTTGCTAAGTACGTGTACAGAATGCTATTTATAATTGTACATATTAA
This sequence comes from Bathymodiolus brooksi, assembly GCA_963680875.1. Taxonomy (NCBI): domain Eukaryota; kingdom Metazoa; phylum Mollusca; class Bivalvia; order Mytilida; family Modiolidae; genus Bathymodiolus; species Bathymodiolus brooksi. Next base: position 69,989,463 of record OY804578.1, on the reverse strand, counting down.
TAAATGCTGTTTTTAGTTTTATTTATTTATACAATTGCTATCTGTGCATTTAATTTATACAGCAAATCTGTGCCCATCAAACACTACTTCATCCTTGCTACTTTCTAGAAGAACACATTTTTCTATCATGACCACAAACTATTATGAACTCTATCTACGTGATGTACAAATCATGCTTAGCTCTTATTTGTGATTGAATATTTATATTGCTTTGTTAAAAGCATCACACGATTTTCCTTATATTATTAGCAAAAGAAGAAACACGGTACTAATTCCGATGTTCATCAATCACTTTCTCAGGAATCGATAGCTATTTTATTAAAGCAAAATATTATATCAATGGCAAATACATTATAAGGACAGCTGTATTTTTTAAGAAAGGTCGTCGACAAGATTATTCGACTTATTTTGATGTATGTATCCCAATTGTGTTTAAATCAGTAAATATATACGAAGCAGTCCATATAAATACCTCTGCAAAAAAGTAAAATTCCTAAATGCTAATCAGAAGTCACTAAGATCTACAGAGCATTACGCCAAAAAAAAAAGACGGAGCAACAAGACCTCACAAAAACGTTTTCTTAAAGTTACACATTATTAGTTCATTTCATATTGTATCAGTATTATAATTACAACAAATTTCCCAATGTATTGCGGTCTTTCACGAAGTCCATTCATTTATTTAAATGTTTGTGAATATTTAACATTAAATCTCATAGACGTATCAGTTTTGACTTTATTTTTGTCCTAGCTAAAATAAACGTTAGAATACACCGAAGGGTTAATGAAAAATGGACAATATAGAGAAATTCCTAGCATTGGATACACAAGACACAGGACGAAGTCAAACAAAACAAAAACAAAAAACACACACCACTATGCGAAGACAAACATCAAAAACAAACAACTGGGGGTAAAGATGAACAGAACCTCGTTTTATGCGGAAATCGTAACGGACATTAAAACACGGAACTATGAAAGTAAAAACACATAATAAGACAACATAGAAAAGCTTAGAATATTATCATCACGGCTAGTATTCATTTGATTACGAACATTCACTGAACCTACTATCGTGCTGTCCAGGTTTTGTCCGGTCACTCATTCTTGTATAAGGAGGTCATAGTGGCCGTGATCGCATTGTAATTGGATTTACAACTACCTATGCAATCAGTGCCTATCACCACTAAATCATATTACCATAAAATCGTGCCCATTGTTTTCTTTCTTTTTAATTTGATCGGACACAAACAAAGGATCATTGATTTCAAACCAGGCTAAAAATTGAGATCCTAGAGACCACCGAACGATAATTCCCGTACATTTTGGGTTCAATTAATTTGTACGAGTTCTGAGAAACAGAGAGTTTTATATATTTTCAAATGACGTTCAATGTATAGTGGTTGTATTGTTGTGACAGCATTCAATGATTACCGACCAACGGAAACATATGAATTTTGTAAGCGAGTATGCAATAATTCTTCAGATGGTTCGAATTAAAATAACTTAGCGTATAGCATTTCATGAGAGAAACACTATCATACGACATCGCTCGATGGTTGTGGCATAACTGTCCGAGGTGCTTTTCCTTTAATTACAAGTAAGTCATACATGTCAAAGAAGGAAAAAATAACTACATAACAGTTTGTTTGTTTAAGGCTGGGTTGCGCCCTACTGAGACCTACGTGTATAGCCACTCGTTGGTTCTGAGAGAGTGAGTGATGGTTGTTAAGCGCCAACACAGCAATATTTCAGCAATATCATGGCGAGAGCAAGTTACATCTCAATGAGATGATGATGGTGATGATGGTGTTGACTTTTTACCAGACCAACAGGCTTGGTTGTATAATTTTAATAGTGCTAGTTTATTTAAATAGCAGTTTATGGGTAGAAATGTCGCTCCACTCGGACAGACTATTCTTATTCTGATCCAACCATTCTTTTCTCTTGCACCTTAATGCTGCTTGGGCCTCTGAGAAGCAACAAATGCTAATCTTATATAGTTTTTCGTTTACAACACCTTTGCAGTTTCTCTTAGTTGATAGGGTATTCCAAAGCTTGTGATGTCTATCGGGATGTCATTGAAAGAACATTTGTGATAATATTGAAGCCTACTAAACCAAGGGCTCTTGGTGGTTAGGTTGAAGTAATCGAAATCTTTACGATCGCCATCTTGACTTAGTTAACCGGTACGCATTATCTGTGCCGTAGTCACAATTCTGTCCTCTTTTAATCTGTCATGAATTGTCACGAGATTTGTAACAAGTGTAACATGGCTGTTGCCAGTAGTGGAGCATGATATCTGAATTCACCCCGAAATGTTGGTAGGATGTGTGGCCATTTTGCTAAATTAAAGTTTTCACGTTCTTTCCACACTGTCGTGAGGTCGGCTACGATTCAGATTAAAAATTATATTCGTTTCGTCTATACTTTGATTTGATTCGTAAGGAGTTCATTGATTGATTGTTGCTTAACGTCCAAATGTAAATATTTCATACATATTCAGGACGAAATAAGGGGTTAAACTTTTATATATACTACTTCTATTTATTTACGTATACCATTGAGAAAAAATTATTTCCATATAAGATGATGTTCATTTCGTGTAATAGTAGCATGACCCATGCCACGAGTGGAGAGGTTACTGATTACCCTTCCGGAGGTTTAAGTGTGGGTCATGTTGCTTTATCTCTAGTTCTCTGTATTGTGCTTTGTTTCTTCAAATGTTTTCTATAGTTGATTCATTGAAGCATGTTTTCTGTGATAATACTAAAGAAAAGCGGCTAGTGGAAGTAGGACTTTTATATTTCATTCCATGGTATATTACTATTTTGTTTTCAGTGTTTAATTTCAACAAATTGATGATCTATTTATAATGGTCTCTACTGAAGAGTTTGAAGTATCAGTAACACTTACCGACGGTGTGGTATTTGTTTTTCATTTTATTATGAAATTTTTGTCTTCAGGGTAATATTCCTTGACCAACATATTTTACACATTGAACTAGTTGTCAGTTAACAATAAACTACATAAGCTTTGTTTTAAAGACATATTTATCTAGACAAAATGCTACATTGTCGAAAAGGTCATGCAAAACTATTATGATGTCCTCTTTTAACCAATCAGAGAAAAGTTCTTCAGTTGCGGCCATCATATATTTCTTATCGGGAGAAAACAAATACAAGCCTCGTAGAAGGTAATCTTGTTAGTGCAAAGAGGACATCTTAAATTCCAGCCAATCAAAAAGTGCATATGGCAATTGAATTTAACTGTAAACAGTAGCCAATGAAAATAAGTATTAGAAGTTATATTAAATTTTAAGTTTGACGTATTCTTTATCTTCTGATTCTGAAATAAATTAAAAAAATATCAATAATAAAAATGTCAACATTAAATTCTGTGGTACTTGCGTAAATATGTATCATAAGGGTAATCATACGACTGTGTAATTGTTGTAAGCAAAATGAACACAACAATCCTAATAGTGAATTCACCAAATGTTAAAAATGAAGAAGTACCATAATGTTTTACTTGTGTGTTAAAGGTATAGTATATCTAATGCACGTTGCATTGCAGCAGGTATATTGTGTGTTTCCTAATAACAAATACTATATATTGTGTGTTGTATAATAGCAAGTGCATTGGGCTTATTAAACTAATATTCCACACAACATGCTATGTAGGTGCCTGAACCGAGCCAGGAAAGTGAGGGTCATATTTATGTGTTAGGGGTATCGATGTGGCCTTTTTCTATGGCTTTTATATATACATACATGAACGCTCACTTTGCTGGCTTGATTCATGCACCTCAACAAAAAATGACCGGGCTAAGCATGCTTTATTAAAATGGACAACATAAATACCACACTGCCAATAAAAAGTGGCGGGGTTAAACTAGTTATATGGCTCAATCATTCCCTCTTAATGAGTATGTGAGTAAACTACCAATCCTGACATTATAATCGGGCGAACAAATGACAATTAAAGGATGTTGTGTCTCTTTTGAATAATGTTTTATTGTTTACCTTCTTTGCTCTTTATACAGTAATGAACATTAGGTTTATCTAGTTGACCCGGCCAGTGCCTCATAGTGTTCTGTGGAACTAGAATATATAAGATTACATTCTATCTAAAAGATGAGCAAAGCTGTGGGAAAATAAGGTAATATGATCAAATGGTCATAGTTTGTAAATATAATGAAACCGTTTTACATTAGGCGGTGCTATAATGTGAAATATTTGGGCAGTCAGCGTTAATAGAGTGATGGTTCACGCGTAACGTGAATCTGTTGTGTGGTAAACGATACTGTTGTCATTGTTAACTCATACTGTTAGACCGCTGGACATTAAAATGTCTTGTAATAATCTACACATGATCTGAAACCATTGTACAGTAGAATTTAGTACAGAAATAAAACTCCACATTTGACTTAATTATGTCTAAGCCACCCACAAACAAAACAGCTAGATTTTATTGTTTATAGCTTAAACATGATTTGAACTTGTTGGACACTGTCTTGTCATGGGCTACGCCGTTGGTTGGTAGATTGCAGTCTTGCAAAACAATGGACTTCCAATATACAATTGACAATATTACTGAAAAGGACTTTAAAAACTCTCAAAAAAGCCAAAAAGCAAGTAGATAGTACAGTTGTCATGCATAATGTGACAACGTTCTGTAGAATATCATATTGTCACAACTCAAATACGATGTGAAACCGTTGTCGATAATATTGTACTCTGTTGTTGAGATTTACTGAGATCATAAATTTATAGCAATCTGCCTTAGGTAGTAAAATGCATTGATAAACAGAGATCTTATGTATATGGCTATATGTCTTGGTTTAAAGATAGCAAACAGTGTATGTCTTATTATGATACTTACGGTGGAGATTGCTTTTGTTCTGAAATATATAATATAGTTGGACATTTCTTGATCAAATTTCAACACTAAATATTAACAAATCAAACATCACAACAGAGTTTCATCTTGTGCCGATGTCCGCATCTAGCTTTTCAATTAATAGTTAATGGTGTTACCAGTCTTGTGTTGTAATAGAATGTTGCCATCTGTTGGGTGTTGTAAAACAATATTGTCATCTGGTTTGTGTTGTAAAACAATATTGTCATCTGGTTTGTGTTGTAAAACAATATTGTCATCTGGTTTGTGGTGTAAAACAATTTGTCATCTGGTTTGTGTTTTGCAAATTGTATACAAAGGTAGCTGTGTTAATGTATGAATTTGCAAATAACATTAATATGCCTTACACAATTTTTTTACTATATAAAAGTAACAAGACAATTTGCATGTTATACGGACAATTTACTGACAATGGAGACATCCTGGTGAACAACCCAAACATACATAATCTAGAGGAAAACCATGGGTTGTCAACAATATCCGGTCTACAACACTTTAACGCCTACCGTTACGAAATATCCATATCTCAAATGACAATGGATCTTTTACTTTTTACGTATATTTTTTCTTTCCTCTATCACGTTCAAGACCACTTTTATCGGACTGGACTGTATATATGAGTAACACGACATATGTCTTATAAGAAGCAGGATATGTCTACCCTTCGCGAGCACCCGTGTTCACCGCATTTTGTATGATGGTGTCCGTGTTGCTCATCTTTTTAGTTTGTTTCTCTTGAATGTGTCAAAATAAAGGAACACTGGTTCTTAGTTAGTAATGTTGAGCATAACTAGCATCTGACAATGACTGCTAGAGGATCAACAACTTCATATAATCGATTAATGCTCTCATGATCGGGAGTATCACATCAAAGTGTTAAACAAAAACAAATAGTTCAATTAACTTTTGTTAGGCATATTAGAATTGCAATTCACAAAGTCAGATGTTTTTCATTTAGATTAAACTGTTGGTCAAATATCAAAATTAATGGTGATTTCCTTTTACTGGTGAATTATTTGACGTAAGACAAGTTTGACGATAACACAGGGTATAAACCGTAAGTCGAAGAAGGATAGACAATACACTGACCAAGGAAAATGGATAAAAGGTGACACAATGATCTACAATTCAGCATACAAAAAACTAAGCAAACCCCTAAAAATAAATGGGCGAACTCAGGTACTCCGGAGGAGATGTCAAATCCTGCTGCATAAGTGCAACCGTCATGCTACTACTGTAAACAATTATGTGACAGAATGAAGAATTTGATATAAAAAAAAATGGGTTTGGACACACGCTAAGCAAAACACGAAAAACAAAACTTCTGAAAGTTTATTGCTTAAGTTCTACCAAAGCAAACATAGCGAATGATAGGGATAATCAAAACAGACAAGACGGCTGTATTGTGTTGTGTCATATGTCGTTATTCGTTCTATAATTAAACACGATCAAGTCATAGAGTACAAACATTAGCAATCATTATGACTTGACTGGCCTTTTAAGCTCCAGTTAACCTTAAAGCGTACTGTTGCGAAATATCCATATCTCAAATGACAATGGATCTTTTACATTTTACGTATATTTTTTCTTTCCTTTGTCACGTTCAAGTCCACCTTTACGGACTGGACTGTATATATGAGTAACACGACATATGTCTTATAAGAAGCAGGATATGTCTACCCTTCGCGAGCACCCGTGTTCACCGCATTTGGTATGATGGGGTCCGTGTTGCTCATCTTTTTAGTTTTTTCCTCTTGAATGCTCATTTTTTATTACCCCTTCGGTATTCTCAAACAATTATTGGTTTGTAAATGGGAGAACTGTATCCAGGTTCGCTAAATCATAGCGTTCTGTCTATGGGAAAACAAGTACAAGTTACATTTTTACTAGGTGAACTGTATAAAGTATTAATCTTCTTAAAATCTGGAATCTAGCGATAATAATGTAACATGATATTCAACATATGGTGAGTCCATCCTTAAAACGGGAATTTATATGATAATTTGACACATTTCGTCTTATGTTAGACCTATGGTCGTGCATATTCAACTTCTTCTTGTAATGGTATCAATCTAAAACATTTATCCTGGCTTTAATATAATACATGTAGCTATTTATGTGGCTATTCAGAAGTACGTGGAGCATACAGCTATGATCAATTACGAAGCAAACATTTGCTTAAGATTCCATAAACAAGACCATCGCTTGTTCAGTACCTCTGCTTTAGTAATCAATTGATCGAGGCAAGGAACAATTAATTATGAAGTACAAATATAGCGAGTGTTTGGGTGGAGATGTGGACACATAATTTGAATGCCAAAAGGAAAAGGAAAAGGCTGAATACGAGTGGAAATGTTTATCTTGTAGCTGCAACTAATACTCAGGTCTTGCTCATCAAGAGCTGTTGTAAGTTGTCTAAATATGCAAAAATATCGTTGCTCTCGTATACGTTCTACCAGTGACACCAGTCATGTTACTGTTATTACATGTCCAATGATCAGACATGAATGAGTTCTTAACTGACTCTCTCTATAAACCTCTATGTGTAGGTAAAGGTATGATGCACATCTGTGTATTTCTGGTATTCCTTATTTCAAGCTCAATATGATAGATGTGATCAGCATAAACGTCAAGCTTAGAATTATTTAGTTGTCGAATAACAATTTTGAGTGACTTCAAGTATCTCTTTTTCAATCTTAAATATATTCTGGATATATTAATATAATTCGTAAATAACGTATGTGTTATCTCCGTTGTATTGAATGATAAAATGATATAATCCCATATATAATATTGATAGAAAAAAAAACAAACAAAAAAAAGCACAAAGAAAACACACATTTTAAATTGTTCATACCTCCCAACACGTGGGTCAAAAACGAAAGTATATAGGAAGTAAACAAACAAGCCTAAAATTAGAAACACTCATGCAATACCTCTCAAAATTCGTATTGAATTTATTGATCAATCTTAATTTTATTGTACTAAAATGACTGACACTATTTCTATTACAGTCTTGATACTTAAAATAACGAGGCCAGGATAATGTACCGGTATTTTATGTTTACAAATATTCAAATGAAGATATTAATTGGAAAAAGAAAAGAATTACTTAGTGAAATGACTTATTTTATGCAACATTCCTTACTTCCTTGTGATATAATAATATTTGCTAGCATTGACTTCCTCAAAGTGTTTATAAGATTGCCAAACTAAATGTGCTTGCAATTATTTAGGACAACAACATATTGCTAAGATAGTCATATTTTTGACATGCTAGGATTAAATACATATGTGTAGGGAGTTTATGTATGTGTACATTCGGTCGAGTCACTCACAAACTAAAAAAGGTCAAGGGAATATGTGTACAGTTTGTGTTTGAAAGATCGAGTGAACTCGAGGTCACTAAGCTTATATAAAATCGTATTTTAATTACATTAATTTTACTTAAGCTAAGAGTAACACTGACACCCTTTAAGGCATTTTTAATCACTGTATGACAATGTTCAAGAATCACTTATTTTGTTTCCGGTGTTACATCCTAGTTTTCCCCCCATAATAACATTTCAATGCCCATTATTTTTTAAATTGATGTAAACTAGGCACAACGCTACACTGGATGCATTCTCCATGTCTGGGAGACTAGTCTAGCATCCATTTCGCTGATTAAAGTATACGTCACTGCCTACGGCTAGCTCTACCCTTCCTTGGGGCAGAGATAATATATTTGGCCCCAGTTGGGGTTAGGATTTTATCACCGTTCACTAAAGACCCATTGAATTACCTAGGTAGTGCCACATTCTATGATCTAATGTTTATCTCTGACACATTCCCCGTTTCGCTTCTCGATTCTATCATGAACATGGAGTGGCACATGTGAGAGTACAACCCCCTTTGCGTACGCTGGATTCAGACCTTTTTTAAATCGTAATCAGGATTTGTACATGTGCGTCCTGAACGCAAGTAGCTTCTTATATCGGACTTGAACGCAGAATTTGAAAAAAAAACCGCTAGACTCGAACCCATTTTCAACATGTACGCTGGATTCGCTGTCTTTTTTAAACCGTATTCTGGACTCAAGGTGGAGGGGGTTATACCCCCATACGTTGTCTGCTTATATACATGTAACCCACTCATATTTAATGTCAAAGACCCGATAAACAAAGAGTACGTGTGCGCATTGTACTAATCTCAGGCACACAAATTCCCAAAACATACGACTGACCTAAATGCATTAGCAGTTGCAGACCAAATACAGACAAAAAATGAAAGCATATTTATTTATGACAGAAATTTTTAGAGGGGTTGAATAACGTACGTATGGAGAAGACGATTCCAATATACCACCACTCTATCATTTGGATATAATGGATTTAACGTTTTCGTCAACTCCTTGTTCCTTTGGCATTTGGAACTAATATTTTTGCCCAGCTTAGTTTTATGTTCATTGTATTTTTATTTCACGTGGCTATATGTGATAAGAAAAGTTGAGGTCCAGCAAAATATGTTTAGCCCCGCCACAATTTCTGCGCCTGTCCCAAGTCAGGAAGCCCTAGCCTCTGTGAGTCCTCTGTGTGTGCGTGTTTTGGTTTAAATTTGGTTTATTCTTTGTATCGGAACTTAGACTGGCGTCGAATTCGTTGAACTGGTATATGTAATTGTTAGAGGCCAGCTGGAAGTACGTGTGACCTATTAAAGGATGTAAGCGCTTGCATATGTCAATCGTACCTACTCGTCAATTCTTGCTGCACTTCGAGAGTAGCGGATTCGGTCGAGGTTTGCCGATTGCTCCATCTGCCCATGAAATTATCCCCATTCACTACTTCCTGTGATGGTTTTGCAGGTTGCCAGTATATTTGGCCTAGTGTAAGAGAAAACAAAACGAAGTAAGAATCGCATCCAAAACGTGTCTTATTCATATTGGGGGCTTACGCCCCTTATTATTATTCTTTCTCGCAACCGCGACTCTGCCTGGGTCATTTCTTGGAAACGCTTGATGGGACTTTACGAAACTTCAGTCGAAATGTTATATAAAAAAAGAACAGGATGCTATAGTACCAGTTAGTACAAATGATTGTTTAATTTGCATAGGTAAATTAATAGTAGAGAGAAGCGCAATAGAGAAGGATGACAAAGAAAATGATACATAACCAAAACGAAAAACCGAGATTTCACATGCGCAAAACATACAAAAAAAAATAAAAGGAGGCATTTAAGTCTTACTGTTTAAGAACGTACATATTGATTAATAACGTGAAAAGGAGTTGTGAGTAGTATATGTTAGGACATGTTATGCACCCTAAAAGCCTCAGGCGTGAAAGCGCAAGATGGCGGCCAAAAGGGAATACCCCAAAATAGCGGGAAAACACTAAAAACTAAAAATAGAACACCCCGCCCACCGATTCGACGTCTTAATAAAGTGTCTTATATAATCCGATTAAAGCTATGCAGCGCATTGCATCATATTTAGATTAATGAAAAATAGGAACAGGATTATATTACCTAATAAGGTTGCAAATACTCTTGTACACACATCGGTTTAAGGACATGTTTGATTAATCGGATTAAGATGATGCATACGTTTGCAGTGCATTGCATCATATTTCGACCAACGATAGTTTTGCATATATAAAGCAAGACATACTATTTTAGTTTGGTTAATTATCAAACACATGCCTAAAAATGTTAGAATAATGTGATTTAATTTTCATTAATCTAAACATCCATATTAAAATGCCAAATGATTACAATATGAATTATTTTGAATGAATCTTAACGAGATTAAGAAAAAGATACTCTCGGGGATTAAGTTGTAACAAAAAGGATTAATATTGAAGTACATATACAACCTTGCACACAAATCCGTTTAAGGACAGATCGTTTCCTTATCCGTATTATGACGATGCATACATGTGCAGCGCAATTGCGTCATATTTCGACCGGTGTGTATGCTCGATGAGAGTGGGTGAGGGGGGGGGGGGGGGCTGGGGGAGGTGGGAGATAGCTCAATGTGTATGTTCAAAGGAAAGTAATTACCAGTATGGTTAAACGTATTCAAAGGGAAATAACTCTGAGCATAACACAACGACACGATTTCGTTCGTATCATTTATTACGTATAATACATTCTATAGAAAAGACACGGCAATGCTTGACAATATTCGTTTTAACACGATTTCGTCCGTTATTTACATTCTATAATGGGGACATTTACGACGACAATGCACGACATTATTTTGAGGTATTCCTGATCACACATTACTACTGTTGTGACAATGGTAAATAAATGAGAACAAAACATGATCAATTGAACTACAAAAAGTACAGGACAAAAGAACGGGTAGTAAAAAGATGGCACTAATAACAATCATCATGTTGAAATCAGTGAGAGCTCTTATTATATAACTAAGACTTTCGTGCCTGTTGAAAACAAATGACAGCACTACAAAGTATAACAGAAAAAAATCGGTTTATTTTTAATAGTGATGGCACAAACTCATAAGGAAAGAAAGATCATCTAATACGACAAATCGGAAATTGCTTTTTTAAGAGCAATTGAAACCGAGAATGACATACGCTGTTGTAGGCTGCAGAGCAAACCACACTTATATAAAGATTGTTTCCACTCATGGATGAGCAACAACGACAACATCGAAAACTGCTATAATGGAAATTATTAATTCAAGGAAAGCAAGATGTCTTTCGATTGCGTATGGGCAATTGAAACCGAGAATACACCCTATAGGAAGTAACCGAACATCAGGAACCGACGGATACCGTCAGGGCTGCTTAAAAGTTCAGTACTCATGCATTGTAGAAATGTCCTCAAAGTATGATTATATTTTAATAGGTGAGAATGGAATGCGTATTTGAATCATTCTATTTTTTTCTGAACATAGATACGAACTCGATAATGGGATCGGCTTACGTGAGGACAACATATTAAATTGCATTGACTTCACAAGATTAACTGTAATAGGAGTACCGTTTACCATGTAAGCATATGTATCATGTCGAATACTCAACATATGCAAATACGAACATTTACGTATCATATTTCCACAGTGAATGCATAAAGCTAAACCCTAAAACAGTGAAATTAATCAAAACGGCCTAAGACACTATATATATGAGTTCGTGTATATAGTAAGTATTCAATCTAGGGGGTGAAATCTAGTATGGATTCGGCATAGGGGGGAAATCATTGTATATACTCACTGTTCCTACCTTTTTTTTCAGAAGGGGGAATCAGTATATACTCAATTTTCCGAGGGAAAAATCTGGAAAATCTAGCATATACCATTTTTTTGCGGGTGGAAAACTGAGTAGAGGGGAAATCTAGTATGTGACACCGGCACTATTTGTAGCAAGCATTTGCTCCAGATTAAACAATGATAATATTTCAATTAAAGTCATGAGAGCGGAAAATTTAGTTTATGAATTATTTAATTATGATTTGAAAAGTATCACATGTTTATAGATTCAATTTTGTGACATGCTAACTTGAGTGACGTTGCAAACTTGTCTAGCATGTCAACCATTAAACTTGTGTAGTATTTTCTAAACTGTGCATTTACAGTAATTTATGTTTTCTTAGTTGATCCAATCTTGCTTTGTTGATTTCAAATCTATTTTTTTTAAAAATACACGATTGTAGAATGGTATTATCAATGTGTAAACTTTTTAATGGTTGTTGAAACGTCCAATGCAATGTAAAATTAAAGAAACTGCAATGATCAAATCAAAATGGAATTATCACTTTTTATTCACTACAAAGGGAACATATACACGTCAATTCAGAGATAAACTAGAATCCAGCGTATGACCAGACACACAGAGGTAACATTAACTCTATATATTCATAATATATAATATTATAATATTTATAATAAGTTATTATAACAACTTAATTAAGTATTAACCACATTTTACAACAATGAACTTAAACCAATATTTTTTTTTATTTAAATTTATGTTTTTAAGAACTTAAAAACTGCGATAAAAATACCACATTTTTGGAAAAGTACTCGCATCCAATAGAAAAAAATCGTGGAAAGAGGCAAAATCAATAGAGTTATTACTACTTGAGGTAACACTAAATTCAGGTTGAATACGTATTACGGAAACAATATAACATCATTACATTCAACTTTATTTTTACTGACGATACTATGGTAATAAAATAATAACTAGAACAGTATTGTTGGTTTTTAAAATAATCAAAACCACAAAAGTAGAAACAAGGAAGTACAAAAAGTGTCGGTTTCCTGTTTTAATAATTACAGACTTTGTTTAAGTGTTTCACAACAACATTTTACAGCTGTATATATATAGGGAGTGGATGTAGTCGAGTGGTCTAGGGCGCTGGACGTAAGGCTAAGCGAATGGTGCTGCAGTGTAACAATGGTGTGGGTTCAAATCCCGTCGAGGGAAGAACAAAAATTTGACAGTTCTAAAATCTAATTCTAACACTGTTTGGTTTAATTTTCAGACGTATATTGATTTGAACCCACACCATTGATACACTGCAGCACCATTCGCTCCCTGATATATATATATGTATAATATACTTTATTTCCTGTGACTGTATAATGAATTCTTCATTATCCTATCCAATATATTAAACATTGCTGAGTTAGATTGCTGTCAAATTATAATATTAAGTATATATGTACCATCTACACACGCTAAAACACATGTCTTAGGTCTATCCCTAGATTTTCCTTACGAGACAAGGTAACACTACGACTATTGAAGCTCCTTTTTTAGGGAGTGGATGTAGTCGAGTGGTCTAGGGCGCTGGACGTAAGGCTAAGCGAATGGTGCTGCAGTGTAACAATGGTGTGGGTTCAAATCCCGTCGAGGGAAGAACAAAAATTTGACAGCTCTAAAATCTAATTCTAACACTGTTTGGTTTAATTTTCAGACGTATATATATATATATATATATATATATATATATATATATATATATATAGCAAAGTATGTACAACAAAACAAAAACATGCTAAATCTGTATTTAATATACAATATTTAAAAAAAAAAAAAACAAACAAACACAAAAAAAACAAAAGAAAAACAAAAACAAAAACAGGATGCAGATATCAACTAGAAACAAACCAAACCAACAGTGCCATCTGAGTTTAGTCATTGTCATTTTTCGTATGTTCACCCAAGTTATCGCATAAGCAAAACTAACTTATGACCATAACACAAGTTATATGTTTAACTTAAAGTTGTGTCAAAAACATGTAAATATATAATATATAAATATATTGATTGGAGAAGGAACATATTTAATATTTCATTTTCCTGTCTTTCTGTGCTTTAATACAGTTCAATGAAAGAAACTTGTATATAAATTAAAACTGTACTCTCCACATCAAATACCATAATATCAACTGAACCACAATGGTGGTATCATGGTTAGAGTAGTAGAGGAAAGATATATAATTCGTATGTGTTGCTTCTCCGTTAAGCAGGCAGCAAAATTAAATACTATTTGGCTCGGAATCAGGATAATGTGTGCGAGTGGAGTGACATATCTACCCTCTGACGAAGCGTATTGATCTGGTCCAAAGCCGGGATGCCATCATCTAATTCAAATGTGATTGGTTCCCGCAATGAGATAGCTGAAAAACTTGCTTATTTGGCGGTAATCAACAAAATCGCAGGTGTGTTCTTGATAGGATTGCATATATATCTCTAGGAGTTTATCGCGATGTGTACACTCGGCCAAGGCACTCACAAGCTAAATAATGTTCAAAAGACAATATGTACAGTTTGTGTTCGAAAGATCGAGTGAACTCGAGATCACTAAGTTTATATAAAATTGTATTTAAATTCTATTAATTTCACACATGCTAAGAGGAACACTAACCCTTACCCCTTTAAGACATTTTTAATCACTGTATGACAATGTTCAAGAGTCACTCATTTTGTTTCTGGCACTATTTTCAGCAAGCATTTGCTCCAGATTAAGCAATGATATCTTTCAATTAAAGTCAGGAGAGCGGAAAATTTAGATTTTTAATTATTTAATTATGATTTGGAGAGTATCAAATGTTTATAGATGCCAGCTTGTTAGTGTTTGCTGTTTCGTCCAATGAAATGCAAAATTAAAGGAACAGCAATATTAAAATCAAAATGGAGTTATCACTTTTTATCTACTACAAAATGTGCATCGATACGTTGATTCAGAGATAAACTAGAATTCAGCGTACGACCAGACAACCACACAGAGGAAAATTACCTCTATATAGTTATTATAAGTTAACCTAAGCATTAATCACAAGCACATTTGTTTTCCATTTAACAACAATGAACTTTAAGCAATAATATGTTTTAATTTAAATTTACGTTTTTAAGAATTGAAAACTTCGATAAAAATACCACATTGTTGAAAAAGTTTACATCATCCAATAGAAAAAAATCGTGGAAGGAGGCAAAATCAATACACTTATTACTACTTGAGATAACACTAAATTCAGATCGAATACGTATTACGGAAACTACATTCAACATTTTTTTAACTGACTATACTATGTTTATAAAATAACAACTAGAACATTATTGTTGGTTTTTTAAATAAATCACACCACAAAAGTAGAAACAAGGAAGTACAAAAAGTGTCCGTTTCCTGTTTTAATAATTACAGACTTTGCTTAAGTGTTTCACAACAACATTTTACAGCTATATATAACTAAGTATGTACAACATAGCACACACATGTTAAATCTGTATTACATATACGATATAAACAAACTCAATAAAATAAAAACATGTTAAATCTGTATTAAATATACAATATAAACAAACTCAACAAAAGCATGTTAAATCTGTATTAAATATACAATATAAGCAAACTGAAGAAAATAACAAATAACAGGAGTGGAGATATAAACTAGAAACAAAGTAAAACGACAGTGATTTCTGATTTGAGTCATTGTAAGTTTTAACAAAGTTGTTCACCTAAGTTATCGCATAAACAAGACAAACCTCTCAAAACCTCTGTTATTTCAACAAAAAACGTTTTAACCTAGCATAGTCTCCAGCATCGCTCCCAAGGTTTTCATAGTAAAATACTCCTCTAAAATTTTATCAAAATCTAAAAACAATTTCGCATGTAAACAATAAAACAATAAAGCATGAACAATTTTCAAAAGCTCACAAACAATGTATCAATATAGTATCTTTTATAATATCGTCAAGTTCCTCGGTTTTAAATATTTGCAATACAATATTCTCAAAATCTAACAGCAAGTATACATGGTTTGTTATAAAAAAATGACCATTTTCACAATTACAAATTTTGTCAATATAAATCCACGTTTTAACATAAAATATTTTGATATCGTTCTATTATTAATTTTATACCATGAACTACAAATAAGTGAGGGCCGGACAGATATACAAGTGTGTAGTCATTACAATTTCCGACGAGTTGATGTGAATATAAAATGTTTACGAAGACGATGATGACGGACACAAGGTGATGATGAAAGGTCACATTACTAGTTGTGGTCATATTAAGAAAAAATAGTTTGAACTAATTTTATGCTATAATCATAACATAAGTTCTATGTTTAATTTAAAGTTGTAAGGCTACATTTTTAAATTGGTGTATTCTCTGTCTTCTGGTTCTGAAATGAAGCAGTCAAAACATCAATGACAACATAGTAACATTAGATTGAGCATTATTTAATAAGACAAGTGTGCCTACGACTAGAGGTTCAACTAGTTGACAACAAACCCCTGAAAATACTTACCAAGTTTGGAGAAAAAAACATTAGTTTGGTGATTTTGTTGATCATGCCTATCCCATTGAGCTTGAGCAAAAAACGTAGATATTAAATTGACTGCTCACGATGTGTTTCTGGAATTACCTTCATCAGATATCAGGTACACTAATGGGCAAAACATTTAAAAACAAAATAAATTAAAAGTCTTTGAGAGCAAACAATATACAAAAGGGTCTAAACAGATAGCCAAATTCGGCTAATATCATATCACCTAACCCTGAGGACGGAAAACTTAATATTAATAATAATGACATTATTAAGGAACTATGCATTTCGCTAAACATATATCGAATATATATATATATATATATGTCGAAACACTGACTACTGGGCAGATGATATCCTCGGCGACTAATAGTCCATCACCTGAGGTATAGAAACAGGATGACGCATGATTTTCACGAGATATTTTACATCACATTTAGTGCGGTAATTTTCGTGGTTATTAGACTCATTTAGACAAGTAGCTGGCTAAGTAATATTTAATGCAATATTTTTGCAGGGTAGAATATTTAATATAGACCTGACTTGCTTTTGATAAAACTAATTGTATATTTCTAATTCAACACTACCACTACGTAACTATGTTAATTACATGTTTTATAAAACTATAGCACTAACATAAGATAACACCATACTTAAGTACTAGACACACCAAAAGACAAATCTCTTTTAATCTACTTTGAGTAATATTTGACTGTTTACCTTGCTTGTTCTTTATCTGTTCATAAACATTAGGTTTATCCTGTTCGCCCAGCGTTTCATACTGTTCTGTTGTTCTGTAATATAATATGTACTAAATTGTATTAACAAAACTAAAAATAGCAATAAAAAAGAATGGTACTTCACAAAAGAACACATAATTTACTCAATTTTAAGCATAATGGTTATATCGTTATACTGCTCTGAACCCGTTCGCTTGACAGACGATTGTATTGTTGTCATGGTTGATGTTGTTGTATTTAAAATTACAGTTCCTAAGTAATGTAATTTATTAAATCTAAAAGCTAAAAAGCTATGGCCAATCTCTCTCAGGCTTATCATTGGTTTATTTTGCGCGTTGTGATACCGCTGGGTGTCTGCTATACTGTTGCCATACATGTAGGTTATGCAAAGTTCTGAAACCGTTTGACAGTAGATTATATTGTTCTCATATATGTACCATATGCAAGTTGTTAAATCTTTCGGCAGTACATTGTATTGTTGTTGTGTTTTTTTTTTGATAATTCATAGTCTTTAATAAAATGAAAAAAAATATATATCACCATGATGTGAACCCATTGTGCAATAGATTGTCTCATTGTCATTGACAACACAGGCTGTGAGACAGTTAAGTAGCACTTTGTACTGTCATAGTTTACATATAGTTAACTATTTGGCAGTTAAAAAATGTAAAATATTGTCATATTAGAAGCATGCTATCATACCGGTCGGTGGTTTACTTATATGCATATTGTCTCATTAAGTGTCATGCACCTTGTAAAATGTTACTAGAGGACCAATCTTAATACCGGTATTTATCGTGTCATGTCGCAACTGAACAATATTATATATTTACAGAGATCAAGCGTAACAACAATCAGTACATAAAGGAGGTGGACAGGTTACAATACAGTGACTTGTCTAATTAAGATACTTACGATTCAGATTGCTTTTGTTCTGGAATATAAAATATGATTAAGCAATAGTTAACCACATCTACATTCTAAATGCCGATAAATAAAACAGTATACAATATGTCATTTGTGTGGCTAACAGTAAATATGACTTTATGCATGACCGGCTTTAAGAGATGCGAGGCCCAATGTTGTTCTCTGTAAAACATGCAGTGTGTTGTTTTGTGTGCTTGAACAGCCGAGGTTGGATAATTAAAGGACCGGGGCGAATTGGTACCAATTGGTTTAAGACTGGCCCTGGCTATATGCTTTTGGTTCAAAGAGCAAATTGTTTTATTGCATGTTTTTGTTAGATATGTTCTACTGTACGCTAGTTATACCTCAAGTCATATGGCAATGTTTCTACTGTTATTGTACCATCAGATGTGCAAAGCTAGGTTTATATCGTTCCCTTAATCGCTCACTCGGACAGATGTTTCAAATAGTTATTGTACGATCATTTTACCTTCTCCTATTACATCGTAGAATAGAAATAAAATGATATTTCACAGCGTAACCAATGACAACAAACAGAAGGACCACACCACTGTCTTTAAAATTGCATGCATAAAATTAAAGCACTTCATATGGACTTGCTAGGACAAACTTACGATTGTTACTGAGAGACTTTGGTTAATAAGAAAATTCATCCTCCATACTGTTTACGAAACGAATTAAGATAATAAATTCATCGTACCTTGTTCACTTGAT
This sequence comes from Bathymodiolus brooksi, assembly GCA_963680875.1. Classification (NCBI taxonomy): domain Eukaryota; kingdom Metazoa; phylum Mollusca; class Bivalvia; order Mytilida; family Modiolidae; genus Bathymodiolus; species Bathymodiolus brooksi. Next base: position 69,970,377 of record OY804578.1, on the reverse strand, counting down.
AAATCACCATAGGTATTTGGAATGTCAGTCATTTCGTAAGTCGTTGTAGAACTACAATACATAGATGAAGTCCTACTTTATAGTATAAACATACAGATTAGAATAGGCAAATATCTTCAAATGTATAAATTCCACTAACATGAATAAAGTAAAAAATGGAGAGAAATTGAAACAAGTATCGCAACGTCTGAAGAAATTCAAATTCAAATCAGAACATTGTAGAAACGGAGGGTAAAATGGATATCCCTTACACATACGTACACGACCGCTCAATCTTACGGGTTGGCACACGCATTTCAATAAACAGTAGTGGGTTGAACTATTGTTGTATGTGTCCAAATCTCTCTTCTTATTGAAATGATGTAGACATGTAAGATGGTTGTATAAAACGCATGATCAGAATGATGAACATAATACATTTATAATCTAATCTTGGTAATCGTATGGTAGTTGGATTTACAACTACCTATGCAATTAGTGCTTATCACCACTTAGGTTGTAAGTTTGAGTTCTGTTCATGACGAGGTGTACACGATACAACATTATGTGATAAAATTTGACGGTGACTTACGCAGGTCGGTGTTTATTCTCCACAAATAAAACTGAGAGGCAAGATATAACTGAAATATTGATGACATTGGTGCCAAGAACCATAACCACAACCCTATGATAATTCAAACATATAATTTCATATTACATTAAGCAACAATGCTTAAACGTTGCAATAATTGTAGGTCTCCACCTTTGATATATAACAATTATGATAATATAATACAATGGATCATATATTAGCTATTTTGCTGAATTCCGTCGGATGGCATTACTATGATTGTACCATAGAACAAGGTTAGTATTACATATTCTATTGTAGCAGACCTCTTTCTTTTCTTCAAGAAAATCAAATAATTTTCTGGTGACCAGTTATATTTTTGTTCCTGGTAGAAAAGCTGTATTTGAATCGGAATTTCTTTACAATTAGCGTTTTGTTATGTATAGCACTATGATTTCTTTAGATACTCACATATTTCCACCTCTCTGCTGTAGATCTGAAAATTGAAAGCAAAAAGTAATAAGTAGAAATCAAACGTACGGGATTGTTATCAGGAGTATACAAGAGCAAACATGTAGTTGTAAAGTAATATGAAGCTTCTTGTCCTTCATATTCCATTCCATTAACTACGTGGAAACTCATTCTGACAAACTGAAGTTACAAAATCACTATTAGACTTAAGAGTGAAAACTAATAAGATGTTGATAATCTAACATACCACTTATTCCATATCAGAGATAGGGGTGGGATTCTTAGAAGAAAAATTAAAATATTATTTCTGTACTTTGATAACAAAAAACTGTGTCAGGGATATATTTCAACCGACCAAGCAACGACGCGCCAATCACTTCATGAATTAATACAGTGGTTGTCAAAAGGAATAGAGCTAATTCGGCAAAACAAATTACCAGATGTCTGAGCTAATAACACAGAAACGCACTTTTAATATTTTTACAGCGAAATTTGTATTACTCCACGTATGTTTTGTGAAGAAACTTATTTATGCGTAATATGTTGATTTTCTTTTCCTTTGTTTGATAATCTAGCATCTAATTTTGAATATTAAGTAACAGTCATTGATCATCATGTCTTTCCTGTTTGAGCATCCGACTAACTGTTGTAACACGTCGCCAATAGATACTGTAATATTTACCTAACAAATGAAATAAAAACCTCAGCTATATCGTGGTGAGAACAAATTTAATTTAATGAAATGATGTTGAGAGGTCAGCTTTGTACCAGACGAATATGTTTAATTGGATCTACATAGTGATAGCTCACTGCACCTCCAGTCTGTTGACAAACATGTCCTATTCTGATTTTGAGACAACCAGTCTTGGCTCTAACTCCTAAATGCTACATGCTTAGCGGAAATCAGCAAATACCAATTTTACAGCATTGGATTGACCCGACCGGGGCTCGATCTAACGAGGTGAGAACGCTAACGGTTACCCAATTCAAGCCGTTTTGCTTAGCGAAACTTGTGTATGAGATTATAGCTAGTTTTAAATTTATTTCCAACACAGACTATCTTATGATGTTGGTTTCTTTATTATCCTATTACGAGTGTTGGCTTGTATGGAGGTGGTCTACATGCATAGAATAAGGTACTGCTAAGCAAAAAACTATCACATAAAATTGAAAAACAAATGCGACACTTTCGGAACAGATCCATAATTCAATCGAAAAATTGTAAAAAAGAGGCAAACATTATACCCCCAACACGCATATATAAAAGACAGGTCACGTTGCAGTCTTGATAGAGGTACTTAGCTAGGTTAATCAAGTTCTATGGAGATGCCACGGTTACACGGAAATGAAAATATATACATGTCTTGAATGACTGAGTACATTGCAATGTTAGATGTAAGACATGTATTATTGAATATAATGACATAAATACCAAACTGGTGATTGAAATATTATTCTAGCTAAATGTTCTCGATATATGTATGTTGTATTTATTACCTTCATTTCTCGTACCACTCGTACCCTCTCTGATTTCTTCGTACATACCATTGGTTGTTCGATTTGGAGAAAACATTTCGTCTATATTATGCGACCTATATAATATATAACATTATATTTAAATATAGCATGATGAATATGATTGAAAACTTCAAATATATGCCACAACGCGACATGTAGAAAATTTAAGATGTATATAGCGTGAGCTATATTGAGTTGGACTATAATCAAATTACTGAGTTTACAATACTGAGGACATTCAAGGTGAAGGTCAAAAGGTGTTTGCTTGTTGATGCTAAATGCCACTTTCAACAATATTTCAGGTATATAGTGGTGGTCTGTTTTATTTGTGGAGGAAAACGGAGGACCCAGCGAAACCACCAACCTGTCGCAAATCTCCGACAAACTTTATCACACAATGTTGTGCACATCGACCTGATCGCGATTCGAACTCACAACATCAGTGGTGATAAGCACTGATTGCATATATAATTGTAAATCCAACTATCATATGATCACGGCCACGACGGCCCCTCCAAAACTTGAGATGAGTATGTAACAATGGGTAAATCGAGAAAAGACACAAAATTTAAAACAAAACCAATATATTGATCATTATGCTTTTTATTATTCCCTTAATTAAAAGTTCCAATGATAACTGTAAGTAAAGTCGAATAACCACAACCATATATGTCAAAATATTGATCAAGTTATTATTGTTTATCACAGCACTTAGCATGATTGTATGCTTGATAAAGTACTATTAATATTATAAAGTCAGTGTATTAAAGTCATGGTCTGAACGGTCATTCAATGTCAAGTGTCAATTTGAGTCGTTCGAAATGATATTGAAAGTAATTAACATTTTCTGTATTGGTCCGAAATTACTTTGACTTTTTTGTCTGGTTGACGACGAAATGCAAGGTCAGCGATAAAGTATTTGTTTGTTTTAAATATATCCTCTTAGAAAGTTGGTGGAGAAAAACAGTTATTTTATGCGAACTGAATTATGATTTATACTCTTTCTTGATATCCTACGAAATAAATGTATTACCTGTTCGAAATTTCATTGCGTGTTCCACCTGACCAACCTGCAACATTAAAAGATTAAATAAAGAAAATGATGTGTCAAATTTTGCAATATTCATAAAATATAAAATTTATAAATGTGTGTTCATACATTAAAAATATCTACTTTTTAAAATCCATTTTATGTTAATTAAAACTATATTCTAAAACGTTCGTCTTTGTGTTAATTAAAACTATATACTAAAACATTCTCTGCATTATCATCTTCGTATAGTATAATAATTCTCTATGCATACATTTCATGTATTATATCAGCTAAAACTGGACATCGTTTCACATGTATAGTGTAGTTAACATAATACAACACATTTAACATGTTGTTGTTGATAACACGAACAGAACGGCTGTCACAGGGAACATAACAATTACCGCTGAATTGACGATGATACGACAGACGCGATGACTCGAACTTTCCAATTATGAACTGTTCATGTTTTTTGCATCACGCTTCAAGTAGCCCCATTGCAGAGTTCATCACAGTGGGATTGAAGACTTCACTTCGTAGGTCAATGGTCAAATGAAAAAAGGACAAAAGGACAAGCAAAGATCTACAAAATACTACACTAAAACAAAAAACCGAGGATGGACTCAGGTGCTCGTCTACTAGTGGCAACAGTCATGTTGCTCTGGCTACATGTTACCTTTCTTTCTCTTTAAGATGACAACAATGATGATTAAAACCGCTATAGCGACAGCCATTCCTCCAATAACAGCGTGCAATCCACTTGAGGATGTCTCTTGAATTACAGAAAATAAACAAGAAATATAAGATAATAACTTGAACTGTTCTCGCACACCAGCTACAACCATGCCAATTTGTGATAAAATAATAACATCTACACAGGAAATATAATGTGTTTACTCCGTTCAATTAAATAAACGGTCGTGAATTTGAAGGAATATAATGCCCTCCCCCCATTGACCCTTTTCCGTACCTCTAACCTTCCTTCCCTTTTCCCGCCCTGAATCATTTCCCCTTATTCCCATCCTTAACCTTCCCCCGTGTCCCCACCCGTATCCCTTACTCCCCTTTTTTTCATCAATATCAGATCTAATAATATATGGACAGTATGCATCGTATTATATTATTAGTAGTGCTTGTTTCTTGTATATACAGTCCATGTTGCCTGTACATGTAGCTACGGTTTATTGTTTACACAATGGCTGTTGATTGTTTGACAAGTACATATTGATTGTGTACGCATTGCATGTTGATTGCATTAGAAGTGTCTGTTGATTGCATAGGCAGTGGCTGTTGATTGATAGACAGTTCCTGTTGGTATTGTCTGTTTCACAAGATTATTCAAATATGTATGAACCAAAGCTCATTAGTTGTATACCTTTTTCCTGTTTTTCACTTGTATGTATGTTGTCTATATCTGTACTTAAGCTTCTGCCAAACATATTTTTCGAATACATTTTCAATTCATATAATGTACTATCCTGTAACCCAGACAGAACGTAGGTCAGACTGGTCAACAGTTTGGTATTGTGAGATATCTCCTTTAAGGACCATGTTTCTGTTCTACATGCTCGATACTCTAGATAGAAAGTCTGTTCGTGGTCATCATTATAACCTGGAGTCCACTCTACCAAGATACTTGTTTCAGTGGAACTTACCAAGCTGAAATTTGCGGGAGTTTGTGGCAGAACTGAAATAAGACAAGGAAGATGAACAGTAAAACGTAAGAAACATTTTGGATAGAAATCCATGTTCGTTTATATTTCAAATATATCTACATTTAGAGTTCTTTGCAAACAATACTATCAAATATTCTACATTATAGTTATAACTGTGATAAGTATTCATTAGTCTACTGTTTGTTTCCTTGTGTGATGGTGTTTAACGCGCCACTTTCAACAATATTTCAGAAATATCGTGGTGGTCAGTTTTATCCACATGTGAGTTATATGTCAACCTTCACATATAAGTGGACGAACAACGTTATTATAAAGAACGCTGTGATTGTGAACATTTTACATGAATTATTCGTGAAACAGAAGCTGTCATATGTTTAATATTATTTCTGTTAAACAGAGCCGATGGCTTCAAACATTATTCTAAAATTAGATAATATTCAAAGCCATAGTACATAGTATAGTGACACAATAGTCTACCAGCTTTCATTATTGTATATATAGCCAATATCATTTCATTCAAGAGTGTTAATGGTATCAATGTTGTCGCTATTATAATTTAAATATTATTAAAAAAATAAACAGAACATCCAACAAAATGGATACATGTATTTTCTGAATTGACAAAGACAACAACAAACTGCAGTCAAGACTGTGTTTATTACAAAGGCTTATCAATCTTTGTATTTTAGTAGATATTTTATTTTCATTTGAACTATTTGTGACCAGTCGCTTTTAACAAGAGTGTGAAGATACCAAAGGGGTCATCAGAATTCGTATATCGAAGAACACAAAAAACACATTGGCCAAAAGAAAAAGGACAAAAGGACAAACAACGATCTACAAAACATACACATAAAACTAAAGATAGAATAACACCAACCCCACTAATATAGAAAACAGAGAAACCATAATAACCTATTGACAATTAAAAGCACAAAAAAAGTATTACACTTTACATGACCAAACTATTTCAAGTGTAATGGTAAATGTAAAAAGCAGTAACATGTACATGGTGGGATATATCTGTAGATTGCTGGTTTCGATCTGAAATTTACCTCTAAATTTATTCAATACTAAGTGTGATAAAATAGTTCAGTAAAATGAATAAAATAACATATTACAAAAACAAAATCGTAAAAAAATGGAATTGGTTAAGAATCTTTGCACTGGTTGTAGTTTTATGTAATTGAATTAATGACAAAAGTAAATTCAGGGCAATTTGTTTACGAACACATCAGCGATTAACCATGTTCACCTCCTATCATCTCTACTAAAGCCTATTCATGTAGTTTTAATTTTACAAATCTAGTTCTGAAATTTCAAGTGAATTGGAAAACAAAAACTTCAAAAAATATATTGAAAACAAAAATTTAAACCATCTAATCATGCACCCTTCCGTCCACCTTTCAACAAACAATTAACCGAGTCCGGCTCCTCCCTTTTCTACCATGCACTTTGTATTTGAACTTACAGATCTAAATAAGAAATCAATTGCCGATTTAGAACAACAGTTTTCAAGCCAAAACACAGTAAGACATCTTACCTTTGGGTATCAGACTTATATTTAATTCAACAGATCCCAACTGGTTCACAATTCTAAACACATATCGTTTAAAGTCTGACTCGTCTTTCACTTCTATGGAAGAAGTTAAGATGTATTTGTACTGGACGCCATCTTGTTGTACAGTCCAGCCACGTCCTGTGTGTGTACGCCACTCTACCGTAGGTTTAGGATATGACACCAGTTGCACAGTAATATTTGTAATAAAATTCATCTGTGCTCCTATTACCTGTCTGGTTACCATTATTTGTTTCGGCTTACCTACAATGCAACCAATCATTGTATCTTGATAGGCGAGTGAGTCACTGAATGATTGCTTTAGCGCTAATTGAGAATTTGTTCAAGACTAATTTCCAATGAGATGATGATGATGATGATGATGATGAAGACCGCTTGACACTTGTAATATTTTTTTAGTCCTACATGTCGCTTCTCTCGGTACACATTTCCCTAATTCCGAGCCATTCTAATTCTCGCTCGAATCCTTAATGCTGCGTGCTTACCGGAGACGCAACTAATACCATGTTTCTGCCTTTGATTTGACTCGACCAGGGCTTGAACTTACATTATATCACACTAGAGGCGAGCGCACCAACCATACACTACCGTTGCAGTTTGTATATTACTAATACAGAAGATGAAGATGTGTTTCTTGACGGTAATAAATGCCGTCTTGTTTATCATGTAACAGATTGCTACATATTCAATACTGTTTTATCGTGTAAAACCCATGCGAACAAATATATCATGTGCACAAAGAAGTTAACAAAAAGTGTTGGATCGTGTACAACGTGGTTCATTAGAAAGTTGTGAGTTCGAACCCCGTTCATGGCGATGTTTACTCGATACAACATTATGTGAAAAAGTGTGTTAGTAGCTTGCGATATGTTGGTGGTTTTCTCCGGGTTGTCCGGTGTCCTTCACTAACAAAACCGATTGCCATGATATAACTGAAATATTGTTGAAAGTGGCGTTAAACACCATAAACCAAACCAAACCATCTTCCATTATTTTTCTTAAAAAAATAAACAATCCATTTCCTTTCCACTCTTAGATGATTATTACTAAGGTCATTGAATTATAATTTGCATAACAGAATATATTTGTCCGCGGAGGTGCACTTTCAACATTGTATAATACAAACAGATATCTAATTTAGTGCGCATGATGTGTTACTGGAACAACCTTCATGACGTACGTTTTCAGTAAAATGATTGGAAAGCCATGTCTTTGGGAGCAAGAAAACCAACGAACCTAAGCATGATAGGAAAAATCAGCTTAGGTTACCTATGCCTCAGGGAGAACATTAGTATTGATAATTATTATATTACCAAAGAACTGTAAATTCCAATAATAAATATTTCTAATAAACTATATCAGAGCCGGAACAGTGACCACAGGGCGGATGGAACCCTAAGGTTTCCACCAGCAGAAGTACCGACCAAGTAATAATAATACAAATCTAGATATCTAATTTACTACACACGACGCATTTCTGGAATAACCTTCATAAGGTACGCTCAAAATCGGAAGAATAGAAAGCCAAATAATTGAATAGTGCTTGGGAGCAATTAAACCAAATGGTCTAAACAGGATAGCCAGAATCGGCTAAGGTCACTTATGCCTGAAGAAAGAGAACCTTAGTTTTGCTTGTTCTTTTGTAAACACTTCCCGATCCTTTCCTCATTAATGAAGTATCTCCGGGTTTGTAGCTAGATTATCACCGTGAATGACAGTAGCTTAGCAGTAATTGCTTACCCTTACGGAGCACATGAGTTCATCCTCGATTCTTAGTGGGGTTCTTGTTACTCGATCTTCAGTTTTATGTGTATGTTTTGCAGATTATTGTTTTTCCTTTTGTCATTTTCCTTTATGTTGTCTGTTCATCTTCGATTTAGGGATTCTGATTACCCCTTTGGTATCTTCAAACTCTTCTCATATGATTTATCAACTGTAAATTTAAATACCCTTAAATAGATAGCTCAAAGTCAAAACATTACAAATCCAAATTATGTAAAAGTTTGTTTTTTTGGAAGCATGAAAACCAAGGGGCCTGCCTCAACGGAACTTTCAAAATAGGCAGTTCTTGATATTTCCATTATATTTATATAATTACTATGTTCATGAACATTATCGATCGTAAAAACCATTTTACATTTTAGAGAATGTTTTACGAATAATTAGGTCACATTAATTCCAAATTCCAATATGTGACAGGTAAGGTATTTCTTGTAGCCATTGCAACAAAGAGGTAAATATTTAAAAGATATAACATGTACAGATATGGGATTTAGGTATTCAAAGTGGGAGGGAGGGTAATGAGATTTGTTGTCGTCATATCTTGTAAACAAACAAGTGGAGCAGGAACTGCTTACCCTTCCGAGCACCTGAGTTCACCTCCGGTTTTAAGTGGGGTTCGCTTTTCTCGACCTTTAGTTTTATGTGTATGTTTTGTCGATCGTTGTTTGTCCTTTTGTACTTTTTTATTTTGGCCATTGTGTTGTCTGTTCTTCTTCAATATATGGATTCTGATTACCTCTTTGGTATCTTTAAACCCTTCTTATTGTCTTTACATTTATTGTTTGTGTACAAGTTAAAAGTTTCACTAAAATATACATAACTTACATAGTACCACAAGGTTAATAGTCTTTTTTACACTATCCTTGACACCATTGTCTATTTCTATCGTGTAATTCCCAGAATTCTCACATTCTAAGACCGGAAGTGTTGCTGTATATTTGTTTCCAAAGGTGTTGTACATCAACGGTGTTTTGGGGAAATCATGGGAATAAAAGGTAAAGCGTGGTTTTGGAAAGCTATCAATATGCATTCGAAGATTAACTTGTTGAACTTCTTCCAACATATAACTTCTCCAATATGTAATGAATCCAGACGGGACTTTACCGAGCTCCAATCTCATGACTGAAGGTGGATCTGCAATTTACAAATGAATTTATGTTCGGAATGAGTGATGATGTTTGTAGCGAGTTTTTGTTACTGTATTATGTAAAGAAGATATACACTGATTTGGTAGTCAGTATGAAAGCGAATTTGTCACATGATGTAAGCTTTACGGTTTGGTCAGTGACCAGGACACGCAAAGAAAAGTTCACTAAGAAGTAAAACTTTAAAAAGTGCTGATAACTATTTTTTTTTGGTTATCATTTATCATAAGGATTGCAATTTCTGTATGCACATTTGTAGATATCTTACGCAGTCCTCTGATGACTGTTAGAAAAGCCGCATACCGATCCACATATTACTCCAAGGATATCTGGATTGCCAATATCTATGACTCGCTCGGTTGCAACTTCCAATGCCACTGCCTCCTAGATAAAATACTAATTTATGAAATCTAAGAATAGTTTTAACCTTTTTTAATTGCATTGTTCAATCTCTGACATAATAACCAACTTGTTGAAGGTGGTCAGTATTTGGTAGAAGTCAAAATAGCTGTTTATAGCATTAACGTGATTGGTCAATGAACCGTAGATAAAACATTTGAATGATATGTATTCATACAACTAAATCATTGAACCGTATGACATATATAACAATGGGTATCTTTTAAGATAAACATGAAAGAAAAATCATTAGGGATTTATTTTCTTCGTTGCAGGGTCAACATAGTGTATCATTCCCAAAAAATCTACAATGAACGATAACCACAGCATCTACGTACAATGAACGGCTAGCATAACCTCTGCTTACAATGGATGGCTACCATAGCATCAACTTATAATGAATGGTTACCATAACATCTACTTACAATGAACGGTTACCATGACATCTACATACAATAAACGGCTACCTAAACATCTACTTACAAAGGACGGTTACGATAACATTTACTTACAATGAACGTTTACCATAACATCAACTTACAATGGACGGTAACCATAGCATCTACTTACAATGAACGGTTACCATAGCATCTAGTTAAAATGAACGGCTACCATAACATCTACTTACAATGGACGGCTACGATAACATTTACTTACAATGAACGATTACCATAACATCAACTTACAATGGACGATTACCATGACATCTACTTACAATTGACGGTTACGATAACATGTACTTACAATGAACGACTACCATATCATCTACTTACAATTAAAGGCTACCATAACATCTACTTACAATGGACGGTAACCATGACATCTACTAACAATGAACGTTTATCATAACATCTACTTACAATGAAAGGCTACCATGACATCTACTTACAATGGACGGTAACCATAACATCTACTAACAATGAACGGTGATCATAACATCTACTTACAATAGACCGTAAACCATATCATCTACTTACAATCAGCGGTAACCATAACAGTTACCTAAAATGAATGGCTACCATAACATCAACTTACAATGAACGGTTACCATACTTGTAGCATCAACTTACAATGAACGGTTACCATAACATCTACTTACAATGAACGGTTACCATAACTAACAGCTACTTACAAAGAACGGTTACCATAACATCTGTTCTGTTAAGTCTTGATGTGTCATTAGGATGATTAACACTACAACGATATTTCCCACTTTGTTCTCTTTTAATACTGTAAATCTCTAATGATTGCGATGACCTGATATTAAGAAAACTGTCCCCTGCCCTACTGTGTTTCCAGACATAGTTACAATGTGGATGACATCCAACAGAACAGACAATTGGACCAAGATTGCTTCCCTCTCTTATATTGACACTTTTCGCCGAAGGTAATAAAACAGGTATGTCCGGGCCATCTGTCAACAAAATCAATATTTTTTTTTAAATTTCTATTTCACGTTTGATATGCAAATTACGTCCCAGAAAATGAATCGCATAACAATTTATATTTATAGATTAATGCCTGCCCTTTTCCATATCAGGACTGTTGTCCTCCCGAGAGACCGATATCGGCCAGAGGGCTTTAGATGATAACAGTCCTGATATGGAAAAAGGCATGCATTTATCTATTTATCACATATTTTAACATTGAATTAAAAGGAACAAAATTAACTTCACACACACACCCACACCAAACTGTGAGTGATTGATATCGGTTGAGGGATGATAACAGTCCTAATATAGAAAAAGGCATGCATTGTTCTGTTGATGAGGAGGCTTCATATCATGTTGTTCTATTTATAAAGAGATCTGATATCATGTTGTTCTATTTATATAGAAGCTTGATATCATGTTATCAGAGCTTGCCCCAATATCTGCTCATGAGCTGATATCGCCGTAGCACTTCGGTGTTTACGCATGTACAAAATTGACGTTATTACTAATAACTATGTGATAATTTGCTTTATTACATACTAGATGGTCATTAAAACATACTGGGATTTCCAAGCGAAAGAAAAACCGGCATTTAATCAAGTAAAATAAACGTTTATTTCACTGAGTGATGTCACAGTAGAAACGTCGTCATAATCGAGCATATTTCTTAGATAGACGTCTTATTAATACAATCGAAAGTGTAAAGCATATGTAATAAATAAAGAATAACGGCAGTTTGGAAGGTCGAGACAGACATTATTGCCAGTATCGCAGCAAGTTCAGCTGTCATTATTGTTTTTATCGGTGACGTTAAAATGTGTTTGACGTCACACTGACCGATAATTTTCAATATCAGAGTCAGTTCTTGCGCATGCGAGTTACGAACTGACCTAACATTTTTGTAGATCAAGGTCAGTTCGGTGATCCAGACTTGATCAGCGGAAGAGAAAATGTGCAATTGGACGCTAAGCAAAACATTATAGAGAATCATCATTCCTTGAAAACAAAGTAAGCGGACAATAACAATTTGCAAAAGTGAAAGTTTATAGGTGGTTGTTTTACTATTGTTTCGGAAAAATGGAAAAAACATCAAGCGATAGTATTTTCATGTTGATATGAACCACGGTCCTTTACAAATACAAGAAATAATTCGTCAATGATATCCATAAGTTTACCCAAATTACACATGAGCCAATAAATATATATAGGGAATTTTAACATGGTATTGTGTATACATGCATAGTCAACAAATGACGTCATATTTGAATTTTGGAGTGCTAGAGTAATTATACAATATTGTTTTGTTGTTTGTGTTTCACTGTTATGTTGTTCCGATTGTGATGTATTTGTAATGTTTTCTCTAATTTGTATTCTTACATTTATGATAAACTGGTTATTTTTAAATTGTGTCAATCTGTTAAATACAGATTTTTGAACAAATCGAATCGTCGCCCTATATTTGTTTCATCTCAATGCTTATCTATGTTATTAGAACATATTAATTAAATAATCCCTCATTTCATTTATCATGATATCTCATTATGGATAAGCTCATTTTTTGCTATTGTTCCACTGGGTTGAATTTTACAACATTTTATGACAAAAGGAGCGGCGTAAATTTGTTTAGATCATTGAAATGAAGCTGTGGAAAATCATTGTCACGTGGATTTGCTCAAAAAGGATTATAGCCATCGCGTTTATTCCAAGTTTCCCACACGTGCCTATTCAATCATCGTATAGGGTGACAGATGGTGTCTATCATGTGATAATTGCCACCATTCGTGTAGCAAAATAGTGTTTTTTTAATTCAGCAATGTCTAAGATCGTGGGTTATGTTTATTACATTGATAACCAATAAGGTTTCATATTCATGTATGATTTATTGAATTCTACCTGTGGACATTGCATACCTCTTTCTTCATTGATTCACGTACACAGGACCTCCATGTGTGTTTTTCAAAATTGTATAAGAACGTGTACGAAGCCATTATAGTTACCTTACACGACATGAATGTCTACCTAGAAGGTGTTTTCAAATTACCCATGACAGTTGTATTTATTTACGAATACTGGTGTCCAACACGATTTCCATATAATAAGATGCACTGTCGATTAACAGTGACACGATGGGTGTCACTAGTGGGGCAGAAACTAAAAAACCTTCTGGAGCACCCGAGTTCCCCGCAATTTTTAGTGAGGTTCATGTTGCTCGATGTTTAGCTTTCTGTGTTTTGTGGATCATTATTTGTCCTTTTGCCTTTTTTTGGTATAGTTTTTTTTTCAACAATCTTCAATGGTTGATTAAATAATGTATATTCAATAAAACGTGTTTAAATAAGACAATGAGTACACTACCTTTATGACATCGCAAGTTCGCAAGTAGAAAACTGAAAGATGAATCAGAGGAGATTCACCAGCCTACTACATAATACCCATTGTCTTTATCATTTATAGATTGATTTAAGTATGTTAATACAAATGACCATTTAGCTATACTCACAATAAGGATCTAATGTTATAACATTGCTGACGTTTGACACATCTCGGCGGTCATCCATTGCAGTGCAGTAAACCTGTTTTCCCTTATCAGAATCAGTTACGTTGATTTTAAGGGTATTATGTTGTTGTGCGCCATCGACGAATAATGTGTAAAGAAGACTTGAAGAAAGTTCCACCGGCCAACGCTGCACTTGGGACGTACATGTAAACTCAATCTGATCACCAACGAATGGATATTTGTTAAATACAATGGTAGGTGTCGTTGGCTTGTCTGAAAATAGTTGTGTAGGGTAGTATTGAAAGCGATGTCAGGTCATACACAATATATGTACATTGTCATTTTCTATATACAATTTATTTGTGTATGAGCTTAAGAACAGGTAGAAAAGCAAGCCTTTAGTAAGCTTTTCTCACCTTTTTTGCAGAGAGTGCAAATGAATTTTATTTTTTACTGACAATGTTTATCCTGCAATTTCAAAGGTCCAAAACAAACGCCAAATTTTACAGAAAAGGGGCAGAAACAATGTTGATTCGAATCGTCTTTACGGTAGTCCTCTGACAGGTCAGCGCTATGCTGGTGTGATGCTTGTCGTTCGATTTACATCAATCGGGTTCCAAAAATACTAGTTAGACGAATAAAGCAAACGTTTATTATGACACTAGTTGAACAGGAACTGGGTACCATCCGGAGCACATGGGGTCGCCACCCGCCGTCTGCCCTGGTTTTATTTAGAGTTTGGGCTTTGTTTTCTTTGTAGTGTTTTGCAAATCATTGCTTGTCCTTTTGTCTTTTTTTCTTTTGGTCATTGTATTGTTTGTCCTTCTTCGATTTACGGCTTCTGATTAAGTCTTTAGTTTCTTCAAACTCTCTTTATTGTACAATACAATTAACGATTGCAAGATGAATTAATATGTTATATACATGTAAATCTAACAATTATTTCCTACATTGAGACTTTATTTAAAGTTCGGGTTATACCGGATTTTGGTTTATTCAGGTTTTGGTTTAGACAGGTTTCATGGTATTTTACATTCGTATTTTGAATACATTTTATATTTGTTGGAAAATTTGCATCACTTAAAGTATTTAATCACATTGAATAATTTCTCCGAGTTCTCTTTTGTTTTGGCTTACTTGAAGATTGTACTGGTCTTATTTTTGTCCTATGTTCATGTCTTCAAAATCTCTTCTGACTTGAATACTCCATATTCTTCTAAATAAATGCTTTATCCAAAGAACTCGTTCCTCCACATACATTTCTTGATTATAAAGAAATAAAACATAATATACAAACCTGTTATAATTAGTAGACAACATCCATCTACTTTGCTATTTTGCAAACTAACTGATTGATAAATACCACTATCATTCTGGCTAACATTTAACACAGAGATGTCTATTTCTTCTGTGCCTTTAGAGTTAATCTTGTATTTATTCATGTCACCATTTGGTACTATGTCTCCTGCAACAACTTTGCATATTGTTGTATTTGATGGAGATAGAACATAAGAAAACAGACTTGTTTTCCATGAGATATTGATGTCTGTGTTGATATTTGAATAGAAGATGTTATCTGAAAAAAAGCCCAAATATATTAAGAAATAAAACATTAACTAAGATCAGAATAAGAGGCACAACTTAATTACAGCATCTTCCCCTATCAATCAGGGATATCAAATGGTATGTCAAATATTAACAAGTAAACATACGTCTTAATAGCATTTCTCATTCAGTATATCTGTCTGCTATTTCCTTAGAAACGTAACAAGTGATAACTAGATGAAATACCCCCTAGAAACCCAGATAATGGAAATACATTTTGTTTATAACAATCTACACATTTTGCCGTATGTGCCGCCATCTCATCTACATAATTTCGTCATGATAGTAGATGAAATAGCGCTCACCTAATGTTAAACACAAGCATCAATATAACAATCAACTGATGGAACACCACTAACATATAATGCAATAGATCAATTCAGAAAAATTGTAATCATCGCAAACTGCGTTAAAACTGCTTTAGCACTCTCATAAAAGTTGATCGAATGACCAATCCACAGCGTTGTTATTGACGATCGACCAATCATCTACGTTATTTTTAATTTTAAGCCGTTAGTTGGACTTGCCTTTACTTTCTATTAATAACATGTTGTTAGGAAATGTATGAAGGTTGTTTTGCTTTCTTGCTACTAACGCTGGAGAATACATTCTAAGTTGAGAAAAAAAAACATGCATTACTTTGTTACTCAGTACTATCTCAGTATGTATTACTTTGTTATTCAGTACTATCTCAGTATGTATTACTTTGTTATTCAGTACTATCTCAGTATGTAGTACTTTGTTATTCAGTACTATCTCAGTATGTATTACTTTATTATTCAGTACTATCTCAGGATGTATTACTTCGTTATTCTGTACTACCTCAACATGTATTGATTTGGTGTTCAGTACTAATCAGCATGCTTTACCGTTGCTAACTCAATATGTATTTCGTTGTTGTTACAACCACAATAGAGATTATAAATCGCCAACACAGAGAAGATACGCATATGTTTCTTCTCTATATTGATTTACAAAGCAGTAAGAAATATAATAATAATTTTACTTACTAGTAACCCAAAATGTCTTCTCCACTTTTTTCGACCTTCTATAATTGGGAGAAGTAAATTGTATGGTCAGTCTATACTTCTTACAAGACGTCAGGGTAATTGTATATGACGACTGAGGTGTCTTAATGTATTTTTCCTTCTCCCTACGTCCAGATGAATCAATGGCAAGGTACGTGTATGTTTCAGATTCTCCAGGTAAAGTCCATATAACTGTGACATTATTCCCAGATGTAGTGATATTTACATTAGTTAGTGGCTTCAACTCAGCTGCAAAAAAAAAGGATACATAAAATCAAACGACAAATAAACAATACAATATTCAACTAAATCATTACCATATTTTCCGGGATGAAGTCACGATTGTTCTTTATCGAATGAGTGGGTGAGTGCTTGCGTGCGTGCGTGCGAGAGTGATTGAATGAGGGCGTGCGTGCGTGCGTGCGTGCGTGCGTGCGCGCGTGCGTGCGTGCGTGCGTGCGTGCGTGCGTGCGTGCGTGCGTGCGTGCGTGCGTGCGTGCGTGCGTGCGTGCGTGCGTGCGTGCGTGAGTGAGTGAGTGAGTGAGTGAGTGAGTGAGTGAGTGAGTGAGTGAGTGAGTGAGTGAGTGAGTGAGTGAGTGAGTGAGTGAGTGAGTGAGTGAGTGAGTGAGTGAGTGAGTGAGTGAGTGAGTGAGTGAGTGAGTGCGTGCGTGCGTGCGTGCGTGCGTGCGTGCGTGCGTGCGTGCGTGCATGCGTGCGTGCGTGCGTGCGTGCGTGCGTGCGTGCGTGCGTGCGTGCGTGCGTGCGTGCGTGCGTGCGTGCGTGCGTGCGTGCGTGCGTGCGTGCGTGCGTGCGTGCGTGCGTGCGTGCGTGCGTGCGTGCGTGCGTGCGTGCGTGCGTGCGTGCGTGCGTGCGTGCGTGCGTGCGTGAGTGAGTGAGTGAGTGAGTGAGTGAGTGAGTGAGTGAGTGAGTGAGTGAGTGAGTGAGTGAGTGAGTGAGTGAGTGAGTGAGTGAGTGAGTGAGTGAGTGAGTGAGTGAGTGAGTGAGTGAGTGAGTGAGTGAGTGAGTGAGTGAGTGAGTGAGTGAGTGAGTGAGTGAGTGAGTGAGTGAGTGAGTGAGTGAGTGAGTGAGTGAGTGAGTGAGTGAGTGAGTGAGTGAGTGAGTGAGTGAGTGAGTGAGTGAGTGAGTGAGTGAGTGAGTGAGTGAGTGAGTGAGTGAGTGAGTGAGTGAGTGAGTGAGTGAGTGAGTGAGTGAGTGAGTGAGTGAGTGAGTGAGTGAGTGAGTGAGTGAGTGAGTGAGTGAGTGAGTGAGTGGGTGAGTGAGTGAGTGAGTGAGTGAGTGAGTGAGTGAGTGAGTGAGTGATGCTTACCGCCAAACCCCAGCAATTTTCAGCTATATCATGGCGGGAACAAATTAATTTTCAATAGAGATGATGATGAGGTCCGCTTTGTACCGGACCAACAAGCTTAGTTGGATTTTTAAAGTGCAGTTGTATTTTTATGGAATTAGAAAGGCAATACTTATAAAAATGTGACATGGAACAATTGGAATTTACAATCTTTGAATTCCAATTTGTTTTTAAACCTGGGAGACTCTCATATCCATTTTAGTTTGCACAACAGAATGGAGAGTGTATGTGTTCGTCAAGTATGTGTGGGTCTTTTATTTTTGCATATATGAAACCGTAGAAGGTTTTCAAATCATAAACCAAATGCATTATGAACATACTGTTAATTTAATACTTTTTTAGGAAGAAACTCTCTTCTTAACATTATACAGTGGCATGGGTGGACTGGTCCAGTGGGGCTAAGTTTTCAAAACTGTAAGATGCAAAAAAAATATGTGTTTTTGGGGGAGTATGGGTATACACTCGACATAAATTCAGAAATGAGTGTAAACGTTTCTGCTTTTGTTGGAAAGTTGAACATCGCACAGTTGAAAAAACATTTTTATTTCACAAAAATTGGTCCTCAAAAACAAAAATCACACCATCTATACTGAAATCCTGACGAAATTTAAAAAAAAAATATTTATGTATTTGTGCCAATATGAAACTGTTTTTTTTTTATCTCGAAACTATTCTACTGACCTGCAGATGAAAAAATGAAAATAAACCAGCACAAATATGTATGTATGGAAGCCATGACAACTTATAATACACCGTAACTTGTAATAATTTATCAAGGACACTTGTTGTAACGGCAAATGTCTCTTATGAAGACAGGAAGCACATACCATCGTAATGTAAGACTAAATAAACTTGTACCACTCACTTTATGAATAGCCAATATCCGTTTAATAAAATACACATATGAATCAAAGCAAATTTAAAAAACAAAATTTAAAACAGCCAAACAAGGGTATTTTTTGATCGCATAATGTTACCGTGCTCTCCTCGAGTGTTATAGATCGTCTGTTTGAGCTCCGATCTGACTATATAATTGGTATTTGTTGCTTCTCCGCTAAGCACGTAGCATTAAGGACAAAGAGTTATGAATGGTTGGCTCGGAATCAGGATAATATGTCCGATTGGGACTGTATGTCTATCCACAGACTGTTGTTTCAGTCAGCTAGCACTATGAAAATCCAACTAAGTGTGCTGGTCGAGTACAAAGCGGACCTCATTATCATCTCATTGAAAATTAACTTGTTGTCGTCTGATATCGTTGAAAGGTTGCTGACTTGGCGTTAAACAATAATCACTCAATCACTCCATGTGAATGGGGTTGAAAAACAGACTCTGCCTACACAAACTCTCTCATTTTTACAAGTACTAGGCATACATTTATCAATAAATATTTGAATTTGTATAAAAAAAAAATCTATAATTTATGAATGGCCAATACCAACCTACAAGATTTATAACTGGGATATAATAACTAGAAACGACACAGATCTCCAAGTAAAACGGTACCAGTACACCACAGTATCAGTATGACAGTATATCCACCCTTCCGAACTTCCATAAGTGTGCATAGTAACCAAAACCAAAAACTTATTAATTCTGTATCAAAATAATGATCTTAAAATGGAATAATAATTGTTATTCGAAGTAAGCATCAGTCAAAACACCTTTAAACTTTCTTACAATGTCTAAACTTACCATCTGTGAAAACAATGAAATACCAAATTTCTGGAATAACCGTCATCATATATGCTCAATGCAGAACTATTGGAAAGCCAATCAATTTAAAAGTCTTAAGGAGGAAGAAAAACACAGGCCCTAAGCACAATAGCCAAAATAGGCTAAGGTTACTTATGCCCGAGATGATGAAATAATTATATGATCAAATATATATATAATAAACCATGTATGTGCCAAAGGACTTGAATACTGGGCGGCTGATACTCAAAGGGACAAATATTCCACTAGCAGAGGCATTGACCCAGTGATGCAAACGTAGATATCTAATCCAGTGAACACGACGTGTTTTCTTGAAAATATATATAAACTAAATATGTTCAATGACCTCAATATGCACGATAATAATTAAAGTGGTGTAAAGACTAGAAGACAAGGGGGTATTGTATTCATTTTAAAATGTTGTTTTCACCTCTACAGATTTTGACATTTATGACGATCTTTGGTAAGTGTTATTTGTTTATTTTCGGTAATAAAATCGTACATTCCTAGTCATCATCTGATTATAGAGAGTAATACATATCTACAGGGAGGAAAGAACTATCTGTCTACAGCATTAACCTCCATAAAGCATCATCTATGTAGAAATGTGTCAATAAAAACATAAAATCAAGTAAAACTGGTAAGCATATGGGCCCGGGTGGCTCAATGAGTTAGGTAGTTGGATTAGCTAGCAACTCATACATGTATATCACCAATATGGCGTGGGTTAGCGCCCGACTCGTAGATTACCAAAAAGGTGCACTCGACTCGCAACCGCAAATGATAAAGCTTACCAGTGATTCTCTCAGCGTACTCCTGCTTTTTCAACCAATACAACTGGTCACCATGAAATATTGCTGAAAGTGGCGTTAAGCACAATAGATCAAATCAAGTCATCGTAAGCATCAATGACATAATTAAATTGTGTTTCCCTTTCTATAAAATGTTTCAACATGAAACCATAAAACATGAACAGTCTTTAGTTATGTATTATGATATCAGTAATTTGTTAAGAAGCGAGAAAGTCTTGTTTTGTACGTGTTTGGGTTAGTGTTATGATGCTTAATGCCACTTTAACAATGTTTCAGTTATTTCGGTGGCGATCAGTTTTATTGGTGGAAAAGGCCGAAGAAAACCCACTGGCTTGCTGCAAGTCACTGACAAACTAATAACATAGTGTTGTATCAAGTACACCCCACCTGAGTGGGATTCGAACTCACAACTTCAGTGGTGATAGGTACTGATTGCATAGGTAGTCGTAAATCTAACCATCTCACGAGTACGACCAGAACGACCCCTGTACGTATTTGGTTTGTCGTGCTTAAGTTCCAATGATTCCGTGAAAAAGAATGTTTTTTCTGACATACATTAATAAACATGATAAAGTCACTCGCTATGTATTGAACATTCTTTACTTATAATTATATACTTAAAACACATGTGGCAATCGACAATTTTGTCTTAAATGCAGATATGACGATCATTTATAAGTATTACGGACAGTGAATAGTTCTTCACCAAAAAATGATAGAACACATTGAAAAACCAAATTTAGTTTGATTGTTCTGCATGAATCTTTTCTATAAAGGTGCATAATAACTTGTCATTTTAATCAATGTATTCATGCAATGTACAATTTTTGAGGAAATTCATCTTTCAAGTATTGTCGATGTATCAGTTTGAACAATTACAATAAATGCTTCAAACCAAAAATAATCCTTGACCTTTATACTTATACGGAAATAAAAAAAAAAATACGAATATATTGAATATGCTTCAAAAGCAGATAACAAGAACATTTAGAAGTATTAAGCTAAGAATGAAAACAACAGCGAATAGTTTTTCACCAACAAATGACCGAAAACATTGAAAAACCAAATTTAGTTTGATTGTTCTGCATTATTTTTTTCATAAAAGTACATATTTACTGAATATATCGTTTGCCTATTTCTTTACTATGATGCAGGCTGTGTATCATTATCAGTGAAAATTTAACTTGTCACGCTGTGTATCATTATCAGTGAATAGTTGACTTGTTAGACTGTGCATCATTATCAGTGAAAAGTTAACTTGTCACGCTGTGTATCATTTTCAGTGAAAAGTTAACTTGTCACACTGTGTATCATTATCAGTGAAAATTTAACTTATCACGCAGTATACCAGTTTAAGTGAAAAATGTAACTTGCTATGATGTGTATTATGTTCAGTGAATATTTTACTTCCCAAGCTGTACCATTTGCATTGAAAATGCTAACTTGTCGTGACGTGTATCATTGTCATACTTGTCAAGTTTCTATTTTTAGCTACTTTCAGTTTCACTTTTTGATTGTATTTTCACTTCTTTTTTTGATGATTTCCTGTTTCCTGTTTCATTGTGTACCACAATGCCATTGCACCAATGTGAAGTTTAATTCAAGCTGTAACCTTTTCATCAGTTTATGACCGATCAATATGTAAGTTAAATTATAATTTTCAAGTTCTATATTTTATATGCGTATATGTATTGTTTGCGGAAAAATATTAATTTGGATGTTTTTGATAGCCGAATATTTTCTTACATTTTTCCTATCATTTTAATTGTAGGGAACCCTGTCTGATAAATATTTATAATGTTTTTGACATCTTTTTCACTGTCAATTGTTTTGAATTAACCATTTTCACTTCTGGTAAAGAGTCTGAGGATTTACCCTATTTATATTGGATACCTAAACTCCATAAGACACCATACAGAGAAAGGTACATAGCGGGATCATCAACTTGTTCGACGAAAGAATTTTCTATTCACCTGAAAAAGATTATGTCTGCAGTAAAAGAGGGACAACAGAAATATTGTGAAACTGTTTACTCGCGTAGTGGCATAAATCACATGTGGATTTTGAAAAACTCTAAAGATCTTTTGGATAACCTGAAATCAAGATCTTTCTCTCAGGTATTCTCCATCAAAACGTTTGATTTTTTCAACTCTATATACCACCCTACCGCATGGCAAATTAAAAACCCGCTTAAAAGAAACAATTCATAAAGCTTTCAGTCATAGAAACTATGGCTCAAAATTTGTTGTGTTAGGCTACAATTCCACATATTTTTCAAACAAAATTCTAAAAGGTAAAACATGCTACTCCGAGGAACAAGTGATCAGTATGCTGGAGTTCCTCATCGATAACATATTTGTCTCCTTTGGAGGGACACTGTATCAGCAGGACGTCGGCACACCAATCGGTACGAATTGTGCCCCTCTTCTAGCTGATTTATTTTTATACTCATATGAGTCGGAGCTTCTTCAAAAGCTTGTAAAAGATAAGAAGATTCATGAGGCTAGAGCCTTTAATTTCACATACAGGTATATTGATGACGTTTTATCTATCAATAATTCTAGATTTGCAGAATTTCTTCCATTGATATATCCTCCAGAGGTGGAAGTTAAAGAGACCACAGATACAGCCTCGTCCGCATCATTTTTAGACTTATACCTCGATTTTGACGACAGTGGTCAACTCAGTACTAAAACTTATGATAAACGGGACGACTTCAATTTTAAAATCATTAATTTTCCAAACATGTGCAGCAATATACCAGCTTCTCCTGCATATAGTGTTTACATCTCTCAATTGATTCGCTAGGCAAGGGACAGTAGCAATTATTCTGATTTCCTGAAACGTCATCTTCATCTGAGAAACAGGCTACTGGACCAGGACTATGAAAATATTCGCCTTTTTCGATCTCTTGAAAAGTTTATATTCCGATACCAAGATCTTGCCGAAATATATTCCTATCTGCAGAAACGATTAGAAGCGATGCATTTTCATATAGTGTATAAAATGCATAAAGATAAAGAAGTCAAGAAAAATGTCAAAAATATTTGTTTTTATCAATGTGTGACGTAAAAGTGTTTTTGACATTTACATTCACTGAATATGGTACTGTTTTGATAACTATTTTACCTATTTTGTTCCTGTATTTAAATACTGTTATAGTGACAACCGGAGACTTTGAACCGTAATGAGAGCGGGAGGTTTGGCACTTTAAAATCTGATTCAACCCACCATTTTTTTTAGAAATGCCTGTACCAAGTCAGGGTCATTACGGTTTTCACAGTTTTCCGGTTGTTGACTGATTTTGACTGTTTATAAGATTATGAGTTTTGACTTTCCCTTTCCCTTTGTAAGATTGTTCGGGGTTCGGTAGTTTTGTTATTACCCTTATTTTATATGAAAGAAAGTCCAATAATTGCTATTTTTAATATACACAACACTCGTCTATAAATTTTGCCAAGCTTTGTATTTTATATTGTTATATTTTTGTATTTTCGACTCGACAAATAATTTGTTCAAATGTAGTTATGGCATTTACATGTTTCTTTGTAGCTTTTTACCACGTGCACACATATCAACACATCATGTCAACCTTAAATAAATCATGTTATATTGGACATATGGTGTTATTTTAAACCCCGGTAAACTATTTGCTAAGTACCTAGCGGAACAGTAAAAAGATATTCATGTCAGACACCCGTGAAAAGCATACAATACAGCTAACAATTAAAGGACAGACAATGTTTGATGAACAACAGGAACAATTAAAAGAAAGGTGCGAAAATATTTGGATAAAAACTGAAGATCATATGATCACAGTCCCGTCTTGTCACAAATTAGAAAATATTAGACAGTTAAACAAAGATATTGAAGTCTATTACAAAAACTTTTGTCGCCGTTCTGAAGAATAAAAAGGATATGTATCTAGAGTGAGTGAGTGAGTGAGTGAGTGAGTGAGTGAGTGAGGGAGGGAGGGAGGGAGGGAGGGAGGGAGGGAGTGTCTGTCTGTCTGTCTGTCTGTCTGTCTGTCTGTCTGTCTGTCTGTCTGGCAGGCAGGCAGGCAGGCAAGCAGGCAGGCAGGCAGGCAGGCAGGCAGGCAGGCAGTCAGTCAGTCAGTCAGTCAGCTATAGTTGGATTTGTATAGTTTAGCCGTATATTTCTGGAATTCGAAAGGCAATACTTATGACAATGTGACAATTTGTTTTCAAACCTGGATGACTCCCATACCTATGTTCGTTTGTATTTGTGGGTCTTTCATTTTTCTATATGTATACAACAATAGAAGGTTTTATTTCCAAACCATAAATCAAATGCTTTATGAAATTATGTTAATTTAATACTTGCATAGGAACAATAGATATGCAAACAGCTGTTGAAAGAAAATAGAAAAACTGAAATAAGCATCTTCTATGCATTTGTAAATACATGTACTTTGTCCTCGGTACGAAACTCTATTGCCCTAAGGTTAAAATTATACAGTGTCGTGGGGTGGACTGGACCAGTGAGGGAACGTTTTAGCCAGCGGGGCTATGTTTTCAAAACGGTAAGATATTAAAAAAAGATGTGTGTTTTGGGGATGTATGAGTATACACTCGCAATAAATTCAGAAATGAGTGTAAGCGTCTCTTCTTTTCCTGGGATGTTGAACGTAGCACACTTAAAAAAACATACTTTCTTCCATAAAATCGGTCCTCATAGACACATTTACTGAAATCCTGACTACGAATCTACCCATGTATGTATTTGTCTATAGAAGACGAAATGTTAAAATCATATTGAAATATTTGTACCAATATGAAACTTTTCTTTATCTCGAAGCTATTTTACTGACCTGCAGATGAAGTTATCAAAATAAACTAGCACAGATATTTCTGTATGAAAGCCATGACAACTTCTAATACACTATAACTTGCAATAATTTATCAAGGAAACATTTGTAGCGGGAAATGTCTCTTATGAAGAGAGGAAACACAGACCATCGTACTGTAAGACTAAATAAACTTGCACCATTCACTTTATGACCGGCCAATATCCGTTTCCTAAAATACACATATGAATCAAAGCTAATTTAAAAAAAAAATGTAAAATATCAAAATAATGCTATTTTTGACCGTGTAATGGTTAGCATGCTCTCCTCGAGTAGAATGCGGTTCTAGCCCCGATCGGGTCGAACCAAATATTATGGAATTGGTATGTCTTGCTTCTTCGTTAAGCACGCACCATTAAGGAGAAGAGCTAAGACTTGTTGACTCAGAATCAAGATAATTTGTCCGAGTGGGACGACATGTCTATCCGCGGACTGTTGCTTCAGTGAGCTAGCACTAAAAAAATCAACCTCCGTGCGTTGGTCTAGTACAAAGCGGACCTCATCATTATCTTATCGAAAATTAACTAGTTGTCGCCATTATATAGCTGAAAAATGTTGAGTTGACTCTAAACAACTATCACTCAATCACTCTATATGAATGGGGTTGAGCAACAAATTCCGCCTACACAAGATCTCTCATTTGTATAAGTTATGGGCATAACGTTTTCAATTTATATTTGAATTACAAAAAATAATCTATCAATATTAGTGTTTCTGGAACCAACACAGATCTCCAAGTAAAACGGTACCAATATACCACAGTATAAATATGACAGTATATCCACTTATTAGCACCCAACCATTCCGAACTTCGATATTGTAGATAGTAACAAAAACCAAAAACTTATTTATTCTGCATCAAAATGATGATCTTAGTGTGGAATGATAATTGTTATTCGAAGTAAGCATCAGTCAAAACACCTTTAAACTTTCTTACAATGTCTAAATTTACCAGCTTTAAAAACAACGTACATATCAAATTTAGTCCACATGAGATGTTTCTGGAATAACCGTCATCATGTACTCTCTATGCCAAAATATTTGAAAGCCAAATAATTTAAAAGTCTTAAGGAGGACGAAACACACAGGGCCTAAACACGATGGCCAAAATAGGATAAGGTTGCTTATGAATGAGAGAGGAGAAATAATTATATGAGTTAGGAACAGTGAGTTTTCGCTAACACATATATCAAATAAACCATGTATGTGCTAATGCACTGACTACTGGGCGGCTGATACTCACAGGGACTAATATTCCACCAGCAGAGGTATCGAGCCAGTGATACAAGCGTAGATTTTTTTTTTTTTTTTTTTTCATGATCTTTGATAAGTAGTATTTGTTTATTTTTGTGATGATCTTTAGTAAGTAGTGTATGTTTATCTCAGTAATTCACATTCCTAGTAATCATCTTATTATAGAAAGTGTTACATAATGACTTTAGAAACAACACTCTCTTGTCTACAACATTAACGTCCATAAAACATCATCTGTGTAGAAATGTGTCAATAAAAAACATACAAACAAGTAAAGCTCGTTATATATCAACATCAATGGTATCATTAAATTATGTTCCCTTTCTCAATAAAATGTCTATGCATGATATTACAAAACATGAACTCTCTTTAGTTATGAATTATGATATCAGTAATTACATATTGAATCTTAAGGAGTGTGTAAATACTGTTATGTACGTATTTAGTGTGTCGTGTAAGCTAAGTGGCAGAATAATCAACAATTTGATGGCGGCCACTCAACGGTAGAAGAAGTGTAGAAGTCACACTGATTCCATGAAAAAAGTTTTTACTAGTGTACATCAATGAATATGATAAAGTCTCTATATGTTTATATTTCTTTAAATACATATTTAAAATACATGTGCCAATCGACAATTTTAGGAGTAAATATTGACAGCGAATAGTACCTCCCGAAAACATTATCGAAAATATTGAGAAAAGAAAAGAAAAGTGTTCTGTTCGATTGTTCTACATTAATACAGAGGTACATAATTTAGAACGTATTCATTAGTTGATCAATAGCAAATAATGATGTTAATCAATTTGATCATGTAATCTATTGTTTTTGAGGAGTTTTAAATACTGTCGATGTGTCAGTTTGTACAAGTACCATAAGTGATTAAAACTAAATATACCCTAGAACTTTATACTTATACGGAAATAGAAAATACAAATAGAAAATAAAAAAAGAATACAGTGTTTCCCGATTTATTGCCAATGACAAACCAGAGTGAAAATTTATCTTGTCAGGCTGTGTATCATTATCAGTTAAACGTTAACTTGTCATGCTGTGCATCATTATCAGTGAACTATTAACTTGTCACACTATGCATCACTATCAGTGAAAAGTTAACTTGTCACGCTGTGTATCATCATCACTGCAAAGTTAATTTGTCACGCTGTGTATCATTATAAGTGACAAGTTAACTTGCCACGCTGTGCATCATTATGAGTGAAAAGTTAACTTGTCATGCTGTGTATCATTATCAGTGTAAAGTTAACTTGTCATGCTGTGCATTGTCATCAGCGAAAAGTTAACTTGTCACGCTGTGTACAATTTTCAATGAAAAGTTAACTTGTCACACTATATACCATTTTAAGTGAAAAAGCTGACTTGTCATGATAAGTATTATTTTCAGTGAACATTTAACTTGTCAAGCCGTGTACCATTTTTATTGAATAGTTATCCACATTATTGAATTTACGGTATCATACTTTTGTTTCACTGTGTATGAAAAAACAAATAATAAAATCATAATTTCAGTCAAAAGCTTTAACATATGAAAATAAGATGATGCACCTAGTTTTTCTGCTTCTTCTTTATTAAACTGGTGTATGTGTATCTGTTTACCCTTCGTGTATCACCTGAATTCACCTCCTGTGCTTTGGAGGGGTGTGGGTTATCATTCTAGCATTCTGTGTTGGGTTGTTGTTTGATTATCTTCTTTCTGTGTCTTGCCTCCAATGCTACACGTGTCTCTGGATTGTCCATTCTTAACAGCTACTGAAATATTAGCCAACCAACTGAATGGTAGATTCCTAATATCGTCTCGGTTATTATTGTAGATAGAACGTACATATTTGTTAAATTAAAATATAAATTATTGCAAAGATTTAATTTTTCAAATCTTAATTTCGTTTAACAACGGGTAGGCTTAAAGGTTGAATATAGCAAACGGGTAATCAGCAGCCGTGAATCAAGGAAGGACAGACAATGATAGGATTAAAAGAAAATAAACAGCAAAGCTAAAAGACAAGCAATGATGGTCAACAAATCATTACACGAAGACTACAAGTTGAACAGTACAGATCCCTTATATCCGGGTTAAATCAATTGCTCTAAAATGGCAAGGATTTGTTGTTCTACTGGTGGATTAGATATGTGGAATAAAGCGATTCAAACAAATATATTTTTCTATCATTTTTTTTTATTTCATTCTAGTATATTATCGCTATGATATTTTAAAGTTGAATACATAAATGTGAAAGTTACTGCTCTACTAGTGGCATTCGTGGTGTTAATCTAGTAACATATGAGGGGGGACTAGGTCAAAAGGAAAGATCCCAGTCATATCATACTATCTGGATATTTAGATTTCCATTGTCTTACAGATAAACAAGCAACATTAATTTATCATGCACTGGTTCTATTAGAGCAATGGTATTGCATTGGCTGGATACATTTTTGCTATAGACGGTCACTGACTAAGATATAACTTTTCTGATACTTGGACGCCGTCATGGTTGTGATCATACGGTAGTTGGATTACAACTTCCTGTGGGATCAGTGCCTATCACATGAAGACTTGTGAGTTCGAATCCCGCTCATAGCTATGCTTACTCGATACAACATTATGTGATAAAGTTTGTCAGTGACTTACGTTAGGTACTCCGGTTTGCTCCACCAATAAAACTGACAGTCAAAATATGTTGAAACTGGCGTTAAGCACGGTAACCCTAGCCCTTTCTGGTGCATGATACGTGTTGATCAACGATAAGAAGGGATATATAGCATTATAAGCGCGGACTTCATAGAGGACACCATCAAAAACGATGACAACGACGCTAGTTTCTGCTCTTTTTACACAAATTGGCAGTTGCTTTGGGCTGTTTAACTTTACAGGGTAAACACAATATGCATATATTGTCTCCAAATATAAAATGTATTTGCATGCGTTGCGAAATAAGACAGAAAAGCTCACCAAAGGCTCTCTTTTCCACATGATTCGGAAGCTCGTAGAAATGAATGTAATATTTAATATGTATCCACATTGTTTAAGTAAGCTCATTTTTAAAATGAAGATGCTCAGCTCAAACTACATCTATTTGATATGCAGTTCTATCATAATGAAAAAAAATAATACATCAATGATAACTTCTCTGAAAGACTATTGATATGTATTAATCCTTTAAACGTATTTCTTCTCTGTTTTGTGCTCTTTTATATTATATCATAATAAGCCCATGTAATAAGTCATAGAACTCTGATGGAATGTGACCTGTAGGACCTGATCTTGGAGACATTTTATTCCGTTACTAGATGAAATGATCATTCAATCTATTGATATATTGACGTCTAAATTCCCATAAGATTTCTAAAAGTAGATTTATGTATGTCTCTGCTAGAAAAACTGTTTGTACGAAAATTATTGAAACTGCTTTTACATTGCAGAACCAATACCGATTGACACATAAGTATATTACATGATTGATTGAGTGATTTTGTTAAGCGTCACATGTGTGTTATCTCCTGTATGTGTGACGAGTCCACATTTTCAATCAATAAAATAACACTACAATAAACAGATATCGGACAGTGACGAATGTTTTGATTGTAATTTTAAATATGCGCCTAAATGGATAAGATAAGAATATTGTGACTTATCAACAACTGTGCTAACAATATGTTGTTATGTAAGGCTGCTATATGTTTTCTTTTACATTCAAAGAGTTGACATGTAAGATTTCGAGGAATTCACCTACGTTTGTCACGCAGAAGTTGAGGAATATACTTAATGGATAAGATACAAATAATATGACTTATCAAAACCTATTTATAACAATGTGTTACTCTGTATGGCTGCTACATGTTTTCTTTTACATTCAAAGAGTTGGAATGTTAATATTGATGACCCCCCCCCCCCCCCTGTCCCGCCGTGATGTCGAACCATACTACAGAGAAACTAATTCTCATTTTTACATCCCATTTTCACGCGGAGATGAAGCGTATTCATACTACATAATACATCGTCAATATCAATGTACTCTAATATTTTACTAATCTTAATCCAACTTGTATCTTACAACACATCGATCTAGATGGAATGACATAAAATATATAATGTTATTGTTGTTGCAATTGTATATGTGCTCCTTTTAAAGACATTCACTATTTATTTCATAGTCATCAAATAAACCTTTTGGATATATATTTAGGTCTACAATAGATCATGAGTCATTAGGAAAAAAAGACAAACCAAATGTTTATGGAGATTTGAAAAAACAAACAAGGTATGGGATTAAAGCTTTAAGCGAAGACAATTATTTCTAAGTATTTGTTATTTTATCAAAAACGTAGATATCTCATTTAGAATGCACGACACATTTCTGGAAGAGCCCTCATCAAGTACGTTCAAATGTAATAGATTATGAAGCAGAATATCATAAAGAAAAGAATAGGAAAACATAACATTCATTTGCAGTCATTGCAAAACAGTACAGAAAAGCTGGTGAAATGCTCCCTATTCTGCCTGTTTCTGAAGCTCGTACAAATAAATTTAATATTTTCTGACAATATACGCATATTTTCTTTGCAAGCTCATCTTAAAAATTGAAGATGCTAAGCTCGAATTACATCTATTTGAAATGCACTTCTATAATAATAAAACAAAATAATACATTAAAGTATTTTTGGTTCAAAATTGCGTAGCATTAACAATAAATTGTTAGAACTAATGACAACTTCTCTGAAAGACTCCACAGGTACTTGTGGACCGGACCCTATGTTACTTCCTTTTTTTTTTTCTTTTTTTCTTAGATGTTGCCCCCTCCCCCCCTATTTTTTTTTTTTTTTTTTTTTAATTAAATTTTGCGCCAAAAAATTTCCGAACTTTTTACCCGGAACTCTCGCGTTTTACCGTATCGTCAATATTTGAAATGACAAGCAGATGTCGCTAATATCACACTTCCGTAGCTTTAATTCGAGTTTTCAAAAATATTTTCTGAAAATCGCAAATAGCGATTGGAAAATGTTCCATGGAGAGTTGTCAGCTGCTGCAAACAAATATTGATGTGTGTTTTCAGGGAGAATAATATATACAGAGAAGGAATAAGCCAATTTCTAGACAGGTAGGCCTTTTGTATTCACTAAATTTAAGATGAATGCATAATAAGTACCCCAATGTAAACAAAGAAGAGTGACTTACCTTCTAACTTATATCATGTCAGAAATCCGGCATGGACAGAAACTACTGTTTGATTGTATTTATTGTATATATGTCATACAGTGATACATAGAAAGTTGCAAAATGATGTTTATATGGAAAAAAAAAAAAAAAAAAAAAAAAAAAAAAAGGGAGTAACATAGGGTCCTATCCACAAGTACCTGTGAAAGATTCTTGATAAAATATAAACCCACTGAAGGTATTACATCTCTGTCTTCTTCTTGGAATATTGTTATGTGGTTCTTTGTTATATTATATGGGACATCGACGAATGGTTTGATTGGATTTATCAATATGAACCGTAATGGATAAGATACGAATATGATGACTGATCAACAACTATTGCTGCCATTTTGTTGCTCTGTATGGCTGCTACATGTCTACTTTTACATTCAAAGAGTTGGTATGTTAGTATGGATGCTCCCCCCTCCCCCCGAGATGTCGAACCATTTTAACAGAGAAACTAATTCTCATTTTTACATCCCATATTCCTGCGGACGTGAAACGTAACCATACTGCATACCTCGTCAATATCAATGTACTCTAATTGTTGTACATATATATTATCAGCCTTAACATGGGAGATATAGACCTTTTAAATGTCAATGTCTCCCATTTTAAGGCTGATAATATTTTTGTGCGAACTTTATTGCATAAAATTGTATTGTTTTGAGTGCTAAGCCCAATGCGTTGACCGATATAAGTAGATCTGTGTGTTTATTGATTTTGTGTGTAGCTATAAGTAAAATAATTTGCTTAACTGCTTGCAGGCGTGGCTAGTTACTACAAACTTCATTCATAAAGTAGCTATGAATAAAATATTTTGCTTAACTGTTTGGAGGCGTGGCTAATTACAATCAACTTCATTCATAACTTTGGCTTTTAAAAGATTTTCCCATCCTACAACATATTTTCTGTATGCGCATCGGCTGTTAAAATGCAGACTATAGCCAATGAAAGGATCTCATTTGAGGTCAAGTTCGTACAATAATATTTAATATTTTACTGACCTCCATCCAACTTGAATCTGCCCACATATCGATCTAGATGGAATGACATGAAAGATGTTGCAATTCTATATTTACTCCTTCTTTTAAAGACATTCAATATTTATTTCGTAGTCATCAATTAAATCTTGTAGATGTATAATTATGTTGTAGGTCTACAATAGATTACGAGTGATTAGGAAAACAAGACAAACCAAATGTGTATGGAGATTTGAAAAACAAACAAGGTATGGGATTAAAGCTTTAAAGGAAGACAGTTATTTCTAATTATTTGCTATTTTAACAAAAACGTAAATATCTCATTTAGAATGCACGACACATTTCTGGAAGAGCCCTCATCAAGTACGCTCAAATGCAATAGATTATTAAGCAGAATAACAGAAGTAAAAAATAGGAAAATATATAATTAATTTGCACTCATTGCAAAACAGTTTGATCTGGGTGACACTCTATTCGTTGCTACATGAAAGTATCATTAAATATATTGGTTAGCTTTTAACGCCTAAATTCCAGTCAAATTTCTAAAATTAGATTTATGTATGTCTCTGCTAGAAATTTATTATATAAAATATTTAAAAAATAAACTCTTGAGATTGCCTTGTTTCTGTAAAAAATATATTGAAGCTGGTTTTACATTGCAGAACCAATACGGATTGACATGTAAGTATATTAAATGATTGATTGAGTGATTTTGTTAAGCGTCACCTGATTATTATCTCAACTATTTTTATTACGAGCTCACATTTTCATACATTAATAAAGTAGCACTACAATAAACAGAAATGGGACATTGACGAATGGTTTGATTGGATTTATTAATATGAGCCCTAATGGATAATATACGAATATCATGACTTATCAACAACTATTGCTACCATGTTGTTGCTCCGTATGGCTGCTACATGTTTTATGATACAATCAAAGAGTTGGCATGTTAGTATTGATGAACCCCCCCCCCCCCCCCTCCCTCCGCCGAGATGTTCATTCTAGCGGCAAAGTTTAAGTTGGAATCGATTCTGTTGTATAAACGTTTTACCCCACTGTGATCATGATCACACTTCATATATCGAATTTAGCTATCTAATATAGTAAACAATAAAATATATAATCAATAAAATAAACTGATATTTAAGTAACAACATTTAATAACAGATATCTATGTGATTCTACAGATGAATATTCACATTGAAAACAACAGCATATGTAATAGTAAGGAACGTTCGGATATTTGGATTTGATGAACCCGCAAATAATATTCCGAGAATTTTTCAAACTACGAATAATGTACTATATGATAAGACCTTTGATATATTTCAATAGTGAGTGACGCTTAGCGACCAGGTAAATAATTTTAGTAATTTACAGCTATATTATGCCGACGAAATTGACTTACTGTCAATGAAATGATCATGAAGTCCATTTGTAATAGACCGACAGGCTTAAATGGATCTTTACAGTGCCAGCTATATGTAACAACAGTCTGCGTTGAGCATGTCGTACCAGTCAGATACATATTCTTGATTTGAAGCCAACTAGTCTTTGCTCTTCACTTTAAATCTGTCTGCTTAATGGAGAAGCAGAACATAATATTTCTATAGGCTCAAAAGGACGAATTACCCCACTCATTGCGTTTTATTGCAAGATCATATGATTCTATGTTTCAATATCTGTTTGAAAACGATTGTATTTTCCAATCACATCACATCAGTTTGGGTAACTCTCTTTAAACAAATACAGAAATAGAGAGCGAAGGGAAAATGCTAGTTTATTTATAACTATATCAGGTAAGGGACATTTAATATATATTCGTACAATATACGTACATTATCGTGCATTATTGGTAAAAATAAAATTTATTGCATGATAATCCCGCTCAGGCGAGGTATACTCCATAAAGCATTACATGATAAAGTTTGTCATTGACTTACGGCAGGTCGGTAGTTTTCTCCGGGTACTCCGGAGTTCTCCACCAATAAAGCTGACCGCCACGATATATTTGAAATATTGTTGAAAGTGGCGTTAGATACCAGAAACCTAAATTTAATCAATATTTTTAGGAGCTTTATAAACAAGCAGGAAAGCGAGCTTTGTGTTATATTTTCTTACCTTCTTTGCAGCGAGTGCAAATGAATGTTATACTTTCCGACAATGTACGTATACATTGTGTTTTTCCTTCTATGTCATAAAGTGAAAATTATCTTAGAAATGCAGAAAGAAGATCGTTTATAAATGTTTCTGTGTTGTCTTCTGTGACGTTCGCGCTTATACTGATACCGTTTCTTACCGTCGCTAAGCATGAACTATGTACAAGACAAAACTATATCGTGGGAAGTAACAAATACATTATCCAGTAAATGCAATGTTACTGCTCAATTAGATGAAGTGTAAGATAAATATTAGTATCTGTCATTCACCCACGGTTTAGTGTAACGTGTCAAATAGTGATTTACAGTCAATCGAATTAATGCATTTTATGTCTTAAAACTTTTAGATTATTTTGATTCCAAATCGGTTGCCTTTGAGAGTACCTGTTGAAGGTCATTACAGAAACTTATCATGTTCACTACATAGATTAGGCGTCCACGTTTTTATTATGTTAATTACAATAATTATTTCATTTCATCAACTTGTTTGGTAAGGAATGTGTTCTACATACTCCATTATTAAATGCAGTAGATCATGAAATGTTTTTAAAATGATAAGCGCGACAAACAAAGAAGGACATTTATATGTATAAAAAAATTCAACAAATATAATATATACCAATGAAAAGAAAGTTTCAACCGTGAGGATCATTAATTCCACTAATATCAACAAAACGAACAATGACGGAACCACTGTGTGTGTGTATTAAGATTAATTTATAAAATCAATCTAGCATTAGGCAATACAAACAAAGTTATATGTTAAACTTGTGAAATGATATGTTGTTTTTATATTAGGGGTGTCGATTTTGTTCCTTTCTACGAATTTTCAATCATATTTAGAAATGTTCCGACAGTGTGGTATTTTGTCCTTTTTCTTGTTATTGTTATTGTATATGTTGCTATTTCCTAAATAATGATAATAATGAAAAACGATTTAATTTCCAGGTAGATCGTACTGTGCCATCAAAGACGAGGTTTGCTTCAGTTGATTTTTGTGGTGTTGTTTTTTTGTGAACTATTATCAAATATTATTAACTTTATAATAATGGTATGTCATCATGTAATATATAATAACGTAAGTGAATGTAGAGATGAATATCAGCCATAACATGTTTATAAAGAAATGTTTTTTGTTGAAGACACGTACATATTTAATTAATTTGTTCGTCCCTCTGAGTTTTACTACAATGTAAAGGACAAAGTATATATAAATTAATCATTCTCTGTTACGCAGAAGACGTCATCTTCCTTATTTGAAGTTGTAAACAGACATATATTTAGTTAGATAATATCACACGCCATCTTAAAAAAAAAACATCAATGTACACGACAGGAAATACAATGAGGTTTACAGATAACGATTCATTCAGCTGATGAAAGACAAAGATACACTATACCTCTATACAGTTATTTTATCCTTAGAAGGATCTTAATGTTTTATATCAACAACACAGAAGTATAATAATACAAATTACACTTGTTAGTACAACTAGAGGACAAAACAAAACAGATACACATGAATTTTCAAATGTTAACATATTTCATTGTGATCTTTTAAACCTATGTATATCGTCGTTCTACTGCTGCTGATTACCTTTTGGTAGCCTTCAACTTGTTCTTACCTGTAATAATGGAATATTTGCATACGTTGGTCAGTGAAAACGCTTGCATTGGTTTTAACACGTCCATATTTTCCGGAGCTATGTTAGAAGAATTTGAAGATATCAAAGGGGTAATACAAATCCGTATATAGAAATACTTGTAATGTTATAAAACAATTTCCACGCTGATTATCACAAAGTCCATCAGAAAACAGCATGAAAATCAACAGAATTATACGTATTTCTAACGATTTGAGAGAGCGTTCCATTGTGTGTTGAAAGGGATATTAGATTTAGATGCTTTGTGTTGTATCACCCCAATGTGTTGTAGACTTTTGAACAAGATATTGATTGTAGTGGGTTCTTGCTATATCTCCCCAAGAATGCTCTAGGCTGCTGGAATGGCTATTGGTGGTTGATGCTTTACGCTGTAATATCCCCAATGTGCTGTAGGCTGTTCAAATTACTATTGATCGTAGAAGTTTTATGTTGTATCCCCTCAACGTACCGTAGGATGTTAAAATGGCTATATGTTTTGGAGTCATTGCACTGTAACCCTCCAAAGTGATGTAAGATGTTATATGGCTATAGGTTGTAGAGTCTTTACACTGTACCCCATTCCCCTCCCCCCAACATGCCGTAGACTGCTAAAATGGATATTAGTTGTAGAGAAAACCTCTACAACCAATATCCATTTTAGTTGGTTGTAATACAAAAACACCGAGTTCTCATATAATTGTGCAAATATGTAATTATTAACTGAATCAACTAGAACTTCATATGTGTATGGTTGTAGAAAAATAGAGCATAATTATGTAATAATGTGTCACGCTCAAAAACAACTGTCAAACACTAGAGGGTCGTCGTGGTCGTGATCTCATGTAGATGGATTTGCAACTACCTGTGCATTCAGTGCATATCACCACTAATGTAGTGCGTTCGATACCCGCTCAAGGCGAGGTGTACTAGATACAATATTGTGTGATGAAGTTTGTCAGGTTGTGGTATTCCGATTTACTCCATCAATAAAACTGACCGTCACGATATAACTGGATTGTTGTTGAAAGTGGCGTTATTTTATGCAAAGCACATCCTTATTATTTGGTATATGTCTAAAACGAGATACACTTGAATTCATCATTTTACATATGTGTGTACACATTATTTGTTGTGAACATAGTTACTGTGGGATTTCATGTGACCATGTTTTCTGTGTGATCTACCGGCAGCAATAGTATGTCCACTTTTCTACGACAGTGGGTATGTATTGCAGGAACAGCAAATAAACAATATATCACTTAAAATCACACAAATATCGCAATAAGCACCACAGACAGTAACGTAGACAGCAACATCGTTAACTGGGTATTATACTTCCTGGTTCATATGTGTTAGTCCTGCAAAATTACTTTATTATTAATATATACTTAGTTGAAGTGTTCAAATAGTTTTTAAGGAGATGTCTATAAATATTTAGTAGTATTTCAAGTACCATTGAAATCTATATGTAGAGTGCATGTATGTAAAGTAACATCCACGCAATGTAAATATTACCAGGGAATCGAGAAAAGATACCGGATAGTGTATTGCGTCTAATAATTCGACCCAACAGTTTTGAATGTCAGATGTTTTGGCTGACAACCTTGTTATTGTTGGCTATGTAATATTTCCCTCAGCAAGATTCAAACGCTTTACATAATTACAAGACATGCATCACTATCGGATGTTAGGCTTGGTTTCATTTGGCAAAGTATGATATTAAAATGCATCACAAAAAACGACGATGAACGATTGTCATGAAGATATCAAATAATATCAAAGACTTACTTAGGCCTTAGTCAGGTGAACATGAAATGAAAGCAAAAACACAGAGCTCTCATCAAATTATTTATAAGACCAAATGACAGGTTAAGACAACTGGAAATAGCCGTTAATTAAATGAATCAACTAGAACATCACATCTTTATGGTTGGAGATAAAGTGAGAATAATTATGTTTGTCACCCTCAAAAACAACAGCCAAAATGAAGACGCGCTTAACATGAAGACTATTTAATCAGTCGCTGCAAGACACAGAAAGCATGCGATCTAATTCAACATTGATGTAGTCAGAGTGTGGTCTTCAGTGGCGCGATAACTGATATCTCAAAATAACTGTGAGTTACTGATGCCAGCTTTCTTCCTGGACTCATTTGATATTTACAGACGCAAACATATCACAGCATGTTTCAATACAAAGGCTGTTTTGTTTATCTGGAAAAACGAATGTGGGTCACATATATTATACATAATACAGTATCAAATGGGGAATTAGAAGACGTACATAAAAAACGGATAGACAATACAACGACCAAACGAAAAAGGACAAAGGGACAACGATCAGCCACAAAACACTACACAGAAAGATCGAGCAACACGAACACCACTAAAAACCGAAGGTGACTCCGTTGCATAGCAGAGTTGGCATTCTCTGCCCCACTGGAGTCGTTTCCTAAGCGACACGAACATCATATATAGAAATCATGTTGGACATCAGTATGCTTAAATCAATGCAAGTAATATTTTTAAAGCATCAACATCCTACAAAACAATAGAAGTGCAGAAGAACCGAATATTACTCGGAAATCGTAGCGTACAACAGCATGTTTTATGGAACAAAAACGTGAAAACATATAATTGACAACATGAATAACACGACCCACACTACTACATATGAAAAATGGTGTCGAACTCGGCTTCTCTTGAAGGGTAGCAGTTGCTGTGCCCCTGGGTGCATCTGTTTGTATCCTTATTTTCAAAAGGAACATTGTTATTCAAATTCATGACACTGGCTTCATATTGTTTTCAGTCTAATTGAATACTATGAACTGCTACATGCATAAATATATCAAGACATAAAGTTTTACCCTTTATCTGACATTGATGAAATTATAATATAATCTGTGATCATGCTTGGCACCTCGACATTTATATAATTTTCAACGGCGTGTGTTCGAATCCCGCTTTTAGGGACAATTATAAGAAAAATGACATATAATGCATCTAACTCTAACATTGTTGGGTTGGATTTCCAGAGGTATATTTGAATTATTTAACACAATTAGTATCCTATACAGTTCGGGTATTTACATTGTATGGATATCACTGCACACTCACACTGTATATACATTATATATGTATCCCTTTAAAAACTATTTGAAAACTTCAACTATTGATGTATTATACGAAGGTCACTTTGATTGAATGCACACTATGAACCAGGCAGTATAATACGCAGTTAACGATGTTGCTGTCAACTTTACTGTCTGCGGTGTTTATTGTTTTCTTCGGTAAATCACATACTTTACTTTATGTTACTGCAATAGCCACACATTGTTGTGAAAAACGTTACTGCTGGATTTCATGTGACTACAGCGATTGTGCCCATAAAAATGTACAGAAATATTTAGAATAAAAGTATGAATTCAGAGCACAGCTCATTGTAGACATAAATATATTTTTTAATAATCAAGATATGGCTTATATAAAATTACAATGGATGTTTAATTACAGAGATTTAGTATGTCGTTAAGGATATATTTATAAACAGCCAGTATAGTATCTCCAGACCAACACTTCAAAATACAAGAAAAAAAAATGTAATTTGATGAAAACACATTCGACAGAAAAGATTCATTCGGAAATTAATTTCTGAAGATGAAATAGAAAAAAAAAGGCATCTTGAATATTTTAGGCGAACAGAATACTTTTATGAATCTTTATATAGTTCAAGAAGAGTTTGAAGATACCAAAGGGGTAACCAGAGTCCGTAAATTGAAGCAGAAGACAACACAATAGTTAAAAGAAAACGGAAAAGGGGACAAACAACGATCTAAGAAAACATAGGCATAGAACTAAAGATCGAGTAAAACGAACCTCACTAAATTCTGTAATAAATGATAAACACAAATATTATCTTTTAAATGATGAAAACACTTTCGTAACTGAAATATCTGAGTATCAAAAGCAAACGTGTAAAGGAGAAATGACAACCGGGGAATGTCTCAAAGCTTCAAGAAAACATTAAACATATGACATACTAGTAATACGAAGGATCCCAACAAATTGTTAGCTTAGGCCTTTCAAGAAA
Organism: Bathymodiolus brooksi; assembly: GCA_963680875.1. NCBI lineage: Eukaryota > Metazoa > Mollusca > Bivalvia > Mytilida > Modiolidae > Bathymodiolus > Bathymodiolus brooksi. The sequence goes on along the minus strand of OY804578.1, from coordinate 69,929,559 downwards.
AATCACAGTCATCAATACAGGTAATATAATAAAAACAAATATACAAAGCACATCTTATATTTTGTTTTGCATATGGCATATGTAAAGTTAAGAGGGAAATGTTATCAAACAGTTACGACGATGTGTATTTTTAAAAAGTTGCTATGAAACTCGTTTGTGCAGCATTAAAAAGGACATTAATGATATATATAAACCCTTCATTTCTTTCGTCATGTAAAATACTGTGAATTGACTTTAAGAAAATCACGGGGACAATTTTTTTTTATTTGTTAAAGACTGACTAAATACAATAACAAACACCTTTTTGGGAAGACATTCTTGACATTAATAGTAATTTACAAAATGGCAAAGTGACGGATGGAAATGATGTCCTGGGCCAAAATTCATGTCTAGATAGTCATATTAAAGCCATTAGCAAATCTCCTTGTTTGAAGAATTGAATTTGAAAGGACATCGTGTTAATCAAATTCGTTTGACATAGGAAACACCCAATTGCGGTGCCATTGATTTTAAATCCTTTTTACACCCAATCTTGGAAAAAATAACGCAAAACAGTCCTCATGTGGGGTATGCAGATTTTCATGAAATTTTCTGTGTTGATTATTTATATAGTAGTGAAAATGGACATAACATGTGTTGGGTAGGCAATGTTTTGTTTTCCTACGATTTATATGACCAACTTTCTTCACATTTGACAAGTTGACAAGGAAATTTATTCCTAAAAATACTATTTTTATTACTTTTTCTTTGATATCCATTACTGATAATTTCCGTTCTCACAACCCACACCTGAGAAAGGAATTGATCACAGTTTTCAAAATATAGCACATTACATCACAAGTACAAATTAGTGATGTCACTGCCGTTTTCCTACGCAAAGCAATGATAAACAATTAATGTACAGTAATGTAGGCTAATTAGATGCATCTGCTATTTAAGACTCAGCAGCATTATTGATAGATTAGACACGAACAATATCTGTTCACAGTAAATAAGTTGAATAAATATTTTAATGTGGATTTTCTCTGCTGAACCTCATGGTATCATGACTGTTCCCGTATAGACAGTTCTGGTTAATATACAAAGCTATATATTGTTGTTTTTGCAAAGCAAATGGATATACACATTTGAACCATATTCATTCTTTTACGACATTCAGAACATGCATGACATGGTTGGTTTAATATAAGGGGGCGTCTAATTAGCCTACATCTTGCTCGCTCTTATAAAGGGGGGTTGATCACTTTCACCATTAATTTTGAGAATCATTACCATATTTTTCAGAAGTAATTTGAACTATCTGATAGACAAAATGTTATTCTACCCATTCTAAAAACCCATTCGAAATTTACTTCGTCTAAGAATGTACATGTATAGAGCAGTTGAAACACTTGGGTACATCTAAATAGCCGTCAACATTGTAGGCCTCTTATCCTCGATCTGTCACATCCAGATGTAAATATCTCGATGTAATTTCTGATTTTGGAAAAAACACCATCGGTATAAAGGTCCTGTTACATGGTGATACAAGTTTCATGATACAAGTACATGCAGCATGCACTTTTTTTTACCTTTCACGATAATTACATTATATCATACAGACTCAAAAAGTTGCATGCGACCAGTTGAATTGAATAGAAAATGTTTTATTTCAAAACGTGTATCATAATACTTTAAAAAGCTGAACTGTCGTTTTCCACACCAAGAATATTTCCAATGCACGGGAACATGAGATGCCCCGGTCAGCATTTTTTTTAATCTTCATTAATTGGGTGTTTGCACTCGACGGAACTGGATTTCCAATAAATTCCAAAACGATCTCTATGAACCTGACATATTTTAAATGTTGTTATTAATACAGGTGAAACAAATACTCGTGAACGGATAAAATCAATGTTGATTCAGAAATTTGTGTCTGTTCTGAAGCCTTTAGCGATCTGAGATGAGAACTAATGTTTTTATTACAATCTGCAATTCTTACATCTAGGTTCTTTTCACTACAATGTTTTGAAAATCACATGAATCACTGTCATGATTGCTCAAAAGGCATATTGAATCATTGAATCATGCCATAAAATGAATGTGTAGACAACATAAGGGCTTATTTCTGTCTGTATGTCAATTTGTACTTTTTTCCAATGAAGAGGTTTAATAGGGGAGATAGCTCTTCTCGTATAGTGTTTTTCAGCTATACTCTGCTTCTTATTTCGAGTATATATGACACTTCTTAAGGAACTTCATGTGAATTATAAAAACTAGTATTTATCAAATAATATTATACTTTATTTTTTTTTCAGTTTGACATAATTAACAGGATGAAAAATGATAGAAAATGCTGTTTTTTCTAACTTTCTTTCAGCAATTGTAATCAATTTCAATTGGTTTAACAAGTGAATTAGTGAAACAAGCCATAGTTAATGTTTAAAGAATATATTTAAGATATTTCAAACACATAAATGGCAATCTTAAACATTAATTGTCCTTCTCTATTGAAAAAAAAATCAATATTCTAGGTAAAAATGAAAAAAATCTTTATATTTTAATTTGGTTGCCATGGTAACTGTGAAAAAAGGCCCAGTTGCAAAATTTAAGAATAAGTGGTACACATCAATTATTTTCCATAAACTATTTCATCTTTTGAAAATTCGTCCTACCTTAAGAGCAATTCACGCTTGTAAAGTGTGGGGGGGGGGGGGGGGGGGGGTATTTACAGTATTTCTGAAAACTGCAAGTTCTGACTATTTTAAAACTAAGATTAAAGAAACATGAACATATTTGAACAAATAAGCTTTATTTATTTTGAAAGAGATAGGTCGGAGGGTCTTAAAAATAGTTTTGTTATAAGTCTACAAAATTCATTTTTTTCACAAAAAAACTAAACTGGAAATGCTATATTTCAGTGACATAGTACGGAAAAATGCCACTTCTGGTAGTTGGCGCTTTAAACTCTATAAATAGCTTCAGAAAAAAATGTGCTCTGTTTTCCTTTAAATTATAACAATGTTAGCATGCATACCAAATTTCATAAAAATTCATTGACATGTCATGTGGAATGTACTATTTGGCTTTTGCATGGTTCTATCAGAGACTGGGTGTTCAATATAAAAAAAAAAATAACAATTTTTCATATTTCCAATATAAACCAAAAAAAGTTTTTAAGAATACCCTTTCTGTGACAAAGTACACGGTTTTGTCCCTGTGTTCATTTACAAGTCTGGTTATGATACAAAACTTAATGCAGAATTATCAGTAGAGGCTCCATTATGGTTGGTAAATACACATATAAGGAGAGTCTTAAAGTTTCGGTTTTCTGAGTTAGTGTCGTTGATTTCGTTTCATTTCTAGATTTCGTTGTTTCCGCTATTTTGATTGTGTTTCGTTTTAGGTTCTTGTTTACAGGGACCATTACATTGGGTGGTGGTGGTACGGTTTTATTAATGTTTACAAATACCTTCGTGCTCATTTTCTAATGTCATTCTTGTACATGATCATATTTTATTTAGTAATTTATTTGAAAGCATGTACCACAATAAGCAACATACGTAGTTGAACACAATACAATTATTGCCTTCAGATGACTTGAACATCGAAAGTTGTCAACAGGGGGATGGTTGTGGAAGCTTTAGTGTGTTGTGTTATTGGAGACAACACAATAATATCTGGCTTTAGAAAATACAATTGCGGAACCGGACTGAAAAAACAGATTTGCAGCATACCTTCGCTTCAAGCTTTGTAGAACGGAAGACAACCTATTGTCTATTATCTCCCTTTACATTATATATGCTTAGGCTGTCCACCGGGTTATTTCCAAATTGTATTATTACTTGTATATAGTAAATATATGTAAGGTATGATAATATTTAAGGAAGTGACTGGCCTTTGCTGACAGACAATTTTGCTTGATATTGAGTCATTTTATTAAACGCAGATTAATAGAATTAATGCAGCTTTATTTCACTAAAAATAGTGTCCAATGTAGCTACACTGATCTTGTTTTAGGAAGGAACAAATATTATTTGATAAGAAGAGCTATCATTCTAACAAAAGGTTCTACGAACTTTACATTATCAAGATACTCGATTTGCTGATTCGCATATTTGTTTATTTGGCGTGTTTTCAACAGGTAGCTAACAATCCTATGGGTGCCAATTGTAATCCTCTTATCGCCGAATTATTCCTTGATTCAGATTACAAAGAGGGACTTCTCAAAAAAACAATAAAGCAGCTACATTGGTATTTCCATTCTCGAAATATTCGTTCCTCTATATATGATGTCATTTCACTGAATAATTAAATACGCTTGGTGATTATGTGGAACGCATACATTCCAATAAACTTGAAATAAAAGACACCACAGATACAGGTAGGTCAGCTAGATATTGACAGCGATGATCGGTTAGAAATGAATCTTTAACATGCTAAAGTATGATTTCAATTTTCCAATTGTTTGTAACATCATTCCAGCAGCACACGCATATGCAAAATGCATATCACAAATGGTTCATATCACGATTTCCTTTATAAAGGTTTGCTGTTAAATATGATACTACTGAACCCAGTGTCAGGAATCAGATCGAAAGGATTACGGTCGCCACCATCACTGTTTTAACTGTTGCGGAATATGTGTGTTACAAATAACGGCGGATATGTTCCGTTTGTCGTAATCACAAACCCGTCCTTTTCAGTGTCCCTTTGTCCCTTTTCTGTTGACCATTGTATTTTCTGTCCTTCGATTAACGTCTTCTGATGTCTTGATGTCTTCAAACCCTTCTTTGTCCATTATGTCCTTCTTATAATCATGGCCGCTGATTACCTGGACTTGTTTTGGTAAAACAAAATTATACTGGCTTTACTTTTTGTTGAGTAACTATATGGAGGACCAGATACACAATTTCGGTCCAAAACTCCATATCCCAAATAGACTAGTTTTCTCGTATATTATAACAATATGGATGCAAGGTATTTCCTTCATTTATATCTTAATCTTAGATCATTTCTTCGTATGTTATATCTTTAATGCATAGGTAACGTCTGTTGTACCAGTGTTGTATCAAATCCTACTCCAGTATATGTAGTACAAGGTGGAGAAGATGTTTTACAATGTGGATTTGAAAGTAGCAGTATGTAATGGTATACGTATAATTTATTTGATGTATAGGTAACGTCTGTTGTACCAGCGATATATCAAATCCTACTCCAGTATATATAGTACAAGGTGGTGAAGATGTTCTACAATGTGGATTTGGAAGTAAACAACTGAGTTGGAAATTACAATTAGCTGAATATTAAATCATCTTCTTATAATTTATATTTTTGACATGTAGGTAGTGTTAATTGCTCCAGTGATGCATCCAATCCTACTCCAGTATATGTAGTACAAGGTGGTGAAGCTGTTCTACAATGTGGATTTGAAAGTAGCGGTATGGATTGGTATGTGTATAATGGTGGTAGCTATAATGTTATAGCAGATGGTGGTGATACTATAAATGTTTCTAAATATTCAGTATCTAAGAATCCATCAACAGGACTGTATTACAGATTACATATACTGAATGTTGGAATGTCTGATATAAAGAAGCATAGATGTGAGGGTACTGATAATGGAGCGATTATACACTTCTATTTGCAGTTGATTCTCTTAGGTAGGTGTAATTATACGTCGGTCGTCTCTAAGGTGTGGAAAATAGAAGGTTTCATTGTTGTTGGTGAGTGGGGAATTCTGTTTGAAGTAAGATCTCTTTGATAGGCATGTTAAGAGTCACTAATTTCATGTAATGGCAGTTAATCAACACAATGTGAAATTTTGTCATCGAGACTAGAGGCAGATATTATTGATAGATGTAATTAACTGGAATACATAGGAACCTTATTTGAAAATTTGATTTTGAAAAGAAAGTTATTATATATTGTTAATTAACATTCGATGGACCTGTCGTCGATTATGGCTGTGGCGTGTTACTTAGTTTAAAAGATTTAAGTTATATTTTGGTATTTGATTAAAGCAAAGATAATGATGAGCAATCCAAATTAAAGTACAAACAACTATTACAGTTTAAATTAGTTACATATATTTTATTGAAAGGGTATGCTCTGGTATGGTTTTAATCGTAACATCGTAACAAATTCCACATCATCGTTGTATATCCTTGCTATGACCATAATAGACAAAAACTTACTTAAGTATTTAAAATATAAGTAGAGTATATTAAAAGCATGTGTTCGAATCTATAGTGTATTACCACATAATGTTTACATTTGGAAGTAAATATTATGAATAAATAGTCAGACATTTTATTGAAAGTGGATGTTGTCTTACCTGTTTCATGTAACTGCTGGTTTTTTGTTTGTTTGGTATATATATATATTTTTCTTCATGTCTATCAAAGTTTCCTATCGTATTTATAAACGTATGACTGTGTACACACACACACATATAACCCGTCGAGGGAAGAACAAAAATTTGACAGCTCTAAAATCTAATTCTAACACTGTTTGGTTTAATTTTCAGACGTATATAATATTTAGTATTAACCTAGTATCCTTTAAAGTAACTTTGAGATCCAGTGGGACAGATATATTGTATGGTTGTCACTTGCTTCTAGACGTTTGTATAATATACTTTATTTCCTGTGACTGTATAATGAATAATTCTTCATTATCCTATCCAATATATTAAAAATTGCTGAGTTAGATTGCTGTCAAATTATAATATTAAGTATATATGTACCATCTACACACGCTTATACACATGTCTTACGCCTATCCCTAGATTTGCCTTACGAGACAAGGTAACACTACGACTATTGAAGCTCCTTTTTTAGGGAGTGGATGTAGTCGAGTGGTCTAGGGCGCTGGACGTAAGGCTAAGCGAATGGTGCTGAAGTGTAACAATGGTGTGGGTTCAAATCCCGTCGAGGGAAGAACAAAAATTTGACAGCTCTAAAATCTAATTCTAACACTGTTTGGTTTAATTTTCAGACGTATATAATATTTAGTATTAACCTAGTATCCTTTAAAGTAACTTTGAGATCCAGTGGGACAGATATATTGTATGGTTGTCACTTGCTTCTAGACGTTTGTATAATATACTTTATTTCCTGTGACTGTATAATGAATAATTCTTCATTATCCTATCCAATATATTAAAAATTGCTGAGTTAGATTGCTGTCAAATTATAATATTAAGTATATATGTACCATCTACATACGCTTATACACATGTCTTACGCCTATCCCTAGATTTGCCTTACGAGACAAGGTAACACTACGACTATTGAAGCTCCTTTTTAGGGAGTGGATGTAGTCGAGTGGTCTAGGGCGCTGGACGTAAGGCTAAGCGAATGGTGCTGCAGTGTAACAATGGTGTGGGTTCAAATCCCGTCGAGGGAAGAACAAAAATTTGACAGCTCTAAAATCTAATTCTAACACTGTTTGGTTTAATTTTCAGACGTATATAATATTTAGTATTAACCTAGTATCCTTTAAAGTAACTTTGAGATCCAGTGGGACAGATATATTGTATGGTTGTCACTTGCTTCTAGACGTTTGTATAATATACTTTATTTCCTGTGACTGTATAATGAATAATTCTTCATTATCCTATCCAATATATTAAAAATTGCTGAGTTAGATTGCTGTCAAATTATAATATTAAGTATATATGTACCATCTACACACGCTTATACACATGTCTTACGCCTATCCCTAGATTTGCCTTACGAGACAAGGTAACACTACGACTATTGAAGCTCCTTTTTTAGGGAGTGGATGTAGTCGAGTGGTCTAGGGCGCTGGACGTAAGGCTAAGCGAATGGTGCTGCAGTGTAACAATGGTGTGGGTTCAAATCCCGTCGAGAGAAGAACAAAAATTTGACAGCTCTAAAATCTAATTCTAACACTGTTTGGTTTAATTTTCAGACGTATATATATATATATATATATATATATACGTCTGAAAATTAAACCAAACAGTCTTGGAATTAGATTTTAGAGCTGTCAATTTTTTGTTCTTCCCTCGACGGGATTTGAACCCACACCAATGTTACACTGCAGCACCATTCGCTTAGCCTTACGTCCAGCGCCCTAGACCACTCGACTACATCCACTCCCTTAAAAAGGAGCTTCAATAGTCGTAGTGTTACCTTGTCTCGTATGGCAAATCTAGGGATAGACGTAAGACATGTGTATAAGCGTGTGTAGATGGTACATATATACTTAATATTATAATTTGACAGCAATCTAACTCAGCAATTTTTAATATATTGGATAGGATAATGAAGAATTATTCATTATACAGTCACAGGAAATAAAGTATATTATACAAACGTCTAGAAGCAAGTGACAACCATACAATATATCTGTCCCACTGGATCTCAAAGTTACTTTAAAGGATACTAGGTTAATACTAAATATTATATACGTCTGAAAATTAAACCAAACAGTGTTAGAATTAGATTTTAGAGCTGTCAAATTTTTGTTCTTCCCTCGACGGGATTTGAACCCACACCATTGTTACACTGCAGCACCATTCGCTTCGCCTTACGTCCAGCGCCCTAGACCACTCGACTACATCCACTCCCTTAAAAAGGAGCTTCAATAGTCGTAGTGTTACCTTGTCTCGTATGGCAAATCTATGGATAGACGTAAGACATGTGTATAAGCGTGTGTAGATGGTACATATATACTTAATTATAATTTGACAGCAATCTAGCTCAGCAATTTTTAATATATTGGATAGGATAATGAAGAATTATTCATTATACAGTCACAGGAAATAAAGTATATTATACAAACGTCTAGAAGCAAGTGACAACCATACAATATATCTGTCCCACTGGATCTCAAAGTTACTTTAAAGGATACTAGGTTAATACTAAATATTATATACGTCTGAAAATTAAACCAAACAGTGTTAGAATTAGATTTTAGAGCTGTCAAATTTGTGTTCTTCCCTCGACGGGATTTGAACCCACACCATTGTTACACTGCAGCACCATTCGCTTAGCCTTACGTCCAGCGCCCTAGACCACTCGACTACATCCACTCCCTTAAAAAGGAGCTTCAATAGTCGTAGTGTTACCTTGTCTCGTATGGCAAATCTAGGAATAGACGTAAGACATGTGTATAAGCGTGTGTAGATGGTACATATATACTTAATATTATAATTTGACAGCAATCTAACTCAGCAATTTTTAATATATTGGATAGGATAATGAAGAATTATTCATTATACAGTCACAGGAAATAAAGTATATTATACAAACGTCTAGAAGCAAGTGACAACCATACAATATATCTGTCCCACTGGATCTCAAAGTTACTTTTAAGGATACTAGGTTAATACTAAATATTATATACGTCTGAAAATTAAACCAAACAGTTACGGATTTGGTTTGCTACACACATCTTCATTGATTCTTCAACTTTCAAAGCCAGCATTTATTCGGAAAACAGACGAGGTATATATATGTACGTTTTCATTCTCCCTAATTGGGCCCCAAAAACTATAACAACAAGGATGACAAAAATAGAAATGCTTACGCTTCACTGTATCAATATCATAACACGAAATAATAAATGTATTCTTTAGAAATTAAATGCTGTTTTTAAACTCAAAGTGGTTGTATGAACAAACAATATATTCTTTTCATGAATTAAAAATAAAATATACCGGTGGCACGCTACAACTTGAAAATTGTGTGCTAAAAAAATAAATAAATAAACAAAAATAAAGTTAGATCTAATAAAGTCGAAATGAAATGATTTGCGTCTCATTCAGAAGAGGATATCATTGCTAAAAGACACAATGTTGTTCCTTCAAACACACTGAAAGCAAACAAAGCTGCAGCGAATTTATTTTGATCTTATTTGAAGGAGAAAAACATAGAAACAAACTTTTGAAATGTTTGATGTCGCCAGGCTAGCAGAAACACTCTCCTATTTTCATATGGACGCTTGTACAAAAGGTGGAGATCTTTGCAAAGCCACAACATTAACAAACATAAGACATGCTTTGAGTAGATTTAAAGAGCCCCCCGTACCTGAACAAATTTAATATAATTTCAAGCCCAGAATTGTCAGAAGCAAATGAATGTTACAAAACCGCAATGGCAGAAATGAAATCTGCAGGCAAGGGAGACATTACACACTACCCTGAAATAGAAACTGAGGACTTACCAAAACTGTGCAATAATATCTACATGGACCCGTCAGCCCCTACAGGCCTCGTAAATCGTGTCCAAATGAATGCAAGACTCTATGGAAATATGGAATATATGACAAAAGACATGTTTGTTATTCGAACATCTTCAGTCATTAGCAGGAGATATGTAATGAAAAAGGTTGACGAATTAACTAAATATCGTAGGGAAATGGACAGAAAACATATTTCTGGGCACATGCCGCAGGATCCTGAAACGCCTGAATATTGTCTGTTTAGAAACTTTGAGACATACCTTCAAAATATTCACCCTCAGTGCAACAGGTTTTGACAATTTCCTAAAGACAGTTTTAACATTTCCGATGAATGTTGGTACCAAAAAGACCGACAGGAAATGACACATTGGCATCGTTTATGTGGATGTGCTAATGTGAAATCAATATGTATTTCATTAATAATGATATCTCAACATTTCTTAGTTATTTTTGTAATGTAATTGTAATGATAATGCTTGAATAAAGATGAATGTTGGTGTTGCTATGACTTTTTCCTCCTATTTTTTTTTCAGCAAATAAAGTATGTTAATTTCAGCGTTTGCCATAATTTCACTTCGCTCTTCAAATCTTTTGCATTTTCAAGGTACTCGTTACGGTTTCCAGGGCTCAACACACAGATCTACAAATATTCCAAACACTTTCAAATGGCGGATAGGAAGTGTCACCTAAACAAAAGCACTTATGTGCCAGGTCATAATATGGCAGGCGTGACCGTGGATCATTTGATGCATCAAATATCAAAATAATAAAACATAAGAATGAAATATAATGCGAAATGAAATATAAATGTTAAAACTGATAGTTGGACTTGCTTGTTGTACCAACCGATTGTCTACATGTTACCAGAGTAAGTCTGTAAACCTAAATTATGATTTGTTGCTATTTTACAGTGCAACCATCTAGTTTGAGAATAGAAAATGTTACAACAGAACAGAGATTATTAGGAACACAGGAACATGATCTTGTTGTGTCATGTACAGCAATAGGAGGTATACCAGCTCCCAATGTCGCACTGATAATAGAGGGAAAGTCAATACCAAGTCAGACTCAGTCAGTACATTACACATTCAAGTCCATCCACAGATCTTATGATCAGAAAACAGTCACATGTCAAGCCAGTAATCCTGCCTATTTGCAGGATCCAATGACTTACTCAGCAATGGTATATCTTAACTGTAAGTAGTTTATCATTTTCTTTCCGTTCAGGTATCACACAATACTCTTTAATTACATGGGGTGAATCCTACTACGTCTTACCTGGTTAAATGAAGATAATCAATATGTATTTGTTTTTATCAAAAGTCTTTTGGAAGACTTTGTGAGATTTTATTTTGTGGAGTGGGAGTAGGTATATATAATGTGTCTAATGCTATTCCCTGTTAAGTTCATATTATCATAGTAAATTTGAAGATATATGCAGGACCGACATATTTTCCTAAATCAAATATCTCTTCCAATTTAATATAACAGCATTATTAAATAGTACAATGTCTCTATCAAACAAAATGTTGACCGTGTATTGTAAAAGGTTCTCCCGAAATACTAGAAAATATGCATATCAATGAGCTTATACTTTAAATGAATTCATAATTTATGTTGTGTAGCCTATGCAATAATTTGTTAGAACAGTAATACAATTCGATTGTCTTCCTAAATTGATCAGGCATACCGTAATGAGGGCAATAAGCCATTCAATTAATATATATGGTAGCTATCCATTCCTGAGATATCGCCAGAACATCGATGGATCTAACGATGTGACTGTGAAGTGACCTTTGCTCGTCCAATCAAGTTGGTGAATCTTGAATTGCAACTGAAATGTGACCAATATTCATATTGATTTATTTGTTAGCATCAAACGAACAATCATCGTCTCCAAGAAATGCATTATGCGATGGAAAAACATACCTGCATTCAAATGAATAATAGAAGCGCCTCGAAGCTATGCATTTTTTTAATTGAAACAATTAAGTCAACAAATATATGTAGAACAGACTGTAATAATGATGGGCATGATATGCAACTTTAAGAACAAAAGCTTGTTTTTACACTCTCACATTTTAAAGTAATAATGCAGTCACGGAAGTAACGCATCACCCGATTGGTCAATTCTAATTTCAACATAAATGCCACCAATACGTGACTTGCTATGGATCGTCGTTAGATCTAAATCAGCCACGTATCAAAAAAGAGGGAGCCATTAAAATAAAGCTAAAAGTAGATTAGTCTTCATGTTAATGTTAAGTTCATTTTTCATGAGTGCAAACAACAATAATTTCCTTGTATTAAATATGAATGAAATGCTTCAATTTGGCTGAAACGTTTACTATAGTTTTGCCAAAAAGGTAAATATAATTGCTCTTTACTACGATTATCTCGTGTAATTAAAAAATATATGTGTATTTGAAAATAAGTTTATTGAAGGAAGTCACATTTTCACCTACAAAAGTGATAGCTTCTGTAATATTGATTAAGGATTGAGGAGTCCAGGAATTAAACCTCCAATAACATTTTCCTCACACAGAATAATTAGTTAAAGATTGACCTGATGTTATCACAAACGTCATTAATTCAAGAGTAATCTATGGTTTCTACAGCATGATGAATCCTCGAAATTTCTTAATTAAATGCTGTGCTAAAATTCTATTGCATTTTATTTCCGTTAAATTTGAAATTGTAAGATTGTCTAGAACAGCGCATTCCGTTCTTATTAACTATATCTTTCGTCGATTCCCTCTGCAACAACCAATTCTGGAATCAAAATAATCTTTAAATTGGCCTACCGTTGCAGTCATTCGAATCATCTAAAGCTCAATTGCAACGTTCTAATGAATTTTCCATAATATAATATCTGCGAATGAAGAATAGCCTCTAAGTATCTGAAATGCATGCCTCGAATGACTGTCAAACAATGAAATTATCAAATTAACCAGAGCTTAAAATCTGATTCAACCCACCATTTCTTTACAAATGCCTGTACCAAGTCAGGGTCATTACGGTTTTCACAGTTTTCCGGTTGTTGACTGATTTTGTCTGTTTATATAATTATGAGTTTTGACTTTCCCTTTGTAAGATTGTTCGGAGTTCGGTAATTTTGTTAATACCCTTATTTACCAAGCATATTGCTTACACTAATCCTGCAAATAACTGCAAAAAAAAAAATTAATAATAAAAAAAAACACAAAAAAAATAACAAACACAATTTAAAAAATTTGATAAATATATGCAATTTCACTCTTATCACATTTTTCCGTCATAGACAGCAATTAAAAACTTTAAGAAAAGTACGTTTAAACAATTATGGTTTACAATTCCATCAATATCAACAAACCAACAATGTATTTCAGTGTATTTTGATTACCATATCATATAAAATGTCAATGGCAGATAAAAGAATTTGTTCACGCTCTGTTTACATAAAACATAATATTTGTTTAGGGGTCAACCAAAAGCTTATTTAAAGCTTGATGTTCTATACTTGTCTTAGTTCGATGCTTTGTGTTATACAGGTAAAATAGAGTAATTTTAATTTTGCATTTCATACCTATTTACTTCTTTGAAAAAATGATAAGCTTAACAGCATGAAATAACTGCATTATTTTATTGATCATGTTAATATTCTTAAGCAATCTGTACATTCTGTTTATTGTACTGATTTAAAGAACAATTTTGATATTCTGAAAATAATTCAGAGTCAATACATATTTTATATCATATTAATTCAGTGAAACCAAAGACAACATCATTCATCTCAAGTCCAGTCAGTACAGAGGAGACAGTTCCACTCAAAGTTTCCTGTATGTCAAATGGTAGTCGACCTGCTGCAACACTCCAGTGGACAATAGGACAGACTGATGTTACATTATATTCTACAACAGATACAAATCATGTCACAGATGATGATACATACAAATTGATATATACCTTGACATACAATGTAGACAGGACATATAACGGAGAAACAATAACATGTAAAGCTGTCAACATAGTTGTTCCTAATGGTGTACAGACCAGCACATCCTTAGATGTAAAGTGTAAGTGTCATGTATAAACATATCATGATGTTATAATTGTTAAACCGCTGCAATGCTGTCATAGGACTATACCTTTACCACCATATTAGATCACATTTCTTATCCAAAATCCATATGACCTTGAGTACACGGTGTTTAGCTTGTAGCCATTTTACTCTAGATTAATTGTAAATCTTGACATATAATAGCACACAAAAAAGAATATATACAATTTCTTAAAGCTGACAAATATACAGTGATAACTGTTGTTGGTATATCGACATTGTACAGTATTAACATTTGTAAATTTTCATACTTATCTGATAGTACTTGAAATAAAGTCTACATTTAATATAATACAACATTTATTAGGCATGAAACCGTTCTGTTTGTTCTCATAAATATGGAAAGAAATGTACATTGCAAAGGAAGGTAACTAGAAAGAACTTCCTCTGTAAATATAATTTGTTGAAAGAAAGTTTTTCTGTCTCGGTAGAGCTCGCTTTATCCATTTTTGGATATCAGATGGTATCTTCGGATATATTGATAAAGGACTATCTAAAAGCTATGCTTACCATATTGGCTACAGCATGGAAGGGCGATCCTGAATGTGATGCAACGCTTACAGTAATCACTGGACGTTAATGCATGCCTCATCCTTGAACGTAAAATTGAAGCAGCTCGCAATGAGTAACGGTTTGAAGAAAGAGCTTGAAGACTTGGTTGGCACGTAGCAAAGCATTTTTCTTACCTGACATTACAATTATGGTGAAGATATCTCAATCAGAGCGAACGACGAGTTTCTTGAATAACCTTTACCAGGTATCATCATAATGAAAAGATTGGGAAGCCAAATATTTCAGAAGTCTTTTGGACGATTACTTCTTATCTTAAAAACTAAAATTTTGCAGTACATGTATATTGTATCATATAAAATCACGGCCGTTTATGCAAATTATGTAAATACACGAAATACAAGGTATCAAGGGAATGGACTACAATGTTTGCTGATCTATCGATTCTTTTTTGTGACATATCTTTAATTAATTATTTTTCTTACAGCACTCTATTTTCTATTTGTTATAGTTGCTCCAAGTGTATCAGTACGTAATGTTACATATGAGCAAGATGACGTCAATAGAAAAGTGGCATGTTTCCCTATAGGTAATCCTAGTATATATACATACCATAAATGGCAGCACAAGTCTAAGTATGATGTGCTGATTCGTGAGTTGGATGGAGAACAGAGTGGTGAACTAACTTTACCAAGTATGCCTGTAGGAGATAGATATCAGGACAGTGGTGAATATATATGTACAGTTGGTAACGGTATTGCAGACAGATATGGCAATGTAAAACAAACAGGATATGGTTATGTCATAATAAACGGTATGTAAAACAGACAGGATCTGGTTATGTCAATATAAGTGATATGTATAAAACAGACAGGATCTGGTTATGTCAATATAAGTGATATGTAAAACAGACAGGATTTGGTTATGTCATAATAAACGTATGTAAAACAGACATGATCTGGTTATGTCACAATAAACGGTATGTAAAACAGACAGGATCTGGTTATGTCAATATAAGTGATATGTATAAAACAGACAGGATCTGGTTATGTCAATATAAGTGATATGTAAAACAGACAGGATTTGGTTATGTCATAATAAACGGTATGTAAAACAGACATGATCTGGTTATGTCAAAATAAACGGTATGTAAAACAGACATGATCTGGTTATGTCAAAATAAACGGTATGTAAAACAGACAGGAACTGGCTATGTCATAATAAACGGTGTGTGAAACAGACAAGATCTGGTTATGTCATAATAAACGGTATGTAAAACAGACAGGATCTTGCTATGTCATGATAAATGGTAGGTAAAACAAACAGTATCTGGCTATGTCATTATAAACTGTATGTTAAACAGACAGAATCTGGTTATGTCATAATAAACGGTATGTACCACATACAGGATCAGGTTATGGTGTCCTAGTAAACGGTATGTAAAAGAGACAGGATCTGGTTATGTCATAGCAAACGGTATGTGAAACAGACAGGATCTAGTTATGTCAAAATAAACGGAAGGCAAAAGAGATAGGATCATAATAAACGCTATTTGAAACAGAGATGATATGGTTATGTCATAATAAACGGTATGCACGACATAAAGGATCTGGTTATGTCATAATAAGCTGTATGTTAAACAGACATGATCTGGTTATGTCATAATAAACGGTATGTAAAACATACAGGATCTGGTTACAAATAAAAATATAAAAAATACCTCTCCATAGGAGCACCAGTTCCAACATCCTATCGGAAATTCGTGGAAATTGAGGTAAAGCTAACAAATATATACTCCTGGCTTGTACCGAAACTTCCACAAAAAAGAGGTGCGAGGTCATTTCTTCAATCTCCTTTGGTCGAACCAAACCGTCCCTCTTAGTGAAATAGTCAAGTGTACACTAGCTGTGCGTCAAGTGTCGCATTTATATAAAACAGGGCAAGCAACGTTGTCATATTAAAGAAAGTCGATGGCCTCAACCATATTTAAATATTAGATAGTATACAAGGTTATTGTAAGACATAAAAAAGGTCATACAAAAGCAAAAAAGCGAAATAGACTTTTAACCGAAATATAATTGACAATACCATCTTTCGTGCAGTATGCCAATTCTTTGTTTTTTATTCAGGGTATATGTATTATTCACAGCGCAGAATTGTTCACATATATGATATTAGTTCTATAAAAGAGAGTCTATTGCCTTAACCGTCATTTGAATTTTAGATAGGGCATCGAGAGAACGTGATGACATTTAACTGACGGTGTCACATAAGGGTCTGGTAATTGTTTACATCGTTAATACATTGCAAGACCATACTCTTTATTTCATTTCGATCTGGCATCCAAGAAGGCCACCACACGGCTTAATAGTTATTATTATAAAAAAAACTTTCAAACTTTATTTGCAAATGGTAAAATGTAGTATCTTTTAAAGTAAATTATTATTTTTTCCACCCGTGATTAAAAGTAAAAAAAAAGTTTGAAAATACCAAAAGGGGTAATCTGAAAACGTACACGGACAAAGGGCAGACAGTTAAATGGTCAAAAGGACAAATATTTATTGAGGAACACGAACTCCACTAAACACCGGGGTGAACTAAAAATGATCTTTTAAAGTTCATTCTTATATGTATGCCCTGCACTTAGTAGAAGCATGGTTCATCCATATCTAACCGGCAAGAAACGATTATTTATACCTTTTCACATACTTCTTTAACCGGTAACATCGACTACATGTAAATGTGAATACCTTGGATTTTTTTTTTATATTATTCTCAATAAAATATGATGTCTTTTTCAGCCCAGCCAATATTTACAAATGACAACAGATTAACACAATTTCGTAAAAATGTAGATATCAATGTTTATGTATATAATATACCTAAATATACTACACCAAGGTGGTACAGAGATAACACCCCCGTGTCATCATCAACCAAATATGTCATGTCAGAAAGAGCAGCAATAGTAAATGACACATTCCATGGTAAAGATGTACAACTGTATGGTTACAGTGTAAAGCTAACCATCAACAACTTGAATGAATCAGACTTCAATGCTATGTATAGATTACAGCTGGCATACGGTGTTAGTCAAACTGTACACCATTCTGTTTTACTGAAATCCGAAAGTAAGTAAGCATATATGTGAGATAACAAATATGTAAGGTATAGTTTATATATACGCAGGGCTTTCAATCGTACATATTGTATGTTAATGTGTAAAATAATCTATTAATAACAGTTCCTGGATTGCCCGTACCACGCGGCCCGTACCTTTCACCTTCATAACATGTGTACGACAATAACATGTGAATACTAAGTAATATGATAGATGATTGTGTATATTGTTCAATAGTATTGATGAAATTAAATTATAATGCGCATGTGCCCAATGTTGCTAGTGCCTTCGGTTTTCCCTAATGTTTAATCAATATTGTAAAACTATTATTTGAAAAACAAACTGTATAAGGATGGGATTTAATTAATACTTTCAAACATTTACTATTTCATACGGTAATACATTTATAATTTCATGCGTCATGCATGTATATGTATATGTTTTCTTCATTAAATTTAATTTACACGCATTTCATTTGCATTGACCTGTAATGACCTTGTAATTAATAACGGGCAGTGTATTGTATGCTTTCGTCGCGAAGAGTTGTAATTTAATGGCTATTAATTGTCCACTTCAGCAATCGATGATACTAGTTCCCGTGAGAGTAACGTGCATTACCGTTACCCATACTGGTATCTCTCCTTTTTTGCGTTTTCAAATCTACCTGTTTTATTTTGGTAATGCATGTGAATTTATTTCAGTCTTTCATATAGGTGGAGGTAGCATTTTTTTTCGGGCAGTCGGGGTATATTAATTAAGAAATAATTCATGGCAGCCATAACACGTCAACACGTGCATTTACGAGGGGAACGTCAGTCTTATTGATGGATCATCCACAACAATAATATTGTGTGTGCACGTTTTAATTGCACATCGCATATTTATTAATTTTGGATATATTAATTATTTTCAATGGATATAGATGCTAAACACGTTATTAACGTGTAAATAACTATTATGTGATTTTATCACTTGGCTTAAGTCTGTGTACCACGCATGTGCTAATGAGATTTTGCAATCTGAATAAATCACTCGTTTGTTTGCAAAGCGAAAGAAGGACGTCATATTAG
The DNA here is from genome assembly GCA_963680875.1 of Bathymodiolus brooksi. Classification (NCBI taxonomy): domain Eukaryota; kingdom Metazoa; phylum Mollusca; class Bivalvia; order Mytilida; family Modiolidae; genus Bathymodiolus; species Bathymodiolus brooksi. The sequence continues at coordinate 69,910,565 of OY804578.1, read as the reverse complement.
AATTCTGGTTTATTCAATGTCTTCATCATTTTGGTGTCATATATGCAGGAAAAATATTTGGCTTTTTATATATAAATCATATGTTATTTTACAGAATAATCCATACATATATCAGCATATATCATCGAAACATGACTTAGTAGTTACTATTTAGTAAGCCTTGTAAGATTTGCAGATCTAGAGTTTATACAAAGTTATTGTGCCATTTTAACTTCATCACAAGAAACAAAATACAAAATATATCTTTAGGCCGACCATACTAGTAAATAGTTATCAGGAAGATAGCTCTTCGAAATACTTACAGCATAGCATGTGATATTTCTTAGCGATTTATATTTTTTAAAAAGATAGCTAGAACACCTATGGTCAAAAATATTAACAAAAATAACAATTGTTTCCCACTTCAAGCCAATGAACACAAAACCAAGATCAAATATCCAGATGGAAAGCCAAGTTTTGGGAGGAGATGCACACCAATATGGCGGGTTTAAACGGTTAATAGGATCCCCAATCATCCGTTATTGATAATTGGATATGCAATGCATGTACAGATATAAATAAAACACATGAATATCCACACATATAACATTATATTAATTGATTTAATTTGATTCTGAGCACACAAGACACAGAACGAAGTCAAACGGTTTCCACTCAACAAATATGTCCCCAAATATTAATACCAAATGATACTCAATCTTGGTATACGATGAACAATGTTCAAGCAAACAGTCATTACTAGACACCAAAAACTAATCAAGTTGCAACACGTGTTTACTTCTACTGCACTCTTTGATACTCTTAAGACATTCAACCTATGAATTTTGTCTATTTTTGCAAACAGTCAAAACATGTAAGTTTTATTTAATTTTTCTTTATGATATCTTTTATATCGTTCAATTATTCATTATTTATAGTAAGCGTTAGAGAAAACCGAGGAGAGAATCAAGAATAGACAATCCGAAGAAACAGGCAATATTGAGCACACAAGACACAGAACGAAGACAAACAAAGCATAAAGATACAACACAGAAAACTAAAAAAGGATGAACAACACCGACCCACCCAACACATAGGGGTTGAACCCAGATTGTGGCAAAGGGTAAGCAGTTCCTGATTCTTATAAGACATCCACCATGTCATAGTCCAATCTGGTAAAAATCTTGTCTTGTCGTTGTTAGAGGAAAGAAAACATCTGGATCGAAAGGAACAGATCCATTGACATTCGAGAAATACATTAAAATATATTTGAATATTTATAATTTCAAATATATGTAGATATTCATAATACCAAACCTTTAAAAGTCACTTAGGAACTATTTTCACTTGTAATATTAATGCATTCATTTTATGGTTTATATACCATAATGTAGCAAACATCTAATAGATATGAAATAATACACGCAGATACGAGATATTGCACACTTTAAATCTGGACTGAGGTTTAATAACTCTCAGAGAGCCGTGTAATAATCAGCGACCTAGATGTGATAATGCATGACTTCATGTTACAAATAATGTATACCAAGGTTCTCTCAGTTCTATTGTTTAACCGTTTAACTAGGAAAACCGTGCTATAAATATAGCATACCCCGATTGGTGAACATTTCATAGAAAAGAGAGTTTAAGCAGTTGTTGGTTGTACTTTTGTTTCAGTCATTCAGGAGTCGTCAGATGTTACCATGCTTAAAGGTGTGATTGGAGGACTTGCTGGTGTTATTGGTATTTTGGTTATCGTTATTGTTGTCCTACTGTACATCATAAAGTCAGGTAAATTGGTGTATGCAGGTTGGTGTAATATCATTTGATGGTTGTTAACCAGTGATATACCGCTGTAATATTAGCAAACAATAACTTGATAACACATGTAGAGTTAGACTATATAACCACTTTACTTTTTAGGCTGTACGATAATTAATAAGTACAATATTGCACATTCGCATCCTTAGCATAATAGGATATTCATAGTTGTACAAAATGAAATGTTTATGAAAACTAGACACATGTGAGATGCTATACAACTATTGAAAACACGGTCTCTGATAATCGCATTAGAGGACATCATGGCATTTTAGTGGATGACCATTTAGAGGTTAACGTGAAATCGTGATTGATGACCATCATAACTTTAGCATGTAAAGTTAAGGTCGAGTACCCTCGTGGAACTTAAATATGTCCAATAGGAATCAGATTATTATTTAAATAGTTTGTTATTGTTTTACTGGGAACGAAACTACGATTAAGATATGATTACTGTTGTCAAATGAAATTGAAACAAGGATGTATTTGAAATTTGAAATTGAAAAATAACAACTTTGATCATATTACTTAATAACATCATTATTTGAAATACATTTGCATAATTTGTTTCAGCTTTATCAAATAGAAGACATAACACGAAGTCTAATGGGTAATAGTGCATAGCTCAAACAACTGAATTCACTATATGGGTATATCCTGTAAAACAAAATGGATAAAATGCTTTTACTTGCTTCATATATATGCATTCATTATTTCTCATAGGTTACAAGGGTAAACAGATTCTGAATAATGCATGCTATATATGTATCAAACATTGAAAGGAGAACGAAATGTGCTTCAACCTAAATGACATAATAGATTATTGTTTACAAATCTGATGTATTTACTTTGTTTATAATAGCTACATTAAGAGATGACATGGAAGATACAGATACAGATACAAATTTTATTTAAAGTCGGAGTATAAAAACATACAACATAAGCTCTGAAGAGCTTTTAAAACCGACATACATGTAAATAACAAAACAAGCATAAGGACAGACATGCATAAAAAGCAGAGCACATACATATTATAAAACATAAAAGCACAGTAGTTGAACTAAATTAAAAATAAGCATAGTTGATGAACTAAACTAAAAATATCTAGTAAAACATAAAAGCATAGTAGTTGAACTAAATTAAAAATAAGCACAGTTGATGAACTAAACTAAAATATCTAGTAAAACATAAAAGCACAGTAGTTGAACTAAATTAAAAATAAGCACAGTTGATGAACTAAACTAAGAATATCTAGCATACTAAGGGAAGGAAATCAAACTGAAGCCTTGCATACAAAGCAATGACATGAGCTGCCTGACCATGTATTAATCAAATTTTTAAACTGGTCTAGTGACATGTCTTTTCTAAAGTGGTCAGGCAGCTCATTCCAGAGTTTTGCACCTGCATAACGAAAAGATTGCAAACCAAAACTTGTAGTTCTTACCTGTGGTAAAGCTGCTTTATTTTGATATCTAAAAGAATACGAAGTATTTTTTATATCTATGAGGTCAAATAAATAAACAGGACAATCCTTATTAACAATTTTGAAAACTTCTAAAGCAAATGTTCTAAGTCTCCTTACTTTTAGGGATGGCAGTTTAGATTTGCATAACAGGTCTTCATAACTAGAGGTGTATTCATTGTATATAAATCTCAGAGCCCTTTCCTGTATTATTTCTATTTTTTGGGTATTCGTTTCTCCACAAAGGTGCCAAACAAGTGGGCAATAGTTAAAGTTGGACATAATAAAGGAGTAGTAGTTTTGTTAAATGGGTACCAATTCTTTGTAATACATTTAATTGCCTGGAGGCTTTTTTACAAATATTTGACACATGTTCATTGAAATTTAATTAAAAGTCTATTGTTACCCCTAAAAGTTTAACTTCAGATTCACATTCAATTTTATTTCCGTCAATAGTAAAGATTAAGTTTTGTTGTTTGGTTTGTTTACCTATGGCAATTGCCTGGAACTTTTCTGGGTTAGCCTTCATTTTGTTAATGGAAAAACAATTAATTAAAGTCACACTGTCATCCTCCAAAGTAGAGATTACTTTATTTATATCATGATCAGAGTAGGAAAGCGTATTGTCATCCGCGTAGTTATAAAGATCACTATTTTTAATAAAATAGAAAATATCGTTTAAAAAGACATTAAAAAGGATAGGGCCGAGTATTTAACCCTGGGGCACCCCTTTATAAATATCTTGCCAGTTACTAATATGTGGGCCCACTTTAACACACTGTTTACGATTTTTTAAGTAACTATCTATTAGATTTAAAGCAGAAGGAGATACACCATAGGTTTTTAATTTTAATATAAGCAGGTCATGGGGTATACCGTCAAAAGCTTTTGATAGGTCCATGAGTATGGCCGCAACATATTTATTTTGATCTAAAGCCTTTTTCCAGTCTTCAATTACCTTTAATAAAGCAGTTTGGCATCCTTAGCCTTTCCGAAAAGCAGATAAAAAAGTATGAAAATGTGAGTCAAAGAATTCGACAATTTGACTGTTTACTGCTCTTTCAAAGATTTTAGATATCATGGGAAGGATACTGACTGGCCGGCAATTGCCTTTATCTAGAGTGTTATTCTTTTTATGTAAGGGAACCACTTGTGCTTCTTTAAGTTTATCAGGAAATGTTGATGTTTCAAAGGATTTATTTATAATTTTAGAAATGGGCTTTGCTACAACAGATTTAGATAATTTTAAGATTTTAGAAGATATTCCATCTTTTCCTGTAACCTTTTTTATACCAATTTTATTAATTTCTTTATTAACAAATTCTTCATTAATGGGATTAAAAATAAATTGGTCAGATTCAGTTTTATTTTCTTTTATTGCTTTTATACTTGGATGGTTATCATCTGTTTTTATGTTTTGTGAACCGATGTCTTTAGCAACATTTATGAAGAAATTGTTAAATGTTTCAGCTACTTCTGTTTGGTTATTTATAATATTATCGTTTTCACACAGAATTATGTCCTTAGCAAAATGAGAGCCTTTATTCGTTAGAAAGGGTTTTATTGTAGGCCAGAAATGTTTACTTTTAGGACCACATGCACATCTTTCAATAAAATAATTTCTGATGGATTGTTTTTTTATTTTGTTCACCAAATTTCTCTGTTTTCTGTATATTTCCCAATTTTGTTTATTTTTACATCTATTGTACTTATTATATGACATTCTTTTTTTGTAGATTGCTCTTTTGAGATTTTTATTCATGAATGGGACTGGTTTATCTACAGGTTTTTTTCTTTTTCATTGGGGCATGTTTATTAATTACAGAAATAAATTCTGATTCAAAATTCTCATATGCTGAATTTACATTATCACACTTGTCAACAATTGAGTTTAATTTTTTTTTGCTCTAAATCATTTAAAAAAAAATTCTTGGTCGAAGTTTTTAAAGCTCCTATATTCTACAAACTGTTTATTTATTCTAGGAATTGTTCCTTTGATTTGAACCGATATAATGTTATGAACGTCGCTCAAGCCACAATTAAACTTTTGTATATTTTGACAGAAAGTTGATCGATTTGTCAAAATAACATCATTAAGAGTTGCAGGGGCACCTTTAGTAAAACAAGTAGGACTTTTAACAAGGTTTACAAAATCAAAAATATCACATACATTTTTCAGTGGTGCTCCTTTATGTTCAGAGAGCATGTCATAGTTAATGTCTCCCAAAATCAAAACATTGTCATATAAGGTGGAAATTTTATCGAAAGTATCAATAGAGTCTTTATTGAAATTATTATCATTAATTGACTGTGGTCTGTATAAGCCCGATATTAACCATTTTCTTTTGTTGATAAGAATGTCGATCATGATGGATTCAATAGTTTTACATTATATCTTGTTTTTCCTGTCGCAGGCTAAGTCGGATCGTACATAAACAATCAATCCGCCGCCATGTGCGTTTCGGTCTGCTCTACAGAAGTGATAGTTGTCAATTTTAAATTGTGCGTCTGGGAAGGAGTTATCAATTTTGGTTTCAGCAATGATGAGCATATCAACTGTGTTGGTTGTTAACAGTTGTTTGATGGAACAGAATTTATATCTTATGCTATTGATGTTTAAATACGCACAGTTAAATGTTTCTGAATGTTTCTTTCTCTGTTCAGTAAGTTCATTGAAAATGTCGTATGTTTCGTTGTTTTCATCGTGAGTACTAGATAATGAACTTCCGGTTAGGTTAAAAACATTATCATTCGATCTGAACGATGTTTCACCAAAGTAAGAGTCTGTAAATTTTGGCAATCGATCGGTGCATATTTTACAGAAGTATGTTTCGTTGGATTCTCCTAGTTTTGTATATTCAGAGACAGTGCATTTTAAGTGAGTCCAGTTGTCACAGAAATCACATTGGATGGCCTTCTGATTTGATCTCACTGTCTTCTGACATAGAGTACAGGGGTATTTTATCGGCCCAGGGTTGATATGTATGTCGCCGCTAAGTAAAATACTCAATATAAGACAATACGTTGATGGGTTGGCGATTTTTCTATTTCCTGTTATGATTTTTTCAGGTCGGCCATTTTGGTTTGATGTATCGAGTAGACCCGAACAAAGTTTTTGGATGGTGTAGTCAAATTTGCTCTCCTTAATGTCCAGTTGACAAGCGTAAAAGCCAAGGTTTTCTGGCCTGACATCATACACTTCAATATTGTTGTTGAAATTTGGCTGAAAACGTATGATAAAGCCAATAAGTATGAGAGCTGTTTGTAGTCCGCCTACTCCTGCCGCCATTTTAAATGGAATTTCAATATTTTATTACATTTTATTTGTGTAAAATTTTGTTACTATCACTTACAACTTCACATGCTTGTTTTAATGTCGTAAATATATACAGGTAATACAAAGTGACACGTGCAAGGACGGCTATAAATAGACAAAATAATAATCGTGGTCATGTTTTCATAATAATAGAATTACAATGATATGTTTGCATATGATTGAAGTGAACTGGTTATTTTTCCGAAGCACTTGAGTAAATGGAGTTTGTATGAAATTCTTTACAATTTCAGTGTGCACTGCAGCGTTTTTATCGAATGTTTATTTTCATTGTTGCCTACCAAGGGGTTAAACAGAAGTGTCCAAAGGTAGAACATGAAATACTAAACAGAATTAACTTTCATGTTGACAAATCTTCATGTAGAAATTAATTAGAGAAGAATGAGGTCATTTGTAGTGAACCTTCAACATATCTTTGTTGCTAAGACATTGATTGAAATCTTCCATTTTTTCATGAAAAATCATAGGGTTTCAATGTAATATATGTGCTTTCGTTACCGCCTAGTTCGTCACCAAATGAGTATCAAATTAATATATTTATTGACATCAAGTTATCTGTCATACCAAATTTCAAAATATTGCTGATTGTAGCTTTAAAGGAAAATAATGAATAGTCGAATTTGTATGTTTCAATGGCTATAAATGCATCCTTCCACAGACACATCTCAGTATAAATTTTCAATCTACATTCTGCTTTTCTGTTTGTAATATTCATGTGGTCGGGAATAAAGTTTAAATATTGGTCACATGGCGTTGCCACTACAGTACAGTACATCTGGTAAAAAATTAAAATGGTTACTTCGTATTTCTCGGACACAGATATATGTCTATTATTACCAATAACAGAATATTATTTCTAATACTTTAGCTTCATCCCGAAATATATTTGTGAAAAAAGCCAGGATTCCCAATGACATATTTTCTTTTTTTTTCGATTTTCTTTTTGTGTTCAATGAGAGTACTTCATTGCTAAAATATATACATACTCCTTAAGATAGAGTTAATTGAAGAGTAATTTTTTTCTATGGCTGAATAATTTGCATCTTTTTTTTAAAATGAACAAATTAATGCATTATATTAATCTATGCCGACGTCAATCGGTTTTAATGTACCTTATTCAGTTGATCTGGCGATGTATGATTGCAACAGAATGGACAGAAATGTGTGTGCATTATTCCAATAACACCACTATATCCATATGTAAATTAATATGCGTGACAAGCATCACTATGTGTGATTTTTCTACCATATTCGTTGTCTGTCCGATCGTTCCATGGATTGATGCATGCATGTTGAGGTTTATACTACTTAAAAATATGAAAAGCTACAAATGAATTCAACACAAAATGAAACATAATCATAATTCTCCAGTTGACATTACTGATGATGCTTATACTGCTTCTATTTTAGCTCTGCGAATACTCGTGAAGCTCTAAATATGACGGACATACCACATATATATACTGAGGTGACAGATGCCCAAGGTATGACCAGCATGGTTTATGGTTTTGTGAACTTACTAATTATTTTAGCAATGTGTTGAAGAATAATAATATCATGCCCCGCAATCAGTGTCCATCATCACAAACGTTGGGAGTTCGAATACCACTCAAGCGAGGTGTACTCGATACAACATTATTTTTGTCGGTGACTTGCAGCAAGTCGGTAGTTTTCTCCGGGTACTCCACCAATGAAACTGACTACCACGATATAACTGAAATATTGTTGAAAGTGCCGTTAAACACCATAACCCTAACCATATGCTCATGCCCCAAGTGGTAAACACATGAAATACATTATATCAAGGAAAGCTTCAGTAAATACAGAAATATGGAATGCCTCCTCTGTCAAATTTCCAACGAACTAAGCGATGAACTAGCAGTCCTGATACGGGAGAGATACAACAATATGGTGAGGTTAACTCGGTCAAGAGGAACGAATCCAACCATACTCTCTGGATATTTAGATCTCAATTTCCTCACAGATACACCATCAACTTTACTGTAAGATCATTTAAAAAAAGGAAGATGCTAAGCTCGAATTTGCTTCTATGATAAGGAAACAAAATACAAATTTAAAGTAGTTTTGTTTCAAGATTGTATAGCATTAAAATGGATTGCTATGTAAATTATCAATGATAACTTCTCTGAAACACTCTTGATATATATTAATCGTTTAAACGTATTTCTTCTCTGTCTTATTCATGTAATATTGGTATATTGTTCTCTATTACAATCTATCATAATAAATCATACAACTTTGACGGAATGTGACTTAAAGGGTTTGATCTTGGAGACACTCTATTCCGTTATTATCCTGCTGGAAATTTATTTGATAAAATATTAAAACAAAACAAAAACTCTTGAGATTGCATTGCTTCTACAAAAAATATTGAAACTGCTTTTACATTGCAGGACCAATGCCTATTGACATGTAAGTATACTAATTGATTGATTGAGGTATTTTGTTAAACGTCACCTGAGTATTATCTCACCTATTTTTTATGACGAGTCCACATTTCCAATCAAACAATTAGCACTGCAATAAACAGATATGGGGCTATTTCTAAACATGTTTTGCTCTGTACGACTGCTACATGCATTATTTTGCATTCAAAGAGTTGACATGTTAGATGCTTATGAAATTCTTTACTCTCCTCCCCATTTGTCGTAAGCACTTTCCAGATCCTTTTTTCATGCATGACTTATCACCGGGTTTGTAACTAGATAAACACGATGGGTGCCAATGGTGGAGCAGGAACTGTCACCATTATAGAGCACATGAGTTCACCCCCCCCCCCGGTTTTTTGTTGGGGTTTGTATTAATCGATCTTTAGTTTTATTTGTGTCTTTTGAGGATTGTTGTTTGTCCTTTTATCCTTTTTCTTGTGGTCATTGTGTTGTCTGTCCATTTACAGATTCTGATTACCTCTTTCGCATCGTCAAACCTTTCTTATATTTACTCGTTCTTTTAAAGACATTCAATATTAATCTCATAGTCATCAAATAAAACTTGTAGATGTATAATTATGTTGTAGGTCTACAATAGATTACGAGTCATTAGGAAAACAAGACAAACCAAATGTGTATGAAGATTTAAAAAGCAAACAAGGTATGGGATTAAAGTTTAGACGAAAACAATTATTCCTTATTAGTACTTTTTTCAAATAAAAACGTAGATATCTAATTTCACATATCAAAAGATAATAAAGCCAAACAAGTCTCTTGGGAGCAGGAATACGAAAGAGTCAGTTAATGTCGCATTTGCCTGACGTAGGAGAGCCTTATGTTTAAAAATAATTACATTATTTAGAAACTGCCAAGGCATATTTAATTTATAATCTTTTATATATTGTTCACGAGCTATGAATATGTTCCAATATTTAATTCTGCTCCTATATTTCAGCAATCAAGATCGTTTTTTAAAATGGCGATTATCTCTAATTATATCAATATATAGTCAAATATCAAAAACATAGACAGAATGTTCTTATCTAGTATCTTTGTCCGACTAAATTTAATACCTGCGTTGTAAAAGATGCGCTGTCGTGATTATTATATTTGTTTACTTATTGCAATATTTTTTAATTCCCTGATAACTATGAACATATTATTCATTCAGAAGACAGTTAAGCTGGTCAGAACAATTGAATGTTTTCATGCCATGGTACTTTATAAAAACTTGGAATCACTCAAACATGACGCCCACATTTTGTATATGGAGAATTCAATCACTGCCTGGTATCTTCAAGCTCTTCTTATTTAACCAGTTAACGACTTCTTATAATATTTTTTGTTTTGTTTTATTGCCTATAAATATAGTGTATGTGTCTTAATGTCAACATTGATATCACATGACTTTTATCTTTTCAGAGAAAAAGGGAGAGGAATAAGTAAACATTCATATGTAATTTAACATTAAAATAATTAGGATGAATGTTGTTGTTGTGTAATGCAACTTTCAATTAAATCGTGGTGGCCATTTTATTAGTTTTTGGAAAGCTGAGTATCAATATAAACCAACTGTCAAGAATGACATCTTAGCATGATGTGTTAGAGTCTAAAGTTGTTTTTATAGTAGCTTATATATGTATATATCAACGTGTCAAGTAAGTAACGATGTATCTACCCACTGGTTCCCTACAGGACCGGGCTGTATTAAATATTAACTGTATTAGAGTGAGATTGCTTTGCAGACATTTACTTGTAATATTTCTTTTCCCCTTGTCAGGTTTCAAACCGACCTCGATGGAACAAGTGAACTCGGTTACGGAAACCATTTTTTGTATTATAATTGGTCTAGGTAACTGATTGGCTAGGCATTATGCTGAACGAATCAGTGCTTCATTGTACCAGTACTTCTGCAGGAGAATCCGTTTCTGCTCCACTAATGTCATCCGTCATATTACTCATGTATAAAAAACCGATGATAGGTCATATGATCAAGGAATGTATGGATGAATTATTTCTACTATGACAAATGAAACATTTCCGTAGTCATTTGTGACATCTATTTTCCGATACAGTTAACCAAGTCTTTATAACGACAGTAAAATGTTCGAAGTAATGACTTCAACACAACCACTAGGGACCCTTGATTCAGTAGCGGTCTTATGGCTTTATATACTTGCTTTTGATGAGGTAAATATGTGATTGTTGGGGGGTTTCCAAAACACTGATATTCACAGAGCTATACCGTCTAATATCAGTTTAGTAAAATTCATTAAAAGCACATATTTGTAAAGTCTTATTCATTGATATTTGTATTTTTCATTGTTTTTAATATCTTATTCAACTTTAATTCTAGTTTCACTATTTACACAATGTATTTTTTTTCTTTTCCAAAGTACATGTACATAATGCTATTAATAAGTGTATGTACTAGTTATACACTGAGGCATAGGTGTTTCTGGATTGGAAACCCAGTGGGTCGGAGGCCCCGAGGGGTTTCTAATCCAGAAACACCTTATACCGAAGTGTATAACTAACTTACTCCACAGGTTATTCTAAATACACGAAATATTCATTACCGAATGTCATAGAAAACAAAAACAATAAACACAGAAACATTTGGTTTCCCCATTGGGTACCTCTTCTATAAAGATATATTGAACGACTGAGATGTATTAAGGATTAAACAGATTGATTGGTTAATAATGAGAGATGTTATTCGATATGTATCTGTATTCATTTACAACATGATCTTCAGGAATGATAGACGTGTTATATTGAACTGAACTGTTTGTAGAAAATGGATATGAACCATGTTGTCACAAATATTACTCAGCACTGCTAAATAAAGTAAGTAAGAATATATGTTGAATATGACAAAGTATTGTTCTATCAATAAACTGTTCAGTTTTTAAATGCGCATTTACCAGGTCGAAGTTTTTTGTTTTGTTTTGTTTTTTTAAAGGCTTGGATCCAGATAATTTAAAAAGGGGTTCCAGAATAAAAATAAGGTAACAACAGTCTCATTTTCGACAATTTTCGCATAGTTTTAATATATTTTTTTAAAAAGGGGAGCCCACCCCCCTTGTAACCCTCCCCACTGGATCCACCAATGATAAACTTTTGAAAGGGTGCCAATATATAATGTATTTTCCTTTTACAATGCTTTCCGACCAAGTTTTTTTTTCTATTATTTATTATTATTTTTTTTTTTTTAACGAATTGCTTGGCTTTTTTTCAGACTATACTTCTTTAACGAGATCTTTATGTTTTCCTGCTCAGTTTTTCAATATCCGGTTTTCGTGTTATCCTTAGCTGAATGGTAGTTAATTACCTCATTGTTGTACGCACAATAGGCCTTACTCACAGAGTGTGAAGACACGGGTTTCGAGAAACCCCTGTCGTCACACCCTATGAACGCAGGCTATTGTTCTTATAACAATAAAGTAATTCATAGAAAGGCAGTTTCAGAGATAAAAAGCGTATGGCTTAACAATAGACCTGGGGTGTAAATATTATTAAATGTTATTGTTATTTGTATTTATTTACATAATTATATTTATACATTTTATTTATGATGCATATTTTTACCCATTATAAACTACATAGAAGAACACATTTTTCTATCGCAACTACAAACTATTATCTTCTCTATCCACGACATATACAAATGTACACACTTCGTGTTTTACTCTTATTTTTTATTGGATATTTATAATTCTTTGTAATTAGCATTTCACGATGTTTCTTACATTATTAGCAAAAGCAGTAATTGTTACTTATTCTAATGTTGATCCCCTTTGAAATATGAAATATAACCACTTTCCCAAGAGACAATACCGTAGATGTGGTATTAACAGTAAAACGTTGTAACAATGCCAAATAAAGAGGTGTATATTTTTACGAAAGGTTGTTTGACTTATTTTAATGTATGGATGCAAAATATGTTTTTTCAGCAATGCAAATGGGTAAGAGGTAGTCCATATAAAGTTGTTCTAAATACATTTCAAAAAGAGAAAAATACCAAAGAGGTAATCAGAAGCCGCTATGATCCACGAACCATTAGACAGAACACAATAGACGGAGCAACACAAACCATACAAAATTCTGCACATTAGTTCTTTATTATTGTTTTACTTTTAATTCCAACAAATTGACCAGTGTAGTATGGTCTCTCATGAAGACCATTAATTTCTTTAAATGCTTGTGGATAATCCATTTTAAATCTGATAGAAGTATCAACTATCATTCGCTTATCTTAGTTAAAGGTAAGACTTTACCTTCTTAGCTAGTCTTCAGTTAATTAAGAACAGTCACTGAACCTACTATTGTACTGTCCATGTTTTATCTGGTTACTCATTTTTGTGATAGTTTATGGTCCATTAATGTGGATACAAATCTGTGCAGGTTTTTGTCATCGTTTGTTTATATCTATGTTGACGTAGAGATATAATTATCAACAGGGGTGGCTATCTCATTAACATGTTTAACTCCGCCACATTTATGAAACCATGGTCGAATTTTAAATGCAATAGTGACAATATATTTCTTTGATAGACCTCTATCAAAATTTTACAAATTTATTCCACTAGAGGATGTTAAATCCTATCGAACTGTTGACGACCTAAATTGTTTCTGTTGCATATCGTCATGCACAATAATTGAACTCACAAATGTTAATGGTAAATACACTACATATTAATTATACCATATTACCATCAAATCGCGGCCATTGCTCTTCTTTCCTTTTCTTTAAATTTTGATCGGATATCCAAGATGGTCAAGAACAAGGGATCACTGATTCCCGATCAACTTAAAAATTGAGATCCTAGAGACCACCAAACGATAATTCACGTACAGTTTGGGTTGAATTAAGTTACACGAGTTCTGACAAAAAGCTGTTTTATATATGTTCCAATAGAGTCCAATGACTATAGACCAACCGAAACATATGAATTGTGTAAGCGATTATGTAATAATTCTTCAGATGGTTTGAATTAAAACAAGTTAACGTATAGCAACACATCATTTTATGACAGAAATACTATCATACGACATCGCTCGATGGTTGTGGCATAACTGTCCGGGTGCTTTTCTTTTAATTACAAGTAAGTCATACATGTCAAAGAAGGACAAAAATAACTACATAATAGTTTGTTTGTTTATGACCACTAGTTGGTTCTGAGTGAGTTAAGGCTTGTTGTTAAGTGCTAACACAGAAATATTTCAGCAATATCATGCCGAGAACAAATTACATTTCGATGAGATGATGATGGTGATGATGGTGTTCGCTTTGTGCCAGACCAATACGCTTGGATGTATAATTTTAATAGTGCTAGGTTATTGAAACAGCAGTTTATGGGTAGAAATGTCGCTCCACTCGGACAGAATATTCTTATTCCGATCCAACCACTCTTACACCTTAATGCTAGTTGGGACTCTGAGAAGCAACAAATGCTAATCTTACATATTTTTTCGTTTGCAACACCTTTGCAGTTTCTCTTAGTTGATAAGGTATTCAAAAGCTTGTGATTTCTATCGGGATGTCCTGGGAAGGACATGTGTGATAGTATTGAAGCTACAAATCCAAGGCTCTTGGTGGTTAGGTTGAAGTAATCGAAAGCTTTATGGTCGCCATCTTGACTTAGTTAACATGTACGATTATCAGTGTCGTGGTCACAATTCTGTCCTCCTTTAATCTTTAATGAATTGTCACGAGATTTGTAACAAGAGTAGGATGGCGGTTGCCAGTAGTGGAGCATAATATCTGGATTAACCCCCAAATGTGCGTAGGGTGTGTGGCCTTTTTTGCTAAATTAAATGTTTTCACGTTCTTTGTTTACTGTCGTGAGGTCGGCTACGATTCAGGTTAAAAATGATATTCGTTTTGTTTATGCTTTGATTTGATTCGTAAGGAGTTCATTGATTGATTGTTGTTTAACATCCAAATGTAGATATTTCATACATATTCAGGACGAAATAAGGGGTTAAACTTTTATACATACTACTTCTATTTATTTACGCATAACATTGTGAAAAAAATATTTCGATATCAGATGATGTTCATTTCGTGTAATAGTAGCATGACCCATGCCGCGAGTGGAGAGGTTACTGATTACCCTTCCGGAGGTTAAAGTGTGGGTCATGTTGCTTTATCTCTAGTTCTCTGTATAGTGCTTTGTTTCTTCAAACTTTTTTCTATAGTTGATTCATTGAAGCATGTTTTCTGTGATAATACTATAGAAAAGCAGCTAGTGGAAGTAGGACTTTTATATTTCATTCCATGGTATATTACTATTTTGTTTTCAGTGCTTAATTTCAACAAATTGATGATCTATTTATACTGGTCTCCCTCGCAGAGTTAGATGTATCAGTAACAGTTGCCGACTGTGTGGTCTTCTTTTGTCTTTCATTTTATTATGACATTTTTGTCTTCAGAGTAATATTCTTTGACCAACATATTCTACACATTGAACTAGTTTTGCTTTAAAGACATATTTTTCTAGACAAAATGCTATATTGTCGACAAAGTCATGCGAAACTATCATGATGTCCTCTTTTAACCAATCAGACAAAAGTTGTTCAGTTGCGGACATCATATATCGAGAGAAAACAAATAAAAGACCCGTAGAAGGTTATCTGGTTAGTGCAAAGAGGATATCCTAGATTCCAGCCAATCAAAAAGTGCATATGGCAATTGAATTTGACTGTAAACAGTAGCCAATGAAAATAAGTATTACAAGCTAAATTAAAATTGAAGATTGACGTATTCTTTATCTTCTGATTCTGAAATAAATGAAAAAGATATCAATAATAAAAATGTCAATATTAAATTGTGTGGTATTTACGTAAATATTTATCATAAGGATAATCATTCGACTGTGTAATTGTTGTAAACAAACTGAACACAACATTCCTAGTAGTGAATTCACCATATGGTAAAAATGAAGAAGTAACATAATGTTTTACTTAGGTGTTAAAGGAATAATATATATAATGCACGTTGCATTGTAGCAAGTATATTGTGTGTTCCATGATAACAAATACTATATTGTGTATTGCATGATAGTAAGTGCCTTGGGCCTATTAAACTAGTTATCCACACATGCTATGGAGGTGCCTGAACCGAGCCAAGAAAGTGAGGGGTCATATTTATATGTTAGGGGTATCGATGTGGCCTCTTTCTATTGTTTTTATATATACATATATGAACGGTCACTTTGCTGGCTTGGTTCATGCACCTCAATTAAGCTTGTTTTATAAAAATGAACAACATCAATACCACACTAGTGGCGGGGTTAAACTAGTTTTATGTATCAATCATTCCCTCTTAATGAGTATGTGAGTAAACTACCAACCCTGACATTAGAACCAGGCGAACAAATGACAATCAAAGGAAGTTTTGTCTCTTTTGAGTAATGTCTTATTGTTTACCTTCTTTGTTCTTTATACAGTCATACACATTAGATTTATCTTTTTGACCCAGTGCCTCATACTGTTCTGTGATGCTAAAATATATAAGATTACATTCTATCTAAAAGATGAACAAAGCTGTGGGAAAATAAGGTAATATGATGAAATGATCATAGTTTGTATATATAATGAAACCAGCTTACATTAGGTGGTGCTATAATGTGAAATCTTTGGGCAGTAAACAGTAATAGAGTGATAGTGCATGCCTAACGTGAATCTGTTGTGTGGTAAGCGATACTGTTGTCATTGTTAACTCATACTGTGACAACGTTGGAGATTAAAATGTCTTGTAATAATTTACAAATAATCTGAAACCATTGTACAGTAGAATTTAGTCCAGAAAAAAAAACTGCACATTTAACTTAAATATGTCTAAGCCACCCGTAAACAAAACAGCTAGATTGTATCGTTTATAGTTTCGACATGATATGAATTTTTTTGAAGTTGTCTTGTCATGGGTTATGTCGTTGGTTGGTAGATTGTATTATCACATATTTATTAGTAATGACGTCATTTTTGCCCATCCGTAAACACCGGAAGTGCCACAACGATATCTGCCATCGGGGCAATACTCTGATAACACGGTATCAAGCCTCTCGTGAGCCCCATGATGTCATTTCCGCCCAACTCTCAATTGTCGTTTGGACAATGTCGACGTTAGGCGAGGAAAGATTTGTTGGCGTTTCGGAAGCAGAACCCTCAACGGATATCGATCACTCATATCCATAAGTTTGGTGTCTGTATGGGAAGTTAATTTTGTTCTTTTTAATTCAATGTTAAAATATGTGATACATAGATTAATGCATGCCTTTTTCCATATCAGGATTGTTTTCATCCCTTGACCGATATCGACCTCTGGCCGATATCGGTCTCTCGGGATGACAACAGTCTTGATATGGAAACGGACATGCATTAATCTATAAGTACTGCAATACAAAGAACCTCCAATATATAATTGACAATATTGCTGAAAGGAACTGTAAAAACTCAAGAAAAACAAGGAAGTAGATAGTACAGTTGTCATACCTAATGTGACACCGCTCTGTAGAATATCATATTTTCACAACTCAAATACGATGTGAAACCGTTGTCGGTAATATTTTACTGTGTTGTTGAAAACGTTCAGATGTGGGATCTAGAGATTTGATGTAGATCATCAATTTATAACAATCTGCCTTAGGTGGTAGAATGCAGTGATACGCAGAGATCATATTTTATAGCTATATGTCTTGGTACATTATTGGATGTTTAAAGATAACAAAGAGTGTATGTCTTATTATGATACTTACGGTAGAGATTGCTTTTGTTCTGAAATATAAAATATAGTTGTACATTTCTTGATCAAATTTCAACACTAAATATTAACAAATCAAACATTACAACATAGTTTCATCTTGTACCGATGTCAGTATCTAGCTTTTCACATAATAGTTAATGGTGTTACCAGTTTTGGGTTGTAATAGAATGTTGCTATCTGTTGGGTGTTGTAAAAAATATTGTCATCTGGATTGTGTTGAGCAAAAATGTTGTCATCTGGTTTGTGTTTTACAAATTGTATTCAAAGGTAGATGTGTTAATATATGAATTTGCAAATAACATTAATATGCCTTACACCAATTTTTACAATATAAAAGTAACAGGACAATTTGTATGCTATGCAGAAAATTTACTGACAAGGGAGACATCCCGGTGAACAACCCAAACATACATGATTGTAGACGAAAAAAATGGGCACTTGAAATAACTTCTGATAATAGCACCCAAGTTATAAACTTCTAAGAGTAGTTTGGGGATAATAAAACAGTTACTTTGTGTATTGCGTTCAAATGACATGTACATCAAGTTGTCAACTTTTAACAGGTTGTTTACCCTCGGGTTGACAACTTAGCTGCTCACCTCATATGAAGGCAATAATGGTATGTTGTAAGGATTTAATCGTCAATTGTTAATCAGGGTTGTTTAAGCACATATAATTGCAGGACTGGGCCTACGAAACTAGATTAATGGCAAAGTTAAGCTAGTCACAACATATAGTTGTCTTTCATTTATTGGTGTATAAAATTAATGTTCAACTTATATATACTTTAATTGATCACGAGTGTGTGTATTGAATGTAGTATTCAATTAGTGGCCATCATTCATTATTTACTGTTTACGTAAATGTAAAGTACACATAATTACCGACTAGGACCTGCTCACTAATTACCAGTGTACGACCTATGAATATGTTAGTCCAGCATATAAGTGTTGCCTATTTGATATCTAGTAATGAAAAGTACATCATTTAATCCATAGGTTTGAAATTAAACAACTTATTCTTTAACAACGTATATTTCTTTAGAATAGAAGTAACACTACAACTGTAACTTACCGTTCCCACGTGATAAATCAGCATATGTATTTGGGATGTCTTTCATGCCTAGCACTTCGTATGTCTTTGTAGAACTACAAGAGAGAGATATAGATATATAAATTAGAAAACACTATACACATACGAATTGTCAAGAAAAGCTTGATGATACCAAAGTTTTAATCAGAAGCAGTAAGTCGAAGGACAGACAATGCAATGGTCACAATAAAATACGAACAAAGGGGCAAACAATGATCTACACAACACCACATAAAAAATAAAGATCGAGCAACATGAACCCACATTCAAAATTTAGGGCGCACGATGCGTTTTTGGAATAACCTTCAACATTGACAAATGGTTGTCAAACTATAATGTGATTATCTAAGGTAATGTATAAAAAGTAATACTTATTATTTTTTTAAGAGATCTCTTTATTTCTACAAGAATTGTTTTTCTACAATCAGTAACATGTTTGTTCCTGATCAAATTGTATGTTTCCTTCATTCCATACGCCATGATTTGGTTTCGAATTAACTTTCTGTTATATATAATAAATTAATATATTTAGATACTCACGAAGTTTCTACTCTCTTGTTCCATGGATCTGAAAAAAATAATTGGTAAAGAGAAGTAACAAATGGTTGCATAATGTAAGAGCAAACAAAACATTGTAATTTAATATAGCACTTCATATCATTTTACCTCATACTGTAAAGAAAAAAAATGAAATAATGAATAAGGGTAATACCAAAATTACCGAACTCCGAACAATCTTACAAAGGGAAAGTCAAAACTCATAATTATATAAACAGACAATATCAGTCAACAACCGGAAAATTATGAAAACCGCAATGACTCTGACTTGGTACAGGCATTTCTAAAGAAATAGTGGGTTGAATCAGATTTTAAAGCGCCAAACCTCCCGCTCTCATTACGGTTCAAAGGTTCCGGCTGTCACTATAACAGTATTTATAACAATACAGGAACAAAATAGGTAAAATAGTTGTCAAAGCAGTACCAAATTCAGTGAAGTAAATGTCAAAGACACTTTTACGTCACACATTGATAAAGAATATTTTTGACATTTTTGTTGACTTCCTTATCTTTATACATTTTCACTATGTGAAAATGCATCGTTTATTATCGTCTCTGCAGAGACGGAATATATTTCGACAACATCTTGGTATCGGAGTATATACTTTTTAAGAGATCGAATAAGGCGAATCTTTTAATAGCCCTGGTCCAGTAGCCTGTTTCTCAGATGAAGATGACGTTTCATGAAATCAGAATAATTGCTACTGGCCATTGCATAGCGAATCAATTGCGAGATGTAAACACCATATGCAGGAGAAGCTGGTATATTACTGCACTTATTTGGAAAATTTATGATTTTAAAATTGAAGTCGTCCCGTTTATCATAAATTTTAGTACTGAGTTGACCACTGTCGTCAAATTCGAGGTATAAGTTCAAAAATGATGCGGACGAAGCTGTATCTGTGGTCTTTTTAACTTCCACTCTGGAGGATATATCAATGAAAGAAAGTCTGCAAATCTAGAATTATTGATAGATAAAACGTCATCAATATACCGGTATGTGAAATTAAAGGCTCTAGCCTCATGAATCTTCTTATCTTTTACAAGTTTTTGAAGAAACTCCGACTCATATGAGTATGCAAATAAATCGGCTAGAAGAGGGGCACCATTCGTACCCATTGGTATGCTGACGACCTGCTGAAACAGTGTCCCTCCAAAGGAGACAAATATCGATGAGGAACTCCAGCATACTGATCACTTGTTCCTCGGAGTAACATGTTTTACCTTTTTGAATTTTGTTTGAAAAATATGTGGAATTGTAGCCTAACACAAGACATTTTGAGCCATTGTTTCTATGACTGAAAACTTTGTGAATTGTTTCTTTTAAGCGGGTTTTTAATTTGTCATGCGGTAGGGTGGTATATAGAGTTGAAAAATCAAAAGTTTTGATGGAAGATACCTGAGAAAAAGATCTTGATTTAAGGTTATCCAAAAGATCTTTAGAGTTTTTCAAAATCCACATGTGATTTATGCCACTACGCGAGTAAACAGCTTCACAATATTTCTGTTGTCCCTCTTTTAAGATTGTTCGGAGTTCGGTAATTTTGTTATTACCCTTATTTACTATAGCCATGCCCAATGTCACTGCTGGTGGAATTTTGTTTTCGCCGAGGTCATTGCAACTTGGTAGCTTTACTTAAGCATTTATGAATAACGAAATTAACGACAACATACCGGCTAGGACGTCACCCGGGTTAACAAGATATTCATTTGCTACTACACGAACAGGGTAGCAAATGATATATGCGTTCCACGGAAAATCCTACGGGATACCCCCGATTTGTCTTACGTTCAGCCAGAGGGTAATTATTATTTCAAAACTTCAGATTCGTATCAAATTTTAAAATCTTGTTCTATTAATATTTCGGACTGTGTTAAATCTCCAGGTACTTGTGACTCTTCTCCATGCATTACCACTTGCAAAATAAAAACTGACAAAAATAATACTTGTAAAACATGCGTCATGCTAATAACTTCTCCTGAATTTACAAGTAATTTAACTGGAAAAACATACTACACCAAATCGTTTGACCCTCTAGACTTTTCTACTAAAAATGTCATTGACGGCATAGAATGTACACTCTGTGGACTTTTGTATGTTGGTGAAACTCGTCAAACATTGCGAAGTAGGATGAGCCAACATCGATATGATGCAAAAGATCCCAAATACAGGATTTTGTATAATCATTTCAATCAACCGAGTCATGACCGCTGTTTGACGATGAAAGTTCGAATCATCGAGAAGATTTACCATCTTACAAACAGTCCTATACTTCGTGCACCTTACCGTACCGATAGAGAGTTGTTTTGGATAAAAGAATTAGGCACTGCAATGCCTTACGGTTGTAATGATAACATCAAAGGAGTGGGAAATTTGTCAAGTCCTGGATGCAACGAAATCAACGTGATGAGCCTTTTTAATACTATTCCAAGAACTAAACGTAGCCATGGTCATAAAAGAATTCAACATCCTAATGATAAAAAGTCCTCTAAACCAAGAACGTTACAAGATACTTTTAATGATTTACTTTCTAATATACAGAAACCTCTTGGAATTCATCATATTCGTACAATCTTATTTTCACTACGTGTAAACTACCTCAAAGATCTTAGGGATTTTGGACTTGACAAAGGAGGCGTAGATCCTTTTTCTCCTAAGTACAGATTGTCTAGTATTATATGTGACGTGGCGTCCTTTCGTCTTTTTAAACCAGTTAGATCTGAACCTCTTCATGATAACAACAGTAAATTCCTCCATATTCCGTTTGCTAACAAAGGAATCGATGCTATTAACATCAGCAACATTCTTAATAGAAAAGAGGTCGTAAAAGAAATTCCACCATATTTCAAAAATCAATCTGTTCCCATTGTCTCCTATAGCTACACTAACAGCATTGGCCGTAACATTTTCAACTACAAAGAAGCATTGCAAGATATTAACATAGAAGAGCACCTTAAGAACCCTCTGACTTGTGACTGCTCCCACTCTCCTTTTCAATACAACCAATCTGGACATGTAATCACTGGTGATCTGAATATCATTCAACATGAGAGTCTCCGAAAGGTGATTTATCATGGTCCTAAATTCAGAGAACCTCAACACATCAATTGGAAACATAATTTCAAGATAATTATGAATGCTGTTGACGATTATGCCAGAAGGTGGATAAAGAGAGAAGTAGACCAAGATCCAGAGTTAGAGTCCTTGTCAGACTGGGTTAGAACAATTAGGTCTCTAGTACAAGGTCGGATTCACAAACTCAAAAATTGTGTTAATAGTCGACCTAAGTCTGTATTTAAAGACCAAGAAGCTGTTAAGTGTCTTTCCTCTCTTCATGACAAATATGTTATCGTTCCTGCGGACAAGACTTCCAACAATATCGTGTTTGTATGTAAGTTATATTACTTCGAATGCCTAATCAAGGAATTAGGCATAAATAGCAACACCTCTAGTAATACCACATACAAACCAACTTCGTTCGACAAAGATGAAATCCTAGCTAACCACAGATCATTCATGACCTCTTTAAACATTCCCTCTGGTAAAGAGTCTGAGAATTTACCCTATTTATATTGGATACCTAAACTCCATAAGACGCCATACAAAGAAAGGAACATAGCGGGATCATCAACTTGTTCGACGAAAGAATTTTCTATTCACCTGACAAAGATTCTGTCTGCCGTAAAAGAGGGACAACAGAAATATTGTGAAACTGTTTACTCGCGTAGTGGCATAAATCACATGTGGAGTTTGAAAAACTCTAAAGATCTTTTGGATAACCTTAAATCAAGATCTTTCTCTCAGGTATCCTCCATCAAATTTTTGATTTTTCAACTCTATATACCACCCTACCGCATGACAAATTAAAAACCCGCTTAAAAGAAACAATTCATAAAGCTTTTAGTCATAGAAACTATGGCTCAAAATTTGTTGTGTTAGGCTACAATTCCACATATTTTTCAAACAAAATTCAAAAAGGTAAACCATGCTACTCCGAGGAACAAGTGATCAGTATGCTGGAGTTCCTCATCGATAACATATTTGTCTCCTTTGGAGGGACACTGTTTCAGCAGGTCGTCGGCATACCAATGGGTACGAATTGTGCCCCTCTTCTAGCCGATTTATTTTTATACTCATATGAGTCGGAGTTTCTTCAAAAGCTTGTAAAAGATAAGAAGATTCATGAGGCTAGAGCCTTTAATTTCACATACAGGTATATTGATGACGTTTTATCTATCAATAATTCTAGATTTGCAGAATTTCTTCCATTGATATATCCTCCAGGGCTGGAAGTTAAAGAGACCACCGATGCAGCTTCGTCCGCATTATTTTTGAACTTATACCTCGAATTTGACGACAGTGGTCAACTCAGTACTAAAATTTATGATAAGCGGGACGACTTCAATTTTAAAATCATAAATTTTCCAAACCTGTGCAGCAATATACCAGCTTCTCCTGCATATGGTGTTTACATCTCGCAATTGATTTGCTATGCAAGGGCCAGCAGCAATTATTCTGATTTCCTGAAACGTCATCTTCATCTGAGAAACAGGCTACTGGACCAAGGCTATAAAAAGATTCGCCTTATTCGATCTCTTAAAAAGTTTATATTCCGATACCAAGATCTTGTCTAAATATATTCCGTCTCTGCAGAAAAAATTATAATCGATGCATTTTCATATAGTGAAAATGTATAAAGATAAAGAAGTCAAAAAATGTCAAGGATATTTTTTTTTTGTCAATGTGTGACGTAAAAATATTTTTGACATTTACGTCACCGAATATGGTACTGCTTTGACAACTATTTTACCTATTTTGTTCCTGTATTTAAATACTGTTGTAGTGACAGCCGGAACTTTTGAACCGTAATGAGAGCGGGAGGTTTGGCGCATTAAAATCTGATTTAACCCACCATTTCTTTAGAAATACCTGTACCAAGTCAGGGTCATTACGGTTTTCACAGTTTTCCGGTTGTTGACTGATTTTGTCTGTTTATATAATTATGAGTTTTGACTTTCCCTTTGTAAGATTGTTCGGAGTTCGGTAATTTTGTTATTACCCTTATTTACTGCAGACAGAATCTTTGTCAGGTGAATAGACAATTCTTTCGTCAAACAAGTTGATGATCCCACTATGTACCTTTCTTTGTATGGTGTCTTATTGAGTTTAGGTATCTAATATAAATAGGGTAAATCCTCAGACTCTTTACCAGAGGAATGTTTAAAGAGGTCATGCATGATCCGTGGTTAGCTGGGATTTCATCTTTGTCGAACGAAGTTGGTTTGTATGTGGTATTACTAGATGTGTTGCTATTCATGTCTAATTCCTTGATTAGGCATTCGAAATAATATGATTTACCAACAAACACGATATTGTTGGAAGCCGTGTCCGCAGGAACGATAACATATTTGTCATGAAAATAAATTACTTCCAAGATCCAGATTACTCCAACACAAAATATTTTTTACAAATTATATGACGACGGAAATAGAGGTTCTATCTTGATATATATATATTATGTGGTGAATTAGATCCGAAAATGTGGCTACTGCGGGTTATACCCAAAAAGTGAAATTCAATCCGATTACGTGGCTACGGCGAGCTATACTCAAAAAGTGGAATTTAATCCGATTACGTAGCTACGGCGAGCTAGACCGGAGAATGTGATTATGGAGAATTTAACCCGATCACGTGGATACGGTGTGTTTGACCAGACAAAGTTGTTTACTTGTAGCATATTGTATCCACATAACTTAAAAATTGTATTAGCTAACGGTTTTCTATATATACAGATGTATGTTAAAATCCCTACCTTTCTTTATCTGGTTACTCGTAGCCACTGCGATGTCTTCGTACGTATCATTAGTAATTGGATTATCAGCAGCTGTTACCTCGTTCCTATCAGATGTCATATAAAAGGAGGAATTAACGTTGATGATAATACTATAAATATTGATACGATATATATTGTAAATTATACAAGACAGTAAGCCAGAGTAACATACAAATATTGATTGTTCCATTATTAAGACAATCGTATTAGGACATTCGGTCTGACGGGTCAGATATGTTTGATCGTTACTTTATTTTATCATCAGTTTGCTTGTCAATACAATGTGAACATAGTGGAATAAGTAAACACCCTGAAGCAGCATGTGTGTTTAATGTTTACAGCTCATGTTTAAATATGAATTATCTAATTAATTTTAATTTGTAAATATTATTCTTGTATTTAAGAGCAAGCAGTCACCATGATTAATTCTCAAGCGCAATATAATCTCAATATAATCAGCATATACATGCAAAAAAGATCTATGAGCAGCACAAATACACTATCACAGCACTCTGTATATTAAAATTGCACTGCACTGAATAGTAATTATTGCCATTGACACTGCATAGCGTTTTCCTAACGATTGACAACTCCCATGACTCATTGCCCAGAGCGGTTTAGCTCTTCCTTGCGGACAGATTGTGGATAGGGGATTCCTCGCGATCGGAGAAGGGGACTGCTGTCGTCATTGAGCTCTTTTGTAGATTTCTAAAAAAAGTAGCTGTGTTATAGCCGTTATTAAAACTCTATTTTTTTTAGATATTGCTCAACTTGCTTTCATTTTGTATATCTAGGAAAGTTTTTACTTGTTTGACATTGTAGGATAAACAATTTAAAATACATTTGTACTCTGCACGGAACAGAGGCGAAATCCCCGGTCTATTCATAACCCTTGTATTCAGAGACAGAATCAGTATGTTCTGTATATACTAATTCTTCGTGTATGTATTACTAATGATTAATGTATGTATTACTAATTATTCGTGTATGTATTACTGATTATTTGTGTATGTATTACTAATTATTTGTGTATGTATTACTAATTATTCGTGTATGTATTACTAATTATTATTGTATGCATTACAAATTATTCATGTATGCATTACTAATTATTCGTGTATGTATTACTAATTATTCTTGTATGCATTACTAATTATTCGTGCATGCATTACCTGTTGGACTTTGTTTTATCTCTTCCATTTGACACACCTGAAATATTAAATGAAATCTAAAATTAGCTGATAATGCTTAAGACTTTGCATTTGCATATAATTTGTTATGTTGGGAGAAATAGAGCTTAAATAATGCCATTAAAAATACCGATCAGATATAATTTATCCTTTAAGTTGAAAAAGTTTTACTAGTTTGTAATCTGTAGTCATTTTTATAATTTTATCATATTATCACCGTTGCGATGGCACATGTTGCATTGTTCAGGGCCGTCGTGGTGGTGATCGTATGGTAGTTGGATTTATAACTGCTTGTGCAATTCAGTCTCGATCACCACTAAAATTGTGAGTTCGAATCCGGCTCATGGCGAGGTGTTCTCGATACAACATTATACGATCAATAAAAGTTGAAAATGGCGTTAATCACCCAAACCCTGAACCTGAAATGTTAATATGTAGGGTTGTCGATAGTTCACCAAGCTATCAGTTTGTATATTAACTTTATTACTGTAGAACATACGAATTCCGCGCTTAAAACGATGTTACACACGTCGTTTCTGCCATTTGTTTTGTTGCGGATTCGTTTTATTTATTATACTTCTATTTATTTACGCATACAGGTTTCCAGCACGACTTCAATATCACATGTTACTTTTTTAGTTTACCAGTAATATGGAAGGTGCCACTGATGGAACAGGAAGAACCTGAATTGACCCCTTGTGTTGTTATTTGGATTCGTGTTGCTAAATCGTTAGCTTTTTTGTGTAGAGTTTTGACATTTAATATTTGTATTTTTGTCCTTTTTGGGACCATTGAACAGCCTGTCCTTTTGATATATTAAAATTGTTCTATGTAGTATTTTAGATTTCCGTGTATAATGTTCTGAAAATTAAAACGTACTCTTGAATTGTGCATCAACTGCGCTTCGTATTAACATTATATTACTACCTAGATATATGCTGCATAAACTGAAATCATCACTCGTCATACGGTTCAGACTTAATTAATCCCTATGTGTCCTAACACGTGATTGTATATGCTACCTTTCTTTCTCATGAAGAATAGGATCCCTAAAATGATCATTACAATAATTATTAGACCAAGTACTCCTCCAATAACACCTCCATACAGGGCACTGGATTCCTGAGGTTCTGAAAATATACCAAACAATTATAATTATAAACGCCAACAAGTCATCATGAAATTCCTCAAAACAGGACGATGCCTCACTGAATGACTGAAAATGTTCATAAGAAAACAGGACGATGATTCACTGAATGACTGAAAATGTACATAAAAACAGGACCATGACTCACTGAATGACTGAAAATGTACATAAAAAACAGGACGATAACTCACTGAATGACTGAAAATGTACATAAAAAACAGGGCGATGACTCACTGAATGACTGAAAATGTATATAAAAAACAGGACGATGACTCACTGAATGACTGAAAATGTACATAAACAATAGGACGATGATTCACTGAATGACTGAAAATGTACATCAAAACAGGACGATGACTCACTGAATGACTGGAAATGTACATCAATACAGGACGATGACTCACTGAATGATTGAAAATGTACATCAAAACAGGACGATGACTCACTGAATGACTGAAAATGTACACAGAAGTAGCACCACAACGATAACATTAGCAAACTCAAACAGTGGTCTATTTGATGTTTCCTTAATAACTGAATAACAGAGTATTGCAACTCAGTATTCCAACACACCATTATATGATACTACTGTAAATCCAGTTTGACAAACCAACATCCTAGAAACATAAATATAGTATTATTATAAATCAAATAAAAGAACAATTATTTAGATATCAAAATGTTTGCTGAACCTTTAGTGTAGTATCATTTAATATTCGACATTGGCTCAGCATAGATCATTCGGTTTTCTCGGCATTGCTGAAGATGAAGAACATCATTCACAGTTTTTATACATTAAAGTATTACATGACTGTTGAATCTAGCTTGCTCTTTTGTTCATTTATATAAATTTCTATAATACATATTTATTTCAGATTAAATTAACTGTCTTAAAATGAAGACAACTACACTTGTCAATGTACATAGCGTTTGTCGATGATGGTCACATCATAGTGTAAAAACGTACCTCATTATTATTATATTTTGGAAATTTATGGTAAATATTTGATAGGAAATATGACGAATCAAACTGTTTCGGGTGGGGCAGGAATCCTTAACAATACCAATGTTCCATATACAAAATGAATTCTTGATATAGCGATTATTGCTTATTTAATATAATGTACTGTAACATGCTTTTTCTTTTTTCGTTTTATTTATTTTTTGTTTGAATGAAATAAATATGTAGTATGTAGGTCGTAGGTCGTAGGTGTAATGGTTACTTAAATCTTTTCAGTTGCAGATTGTTTTTTTCTTAAATTGAAGAACCAAATAACGTCTGTCAGCTCTATTATGTATATTGATCCCATATATCAACACAACATACAGTTTGTAATTGTCATAACGATCATGGTTGCATACTTCCATATTATGCGAAAATAGTACACTGCTCAAGTTTGATAATTCCACAAGAAAATACGGATCTGATTGTAAAATCTTTTCCAGCAAGATTTTCCCTGGATGAAGGTACATATCCAGTACTTATTGTTGTGGAATGATAGTGAATCATTATAGGTTTCTCTTAACAATGAAGACTTACTATAGTACTAAGAGAAGTTAACACTAATCAGTGTTGTTTCGATACTGTCATGGTTTAGTAGAAATATCTATATTCCTAAATAAGGTAATTTATTAAAACTCACTCTGGCATAGATAACCTTAGCAGATGTTGACTAACATTTAAATCTTTCATTTGCTTCCTTCCACAATCTTTTAAATTATTTGACTTTCCAATCTGTTGATAATGAGTGTACATGATGAAGGTTATTCCGGAAATACGTCATGCGTACTAAATTAGATATCTACGTGTTCATTTAAGAATCAACATGGTTTTGGTCACACGATCACCTATGTGATATCGTCTGCCCCCAATGTTGGGATAACAACATATGTTTAATGCGAGAAAACAAAATACTGATACACTAGAAGGCATACCTTTTTCAATTGATGGTACTGTTGATATACTTTGTATATCTGTAGCACTGCTCTTATCAAACTTATTTTTGGCAAACATTCTCAATTCATACCATGTGCCACTCTGTAATCCTGATAGTATGTAGGTCTGCTTATTATATAGTGAAATGTTCTGTGTATTCCATATCGTGGATTCATTAACAACACGGTATTGTATATTGAAAGTTTGTTCATGTCCACCATTATATCCAGGAATCCATTCAACAACAATACTTGTGTCTGTAGAACTAGCTAAAGTGAAATTTGTGGGAGTCTGTGGGGCACCTAAGACATAACAAATGATTTCAAATTAGTTTGAATTCATTGAAATTAGAATTTATATAAAAAAAACTTTTTTTTGTCGAATGCCATTCTGTTTTATCTTAAAAAATATATCTTCTTAAATTGTTATGAACAAGCGAACTCGAATCAACAGATATAATCGTTCTAAATTCTCTAATGACAATTGATTTCCGGTTTGTACGTCTTACACAATTTTCCATATAATAGTCTTTTTTGATACAAAGTACTATGTCTATATCAACCATATCTTCCTTTTTTTCTTTTTTTTTATCAACCATATCCATATAGGTTATTTTATTACACCATCCGTACTCAACAATATTACTGTTTATGTTGTGTTAGTGCTAGGGAAAGGTTTACGGTTTCTAACGCCACTTTCAACAATAGTTCAGCTATATCATGGAGGTTAGCTTTATAGTGGAAGAAACCGGAAGAAAACCACCGCCCTGTAGTAATTCACTTCCAAACTTTATCACATATTCTTGCATCGTATCGTGTACACCTCGCTATGAGCGGGATTCGAACTTAAAATGCTAGTGGTGATAAGCACTGATTGCACATGTCGTTGTAAACACAACTACCATATGATCACGACCACGACGAACTTTGTTGTGTTAAAATAGTTCATTTACCTCAAATAACAAGAGTTTTAATATATTCTGCAAAGCATAGATTTGTAGATTGCCTATGATTTTGATTGATTTCCGGGTTTTCTATTTTAAACTCAAGATTTTCAACGAAAGGTACACCATGTCGTTAACATACTTCCTGCATGCACAAACTCCACTTTCAGTGCTGCATAACCACACAGATTATCACTTTGAGTTCTTTCTCCTAAATTCTCGACATTATTAAACATCATCTACATTGTATTTTGAAAGAGTATTCTTTCATTAACCAATATGAAAGCTCATTTTTTTAAATTGTTAATAACAATTGAGCGCCAATCAGACATACAACTATAATTTGCATATCTCTATCATAGCATGATTAATGCCTGATTTCAATTGCAAATTCAAGATATTTTGCTACAAGCGATAAAGCCTTTAGACAGATTATTTCATATACGTACAAACTAATCATCAAATGATATACAACCAATGAAACAGCTATAATTAATTGAGTCATTTGTCCTTAATTCTGGATCTTACTGAGCACCAACTATGCAGTATATTTTTTTAAAGTAGTTATCTTCGAATAAATGAGTAATTATCTTTTCCACATTCTTAATATAAGATGATCGATAATAAGATGAACATTCGTTATTAAATTTGACAATTCCTAAACAATGTTAGTAATATTAAAAGTAAGGTTCTGCTCCATCAGGCATAAGTAACTTTAGCCCAGTCTGTCTATCTGTACATGAGGAAGGTATTATAGAAACGCGTCGTGGGAACTAAACGTGATACAATGTATATGTGTGAGTTTTTTTTGTTTGTATTTAGAGAAAAATTTAGTAAATATATAGAATTCCAAATTCGGAATTAATGACAAACATCAAATAATTTGCAGCCAAGTGTAATATTGTTTTTGTGTTTTGTTTTCTTTGTTGTTGTTGTTTTTGTTTTTTTTTCTTTTATTTTATTTTATCTTATTTTTTTGTAGTTGTTGTTGTTGATATTTTGTTGTATTTCTCTTCTATTTTTAATTACACCTTTCATAAGAATCCTGTATTTTGATTGGTTAATAGCCGGTGTATTTTTCGTGTAATTTCATATTTAGGACTAATATCGTTCATGTTTACCGCTGCCGGGGTATTTGCATGAGGATTTAACTTTTTTTCCCTCTGTGCCGTGGTACTTGCGAAACTTATTTCACTTTTTTTACCCTCCCGTGCCTCAAACTGCCAAATTCATTCGGAATAGGGCTTCTTTACCTTTATGCGTAAGGTAAAGTGATTAATCAAATTTGAAACCCGGAAGTGTTCCAATGTAAGCTTAAAATATTCCTGAAAACGACAAACAAAGGGTATTATTTATTTAGACAGTGTTCTACGAGCTCGGGGAATTTTTCGTCTCTCGATTGTTATTTTTCGCAAATAACTCTCCCAATCATGATATATCTGTTCACAATACTTACTTGCAGATTCCAGCAAAACAGTATACTGTACAGTTTGACTGGCACCATATGACAGCTGCAATCTATAACTAATATTGAAGTCTGATTCCTTTAAATTGTTGATGGTCAACATTACACTGTAGCCATCAAGTTGTACATCTTTACCATGGAATGTATCATTAACTATAGCTACTCTTTCTGACATGACATATTTGGTTGATGTTGACACTGGTACGTTACCTCTGTACCACCTTGGCGTAGTATATTTAGGTATACTGTATACATAAACATTGATATCTACATTGTTACCAAATTCACCATACTGTGTTGTTAATCTGTTGTCATTTGTAAATATTGGTTGAGCTGAAAAAATAAAATAATACAACAATTAGTAGCATACGAGGGTTGTCCGTAAAGTTCGTGGACTATCTCAATCAAATCTGACTGACATGTCCGAAATAATTGAAACTATAATTAATTACATGAATTACTGATTAATAATGCAAAATGTTATCACATTACATGCTTAAATAATCGTATTTCCGTCAATTTAAAAATCAAATTACAAGCCAATTTAAGTTGAAAATTAGCAAATCGACCCTTTCTTGGGAACATTTTTCTATGTTACGTGGTTGTTTGCCAACGATAATTGTTTTGATATTATTGTGATAGTCTGTATTTTAATCATTTAATATGTTTTTGTATTTCAATTCGTTTTCAGTATTGTCATTGGTAATAAGTTAAACGGAAATACTTAATAACTTTCTTTTATTATAGATTAATTACAAAGTGTAATTAAGTATGTTGATATTATTTTGATTAATTGATTTTACTATAAACCTGTTTGACGGACATGATATAATCACGGACTGGTTCTACTATATTTAACTCTAACCATTTCTATCCATGGTTCGTTGAACCGCACTATTACTTTACCTTCATTGGTCACTTCTAATTTTGACGGTAAATTCCTTTGTCTATTGTCTTTAATTCTATACGACACCATATTGCTTTTGATGTATCTCTGTGCAACAATGGAATTTAGAGCTGTGATTCAGAAGTTGAAAATCTAAATATTTGGAGAACTTATTTCTTTTCTAAGGTCAGTTACTTTCTTTTAAAAATTTACTCTGATACTAAATGTCCGTATTCACAACTTTATCCTGTATGAATGGATTGTATGAAATTGTATAAATTTGAATACGAGTCATTTGAATGATAGTTGAAAGTGTAAAATAAATGATAAACTTGACTACAGATTAAACCTTTTAAATTTTGTAAATGATACTTATGTATATCAAAGTTGATAATTTAAATTAACAAATGGACTGTTAATTGAATTTATTATCCTAACAAGTTTACAACTAAGAATGTCAGAGGAGTGAGAGCAGTTAACATTTTAAAACAGGTAAATGGTAAACAGTAATTTATAAATACAGTCGTGTGTGTATTCTGTTTATTAAAATGTCATGTATATATTAAACAGTCAGAGTAAAATAACTCTTTTGTTATAGAGGTAAAATTGAATTGATTTCACCACCGATCCATCTATGGAGATCTAACCAAGAACCCCTTTACACCTCATGTGAGGTAAGAATCAGTGTATTCTATTTTACTGTTGCTTTGCTTTTGTTTTGTTTTGCTTTGCTTTTATTAATTAATTTAGTTAATACATTGTTTAGCTTATTGCATTAATTGGTGTAAGAAGCGTATGCTAACTT
Source organism: Bathymodiolus brooksi (assembly GCA_963680875.1). NCBI lineage: Eukaryota > Metazoa > Mollusca > Bivalvia > Mytilida > Modiolidae > Bathymodiolus > Bathymodiolus brooksi. Next base: position 69,876,893 of record OY804578.1, on the reverse strand, counting down.
TGCTATTATGATGCTTATTAGTTTTGTTCATTTGTAATATCATATTTTATTTACATTTATTGTATTCTGAAAATAAGATGTACATGTATATGTACGTAAAGAAGTATTTGTATTTGCTTGCTTCATCACTCTAAAGCTTTTGATGAGTTCGTGACCCTCGGGTCACTTCTTTGATATAAATCGTGTAATCACATTGAGTTACCTTGTATTGTATTTTTTTACTGTAATTATGATAATATAGAAAAAAGAGTTATCTTTCTTTTCATTTACTTTGTATTCATATGGTTTATTTTAATTGCAGAGATATTAGAGATTATATTATATATTATATATGAAATAATTGTGTCTAAGAAAATAAGAATAGAAGAACCCTACAGTAAAAGTGTTATTTTCATTTGGATGGAGAACGAAATAATACTACATTATTTTGTGCTATACTGAATAATTCCAAAACAGTTTATTTCAAATACAAATTGTATCCTCGCTTACAGATATAATTAACTGAATTTAGGAAAAACAAACCTTTTGAAAAAAACTGAGATTTTCCATATATTCCCTCCAATAATGTGGCTTAATACAAAATGTAAATGTAATTTTTATTTATTAATTATGCTAAGCTACTACTACACTATCATAAAATATATGGGATTTTATAATGAATTAAACATAACATTTAAAAAAAAATGCATCTTAGATGCTTTAATTTACGGTGAACGTCGATGCATTTTTGACATTTTATATAGAATATTAAAAAAAACCTGTTACGAAAAATAGAAGCAAACTTCAATGAAATTTAAGTCATATTTTGGATCATATGGACCTTTTCTTTACTATATGGACCATTTTTGATTTTACTATGATAGTGTATCTGGACATTTTTTAGAGTTTGCATGATTTTCTCTGAGGTACGCACTTAATTTAGCCTGTATAAAACGAACATCTGTCTACTCCAAAGACAAAAGTTTGTCCCAAGAAGGTTCAGTTTAGACAGGATTTACTGTTCATATAAATGTAAAATAATAAGAAGTAAGTCATCTCATCTGTGTCATGGCATCCTGTTTGAAAGTGGAGAGTGAGTGATTATTGTTTAACACCACTTCGTCCAAGTCACAGTGAGCTATTTGTCATGTCAAGAACCACTTAAATACTGTTATAGTGACAGCCGGAGCCTTTGAACCGTAATGAGAGCGGGAGGTTTGGCGCTTTAAAATCTGATTCAACCCACCATTTATTTAGAAATGCATGTACCAAGTCAGGGTCAGTGCGGTTTTCACAGTTTTCTGGTTGTTGACTGATTTTGTCTGTTTATATAAATATGAGTTTTTACTTTCCCTTTGTAAGATTGTTCGGAGGTCGGTAATTTTGTCATTACCCTTATTTACTGATGATGATGAAGGTCTATGCATTTAGTAATATCCTTAGAATGCTTAAGTTCATAGAAACACCAGGACACAATAATTTGGTTAACCCACTTTAATATTGGAAAACATAAGAACTTTGCAGATCAAATCTGAATGAATAACATAGGCAAGGAAATGTTATAAGGAACATAATTGAAAATAATTAAACAATTAAAATAATAAATGCATTAAACATGTAAAAATTAGATAAAAAATATAAATTGTGTATATCTTCCATATGATATTTGGGTCCCATTTAGCCTCTTTTCCTTTAAAAATATTAATATTCTGAATTCACTCAGAAGTTAACTAAAATATAAATAACAGCATTGTTCCCCAAAACATCATTAAAATTGGATGAAAAAGAAGAAAGTAAATTTGTTTTTACTTTTGGCTGAGTCTATCTTGGGGAACTGTAAAGAGATAAAGGAAATCCACAAATTTATCAACAAAAGTTCTCGTAGCAAACCAATTCAAAGAAACAAAATCATAATGATGAATGAAGGGATGAAAAATAAACAATCACTATACCTTCTAAATATGCAAAATATTTCAGCCAAATCAGAAAGTATTATGCCCTAATGGCAGCCATTTTGCCTTACAGGTCTGAAGGATATAATACAGTCCAATTCCAGCAGTGCAAATGGTCTAAAGGTTTTTGAAGGATATGTTTTCACATTTCAGCCAATCAGAACTAGTATACCCAGTGGTGACCATATTGTATGCCAGATTGGAACAAGATTGAGAATATTCTTGAAGGAACATCCATAGACTATTTCCTGCAGTTTCATATAAAATAAACAAGCAATTTCTGATGGGAAAATTCAAATTTGGCTTTAAAGTTAGCAGTAGATCAAAACAAAATCACGACGACAAAGCTCATACTTTGACAAGGTTAGCTAATACAACAGGATATAAATGTTATACAACTTGGCATAGTGTAAGTCTGGATTAAATATCAGCAAATATTCTGTCTTCAATTGGCCATTTGAAGAAGTTTTTGTTTTTCGTAATAACAGCCATCATATATGTAGTGTAGAGTTATTGAATACTACTGGGTATTTAAAAGGGAAACATAGACAGATCCTGTTTGTTTTGCATACCACTGAGTATGACATAACCAGATACCATCTGATGTACATACTACTGACTATGGCATACAGATATTCTGTCTGTTTCGTATTCATTAGTAATGAATTATTCAGACCCATTCTGTTCTGCATACCATTTATTATGACATAGCCAGACCCTGTCTATTGTACACACCGTTCATTGTGACATAACCAGATCCTGTCTGTTTTACATACCGCTTATTATGACATAACTAGTTCCTGTCTGTTTTACATACCGTTTATTATGACATAACCATATCCTATCTGTTCTACATACCGTTTATTATGACATAACCAGATCCTGTCTGTTTTACATACCGTTTATTATGACATAACCAGATCCTATCTGTTCTACATACCGTTTATTATGACATAACCAGATCCTATCTGTTCTACATACCGTTTATTATGACATAACCAGTTCCTGACTGTTTTACTTTGCCATCTCTGCCTACAATACCATTACCAGCTGTACATACATATTCACCACTGTCCTGGTATCTATCTTCTACAGGATCAGGATTACTTGATAATGTTAGTACACCATTAGTCCCTCCATCCAACTCACGAATCAGTACACCATATTTAGATCTGTGCTGCCATTTATAGTAGGTATATGCACTAGGATTAACTACAAGGACACATGCCACTGTTCTGTTGGCTTCATTTTGCTGAAAGGTAGCATTACTTACTGTAACAGTTGGTGCATCTGTTAAATGAAAGGAAGCAAATGTCCATTCTAGTCAGAAATGCCTTAGCATAACAATTTTCATTGGAGTACTATTTGGCTAAGAGTTATCATGTTCAGATATCAAATACAAATTTTAGAGAGCCCAAGCAAATATTAATGGACACAAAACACATCAAGTCTAGTACTGTTATTATAAAATCAAAAATCATGTCCTGACTTTGAAATAATTAATTTACAGGATGTATCTTATTTCTTTTCACAAACTATTCAAATACCGGTATATAATATAATGTAAATGGTCGTTGTACCATTTTTAAAGCTATTATCATAACTTGTGCCTAATTTCAACTGCTAATAGTTTGAGCAAATAACACGATTATTTCAAATACATAATTAAGCATCTACCGGTAGTCGACAGTTTCGGAATTTATTCAAAATAGTTGTATTTTGACCTCATAAAACACTTAATATATATAGTCTCTAATTATGAGCTTAAAATTCAAAAACTATTATCATTTATGATTGATTGATTTTTGCTTAAAGCCAAGCAAGCAGTATTTCAGCTATATCAAGGATGAAAACAAGCTCAATAATCAATGTATAAAAATTATATAGAAATGACAGGTTCAACGACTTTTGACTGCAACTGAAAAGTATGGAGGGTTTGTTAGAGAAGGAAACGTTAGGCTTTGTAGCGGCTACAATGCACATACCCTTTTGTGAAATCTATGAAAGAAGTCCTTCGTGTACAGGGAGCGTGGCACTCTCCAATCATGTTACCCACTATGGTCCATGATCCGGTATTCCGTATTATAACCATTCAAATGATTCACTGATTTCTAAATATATACACCTTGTAAGGGACCATCTAATCATTATTCATGTAGTGTGGGTTCATGTCGTTTCTGTGAAAAAGCTTTTTCCTAAGATTCCCATAGGAACAATGTCCTGAAGTGCCAGTCATCATTTATTTTAAACTGCACTGGTGGTATAATGGATAGCAAATCTTGAGTATGGTAGATCATGCATTGAGTGATTGTTGGGTCAAACCAAAGTCTATACATTGGCATTTGTTGCTTCTCTGCTAAGCATGCAGCATTAAGGAGAAAGAGCAAAGGTTACTTGGCTCGGAATCAGGATAATTTGTCCCAGTGAAGCGACATGCCTACCCGTGGACCGTTTCAATGAGCTAGCACTATAAAAATCCAACTAAGCATGTTGGTCAAGTACAAAACAGACATCATTATCATCTCAACAAATGTAGCTGAAAAATTGCTCATTTGGTGTTAAGCAATCACCCACTCACTCACTTTTACATTAGATTGATGCAAAAAAAAAACATTTTGCAGAAGTTTACACTTAAATGGTTCAGTGGTTTCAGAAAAGACCTTCATCATAAAAATAAAATTCCACACTGACCGGGTCATATCTTTTTTCTGTGTTGATGCCCATATTGGATTTTCAATCCACACAAAAAGCGTATTAATCGTACATTTGTATTCTTTAAATTGTATTAGAATTGTACTCAGTTTCTTATGAAGAAGTATAAAAACATGTTTGTTCAACTTACATTTAACGTTTAAAGTTATGGAGGTATGTACATCACTAGAAGCAGCCACATTAACAGCTTTACAAGTCAACACCTGTCCATGCTCGCTCTTTCCTACACTGTATTTCAAGTCAGATATCACTGTATATGTATCACTAGCTGTGATATGACTAAACCGTTCTGTAGCATTAGAGGTAACATTATTCCGTCCTAGTGTCCATTGTAATGTAGCTTTAGGACGACTACCTGTTGTTGTACAGGTTGCATCCAGTGGTTTTGTTTCCTCTATACTTCCAACATTTCCAGTAATGGTTGGTTGCAGTTGTTTCACTGAAATAATATAGAAATGTTGTTACTGGTAACAAGGTCACCAGGGTGACAGGTACCCCTTGTTGTACAGAATACAACCTGTGGTTATGTCTTCTCTAATGGTGTCACACAACTTCTCGGACCACATCAATTTTGTTAAAGATATTAATATCTTCAAAAATGATGTCCATTAAGTGGCTATAAACAAATACAGTAAAACTTGTCTAAGCCAAACCCCATTGGGACTGACGAATTTGTTCAGTTTAGACTGGTGTTTGGTTTATACAGGTTCAAATTACATAGATATTTAGTAGATGGGACAATAAAACCTGTCTGGTTTAGGCAGGTTTTCGGTTTACACAGGGTTCGGTCTAGACAGTTTACACTGTACTTAATGGTTTGTTGATATGTGGTGAGAAATGTTTTTTATACACAGTAATACGTCTACCAATATATCAACATTCAATTCATTGAAATAATATTAGAGGCTCAAATAATCCTATATCGCTCACCTGTTAAAGAAGATTTATTTAACCATAGCCTATCGCAGCATATTATATTTTGATCCTCCAGGATTTGATTGAACCTGTTAACCAATGGGCAAATCAATAGTATACAATTGAATATTCATATCACAATGCTCCTTTGTGCAAAATACAATTCACATTCCTGGTTCTTCAGAAGATTTATTTTAATTTTCTGCAATACAGCCTACTTTATTAAAACTTTGAACCACAATGACTTTGAAACCATAGACCTTAGGCATAAAATTAAATCTACATAGAACAATGGTTCATGCTCTCCAGTGCAATGTTTGCTCATTTTAGGACACGAGAGGTTATTTCCGTATAACTAATTCTGAAGAATATGCTTTCTTAAAATTTTCATTATTGCAGTCTATATTTTGAACCTCAAGGGCTCAGACCCCATGGAACCTGTTGTCCTCATTTTGTACAAGATTGAATCTCTATTTCACAATAATAATTCATGTCAAATATAATTTAATTCCCACTAACTTGCATTCATACCACACACACAGATACACAACATTGTTTAAATGGTATACTAAAATATATTTAATAATGTTCCTGCTGTAGTAATAAATATTCAAAATATGTCTTTTTGAACATGTCAGCAATTTTTACTGTCTTCAAGCTTGAAGGTAATACATTCCATAAATAGTATCTGAATAATGCAATGTTCTTTCCATAAAATTTGATTTTGGTCTAAGTACAAATACATTGCTAGTATTGGTAGATCTTTAAGAATAGCTGGTTGAGTGCATGCAAGAAGTAAACAGATTGCATAAGTATTCTGGGACAAATATATGGATGCACTTATACATCAGCACACCATTATAGTATTGAATGCCTTTTTTTGGGATGGATAGCCAGCAACCATGTTTTCCCTGGATCAAGATATAAAGAGATATTTATGTGGAGAACATGACATACATTAGTTGCAGTAAATAGCAAATGATTTACTTTGGATGTGTATTTTAAGAGATATTTTTTGAAATTTTATCCAGTCAAAACTGAGAATTGCACATGGAAGCCATGTTTTTTTACAGGATCGATCTCCCGGATCAGGACAAAATTTCAATTTTTTTCTTGCATATCCCCATAGAAGTCTTTACCAATAGATTGGTTCGAATAGATCATTTGCACATTCCAGACGTGATTCTAAAATCATATGCTTTTAAGCCGTTTTTCTCTTAATTTGATAAACAATTTTAAAATTCACATGTTTATGCAACATTAATATGTTGAACAACCAATTATACATTATTTTCATTGAAGGGGAACCTTTTCCTAGTCGAAAAGGGAAATAACTCTTGAAAAAAGTCGGAAATGTGCAAATGGTCTTTTTGGCCATTGGCAATCAAATTTTAAAACATTCATCCTATCAAAACCAAGTAAACCAAGAACTGCCCATGGCAGAAATGTTGCTAATGAATGAAGACATAATGGTGAATATGTAGAAGACCCCATAAACATGATTTCTGCAAAGATTGGTTCTAATTGGCCAGTAGTTTTATATGATCAAAATGTGAAATGTTAACAACGACGATTGATGGTTGTACAATGGTCGGCCAGTCATTGGATAATGTTTGATTATTTTTTTCATGTTTGAAAAGTAAACATTTTTTCTTTATAATTGTTTCTCGTCTATTCTTGCTCACATGTGTAAAGTTCCATAGAAAAAGATTGAAAACAATGACACACTGACCCATATTTGTTTACTACTCTATTTGTAAATGGCGTCGTCTAGCGTGACATATGGCCGGTCAGTGGTAAATAAATCACATGATTTTGTCATAGGCCAATGCAACCAAACTTAAAATGTAAACCAGATTAAAAAAGTACAGTATTTTAGCTTTTTCTGTGTAATTTTTTTTTGAAGAATTTCAAAATATGTTTTTTTAAATAGTTTGAAATTGAAGTATTAAAAATTGAATTATGTGATGCAAACATTGAACTTGCTTATTCATATAATAAAATATTTAATCCAGTGAATTTGGTGTTTTTGTTTTTGTCAATGCAATATATTAGACTGACGACCAATTTTTTGCAAAACAATTAATGAATGATTTCTGTTAATTTCAATTACATTTATTATCACAGAATGGTAACAATACAGTTTTGTTGATGCTATTTGTAATAATGACAGGTTTTTTTGCCCCAGATAATCTCATTTATCTCTCTTGTTTAATATAATTATATGGTCAATTTATGCTATAAATTTTGATTATTTCTGTTATTAAATTAATTATTTTTGTATCTTCTCTGTGAATATCATTTCATTACATCAAGAAGTAAGGGGTATATTTGTTATTAAAGCAGCAGTGGAAATGCAAAATAATCTGCCATTTTGTGACTAATGGAAAGCACTTGTATGTATTTTCCCGGTAAAATCAGCCATTTTCTAGGAAATGGTAGAATCTGAATGATCAATCATCATAATGAGAGCGGGAGGTTTGGCGCCTTAAAATCTGATTCAACCCGCCATTTCTTTAGAAATACCTGTACCAAGTCAGGGTCATTACGGTTTTCACAGTTTTCCGGTTGTTGACTGATTTTGTCTGTTTATATAATTATGAGTTTTGACTTTCCCTTTGTAAGATTGTTCGGAGTTCGGTAATTTTGTTATTACCCTTATATTCAAAGTATTTTAAAATACAATTTGCTTGGCCTACATTCTAGAAAAAGGTCATGATCTGTGATGACGATTACATCAACAAACTGGAAAGGTACAAATGATTGGGGAACACCATGGATGGAAACATATTTAACAAGCATAATGATCAGGAAAAAAAGACCTTAGTAAAAATGATCTTTTTTACTTGCATGGAATTTATTCAATTCAATCTTATCTGTTTTAATCTCATCTTGTAATTTTGAAGTTTAAAAGAATTCCCGCTATGTTTATGTACACTATGAATATACAGAATAATGTCACCGATCTCGTGCTGCGCGAGAATTCTAAATCAAAACAAATGACCGACTGTATTGCATGGCCGAGCAGATGTCACGACATGATACATTATTTTTGGTCATATGGCTGCTTCCAATATCATGGATGAATGTTAGACTGTCAAATAATTTTACCATGAGTAATCAGAGACACTGGAATGTTGGAAATATAAAGAGGGGTATTAGCAACAAATGTAGTTGTGACAATGACAAATGTCTGTCCTTTGGGTAAATGTGGTTTAAAACTGGAACTACTTACAGTTTAGATATATCAATACTGAAACATTCAACGAAATCTGTGAATAAGCAGGATTACTGGCTTGACATGTGACTGTCTTGTGATCATAAGATCTGTTGATTGTAGTCAACGTGGACTGTACTGTCTGAGTCTGACTTGCTCGTGTCTGTCCGTCTATTATCAGTACAACATTAGGAGCTGGCGTACCCCCTTCTGCTTTACATAACACAGGTAGATCCTGACCTTCTGTTCCTTTTAATCTGTTGTTTTCTGATATACCACTCTCTATATTCAAACTAGATGGTGGTACTGTACAGAAACAACAAAATAATGTCAAAACATTAATACAGAAATTATCTCTACTTCTTATATCATATGTTAGGAATACTGTTAAGTTGTATTGAAGACCTAGATCATGTCCTTCCATGTTAAATTGAACAACTGATAAACATTCAAAATGGATGAAATTATTGTGTACTTGGATTTACATGTAACTATCAGCACTGAAGTTGAGATTTGATTCCCGCTCTTGGTGAAGTGTACTCAATACATCTTTACATGATAAAGAGCAATTTTCTTTATGTGCCCCACTTTCCCCCATTAATAATACTGACACAGTAGCTAGGTTTGTTCAAACAATGGGGGAGGTCAATAGTTTCAAAATCTGGACTCTAATACAGTCAGTCTTCAACCAAATCTAAACATTAATACAAATACAGCTAGTAGTAGTGCTTCTTTGTTTTCCGAAGAGTATGTAATGTAAAAGCATCCAAAACCACCCTGCCTACAGCACAGGTGTGGTAAATGACTGAAAAAATATAGAAAGTGGCATAATACATGAGCCTCCTGAACCCCCCAGCCTACAGCAACGATGTGGTAAATAACTGAAACATTATTGAAAGTGGCATAAAACATGAGCCTCCTCAATCCCCCAGCCTACAGCAATGGTGTGGTAAATGACTGAAACAATATTGAAAGTGGCAAAAAACATGAGCCTCCTGAACACCCCTGCCTACAGCACATGTGTGGTAAAAGACTGAAACTTTATTGGAAGAGGCATAGCACATCAGCCTCCAACCCCCTACCTACATTAATGGAGTGGTAAATGACTGAAACATTATTAAAAGTGGCAAAAAACATGAGTCTCCTGAACCCCAAGCCTACAGCACAGGTGTGGTAAATGACTGAAACAATATTGAAAGTGGCATAAAACATGAGCCTCCTTAATCCCCCTGCCTATAGCACAGGTGTGGTAAATGACTGAAACAATATTGAAAGTGGCAAAAAACATGAGCCTCCTGAATCCCCATGCACATAGCACAGGTGTGGTAAATGACTGAAACAATATTGAAAGTGGCATAACACATGAGCCTCCTGAATGCCCTGCCTACAGTACAGGCATGGTAAAAGACTGCAACATTATTGAAAGAGGCAAAAACATGAGCCTCCTGAAACCCCTGCCTACAGCAAAGGAGTGGAAAATGACTGAAACATTTTTGAAAGTGGCAAAAAACATGAGCCTCCTGTAACCCCCCCCCCCCCTGCCTATAGTAAAAGTGTGGTAAATGACTGAAACATTATTGAAAGTGGCTAAAAACATGATCCTCCTGAACCCCCCTGCCTACAGCACATGTGTGGTAAAAGACTGAAACATTATTGAAAGTGGCATAAAACACGAGCCCCTTGAACCCACCTGGCTACACAAATAGTGTATTAAAAGACTGAAGCATTATTGAAAGTGGCAATAAACATGAGTCTGCTGAACCTCCCCCCCTGCCTATAGCACATGTGTGGTAAATGACTGAAACGTTATTGAAAGTGGCAAAAAACATGAACCTCCTCAATCCCCCAGCCTACAGCAAAGGTGTGGTAAATGACTGAAACATTATTGAAAGTGGCAAAAAACATGATCCTCTAAACCCCCCAGTCTACAGCACAGGTGTGGTAAATGACTGAAACATTATTGAAAGTGGCTTAAAACATGATCCTCCTGAACCCCCATGCCTACAGCACAGGTGTGGTAAATGACTGAAACCTTATTGAAAGTGGCAAAAAACATGAACCTCCTGAACCCCCTGCCTACATTAAAGGAGTGGTAAATAACAGAAACATTATCGAAAGTGGCATAAAACATGAGCCTCCTCAATCCTCCGGCCTACAGCAAAGGTGTGGTAAATGATTGAATATTGAAAGTGGCATAACACATGAGTCTTCTGAATGCCCTGACTACAGCACACGTGTGGTAAAAGACTGAAACATTGTTGAAAGTGGCAATAAACATAAGCATCCTGAACCACCCTACCTGTAGCACATGTGCGGTAAATGACTAAAACAATATTGAAAGTAACAAAAACCATGAGCCTCCTGAGCCCCCCTGCCTACAGCAAAGAAGTGGTAAATGACTGAAACATTTTTGAAAGTGGCAACAAATATGAGCCTCCTGAACCCCCTGCCTATAGCACATGTGCGGTAAATGACTAAAACAATATTGAAAGTGGCAAAAACCATGAGCCTCCTCAACCCCCCTGCCTACAGCAAAGGATTGGTAAATGACTGAAACATTTTTGAAAGTGGCAAAAAATAAGAGCCTCCTGAACCCCCCTGCCTATAGCACATGTGCGGTAAATGAATAAAACAACATTGAAAGTGGCAAAAACCATGAGCCTCCTGAAACCCCCTGCCTATAGCACAGGTGTGGTAAATGACTGAAACATTATTGAAAGTTGCAAAAAACTTGAGCCTCCTGAACCCCCCTGCCCATAGCACATTTGTGGTAAATGACTGAAACAATATTGAAAGTGGCATCAACCATGAGACCCTTGAACCCCACTGCCAACAGCAAAAGTGTGGTAGATGACTGAATATTGTAAGTGACATAAAAAAATGAACCTCCTCATCCCCCTTCCTACAGCAGAGGTGTGGTAGAAGACTGAACATTATTGAAAGTGGCAATAAACATGAGCCTCCTTAATCCCTCTGCCTATAGCAATAGTGTGGTAAATAACTGTAACATTATTGAAAGTGGCATAAAACATGAGCCTCCTGAGGCCCCTTGCCTATACCACAGGTGTGGTAAATAACTGAAACATTATTGAAAGTGGCATAAAACATGAGCCTCCTGAGCCCCCTTGCCTATTCCACAGGTGTGGTAAATAACTGAAACATTATTGAAAGTGGCATAAAACATGAGCCTCCTCAACTCCCTGCCTATACCTCAGGTGTGGTAAATGACTGAAACAATATTGCAAGTGGCATAAACCATGAAACCCTTGAACCCCTTGCCTACATCAAAAGTGTGGTAAATGACTGAATATTGAAAGTGGCATAAAACACAAGCCCCTTGAACCCCCCTGGCTACAGCAAAGGTGTGGTAAATGATTGAATATTGAAAGTGGCTTTACACATGAGCCTTCTGAATGCCCTGACTACAACACACGTGTGGTAAAGGACTGAAACATTATTGAAAAAGTGGCAATAAACATGAGCATCCTGAACCCCCCTGCCTATAGCACATATGCGGTAAATGACTAAAACAATATTGAAAGTGGCAAACACCATGAGCCTCCTGAACACAACTGCCTACAGCAAAGAATTGGTAAATGACTGAAACATTTTTGAAAGTGGCAAAAAATATGAGCCTCCTGAACCCCCTGCCTACAGCAAAGGAGTGGTAAATGACTGAAACATTATTGAAAGTTGCAAAAAACATGAGCCTCCTGAACCCCCCTTACCTATAGCACATGTGTTGTAAATGACTAAAACAATATTGAAAGTGGCATAAACCATGAGACCATTGAACCCCCGTGCCAACAGCAAATGTGTGGTAAATGACTGCATATTGAAAGTGGCATAAAACATGATCCTCCGGAATGTCCTGACTACAGCACATGTGTGGTAAAAGAATGAAACATTATTGAAAGTGGCATAACACATGAGCCTCCTGAACCCTCTGCCTATAGCAAATGTGTGGTAAATGACTGAATATTGAAAGTGGCATAAAACATGATCTTCCCGAATGCCCTGACTACAGCATAGGTGTGGTAAAAGACTGAAACATTATTAAAAGTGGCATAAAACATGAGCCTCCTGAACACCCATGCCTACAGCAAAGGAGTGGTAAATAACTGAAACATTATTGAAAGTGGCATAAACCATGAGCTTCCTGAGCCCCCTTGCTTATAGCAGAGGTGTGGTAAATAACTGAAACAATATTGAAAGTGGCATAAAACACGAGCCCCTTGAACCCCCTGGCTACAAAAAAGTGTGGTAAATGACTGAATATTGAAAGTGGCATAAAACATGAGCCTCCGGAATGCCCTGACTACAGCACATGTGCGGTAAAAGACTGAAACATTATTAAAAGTGGCATAAAACATGAGTCTGCTGAACCAGCCTGCCTACAGCAAAGGAGTGGTAAATGACTGAAACATTTTTGAAAGTGGCAATAAAATATGAGCCTCCTGAACCCCCCCCCCCCCCCTGCCTATAGCACATGTGCAGTAAATGACTAAAACAATATTGAAAGTGGCTAAAAACATGAGCCTCCTGAACCCCCTGTCTATAGCACAGATGCGTAAATGACTGAAACATTATTGAAAGTGGCATAAAACATGAGCCTCCTGAGCCCCCTTGCCTATACCACAGGTGTGGTAAATAACTGAAACATTATTGAAAGTGGCATAAAACATAAGCCTCCTCAACCCCCTGCCTATACCTCAGGTGTAGTAAATGACTGAAACAATATTGAAAGTGGCATAAACCATGAGATCCTTGAACCCCCGTGCCTACAGCAAAAGTGTGGTAAATGACTGAATAATGAAAGTGGCATAAAACATGAGTCTCCTGAATGCCCTAACTACAGCACACGTGCGGTAAATGACTGAAACAATATTGAAAGTGGCATAAAACACAAGCCCCTTGAACCCCCCAGGCTACAGCAAAGGTGTGGTAAATGATTGAATATTGAAAGTGGCATAACACATGAGCCTTCTGAATGCCCTGACTACAAGACACGTGTGGTAAAAGGACTGAAACATTATTGAAAAAGTGGCAATAAACATGAGCATCCTGAACCCCCCTGCCTATAGCACATGTGCGGTAAATGACTAAAACAATATTGAAAGTGGCAAACACCATGAGCCTCCTGAACCCCCTGCCTACAGCAAAGGAGTGGTAAATGACTGAAACATTATTGAAAGTTGCAAAAAGTATGAGCCTCCTGAATCCTCCTGCCTATAGCACATGTGTGGTAAATGACTGAAACAATATTGAAAGTGGCATAAACCATGAGACCCTTCAACCCCCTGCCTACAGCAAAAGTGTGGTAAATGACTGAATATTGATAGTGGCATAAAACATGAGCTTCCTGAATGCACTGACTACACCACAGGTCTGGTAAAAGAATGAAACATTATTGAAAGTGGCATAACACACGAGCCTCCTGAACCACCTGCCTATAGCACATGTGTGGTAAATGACTGAAACAATATTGAAAGTGGCATAAACCATGAGATCCTTGAACCCCCGTGCATACAGCAAAAGTGTGGTAAATGACTGAATATTGAACGTGGCATAAAACATGAGCCTCCTGAATGCCCTTGCTACAGCACAGGTGTGGTAAATGACTGAAACAATATTGAAAGTGGCATAAAACACAAGCCCCTTGAACCCCACTGGCTACAACAAAGGTATGGTAAATGACTGAATATTGATAGTGGTATAAAACATGAGCTTCCTGAATACACTGACTACAGCACAGGTGTGGTAAAAGAATGAAACATTATTGAAAGTGGCATAACACATGAGCCTCCTGAACCCCCCGCCTATAGCACATGTGTGGTAAATGACTGAAACAATATTGAAAGTGGCATAAACCATGAGATCCTTGAACCCCCGTGCCTACAGCAAAAGTGTGGTAAATGACTGAATATTGAAAGTGGCATAAAACATGAGCCTCCTGAATGCCCTAGCTACAGCACAGGTGTGGTAAATGACTGAAACAATATTGAAAGGGGCATAAAACACAAGCCCCTTGAACCCCCCCTGGCTACAGCAAAGGTGTGGTAAATGATTGAATATTGAAAGTGGCATAACACATGAGCCTTCTGAATGCCCTGACTACAACACAACACGTGTGGTAAAAGGACTGAAACATTATTGAAAAAGTGGCAATAAACATGAGCCTCCTGAGCCCCCTTGCCTATAGCACAGGTGTGATAAATAACTGAAACCTCGTTGAAAGTGGCAATAAACATGAGCCTCCTGAAGCCCCTGTCTATACCACAGGTGTGGTAAATAACTGAAACATTATTGAAAGTGGCATAAAACATGAGCCTCCTGAGCCCCCTTGCCTATACCACAGGTGTGGTAAATAACTGAAACATTATTGAAAGTGGCATAAAACATGAGCCTCCTCAACCCCCTGCCTATACCTCAGGTGTGGTAAATGACTGAAACAATATTGAAAGTGGCATAAACCATGAGACCCTTGAACCCCCGTGCCTACAGCAAACGTGTGGTAAATGACTGAATATTGGAAGTGGCATAAAACATGAGCCTCCTGAATGCTCTGACTACAGCACAGGTGTGGTAAATGACAGAAACAATATTGGAAGTGGCATAAAACACAAGCCCCTTGAACCCCCCTGGCTACAGCAAAGGTGTGGTAAATGATTGAATATTGAAAGTGGCTTAACACATGAGCCTTCTGAATGCCCTGCCTACAACACACGTGTGGTAAAGGACTAAAACATTATTGAAAAAGTGGCAATAAACATGAGCATCCTGAATCCCCCTGCCTATAGCGCATGTGCGGTAAATGACTAAAACAATATTGAAAGTGGCAAACACCATGAGCCTCCTGAACACCACTGCCTACAGCAAAGGATTGGTAAATGAGTGAAACATTTTTGAAAGTGGCAAACAATATGAGCCTCCGGAACCCCCTGCCTAGAGCAAAGGAGTGGTAAATGACTGAAACATTATTGAAAGTTGCAAAAATCATAAGCCTCCTGAACCCTCCTGCCTATAGCACATGTGTGGTAAATGACTGAAACAATATTGAAAGTGGCATAAACCATGAGACCCTTGAACCCCCTGCCTACAGCAAAAGTGTAATAAATGACTGAATATTGATAGTGGCATAAAACATGAGCTTCCTGAATGGACTGACAACAGCACAGGTGTGGTAAAAGAATGAAACATTATTGAAAGTGGCATAACACATGAGCCTCCTGAACCCCCTGCCTATAGCATATGTGTGGTAAATGACTGAAACAATATTGAAAGTGGCATAAACCATGAGATCCTTGAACCCCCGTGCCTACAGCAAAAGTGTGGTAAATGACTGAATATTGAAAGTGGCATAAAACATGAGCCTCCTGAATGCCCTAGCTACAGCACAGGTGTGGTAAATGACTGAAACAATATTGAAAGGGGCATAAAACACAAGCCCCTTGAACCCCCCCTGGCTACAGCAAAGGTGTGGTAAATGATTGAATATTGAAAGTGGCATAACACATGAGCCTTCTGAATGCCCTGACTACAACACAACACGTGTGGTAAAAGGACTGAAACATTATTGAAAAAGTGGCAATAAACATGAGCCTCCTGAGCCCCCTTGCCTATAGCACAGGTGTGATAAATAACTGAAACCTCGTTGAAAGTGGCAATAAACATGAGCCTCCTGAAGCCCCTGTCTATACCACAGGTGTGGTAAATAACTGAAACATTATTGAAAGTGGCATAAAACATGAGCCTCCTGAGCCCCCTTGCCTATACCACAGGTGTGGTAAATAACTGAAACATTATTGAAAGTGGCATAAAACATGAGCCTCCTCAACCCCCTGCCTATACCTCAGGTGTGGTAAATGACTGAAACAATATTGAAAGTGGCATAAACCATGAGACCCTTGAACCCCCGTGCCTACAGCAAACGTGTGGTAAATGACTGAATATTGGAAGTGGCATAAAACATGAGCCTCCTGAATGCTCTGACTACAGCACAGGTGTGGTAAATGACAGAAACAATATTGGAAGTGGCATAAAACACAAGCCCCTTGAACCCCCCTGGCTACAGCAAAGGTGTGGTAAATGATTGAATATTGAAAGTGGCTTAACACATGAGCCTTCTGAATGCCCTGCCTACAACACACGTGTGGTAAAGGACTAAAACATTATTGAAAAAGTGGCAATAAACATGAGCATCCTGAATCCCCCTGCCTATAGCGCATGTGCGGTAAATGACTAAAACAATATTGAAAGTGGCAAACACCATGAGCCTCCTGAACACCACTGCCTACAGCAAAGGATTGGTAAATGAGTGAAACATTTTTGAAAGTGGCAAACAATATGAGCCTCCGGAACCCCCTGCCTAGAGCAAAGGAGTGGTAAATGACTGAAACATTATTGAAAGTTGCAAAAATCATAAGCCTCCTGAACCCTCCTGCCTATAGCACATGTGTGGTAAATGACTGAAACAATATTGAAAGTGGCATAAACCATGAGACCCTTGAACCCCCTGCCTACAGCAAAAGTGTAATAAATGACTGAATATTGATAGTGGCATAAAACATGAGCTTCCTGAATGGACTGACCACAGCACAGGTGTGGTAAAAGAATGAAACATTATTGAAAGTGGCATAACACATGAGCCTCCTGAACCCCCTGCCTATAGCATATGTGTGGTAAATGACTGAAACAATATTGAAAGTGGCATAAACCATGAGATCCTTGAACCCCCGTGCCTACAGCAAAAGTGTGGTAAATGACTGAATATTGAAAGTGGCATAAAACATGAGCCTCCTGAATGCCCTAGCTACAGCACAGGTGTGGTAAATGACTGAAACAATATTGAAAGGGGCATAAAACACAAGCCCCTTGAACCCCCCCTGGCTACAGCAAAGGTGTGGTAAATGATTGAATATTGAAAGTGGCATAACACATGAGCCTTCTGAATGCCCTGACTACAACACAACACGTGTGGTAAAAGGACTGAAACATTATTGAAAAAGTGGCAATAAACATGAGCCTCCTGAGCCCCCTTGCCTATAGCACAGGTGTGATAAATAACTGAAACCTCGTTGAAAGTGGCAATAAACATGAGCCTCCTGAAGCCCCTGTCTATACCACAGGTGTGGTAAATAACTGAAACATTATTGAAAGTGGCATAAAACATGAGCCTCCTGAGCCCCCTTGCCTATACCACAGGTGTGGTAAATAACTGAAACATTATTGAAAGTGGCATAAAACATGAGCCTCCTCAACCCCCTGCCTATACCTCAGGTGTGGTAAATGACTGAAACAATATTGAAAGTGGCATAAACCATGAGACCCTTGAACCCCCGTGCCTACAGCAAACGTGTGGTAAATGACTGAATATTGGAAGTGGCATAAAACATGAGCCTCCTGAATGCTCTGACTACAGCACAGGTGTGGTAAATGACAGAAACAATATTGGAAGTGGCATAAAACACAAGCCCCTTGAACCCCCCTGGCTACAGCAAAGGTGTGGTAAATGATTGAATATTGAAAGTGGCTTAACACATGAGCCTTCTGAATGCCCTGCCTACAACACACGTGTGGTAAAGGACTAAAACATTATTGAAAAAGTGGCAATAAACATGAGCATCCTGAATCCCCCTGCCTATAGCGCATGTGCGGTAAATGACTAAAACAATATTGAAAGTGGCAAACACCATGAGCCTCCTGAACACCACTGCCTACAGCAAAGGATTGGTAAATGAGTGAAACATTTTTGAAAGTGGCAAACAATATGAGCCTCCGGAACCCCCTGCCTAGAGCAAAGGAGTGGTAAATGACTGAAACATTATTGAAAGTTGCAAAAATCATAAGCCTCCTGAACCCTCCTGCCTATAGCACATGTGTGGTAAATGACTGAAACAATATTGAAAGTGGCATAAACCATGAGACCCTTGAACCCCCTGCCTACAGCAAAAGTGTAATAAATGACTGAATATTGATAGTGGCATAAAACATGAGCTTCCTGAATGGACTGACAACAGCACAGGTGTGGTAAAAGAATGAAACATTATTGAAAGTGGCATAACACATGAGCCTCCTGAACCCCCTGCCTATAGCATATGTGTGGTAAATGACTGAAACAATATTGAAAGTGGCATAAACCATGAGATCCTTGAACCCCCGTGCCTACAGCAAAAGTGTGGTAAATGACTAAATATTGAAAGTGGCATAAAACATGAGCCTCCTGAATGCCCTAGCTACAGCACAGGTGTGGTAAATGACTGAAACAATATTGAAAGGGGCATAAAACACAAGCCCCTTGAACCCCCCCTGGCTACAGCAAAGGTGTGGTAAATGATTGAATATTGAAAGTGGCATAACACATGAGCCTTCTGAATGCCCTGACTACAACACAACACGTGTGGTAAAAGGACTGAAACATTATTGAAAAAGTGGCAATAAACATGAGCCTCCTGAGCCCCCTTGCCTATAGCACAGGTGTGATAAATAACTGAAACCTCGTTGAAAGTGGCAATAAACATGAGCCTCCTGAAGCCCCTGTCTATACCACAGGTGTGGTAAATAACTGAAACATTATTGAAAGTGGCATAAAACATGAGCCTCCTGAGCCCCCTTGCCTATACCACAGGTGTGGTAAATAACTGAAACATTATTGAAAGTGGCATAAAACATGAGCCTCCTCAACCCCCTGCCTATACCTCAGGTGTGGTAAATGACTGAAACAATATTGAAAGTGGCATAAACCATGAGACCCTTGAACCCCCGTGCCAACAGCAAACGTGTGGTAAATGACTGAATATTGGAAGTGGCATAAAACATGAGCCTCCTGAATGCTCTGACTACAGCACAGGTGTGGTAAATGACAGAAACAATATTGGAAGTGGCATAAAACACAAGCCCCTTGAACCCCCCTGGCTACAGCAAAGGTGTGGTAAATGATTGAATATTGAAAGTGGCTTAACACATGAGCCTTCTGAATGCCCTGCCTACAACACACGTGTGGTAAAGGACTAAAACATTATTGAAAAAGTGGCAATAAACATGAGCATCCTGAATCCCCCTGCCTATAGCGCATGTGCGGTAAATGACTAAAACAATATTGAAAGTGGCAAACACCATGAGCCTCCTGAACACCACTGCCTACAGCAAAGGATTGGTAAATGAGTGAAACATTTTTGAAAGTGGCAAACAATATGAGCCTCCGGAACCCCCTGCCTAGAGCAAAGGAGTGGTAAATGACTGAAACATTATTGAAAGTTGCAAAAATCATAAGCCTCCTGAACCCTCCTGCCTATAGCACATGTGTGGTAAATGACTGAAACAATATTGAAAGTGGCATAAACCATGAGACCCTTGAACCCCCTGCCTACAGCAAAAGTGTAATAAATGACTGAATATTGATAGTGGCATAAAACAGAAGCTTCCTGAATGGACTGACCACAGCACAGGTGTGGTAAAAGAATGAAACATTATTGAAAGTGGCATAACACATGAGCCTCCTGAACCCCCTGCCTATAGCATATGTGTGGTAAATGACTGAAACAATATTGAAAGTGGCATAAACCATGAGATCCTTGAATCCCCGTGCCTACAGCAAATGTGTGGTAAATGACTGAATATTGGAAGTGGCATAAAACATGAGCCTCCTGAATGCCCTAACTACAGCACACGTGTGGTAAATGACTGAAACAATATTGAAAGTGGCATAAAACACAAGCCCCTTGAACCCCCCCTGGCTACAGCAAAGGTGTGGTAAATGATTGAATATTGAAAGTGGCATAACACATGAGCCTTCGGAATGTCCTGACTACAAGACACGTGTGGTAAAAGGACTGAAACATTATTGAAAAAGTGGCAATAAACATGAGCATCCTGAACCACCCTGCCTATAGCACATGTGCGGTAAATGACTAAAACAATATTGAAAGTAGCAAACACCATGAGCCTCCTGAACACCAATACCTACAGCAAAGGAGTGGTAAATGACTGAAACATTATTGAAAGTTGCAAAAAAACATGAGCCGCCTGAACCCCCCTGCCTATAGCACACGTGTGGTAAATGACTGAAACAATATTGAAAGTGGCATAAACCATGAGACCCTTGAACCCCCTGCCTACAGCAAAAGTGTGGTAAATGACCGAATATTGAAAGTGGCATAAAACATGAACCTCCTGAATGCACTGACAACAGCACAGGTGTGGTAAAAGAATGAAACATTATTGAAAGTGGCATAACACATGAGCCTCCTGAACCCCCTGCATAAAGAACATGTGTGGGAAATGACTGAAACAATATTGAAAGTGGCATAAACCATGAGACCCTTGAACACCCGTGCCTACAGCAAAAGTGTGGTAAATGACTGGATATTGAAAGTGGCATAAAACATGAGCCTCCTGAATGCCCTGACTACAGCACAGGTGTGGTAAAAGACTGAAATATTATTAAAAGTGGCATAAAACATGAGCCTCCTGAACACCCATGCCTAAAGCAAAGGAGTGGTAAATAACTGAAACATTATTGAAAGTGGCATAAACCATGAGCCTCCTGAGCCCCCTTGCCTATATAACAGGTGTGGTAATTAACTGAAACAATATTGAAAGTGGCATAAAACACGAGCCCCTTGAACCCCCTGGCTACAGAAAATATGTGGTAAATGACTGAATATTGAAAATGGCATAAAACATGAGCCTCCTGAATGCCCTGACTACAGCACATGTGCGGTAAAAGACTGAAACATTATTATAAGTGGCATAAAACATGAGTCTGCTGAACCAGCCTGCCTACAGCAAAGGAGTGGTAAATGACTGAATCAGTTTGGAAAGTGGCAAACAAATATGAGCCTCCTGAACCCCCCTGCCTATAACACAGGTGCGGAAAATGACTGAAACATTATTGAAAGTGGCAATAAACATGAGCCTCCTCAACCCCCCTGCCTATAGCACATGTGTGGTAGAAGAATGAACATTATTGAAAGTGGCAATAAACATGAGCCTCCTGAACCCCCCGGCCTATAGTAATTGTGTGGTAAATGACTGAATATTGAAAATGGCAAAAGTATGAGCATCCTGAACCCCCATGCCTACAGCAGAGGTGTGGTAGAAGACTGAAACATTATTGAAAGTGGCAATAAACATGAGCCTCCTGAACCCCCCTGGGTATAGCAAAAGTGTGGTAAATGACTGAAACAATATTGGAAGTGTCATAAAACATGAGCCTCCTGAACCTCCTACCTACAGCAAAGGAGTGGTAAATGACTGAAACATTATTGAAAGTGGCAAAAAACATGAGCCTCCTGACCCCCTGCCTATAGCACATGTGTTGTAAATTGCTGAAAAAATATTGAAAGTGGCATAACACATGATCCTTCTGAATGCCCTGACTACAGCACACGTATGGTAAAAGACTGAAACATTATTGAAAGTGGCAATAAAAATGAGCATCCTTAACCATCCTGCCTATAGCACATTTGCGTTAAATAACTAAAACAATATTGAAAGTGGCAAAAACAATGAGCCTCCTGAACCCCCTGCCTATAGCACAGGTGTGGTAGAAGACTGAACATTATTGAAAGTGGCAATAAACATGAGCCTACTGAACCCCCCTGCCTATTGCAATAGTGTGGTAAATGACTGAATATTGAAAGTGGCATAAAGCATGAGCATCCTGAACCCCCATGCCTACAGCAGAGGTGTGGTAGAAGACTGAAACATTATTGAAAGTGGCAATAAACATGAGCCTCCTGAACCCCTCTGCCTATAGCAAAAGTGTGGTAAATGACTGAAACAATATTGAAAGTGTCATAATACATGTGCCTCCTGAACACACTGCCTATAGCAAAGAATTGGTAAAAGACTGAAACATTATTGAAAGTGACATAAAACATGAGCCTCCTGAACCTCCTACCTACTGCAAAGGAGTGGAAAATGACTGAAACATTATTGAAAGTGGCAAAAAAACATGATCCTCCTGACCCCCCTGCCTATAGCACATGTGTGGTAAATTGCATAAACAATATTGAAAGTGGCATAACACATGAGCCTTCTGAATGCCCTGACTAGAGCACACGTATGGTAAAAGACTGAAACATTATTGAAAGTGGCAATAAACATGAGCATCCTGAACCTCTCTGCCTATAGCACATGTGCGGTAAATAACTAAAACAATATTGAAAGTGGCAAAATCCATGAGCCTCCTGAACCCCCCTGCCTACGGCAAAGGAATGGAAAATGACTGAAACATTTTTGAAAGTGGCAAAAAATATGAGACCCATGAACCCCCTGCCAACAGCAAAAGTGTGGTAAATGACTGAATATTGTAAGTGACATAAAACATTAGCCTCCTGATCCCCCTTCCTACAGCAGAGGTGTGGTAGAAGACTGAACATTATTGAAAGTGGCAATAAAAATGAGCCTCCTGAACCCCCCTGCCTATAGCAATAATGTGGTAAATGACTGAATATTGAAAGTGGCATAAAGCATGAGCATCCTGAACCCCCATGACTACAGCAAAAGTGTGGTAGAAGAATGAAACATTATTGAAAGTGGCATAAACATGAGCCTCTTGAACCCCCTACCTACAGCAAAGGAGTGGTAAATAACTGAAACATTATTGAAAGTGGCATAAAACATGAGCCTCCTGAGCCCCCTTGCCTATAGCACAGTTGTGGTAAATAACTGAAACATTATTGAAAGTGACAATAAACATGAGCCTCCTGCACCGCCCTGCCTATAGCAAAAGTTTGGTAAATGACTGAAACAATATTGAAAGTGTCATAAAACATGAGCCTCCTTAACGCAATGCCTACAGCAAAGGATTGGTAAATGACTGAAACATTATTGAAAGTGGCATAAAACATGAGCCTCCTGAGCACCCTTGCCTATACCACAGGTGTGGTAAATAACTGAAACATTATTGAAAGTGGCATAAAACATGAGCCTCCTCAACCCCCTACCTATATCTCAGGTGTGGTAAATGACTGAAACAATATTGAAAGTGGCAAAAACCAGGTGTGGTAAATGATTGAATATTGAAAGTGGCATAACACATGAGCCTTCTGAATGCCCTGACTACAGCACACGTGTGGTAAAAGACTGAAACATTATTGAAAGTGACGATAAACATGAGCATCCTGAGCACCCTTGCCTATACCACATGTGCGGTAAATAACTGAAACATTATTGAAAGTGGCATAAAACATGAGCCTCCTCAACCCCTACCTATATCTCAGGTGTGGTAAATGACTGAAACAATATTGAAAGTGGCAACAACCAGGTGTGGTAAATGATTGAATATTGAAAGTGGCATAACACATGAGCCTTCTGAATGCCCTGACTACAGCACACGTGTGGTAAAAGACTGAACAATTATTGAAAGTGGCGATAAACATGAGCATCCTGAGCACCCTTGCCTATACCACATGTGCGGTAAGTGACTAAAACAATATTGAAAGTGGCAAAAACAATGAGCCTCCTGAACCCCCCTGCCTATAGCACATGTGCGGTAAATGACTAAAACAATATTGAAAGTGGCATAAACCATGAGACCCTTGAACCCCCCTGCCAACAGCAAAAGTGTTGTAGATGATTGCATATTGTAAGTGACATAAAACATGAGCCTCCTCATCCCCCTTCCTACAGCAGAGGTGTGGTAGAAGACTGAATATTATTGAAAGTGGCAATAAACATGGGCCTCCTGAATCCCTCTCCCTATAGCAATAGTGTGGTAAATAACTGAAACATTATTGAAAGTGGCATAACAAATGAGCCTCCTGAGCCCCCTTGCCTATAGCACAGGTGTGGTAAATAACTGAAACATTATTGAAAGTGGCATAAAACATGAGCCTCCTGATCCTCTTGCCTATAGCACAGGTGTGGTAAATAACTGAAACATTATTGAAAGTGGCAATAAACATGAGCCTCCTGAACCCCCCTGCCTATAGCAACAGTTTGGTAAATGACTGAAACAATATTGAAAGTGTCATAAAACATGAGCCTCCTGAACCCCCCTGCCTATAGCACATGTGCGGTAAATGACTAAAACAATATTGAAAGTGGCATAAACCATGAGACCCTTGAACCCCCCTGCCAACAGCAAAAGTGTTGTAGATGATTGCATATTGTAAGTGACATAAAACATGAGCCTCCTCATCCCCCTTCCTACAGCAGAGGTGTGGTAGAAGACTGAATATTATTGAAAGTGGCAATAAACATGGGCCTCCTGAATCCCTCTCCCTATAGCAATAGTGTGGTAAATAACTGAAACATTATTGAAAGTGGCATAACAAATGAGCCTCCTGAGCCCCCTTGCCTATAGCACAGGTGTGGTAAATAACTGAAACATTATTGAAAGTGGCATAAAACATGAGCCTCCTGATCCTCTTGCCTATAGCACAGGTGTGGTAAATAACTGAAACATTATTGAAAGTGGCAATAAACATGAGCCTCCTGAACCCCCCTGCCTATAGCAACAGTTTGGTAAATGACTGAAACAATATTGAAAGTGTCATAAAACATGAGCCTCCTGAACCCCCTGCCTATACCACAGGTGTGGTAAATAACTGAAACATTATTGAAAGTGGCATAAAGCATGAGCCTCCTGAGCCCCCTTGCCTATACCACAGGTGTGGTAAATAACTGAAACATTATTGAAAGTGGCATAAAACATGAGCCTCCTCAACCCCCTGCCTATACCTCAGGTGTGGTAAATGACTGAAACAATATTAAAAGTGGCATAAACAATGAGACCCTTGAACCCCCTGCCTTCAGTAAAAGTGTGGTAAATGACCAAATATTGAAAGTGGCATAAAACATGAGACTCCTGAATGCATTGACTACAGCACAGGTGTGGTAAATGACTGAAATAATATTGAAAGTGGAATAAAAAACAAGCCCCTTGAACCCCCCTGGCTACAGCAAAGGAGTGGTAAAGGATTGAATATTGTTAGTGGCATAACACATGAGCCTTCTGAATGCCCTGACTACAACACACGTGTGGTAAAGGACTGAAACATTATTGAAAAAGTGGCAATAAACATGAGCATCCTGAACCCCCCTGCCTATAGCACATGTGCGGTAAATGACTAAAACAATATTGAAAGTGGCAAACCACATGAGCCTCCTGAACCCCCTGCCTATAGCACAGGTGCGGTAAATGACTGTAACAATATTGAAAGTGGCAAAAACCATGAGCCTCCTGTACCCCCTGCCTATAGCACAGGTGCAGTAAATGACTGTAACAATATTGAAAGTGGCATAAACCATGAGACCCTTGAACCCCCCTGCCTAGAGCAAAAGTGTGGTAAATGATTGAATATTGAAAGTGGCATAACACATGAGCCTTCTGAATGCCCTGACTACAGCACACGTGTGGTAAAAGACTGAAACATTATTGAAAGTGGCGATAAACATGAGCATCCTGAGCACCCTTCCCTATACCACATGTGTGGTAAATAACTGAAACATTATTGAAAGTGACATAAAACATGAGCCTCCTCAACCCCCTACCTATATCTCAGGTGTGGTAAATAACTGAAACAATATTGAAAGTGGCAAAAACCAGGTGTGGTAAATGATTGAATATTGAAAGTGGCATAACACATGAGCCTTCTGAATGCCCTGACTACAGCCCACGTGTGGTAAAAGACTGAAACATTATTGAAAGTGGCGATAAACATGAGCATCCTGAGCACCGTTGCCTATACCACATGTGCGGTAAATGACTAAAACAATATTGAAAGTGGCAAAAACCATGAGCCTCCTCAACCCCCCTGCCTACAGCAAATGAGTGGTAAATGACTGAAACATTTTTGAAAGTGGCAAAAAATATGAGCCTCCTGAACCCCCCTGCCTATAGCACATGTGCGGTAAATGACTAAAACAATATTGAAAGTGGCATAAACCATGAGACCCTTGAACCCCCCTGCCAACAGCAAAAGTGTTGTAGATGATTGCATATTGTAAGTGACATAAAACATGAGCCTCCTCATCCCCCTTCCTACAGCAGAGGTGTGGTAGAAGACTGAATATTATTGAAAGTGGCAATAAACATGAGCCTCCTGAATCCCTCTCCCTATAGCAATAGTGTGGTAAATAACTGAAACATTATTGAAAGTGGCATAACACATGAGCCTCCTGAGCCCCCGTGCCTATAGCACAGGTGTGGTAAATAACTGAAACATTATTGAAAGTAGCATAAAACATGAGCCTCCTGATCCTCTTGCCTATAGCACAGGTGTGGTAAATAACTGAAACATTATTGAAAGTGGCAATAAACATGAGCCTCCTGAACCCCCCTGCCTATAGCAACAGTTTGGTAAATGACTGAAACAATATTGAAAGTGGCATAAAACATGAGACTCCTGAATGCATTGACTACAGCACAGGTGTGGTAAATGACTGAAATAATATTGAAAGTGGAATAAAAAACAAGCTCCTTGAACCCCCCTGGCTACAGCAAAGGAGTGGTAAAGGATTGAATATTGTTAGTGGCATAACTAATGAGCCTTCTGAATGCCCTGACTACAAAACACGTGTGGTAAAGGACTGAAACATTATTGAAAAAGTGGCAATAAACATGAGCATCCTGAACCCCCCTGCCTATAGCACATGTGCGGTAAATGACTAAAACAATATTGAAAGTGGCAAAAAACATGAGCCTCCTGAACCCCCTACCTATAGCACAGGTGCGGTAAATGACTGTAACAATATTGAAAGTGGCATAAACCATGAGACCCTTGAACCCCCTTGCCTTGTGCAAAAGTGTGGTAAATGATTGAATATTGAAAGTGGCATAACACATGAGCCTTCTGAATGCCCTGACTACAGCACACGGGTGGTAAAAGACTGAAACATTATTGAAAGTGGCGATAAACATGAGCATCCTGAGCACCCTTGCCTATACCACATGTGTGGTAAATAACTGAAACATTATTGAAAGTGGCATAAAACATGAGCCTCCTCAACCCCCTACCTATATCTCAGGTGTGGTAAATGACTGAAACAATATTGAAAGTGGCAAAAACCAGGTGTGGTAAATGATTTAATATTGAAAGTGGCATAACACATGAGCCTTCTGAATGCCCTGACTACAGCACACGTGTGGTAAAAGACTGAAACATTATTGAAAGTGGCGATAAACATGAGCATCCTGAGCACCCTTGCCTATACCACATGTGCGGTAAATGACTAAAACAATATTGAAAGTGGCAAAAACAATGAGCCTCATGAACCCCCCTGCCTATCGCACATGTGCGGTAAATGACTCAAACAATATTGAAAGTGGCAAAACCATGAGCCTCCTGAACCCCCCTGCCTACAGCAAATGAGTGGTAAATGTCTGAATCATTTTTGAAAGTGGCAAAAAATATGAGCCTCCTGAACCCCCCTGGCTATAGCACATGTGCGGTAAATGACTAAAACAATATTGAAAGTGGCATAAACCATGAGACCCTTGAACCCCCCTGCCAACAGCAAAAGTGTTGTAGATGATTGCATATTGTAAGTGACATAAAACATGAGCCTCCTCATCCCCCTTCCTGCAGCAGAGGTGTGGTAGAAGACCGAATATTATTGAAAGTGGCAATAAACATGGGCCTCCTGAATCCCTCTCCCTATAGCAATAGTGTGGTAAATAACTGAAACATTATTGAAAGTGGCATAACACATGAGCCTCCTGAGCCCCCTTGCCTATAGCACAGGTGTGGTAAATAACTGAAACATTATTGAAGGTGGCATAAAACATGAGCCTCCTGATCCTCTTGCCTATACCACAGGTGTGGTAAATAACTGAAACATTATTGAAAGTGGCATAAAACATGAGCCTCCTCAACCTCCTGCCTATACCTCAGGTGTGGTAAATGACTGAAACAATATTGAAAGTGGCATAAACAATGAGACCCTTGAACCCCCTGCCTTCAGTAAAAGTGTGGTAAATGACCAAATATTGAAAGTGGCATAAAACATGAGACTCCTGAATACATTGACTACAGCACAGGTGTGGTAAATGACTGAAATAATATTGAAAGTGGAATAAAAAAACAAGCCCCTTGAACCCCCCTGGCTACAGCAAAGGAGTGGTAAAGGATTGAATATTGTTAGTGGCATAAGACATGAGCCTTCTGAATGCCCTGACTACAACACACGTGTGGTAAAGGACTGAAACATTATTGAAAAAGTGGCAATAAACATGAGCATCCTGAACCCCCCTGCCTATAGCACATGTGCGGTAAATGACTAAAACAATATTGAAAGTGGCAAAACACATGAGCCTCCTGAACCCCCTGCCTATAGCACAGGTGTGGTAAATGACTGTAACAATATTGAAAGTGGTAAAAACCAGGTGCAGTAAATGATTGAATATTGAAAGTGGCATAACACATGAGCCTTCTGAATGCCCTGACTACAGCACACGTGTGGTAAAAGACTGAAACATTATTGAAAGTGGCGATAAACATGAGCATCCTGAGCACCCTTGCCTATACCACATGTGTGGTAAATGACTAAAACAATATTGAAAGTGGCAAAAACAATGAGCCTCATGAACCCCCCTGCCTATCGCACATGTGCGGTAAATGACTCAAACAATATTGAAAGTGGCAAAACCATGAGCCTCCTGAACCCCCCCTGCCTACAGCAAATGAGTGGTAAATGACTGAAACATTTTTGAAAGTGGCAAAAAATATGAGCCTCCTGAACCCCCCTGCCTATAGCACATGTGCGGTAAATGAATAAAACAATATTGAAAGTGGCATAAACCATGAGACCCTTGAACCCCCCCTGCCAACAGCAAAAGTGTTGTAGATGATTGCATATTGTAAGTGACATAAAACATGAGCCTCCTCATCCCCCTTCCTACAGCAGAGGTGTGGTAGAAGACTGAATATTATTGAAAGTGGCAATAAACATGGGCCTCCTGAATCCCTCTCCCTATAGCAACAGTTTGGTAAATGACTGAAACAATATTGAAAGTGTCATAAAACATGAGCCTCATGAACCCCCTGCCTATACCACAGGTGTGGTAAATAACTGAAACATTATTGAAAGTAGCATAAAGCATGAGCCTCCTGAGCCCCCTTGCCTATACCACAGGTGTGGTAAATAACTGAAACATTATTGAAAGTGGCATAAAACATGAGCCTCCTCAACGCCCTGCCTATACCTCAGGTGTGGTAAATGACTGAAACAATATTGAAAGTGGCATAAACAATGAGACCCTTGAACCCCCTGCCTTCAGTAAAAGTGTGGTAAATGACCAAATATTGAAAGTGGCATAAAACATGAGACTCCTGAATGCATTGACTACAGCACAGGTGTGGTAAATGACTGAAATAATATTGAAAGTGGAATAAAAAAACAAGCCCCTTGAACCCCACTGGCTACAGCAAAGGAGTGGTAAAGGATTGAATATTGTTAGTGGCATAACACATGAGCCTTCTGAATGCCCTGACTACAACACACGTGTGGTAAAGGACTGAAACATTATTGAACAAGTGGCAATAAACATGAGCCTCCTGAACCCCCCTGCCTATAGCACATGTGCGGTAAATGACTAAAACAATATTGAAAGTGGCAAAACACATGAGCCTCCTGAACCCCCTGAGTATAGCACAGGTGCGGTAAATGACTGTAACAATATTGAAAGTGGCAAAAAAAACATGAGCCTCCTGAACCCCCTGCCTATAGCAGAGGTGCGGTAAATGACTGTAACAATATTGAAAGTGGCATAAACCGTGAGACCCTTGAACCCCCCTGCCTAGTGCAAAAGTGTGGTAAATGATTGAATATTGAAAGTGGCATAACACATGAGCCTTCTGAATGCCCTGACTACAGCACACGTGTGGTAAAAGACTGAAACATTATTGAAAGTGGCGATGAACATGAGCATCCTGAGCACCCTTGCCTATACCACATGTGTGGTAAATAACTGAAACATTATTGAAAGTGGCATAAAACATGAGCCTCCTCAACCCCCTACCTATATCTCAGGTGTGGTAAATGACTGAAACAATATTGAAAGTGGCAAAAACCAGGTGTGGTAAATGATTGAATATTGAAAGTGGCATAACACACGAGCCTTCTGAATGCCCTGACTACAGCACACGTGTGGTAAAAGACTGAAACATTATTGAAAGTGGCGATAAACATGAGCATCCTGAGCACCCTTGCCTATACCACATGTGTGGTAAATAACTGAAACATTATTGAAAGTGGCATAAAACATGAGCCTCCTCAACCCCCTACCTATATCTCAGGTGTGGTAAATAACTAAAACAATATTGAAAGTGGCGAAAACCAGGTGTGGTAAATGATTGAATATTGAAAGTGGCATAACACATGAGCCTTCTGAATGCCCTGACTACAGCACACGTGTGGTAAAAGACTGAAACATTATTGAAAGTGGCGATAAACATGAGCATCCTGAGCACCCTTGCCTATACCACATGTGCGGTAAATGACTAAAACAATATTGAAAGTGGCAAAAACCATGAGTCTCCTGAACCCCCCTGCCTACAGCAAATGAGTGGTAAATGACTGAAACATTTTTGAAAGTGGCAAAAAATATGAGCCTCCTGAACCCCCTGCCTATAGCACATGTGCGGTAAATGACTAAAACAATATTGAAAGTGGCATAAACCATGAGACCCTTGAACCACCCTGCCAACAACAAAAGTGTTGTAGATGATTGCATATTGTAAGTGACATAAAACATGAGCCTCCTCATCCCCCTTCCTAAAGCAGAGGTGTGGTAGAAGACTGAATATTATTGAAAGTGGCAATAAACATGAGCCTCCTGAATCCCTCTCCCTATAGCAATAATGTGGTAAATAACTGAAACATTATTGAAAGTGGCATAACACATGAGACTCCTGAGCCCCCGTGCCTATAGCACAGGTGTGGTAAATAACTGAAACATTATTGAAAGTAGCATAAAACATGAGTCTCCTGATCTTCTTGCCTATAGCACAGGTGTGGTAAATAACTGAAACATTATTGGAAGTGGCAATAAACATGAGCCTCCTGAACCCCCCTGGCTATAGCAACAGCTTGGTAAATGACTGAAACAATATTGAAAGTGTCATAAAACATGAGCCTCCTCAACGCCCTGCCTATACCTCAGGTGTGGTAAATGACTGAAACAATATTGAAAGTGGCATAAACAATGAGAACCTTGAACCCCCTGCCTTCAGTAAAAGTGTGGTAAATGACCAAATATTGAAAGTGGCATAAAACATGGGACTCCTGAATGCATTGACTACAGCACAGGTGTGGTAAATGACTGAAATAATATTGAAAGTGGAATAAAAAACAAGCCCCTTGAACCCCCCTGGCTACAGCAAAGGAGTGATAAAGGATTGAATATTGTTAGTGGCATAACACATGAGCCTTCTGAATGCCCTGACTACAACACACGTGTGGTAAAGGACTGAAACATTATTGAAAAAGTGGCAATAAACATGAGCATCCTGAACCCCCCTGCCTATAGCACATGTGCGGTAAATGACTAAAACAATATTGAAAGTGGCAAAACACATGAGCCTCCTGAACCCCCTGCCTATAGCACAGGTGCGGTAAATGACTGTAACAATATTGAAAGTGGCAAAAAAAACATGAGCCTCCTGAACCCCCTGCCTATAGCAGAGGTGCGGTAAATGACTGTAACAATATTGAAAGTGGCATAAACCATGAGACCCTTGAACCCCCCTGCCTAGAGCAAAAGTGTGGTAAATGATTGAATATTGAAAATGGCATAACACATGAGCCTTCTGAATGCCCTGACTACAGCACACGTGTGGTAAAAGACTGAAACATTATTGAAAGTGGCGATGAACATGAGCATCCTGAGCACCCTTGCCTATACCACATGTGTGGTAAATAACTGAAACATTATTGAAAGTGGCCTAAAACATGAGCCTCCTCAACCCCCTACCTATATCTCATGTGTGGTAAATGACTGAAACAATATTGAAAGTGGCAAAAACCAGGTGTGGTAAATGATTGAATATTGAAAGTGGCATAACACATGAGCCTTCTGAATGCCCTGACTACAGCACACGTGTGGTAAAAGACTGAAACATTATTGAAAGTGGCGATAAAAATGAGCATCCTGAGCACCCTTGCCTATACCACATGTGTGGTAAATAACTGAAACATTATTGAAAGTGGCATAAAACATGAGCCTCCTCAACCCCCTACCTATATCTCAGGTGTGGTAAATGACTGAAACAATATTGAAAGTGGCAAAAACCAGGTGTGGTAAATGATTGAATATTGAAAGTGGCATAACACATGAGCCTTCTGAATGCCCTGACTACAGCACACGTGTGGTAAAAGACTGAAACATTATTGAAAGTGGCGATAAACATGAGCACCTGAGCACCCTTGCCTATACCACATGTGCGGAAAATGACTAAAACAATATTGAAAGTGGCAAAAACCATGAGTCTCCTGAACCCCCCTGCCTACAGCAAATGAGTGGTAAATAACTGAAACATTTTTGAAAGTGGCAAAAAATATGAGCCTCCTGAACCCCCCTGCCTATAGCACATGTGCGGTAAATGACTAAAACAATATTGAAAGTGGCATAAACCATGAGACCCTTGAACCCCCCTGCCAACAGCAAAAGTGTTGTAGATGATTGCATATTGTAAGTGACATAAAACATGAGCCTCCTCATCCCCCTTCCTACAGCAGAGGTGTGGTAGAAGACTGAATATTATTGAAAGTGGCAATAAACATGAGCCTCCTGAATCCCTCTCCCTATAGCAATAATGTGGTAAATAACTGAAACATTATTGAAAGTGGCATAACACATGAGCCTCCTGAGCCCCCGTGCCTATAGCACAGGTGTGGTAAATAACTGAAACATTATTGAAAGTAGCATAAAACATGAGTCTCCTGATCCTCTTGCCTATAGCACAGGTGTGGTAAATAACTGAAACATTATTGGAAGTGGCAATAAACATGAGCCTCCTGAACCCCCCTGGCTATAGCAACAGTTTGGTAAATGACTGAAACAATATTGAAAGTGTCATAAAACATGAGCCTCCTGAACCCCCTACCTATACCACAGGTGTGGTAAATAACTGAAACATTATTGAAAGTGGCATAAAACATGAACCTCCTGAGCCCCCTTGCCTATTCCACAGGTGTGGTAAATAACTGAAACATTATTGAAAGTGGCATAAAACATGAGCCTCCTCAACCCCCTGCCTATACCTCAGTGTGGTAAATGACTGAAACAATATTGAAAGTGGCATAAACAATGAGACCCTTGAACCCTCTGCCTTCAGTAAAAGTGTGGTAAATGACCAAACATTGAAAGTGGCATAAAACATGAGACTCCTTAATGCACTGACTACAGCACAGGTGTGGTAAATGACTGAAATAATATTGAAAGTGGAATAAAAAACAAGCCCCTTGAACCCCCCTGGCTACAGCAAAGGAGTGGTAAATGATTGAATATTGTTAGTGGCATAACACATGAGCCTTCTGAATGCCCTGACTACAACACACGTGTGGTAAAGGACTGAAACATTATTGAAAAAGTGGCAATAAACATGAGCATCCTGAACCCCCCTGCCTATAGCACATGTGCGGTAAATGACTAAAACAATATTGAAAGTGGCAAACAACTTGAGCCTCCTGAACCCCCTGCCTATAGCACAGGTGCGGTAAATGACTGTAACAATATTGAAAGTGGCATAAACCATGAGACCCTTGAACCCCCCTGCCTAGAGCAAAAGTGTGGTAAATGACTGAATATTGTAAGTGACATAAAACATTAGCCTCCTGATCCCCCTTCCTACCGCAAAGGTGTGGTAGAAGATTGGATATTATTGAAAGTGGCATAAACCATGAGACCCTTGAATCCCCCTCCCTAGAGCAAAAGTGTTGTAGATGATTGAATATTGTAAGTGACATAAAACATGAGCCTCCTCATCCCCCTTCCTACAGCAGAGGTGTGGTAGAAGATTGAATATTATTGAAAGTGGCAATAAACATGAGCCTCCTGAATCCCTCTCCCTATAGCAATAGTGTGGTAAATAACTGAAACATTATTGAAAGTGGCATAAAACATGAGCCTCCTGAGCCCCCTTGCCTATAGCACAGGTGTGGTAAATAACTGAAACATTATTGAAAGTGGCATAAAACATGAGCCTCCTGAGCCCCCTTGCCTATAGCACAGGTGTGGTAAATAACTGAAACATTATTGAAAGTGGCAATAAACATGAGCCTCTTCAACCCCCTGCCTATACCTCAGGTGTGGTAAATGACTGAAACAATATTGAAAGTGGCATAAACAATGGGACCCTTGAACCCCCTGCCTTCAGTAAAAGTGTGGTAAATGACTAAATATTGAAAGTGGCATAACACATGAGACTCCTGAATGCACTGACTACAGAACATGTGTGGTAAATGACTGAAATAATATTGAAAGTGGAATAAAAAACAAGCCCCGTGAACCCCCCTGGCTACAGCAAAGGAGTGGTAAATGATTGAATATTGTAAGTGGCATAGCACATGAGCCTTCTGAATACCCTGACTACAACACATGTGTGGTAAAGGACTGAAACATTATTGAAAAAGTGGCAATAAACATGAGCATCCTGAACCCCCCTGCCTATAGCACATGTGCGGTAATTGACTAAAACAATATTGAAAGTGGCAAAAAACATGAGCCTCCTGAACCCCCTGCCTATAGCACAGGTGCGGTAAATGACTGTAACAATATTGAAAGTGGCATAAACCATGAGACCCTTGAACCCCCCTGCCTAGATCAAAAGTGTGGTAAATGACTGAATATTGTAAGTGACATAAAACATTAGTCTCCTGATCCCCCTTCCTACCGCAAAGGTGTGGTAGAAGACTGAATATTATTGAAAGTGGCATAAACCATGAGACCCTTGAACCCCCCTGCCTAGAGCAAAAGTGTTGTAGATGATTGAATATTGTAAGTGACATAAAACATGAGCCTCCTCATCCCCCTTCCTACAGCAAAGGTGTGATAGAAGACTGAACATTATTGAAAGTGGCAATAAACATGAGCCTCCTGAATCCCTCTGCCTATAGCAATAGTGTGGTAAATAACTGAAACATTATTGAAAGTGGCATAAAACATGAGCCTCCTGAGCCCCCTTGCCTATAGCACAGGTGTGGTAAATAACTGAAACATTATTGAAAGTTGCATAAAACATGAACCTCCTGAGCCCCCTTGCCTATACCACAGGTGTGGTAAATAACTGAAACATTATTGAAAGTGGCAATAAGCATGAGCCTCCTCAACCCCCTGCCTATACCTCAGGTGTGGTAAATGACTGAAACAATATTGAAAGTGGCATACAAAATGGGACCCTTGAACCCCCTGCCTTCAGTAAAAGTGTGGTAAATGACTAAATATTGAAAGTGGCATAAAACATGAGACTCCTGAATGCACTGCCTACAGCACATGTGTGGTAAATGACTGAAATAATATTGAAAGTGGAATAAAAAACAAGCCCCGTGAACCCCCCTGGCTACAGCAAAGGAGTGGTAAATGATTGAATATTGTAAGTGGCATAACACATGAGCCTTCTGAATGCCCTGACTACAACACATGTGTGGTAAAGGACTGAAACATTATTGAAAAAGTGGCAATAAACATGAGCATCCTGAACCCCCCTGCCTATAGCACAGGTGCGGTAAGTGACTGAAACAATATTGAAAGTGGCATAAACCATGAGACCCTTGAACCCCCATGCCTAGAGCAAAAGTGTGGTAAATGACTGAATATTGTAAGTGACATAAAACATGAGCCTCCCGATCTCCCTTCCTACAGCAAAGGTGTGGTAGAAGACTGAACATTATTGAAAGTGGCAATAAGCATGAGCCTCCTGAACCCCCTACCTATAGCAATAGTGTGGTAAATGACTGAACATTGAAAGTGGCATGAAGCATGAGCATCCTGAACCCCCATGCCTACAGCAGAGGTGTGGTAGAAGACTGAAACATTATTGAAAGTGGCAATAAACATGAGTCTCCTTGAAACCCCTGCCTATAGCACAAGTGTGGTACTTGACTGAAACAATATTGAAAGTGGCATAAAACATGAGCCTCCTGAACCCACTGCCTACTGTAAAGGTGTGGTAAATGACTGAAACATTATTGAAAGTGTCATAAAACATGAGCATCCTGAACCTCCTGCCTACAGCAAAGGAGTGGTAAATTGCTGAAACATTATTGAAAGTGACATAAAACACGAGCCCCTTGAACCCCCCTGCCAACAGCAACAGTGTGGTAAATGACTGAATATTGTAAGTGACATAAAACATGAACCTCCTGATCCCGCTTCCTACAGCAGAGGTGTGGTAGAAGACTGAACATTATTGAAAGTGGCAATAAACATGAGCCTCCTGAACCCCCTGCCTATAGCAATAGTGTGGTCAATGACTGAACATTGAAAGTGGCATAAAGCATGAGCATCCTGAACCCCCATGCCTACAGCAGAGGTGTGGTAGAAGACTGAAACATTATTGAAAGTGGCAATAAATATGAGCCTCCTGAACCCACTGCTACAGCAAAGGATTGGTAAATGACTGAAACATTATTGAAAGTGGCATAAAACATGAGCCTCCTGAACCTCCTGCCTACAGCAAAGGAGTGGTAAATGACTGAAACATTATTGAAAGTGGCAAAAAACATGAGCCCCTTGAACCCCCGGACTAGAGCACAGGTGTGGTAAATGACTGAATATGGAAAGTGGCATAAAACATGAGCTTTCTGAATGCCCTGATTACAGCACAGGTGTGGTAAAAGACTGAAACATTATTGAAAGTGGCATAAAACATGAGCCTCCTGATCCCCATTGTCTATAGCACAGATGTGGTAAATGATTGAAACAATATTGAAAGTGGCATAAAACACGAGCCCCCTGAACCCCCCTGGATACAGCACAGGTGTGGAAAAAGACTGAAACATTATTGAAAGTGGCATAAAACATGAGCCTCCTGAACACCCTGCCTACAGCAGAGATGTGGTAAACGAATGAAACATTATTGAAAGTGTCAAAAAACATGAACCTTCTGTACCACCTGCCAATAGCACATGTGTGGGAAATTGTTGAAACAATATTGAAAGTGGTATACACCATGAGCCCCTAGAACCCCCCCCCCCCCCCCTGCCTGCAGCAAAGGTGTGGTAAATGACTAAATATGGTAAGTGACATAAAATATGAGCCTCCCGAACACTCTTCCTACAGCACAGGTGTGGTAAAAGTCTGAAACATTACTGAAAGTGGCAATATACATGAACCTCCTGAACCCCTCTGCCTACAGCAAAGAAGTGGTAAATGACTGAAATATTATTGAAAGTGTCAAAAAAACATCAGTCTCCTGAGCCCCCTTGCCTACAGTAAAAGAGTGGTAAATGACTGAAACAATATTGAAAGTGGCAGAAAACATGAGCCTCATGAACCCCCCCCCCCCTCCCCCCCCCCCCCCATTCCTATAGAAAAAGTGTGGTAAATGACTTAAACAATATTGAAAGTGGCATAAAACATGAGCCTCCTGAGCCCCCTTGTCTACAGTTAAAGTGTGGAAAATGAATGAAACAATATTGAAAGTGGCATACAACACGAGCCCCTTGAACCCCCCCCCCCCCCTGGCTACATCAAAGGTGTGGTAAATGACTGAATAAAGTGGCATAAAACATGAGCCTCCTGAAAGCCCTGACGTCAGCACATGTGTATTAAAAGACTGAAACATTATTGAAAGTGGCATAAAACATGAGCCTCCTGAGCCCCCTTGCCTATAGCACAGGTGTGGTAAATAACTGAAACATTATTGAAAGTGGCATAAAACATGAGCCCCCTGAGCCCCCTTGCCTATAGCACAGGTGTGGTAAATAACTGAAACATTATTGAAAGTGGCAATAAACATGAGCCTCCTCAACCCCCTGCCTATACCTCAGGTGTGGTAAATGACTGAAACAATATTGAAAGTGGCATAAACAATGGGACCCTTGAACCCCCTGCCTTCAGTAAAAGTGTGGTAAATGACTAAATATTGAAAGTGGCATAACACATGAGACTCCTGAATGCACTGACTACAGAACATGTGTGGTAAATGACTGAAATAATATTGAAAGTGGAATAAAAAACAAGCCCCGTGAACCCCTCTGGCTACAGCAAAGGAGTGGTAAATGATTGAATATTGTAAGTGGCATAGCACATGAGCCTTCTGAATACCCTGACTACAACACATGTGTGGTAAAGGACTGAAACATTATTGAAAAAGTGGCAATAAACATGAGCATCCTGAACCCCCTGCCTATAGCAAATGTGCGGTAATTGACTAAAACAATATTGAAAGTGGCAAAAAACATGAGCCTCCTGAACCCCCTGCCTATAGCACAGGTGCGGTACATGACTGTAAAAATATTGAAAGTGGCATAAACCATGAGACCCTTGAACCCCCCTGCCTAGATCAAAAGTGTGGTAAATGACTGAATATTGTAAGTGACATAAAACATTAGTCTCCTGATCCCCCTTCCTACCGCAAAGGTGTGGTAGAAGACTGAATATTATTGAAAGTGGCATAAACCATGAGACCCTTGAACCCCCCTGCCTAGAGCAAAAGTGTTGTAGATGATTGAATATTGTAAGTGACATAAAACATGAGCCTCCTCATCCCCCTTCCTACAGCAGAGGTGTGGTAGAAGACTGAATATTATTGAAAGTGGCAATAAACATGAGCCTCCTGAGCCCCCTTGCCTATAGCACAGGTGTGGTAAATAACTGAAACATTATTGAAAGTTGCATAAAACATGAGCCTCCTGAGCCCCCTTGCCTATACCACAGGTGTGGTAAATAACTGAAACATTATTGAAAGTGGCAATAAACATGAGCCTCCTCAACCCCCTGCCTATACCTCAGGTGTGGTAAATGACTGAAACAATATTGAAAGTGCCATAAACAATGGGACCCTTGAACCCCCTGCCTTCAGTAAAAGTGTGGTAAATGACTAAATATTGAAAGTGGCATAAAACATGAGACTCCTGAATGCACTGCCTACAGCACATGTGTTGTAAATGACTGAAATAATATTGAAAGTGGAATAAAAAACAAGCCCCGTGAACCCCCCTGGCTACCGCAAAGGAGTGGTAAATGATTGAATATTGTAAGTGGCATAACACATGAGCCTTCTGAATGCCCTGACTACAACACATGTGTGGTAAAGGACTGAAACATTATTGAAAAAGTGGCAATAAACATGAGCATCCTGAACCCCCCTGCCTATAGCACATGTGCGGTAATTGACTAAAACAATATTGAAAGTGGCAAAAAACATGAGCCTCCTGAACGCCCTGCATATAGCACAGGTGCGGTAAATGACTGAAACAATATTGAAAGTGGCATAAACCATGAGACCCTTGAACCCCCCTGCCTAGATCAAAAGTGTGGTATATGACTGAATATTGTAAGTGGCAGAAAACATGAGCCTCATGAACCCCCCCCCCCCTCCCCCCCCCCCCCATTCCTATAGAAAAGTGTGGTAAATGACTTAAACAATATTGAAAGTGGCATAAAACATGAGCCTCCTGAGCCCCCTTGTCTACAGTTAAAGTGTGGAAAATGAATGAAACAATATTGAAAGTGGCATACAACACGAGCCCCTTGAACCCCCCCCCCCCCCCCTGGCTACATCAAAGGTGTGGTAAATGACTGAATAAAGTGGCATAAAACATGAGCCTCCTGAAAGCCCTGACGTCAGCACATGTGTATTAAAAGACTGAAACATTATTGAAAGTGGCATAAAACATGAGCCTCCTGAGCCCCCTTGCCTATAGCACAGGTGTGGTAAATAACTGAAACATTATTGAAAGTGGCATAAAACATGAGCCCCCTGAGCCCCCTTGCCTATAGCACAGGTGTGGTAAATAACTGAAACATTATTGAAAGTGGCAATAAACATGAGCCTCCTCAACCCCCTGCCTATACCTCAGGTGTGGTAAATGACTGAAACAATATTGAAAGTGGCATAAACAATGGGACCCTTGAACCCCCTGCCTTCAGTAAAAGTGTGGTAAATGACTAAATATTGAAAGTGGCATAACACATGAGACTCCTGAATGCACTGACTACAGAACATGTGTGGTAAATGACTGAAATAATATTGAAAGTGGAATAAAAAACAAGCCCCGTGAACCCCTCTGGCTACAGCAAAGGAGTGGTAAATGATTAAATATTGTAAGTGGCATAGCACATGAGCCTTCTGAATACCCTGACTACAACACATGTGTGGTAAAGGACTGAAACATTATTGAAAAGTGGCAATAAACATGAGCATCCTGAACCCCCCTGCCTATAGCAAATGTGCGGTAATTGACTAAAACAATATTGAAAGTGGCAAAAAACATGAGCCTCCTGAACCCCCTGCCTATAGCACAGGTGCGGTACATGACTGTAAAAATATTGAAAGTGGCATAAACCATGAGACCCTTGAACCCCCCTGCCTAGATCAAAAGTGTGGTAAATGACTGAATATTGTAAGTGACATAAAACATTAGTCTCCTGATCCCCCTTCCTACCGCAAAGGTGTGGTAGAAGACTGAATATTATTGAAAGTGGCATAAACCATGAGACCCTTGAACCCCCCTGCCTAGAGCAAAAGTGTTGTAGATGATTGAATATTGTAAGTGACATAAAACATGAGCCTCCTCATCCCCCTTCCTACAGCAGAGGTGTGGTAGAAGACTGAATATTATTGAAAGTGGCAATAAACATGAGCCTCCTGAGCCCCCTTGCCTATAGCACAGGTGTGGTAAATAACTGAAACATTATTGAAAGTTGCATAAAACATGAGCCTCCTGAGCCCCCTTGCCTATACCACAGGTGTGGTAAATAACTGAAACATTATTGAAAGTGGCAATAAACATGAGCCTCCTCAACCCCCTGCCTATACCTCAGGTGTGGTAAATGACTGAAACAATATTGAAAGTGCCATAAACAATGGGACCCTTGAACCCCCTGCCTTCAGTAAAAGTGTGGTAAATGACTAAATATTGAAAGTGGCATAAAACATGAGACTCCTGAATGCACTGCCTACAGCACATGTGTTGTAAATGACTGAAATAATATTGAAAGTGGAATAAAAAACAAGCCCCGTGAACCCCCCTGGCTACCGCAAAGGAGTGGTAAATGATTGAATATTGTAAGTGGCATAACACATGAGCCTTCTGAATGCCCTGACTACAACACATGTGTGGTAAAGGACTGAAACATTATTGAAAAAGTGGCAATAAACATGAGCATCCTGAACCCCCCTGCCTATAGCACATGTGCGGTAATTGACTAAAACAATATTGAAAGTGGCAAAAAACATGAGCCTCCTGAACGCCCTGCATATAGCACAGGTGCGGTAAATGACTGAAACAATATTGAAAGTGGCATAAACCATGAGACCCTTGAACCCCCCTGCCTAGATCAAAAGTGTGGTATATGACTGAATATTGTAAGTGGCAGAAAACATGAGCCTCATGAACCCCCCCCCCCCCTCCCCCCCCCCCCCATTCCTATAGAAAAGTGTGGTAAATGACTTAAACAATATTGAAAGTGGCATAAAACATGAGCCTCCTGAGCCCCCTTGTCTACAGTTAAAGTGTGGAAAATGAATGAAACAATATTGAAAGTGGCATACAACACGAGCCCCTTGAACCCCCCCCCCCCCTGGCTACATCAAAGGTGTGGTAAATGACTGAATAAAGTGGCATAAAACATGAGCCTCCTGAAAGCCCTGACGTCAGCACATGTGTATTAAAAGACTGAAACATTATTGAAAGTGGCATAAAACATGAGCCTCCTGAGCCCCCTTGCCTATAGCACAGGTGTGGTAAATAACTGAAACATTATTGAAAGTGGCATAAAACATGAGCCCCCTGAGCCCCCTTGCCTATAGCACAGGTGTGGTAAATAACTGAAACATTATTGAAAGTGGCAATAAACATGAGCCTCCTCAACCCCCTGCCTATACCTCAGGTGTGGTAAATGACTGAAACAATATTGAAAGTGGCATAAACAATGGGACCCTTGAACCCCCTGCCTTCAGTAAAAGTGTGGTAAATGACTAAATATTGAAAGTGGCATAACACATGAGACTCCTGAATGCACTGACTACAGAACATGTGTGGTAAATGACTGAAATAATATTGAAAGTGGAATAAAAAACAAGCCCCGTGAACCCCCCTGGCTACAGCAAAGGAGTGGTAAATGATTAAATATTGTAAGTGGCATAGCACATGAGCCTTCTGAATACCCTGACTACAACACATGTGTGGTAAAGGACTGAAACATTATTGAAAAGTGGCAATAAACATGAGCATCCTGAACCCCCCTGCCTATAGCAAATGTGCGGTAATTGACTAAAACAATATTGAAAGTGGCAAAAAACATGAGCCTCCTGAACCCCCTGCCTATAGCACAGGTGCGGTACATGACTGTAAAAATATTGAAAGTGGCATAAACCATGAGACCCTTGAACCCCCCTGCCTAGATCAAAAGTGTGGTAAATGACTGAATATTGTAAGTGACATAAAACATTAGTCTCCTGATCCCCCTTCCTACCGCAAAGGTGTGGTAGAAGACTGAATATTATTGAAAGTGGCATAAACCATGAGACCCTTGAACCCCCCTGCCTAGAGCAAAAGTGTTGTAGATGATTGAATATTGTAAGTGACATAAAACATGAGCCTCCTCATCCCCCTTCCTACAGCAAAGGTGTGATAGAAGACTGAACATTATTGAAAGTGGCAATAAACATGAGCCTCCTGAATCCCTCTGCCTATAGCAATAGTGTGGTAAATAACTGAAACATTATTGAAAGTGGCATAAAACATGAGCCTCCTGAGCCCCCTTGCCTATAGCACAGGTGTGGTAAATAACTGAAACATTATTGAAAGTTGCATAAAACATGAGCCTCCTGAGCCCCCTTGCCTATACCACAGGTGTGGTAAATAACTGAAACAATATTGAAAGTGGCATAAACCATGAAACCCTTGAACCCCCC
The DNA here is from genome assembly GCA_963680875.1 of Bathymodiolus brooksi. NCBI lineage: Eukaryota > Metazoa > Mollusca > Bivalvia > Mytilida > Modiolidae > Bathymodiolus > Bathymodiolus brooksi. The sequence goes on along the minus strand of OY804578.1, from coordinate 69,833,085 downwards.
TGCCTAGAGCAAAAGTGTGGTAAATGACTGAAACATTATTGAAAGTGGCAATAAACATGAGCCTCCTCAACCCCCTGCCTACAGCAGAGGTGTGGTAGAAGACTGAATATTATTGAAAGTGGCAATAAACATGAGCCTCCTGAGCCCCCTTGCCTATAGCACAGGTGTGGTAAATAACTGAAACATTATTGAAAGTTGCATAAAACATGAGCCTCCTGAGCCCCCTTGCCTATACCACAGGTGTGGTAAATAACTGAAACAATATTGAAAGTGGCATAAACAATGGGACCCTTGAACCCCCTGCCTTCAGTAAAAGTGTGGTAAATGACTAAATATTGAAAGTGGCATAAAACATGAGACTCCTGAATGCACTGCCTACAGCACATGTGTTGTAAATGACTGAAATAATATTGAAAGTGGAATAAAAAACAAGCCCCGTGAACCCCCCTGGCTACCGCAAAGGAGTGGTAAATGATTGAATATTGTAAGTGGCATAACACATGAGCCTTCTGAATGCCCTGACTACAACACATGTGTGGTAAAGGACTGAAACATTGTTGAAAAAGTGGCAATAAACATGAGCATCCTGAACCCCCCTGCCTATAGCACATGTGCGGTAATTGACTAAAACAATATTGAAAGTGGCAAAAAACATGAGCCTCCTGAACGCCCTGCATATAGCACAGGTGCGGTAAACGACTGAAACAATATTGAAAGTGGCATAAACCATGAGACCCTTGAACCCCCCTGCCTAGATCAAAAGTGTGGTAAATGACTGAATATTGTAAGTGACATAAAACATTAGTCTCCTGATCCCCCTTCCTACCGCAAAGGTGTGGTAGAAGACTGAATATTATTGAAAGTGGCATAAACCATGAGACCCTTGAACCCCCCTGCCTAGAGCAAAAGTGTTGTAGATGATTGAATATTGTAAGTGACATAAAACATGAGCCTCCTCATCCCCCTTCCTACAGCAAAGGTGTGATAGAAGACTGAACATTATTGAAAGTGGCAATAAACATGAGCCTCCTGAATCACTCTGCCTATAGCAATAGTGTGGTAAATAACTGAAACATTATTGAAAGTGGCATAAAACATGAGCCTCCTGAGCCCCCTTGCCTATAGCACAGGTGTGGTAAATAACTGAAACATTATTGAAAGTTGCATAAAACATGAGCCTCCTGAGCCCCCTTGCCTATACCACAGGTGTGGTAAATAACTGAAACAATATTGAAAGTGGCATAAACCATGAAACCCTTGAACCCCCCTGCCTAGAGCAAAAGTGTGGTAAATGACTGAATATTGTAAGTGACATAAAACATGAGCCTCCCGATCCCCCTTCCTACAGCAAATGTGTGGTAGAAGACTGAACATTATTGAAAGTGGCAATAAGCATGAGCCTCCTGAACCCCCTACCTATAGCAATAGTGTGGTAAATGACTGAACATTGAAAGTGGCATGAAGCATGAGCATCCTGAACCCCCATGCCTACAGCAGAGGTGTGGTAGAAGACTGAAACATTATTGAAAGTGGCAATAAACATGAGTCTCCTTGAAACCCCTGCCTATAGCACAAGTGTGGTACTTGACTGAAACAATATTGAAAGTGGCATAAAACATGAGCCTCCTGAACCCACTGCCTACTGTAAAGGTGTGGTAAATGACTGAAACATTATTGAAAGTGTCATAAAACATGAGCATCCTGAACCTCCTGCCTACAGCAAAGGAGTGGTAAATTGCTGAAACATTATTGAAAGTGACATAAAACACAAGCCCCTTGAACCCCCCTGCCAACAGCAACAGTGTGGTAAATGACTGAATATTGTAAGTGACATAAAACATGAACCTCCTGATCCCGCTTCCTACAGCAGAGGTGTGGTAGAAGACTGAACATTATTGAAAGTGGCAATAAACATGAGCCTCCTGAACCCCCTGCCTATAGCAATAGTGTGGTCAATGACTGAACATTGAAAGTGGCATAAAGCATGAGCATCCTGAACCCCCATGCCTACAGCGGAGGTGTGGTAGAAGACTGAAACATTATTGAAAGTGGCAATAAACATGAGCCTCCTGAACCCACTGCTACAGCAAAGGATTGGTAAATGACTGAAACATTATTGAAAGTGGCATAAAACATGAGTCTCCTGAACCTCCTGCCTACAGCAAAGGAGTGGTAAATGACTGAAACATTATTGAAAGTGGCAAAAAACATGAGCCCCTTGAACCCCCGGACTACAGCACAGGTGTGGTAAATGACTGAATATGGAAAGTGGCATAAAACATGAGCTTTCTGAATGCCCTGATTACAGCACAGGTGTGGTAAAAGACTGAAACATTATTGAAAGTGGCATAAAACATGAGCCTCCTGATCCCCATTGTCTATAGCACAGATGTGGTAAATGATTGAAACAATATTGAAAGTGGCATAAAACACGAGCCCCCTGAACCCCCCTGGATACAGCACAGGTGTGGAAAAAGACTGAAACATTATTGAAAGTGGCATAAAACATGAGCCTCCTGAACACCCTGCCTACAGCAGAGATGTGGTAAACGAATGAAACATTATTGAAAGTGTCAAAAAACATGAACCTTCTGTACCACCTGCCAATAGCACATATGTGGGAAATGGTTGAAACAATATTGAAAGTGGTATACACCATGAGCCCCTAGAACCACCTCCCCCCCCCCCCTGCCTGCAGCAAAGGTGTGGTAAATGACTAAATATGGTAAGTGACATAAAATATGAGCCTCCCGAACACTCTTCCTACAGCACAGGTGTGGTAAAAGTCTGAAACATTACTGAAAGTGGCAATATACATGAACCTCCTGAACCCCTCTGCCTACAGCAAAGAAGTGGTAAATGACTGAAATATTATTGAAAGTGTCAAAAAACATCAGTCTCCTGAGCCCCCTTTCCTACAGCAAAAGAGTGGTAAATGACTGAAACAATATTGAAAGTGGCAGAAAACATGAGCCTCATGAACCCCCGCCCCTCCCCCCCCCCCCCCCCATTCCTATAGAAAAAGTGTGGTAAATGACTTAAACAATATTGAAAGTGGCATAAAACACGAGCCCCTTGAACCCCCCCCCCCCCCCCTGGCTACATCAAAGGTGTGGTAAATGACTGAATAAAGTGGCATAAAACATGAGCCTCCTGAAAGCCCTGACGTCAGCACATGTGTATTAAAAGACTGAAACATTATTGAAAGTGGCAATAAACATGAGTCTGCTGAACCCCCCCCCCCCCCCTGCCTATAGCACAGGTGTGGAAAATGATTGAAACAATATTGAAAGTGTCATAAAACATGAGCCTCCTGAACCTTCTGCCTACAGCAAAGGAGTGGTAAATGACTGAGACATTATTGAAAGTGGCAAAAAAAAAAGCCACCTGACCCCCCTGCCTATAGCACATGTGTGGTAAATTGCTGAAACAATATTGAATGTGGCATAAACCATGAGCCCCTTGAATCCCCCGGCCTACAGGAAAGGTGTGGTAAATGACTAAATATTGTAAGTGACATAAAACATGAGCCATCTGAACCCCCCCCCCCCCCCCCCCCCCGCCTATTGCAAAAGTGTGGTAAATGACTGAAACAATATTAAAAGGGGCATAAAACATGAGCCTCCTGAACTCCCTGCCTACAGCAAAGGTGTGGTAAATGACTGAAACATTATGGAAAGTGGCATAAAGCATGAGCCTCCTGAGCCCCCTTGTCTACAGTAAAAGTGTGGAAAATGAATGAAACAATATTGAATATGGCATAAACCATGAGCCCCTTGAACCCCCCGGCCTACAGTAAAGGTGTGGTAAATGACTGAAACATTATTGAAAGTGTCCAAAAACATGAGCCTGCTGTACCCCCTGCCTATAGCACATGTGTGGAAAATTGTTGAAACAATATTGAATGTGGCATATACCACGAGCCCCTAGAACCCCCCCCCCCCCTCGCCTACAGCAAAGGCGTGGTAAATGACTAAATATAAGTGACATAAAACATGAGCCTCCTGAACACCCTTCCTAGAGCAGAGGTGTGGTAAAAGACAGAAACATTATTGAGAGTGGCAATAAACATGAACCTCCTGAGCCCCACTGCCTACAGCAAAGGAGTGGTAAATGACTGAAATATTATTGAAAGTGTCAACAAACATGAGCCTCCTGAGTCCCCTTGCCTACAGCAAAAGAGGGGTAAATGACTGAAACATTATTGAAAGTGGCATAAAACATGAGCCTCCTGAGCCCCCTGGCCTATAACTCATGTGTGGTAAGTGACTCAAACAATATTGAAAGTGGCATAAAACACGGGCCCCTTGAACCCCCCTGGCTACAGCAAAGGTGTGGTAAATGACTGAATATTGGAAGTGGCATAAAACATGAGCCTCCTGAAAGCCCTGACTACAGCACATGTGTATTAAAAGACTGAAACATTATTGAAAGTGGCAATAAACATGAGTCTGCTGCCCTCCTCCCCCCCCCCGCCTATAGCACAGGTATGGTAAATGACTGAAACAATATTGAAAGTGTCATAAAACATGAGCCTCCTGCCCCCCTGCCTATAGCACATGTGTGGTAAATTCCTGAAAGAATATTGAAAGTGGCATAAACCATGAGCCCCTTGAACCCACCTGCCTACAGCAAAGGTGTGTTATATGACAAAACATTGTAAGTGACATAAAACATGAGCCTCCCCCCCCCCGCCTATAGCAAAAATGTGGTAAATGACTGAAACAATATTAAAAATGGCATAAAACATGAGCCTCCTGAGCCCATTGCCTATAGCACAGATTTGGTAAATGATTGAAACAATATTGAAAGTGGCATAAAACACGAGCCACTTGAACCCCCCTGGCTACAGCACAGGTGTGGTAAATGACTGAATATGGAAAGTGGCATAAAACATGAGCCTTTTGAATGACCTGACTACAGCACAGGTGTGGTAACAAACTGAAACATTATTGAAAGTGGCATAAAACATGAGTCTCATGAACCCCCCTGCCTACAGGAAAGGAAAAGGTGTGGTAAATGACTGAATATTGAAAGTGGCATAAAACATGATCCTCCTGAATGCCCTGACTGCAGCACATGTGTGGTAAAAGTCTGAAACATTATTGAAAGTGGCATAAAACATGATTATCCTGAACCCCCATGCCTACAGCAAAGGAGTGGTAAATAACTGAAACATTATTGAAAGTGGCTTAAAACATGAGCCTCCTGAACCTCCATGCCTACAGCACAGGAGTGGTAAATAATTGAAACATTATGGAAAGTGACAAAAAACATGAGCCTCCTGAACCCCCATGCCTACAGCAAAGGAGTGGTAAATAACTGAAACAATATTGAAAGTGGCATAAAACATGAGCCTCCTGATCTCCATGTCTACAGCAAAGGAGTGGTAAATAACTGATACATAATTGAAAGTGGCAAAAAACGTGATCCTCCTCAAACCCCCTGCCTATAGCTCAGGTGTGGTAAATGACTGAAACAATATTGCAAGTGGCATAAAACATGAGCCTCATGAACCCCCCTGCCTACAGCAAAGGCAAAGGTGTGGTAAATGACTGAATATTGAAAGTGGCATAAAACATGAGACTCCTGGACCCCTCTGCCTACAGCAAAGGTGTTGTAAATGACTGAATATTGAAAGTGTCATAAAACATGAGCCTCCTGAATACCCTGCCTACAGCAGAGATGTGGTAAATGACTGAAACATTATTGAAAGTGACATAAAACATGAGCCTCCTCATCCCCCCCTTTGCATACAGCACTGGTGTGGTAAATAAATGAAACAATATTGAAAGTGGCATAAAGCATGAGCCTCTTGAATCCTCTGCCTACAGTACAGGTGTGGTAAATGACTGAGACATTATTGAAAGTGGCATAAACATGAGCCTCCTGACCCCCCCCCCCCCTCCTCTTTTGCCTACAGCACAGGTGAGGTAAATGACTGAAGCAATATTGAAAATGGCATAGTGGCATACAACAGCCATAACCAATCATATACCCCAGACAACTGTTTATTTACGTGTTCTATTTAAAGTATACTAACAGTTGGGAAAGATATGTTTTGGAACTGTTAGTACCGGTATGTTCTACTTATGTCATCAAATGTTAATTATCTTACATGCAAACCTGACTTACATATGTGGCCATTGAAAAGAACATTGATATGTAATCACATTAGACAAATGCTCACTGTATACACTAAAGGTTTGTTTGTGCAAGCTTGAATCTGCATAGGTGTGGAACTGTAGCCCTTTATGGTCTTTTTTTTAAAAAGTAAAGAAAAAGAACATAAAGGAGTATGGTTCCGCAGCTAGAATCTGCACAGTACAATAATGTGTCATGCATCATACAACTCCATTTGCATTTAGACAATTTGAATGTATTTTTCCCTGTCTCTATACCTTTAAGTGTATAACCTTAAAATAAAGACCTCTATTAGTTTCAGCTTGAATATCTTCATATCAATATGACGTTTCATGACAAATACAATTGCATCTCCAAGGGTGGTTTTTAAGAAGATCATTTTTAAACCATGTTTTCCATTGCAGCCTCTGTTAAACATTTGTTTGGACCACCGAGACTGGAACCATTTTTACATTGTAGATCCTAGGTCTACATTCTGTTTATTAATTTATACTTCAATATTACATTTTTTTTCATAAACAGGATGTTCCAATATTTCAACATGTTGAGGTGTACTTGATAAAGTTTGTCAAGGTCCTCCACCACGATATAGCTGAAATATTCTTGAAAGTGGAGCTAAGCACAGAAAACCAACCTCGCCCTCCATATTTCAAATATATTTCCTAATTAAAGCTTTTCTTACACTTCTGTCCACATATAAACCCTGTTACCCTGATGCATTTATTTGTAAAACAAAATAATCTTATATAATCACAATGTTACATGTTTTAAAACAAATATATATTGTACTTGCAATACACCCTCGGGGGTTCTTCATTAACATATAAACCTACATCTGCATAGCATTAAGATTATTGGTATATGTTTTAGTATATTTTGTGTTCAACCACTTGAGGTGAGAGATTGTTCATTTTATTGAAATTGGTTATATGTTGATTATCCCTGTTAAAACTTTCTTTTCATAATTCATCATACATATCATAGCATTTCTATCACTGGTTCATTAAATTATTGTTTTTACAGATTTACATTTACTTGATTTCCCCTCTTTAGGACCATTATTGGTCCTCTATTACTTTTGGGCAATCTGTCTTTTTAAATCAAAACTATGTAATTATGAACAAGATTATTTTTTATAACCTACAAGCATAACATCCCTGTTTCACTACCTGTTTAAAGATGGCCAATATATAATTACACATACCTATAAGAATCAACTGTAAATAGAAGGATCGAACCCTTCCATCTGCAGCTCCACTACATTTATACTTCTTTAAATCAGACATTACAACATTCAGTATATGTAATCTGTAATACAGTTCTGTTGATGGATTCTTAGATGTTGAATATTTAGATGTATCTGTAACATCACCTCTACTTGCTATAGTATTCCATTTACTAGCATCATACACATCCCATTTCAGACTAGGACTTTCAAATCCACATTATAGAACAGCTTTTCCACCTTCTAATACATATACTGGAGTAGGATTTGATATATCACTGGTACAATAAACGCTTCCTATATATTAAAAATATTAATTAGTGTGTATGTGTAGGTACAGTATTGTTTACCATATTTGAAGGATGAAACATAACCTTGTGTTTGTCTATAGCTAGTAATTATAGCTTAGATATTTTTGTACAGTTATATAATATAATTTAGCTTCAAAAGTTCTGAACTTACAAGATTAATTTCCTTCACTAGGATACCAAGTAAGTGGCTGCAGACATTTATATCTGTGTGTTATGGGAAATTGTACACAGATAGAGGTTGTGATATTGTGTTGTTTAATAAGGGATATTTTTATGTTATTAACAGCAAACACACATGCAATGGTTTACAATGTCATTATAACCCCTGTTGATAAATAGATCAACCTTTATCATGTTTATGTGATTTGGTATACAGTAATTGAAATGTTCACCATTACAAATTCCAACATGACGTCCTTCTTTCGCTTTGTAGACAAACGAGCGATTTATCGATTGGGCATAATTTCATTAGCACATGCGCCGATGCATGTGACTGACTTTTCCGTCGTAAATGTACATGTTGATGAATTATCGTCGGCTCGAATTTGGCAGCATAAATTGTGTGCAACAAACGTAAATATAAATTACCGTCTTCCAATTAAAGAATACTACTGTATTTGTACTCTTAAACATATAAGAATCGAAATAAATCATGGAAGCCAGAATGTGTTTTGAGTTTTAACATGGGTTGGCGGATATTAGTAAATTTCATCCCTCGCTTCTTAAATGAGCAAATATGGTATGGTGTTATGGTACAAATGTAAATGGATATGGTAAATGAGGAAAAATGTGAAAGGTTTGCGTGTATGGTGTTATGATCGCAAATGAAGAATGATGTAACGGGAATGAGGAGTTAGCATGTGGAAAAATGAATCAAAAATAATTCATTGTAAAATTAATTAATTTGAGTGGTTGAAAATCCTTAATTTAGTTTCATTTTGTCAATTGATGAAACAAATTCATATCATGCTTTAACTGTCTTCGTCAGAATGATAACTCTTTTATGGTTACAAGTTGAACTGTCTTAGCTTTGCATAGTTAAATTGTTATCGATTCAATAAAGAGTTCTCCATCATGTCCTCCCAATCAAAGTGATCAAAGTTACCATTTTTTTCCTAAATGATTTTGGTAACAAATACCAGAGGCTCTTAAAAGGCTGCATCACTCATCTTATTTAAATAGACAATGAACAAAACTAGCCTGTATTGCTGACCAAAATATGCATACAAAGTTTGTGTTCAATGTGCAATCAAATCTTTTGAGAAAATTATTATATTTCTATTCAAATAGAGTCCTATGTTAAACAGTAACTCATTAACTTAGGAAATAAATTAAACTAGAGGCTCAGTGGGCTTTCATTTTGTTTTGAGGAAATTTTATACAGAACCTTCCATAGGTGCTTCTTACCATATTTCAGTTCTTTTGGCCAAGCGGTTTCAGACGAGAAGATGTTTTTAGAAATCAACCAATCACAAACAAGCATTGGCTGTGGAGACCAGCTTTGTTAACGGATCAGGACAAAATGTGCAATCTTTATAGAGGACCTTCCATAGATGCTTCCTACTAAGTTTCATTATTTGGCTAAGGGGTTTCAGATGAGAAGATTAAAATGTAAAACGTTAACGGACGACAGATGACGGACGCCAATTGATGGTAAAAGCTCGCAAAGTGAGCTAAAAAAATGTTGGTGCTCCCTTTTAGTCCCATTATATCTGTGAAACAGATTAAGCTACAACATTGCAGACATCATTTTTTTAAGGAATTAAATGGAAAAAAGTGATCATTTTGATTGGTGGTTCATTTTGGTTTCCTTTGACCAGAAACCATAACAGCTATGTAAAATCTGTTTGAAAAAATCATGACGGAAATTTCATAAGGAATCTAGAGAAAACATCATATCGAAATTGGACTTACAATAAAGAGCAAAGCATGGCACAGCATGATATGACAGCAACAAGTTAACAATGTCTTCCTCCTGCACCAATTTTACTGTAATTATCAAGGTTAACTTGAAAACCACAACAGATGTAGGAAATCAACTGGTATAATGCTTGAAACCCTTATCAAAATCAATTCAGATAAAGCCAGAGGCTCACAGAGCTTGTATCGCTCACTGATTATCATTAATATTTTCAGTGTGTAAGAAAAAGGTTTTATTTCAATTACCAATATGTTCCTCAACTAAAAACTAAAGGCTGCCGTGGTGGCCATCTTGGATTTCCTATGAAAAATTCCAACTTTGTAAGGAACCATCTAATGGCCATCCATACATAGTTTGGGTACAATTATGTTTGCTACGAGAAAGCTAGTATTTAAGTTCTCTTAACACAGTGATCCTTGGCACTGAATATATGTTGGTATTGATTTGAGGTATTGGAACTCTAAGGTACAAAACGGGGGCCAAAAGGGTGATATTTCAAAATTTTAACATTTTTATTTTTAAACCAATTTTAATGCATTGTTTTTGCAAAATGATCATCTTAATGAGCCATACACACATTTTGGTGTTTTATTTCAAAAAGGGATATAAAAGGGACCTAATGCAGGACATTTTGCATATTTGGAAGGTACCTTATATATACAATATTTATCTTTCTTCAATTTTTATTCATTTTATTTTCCTTTGTATTCCTTAGGTTAAGAGCTTTTGATAGTATGTGGTCGAATTTCTTATAATCTCCTATGGTTTCTGAGATAAATTCAACCGAAAGCGAACAACAAAAGCCGAATTCAAAAATTTTTAACTTTTCTTATATTACATCCAATTTTAATGCAATTTTTTTCATAATTATCATCTTTATGGAATATTGATCGACCATAAAATATTTTGCTATTTTATTTTGTAAAGGGGTCTTAAAGACACCTTTATGGCATTTCACATATTTGGAAGGCATATTTACACTTGAAATAGTAAAAAAGACAAATGTCCAAAATACAATGGGTCCAGCATATTACTGTGTCCATACTTGCTATCAATATACACTTGTTCAACTTTCTTCTTTTGGTGGTAACAGTTCTGTCAAATTAAGAAGACTATCTCTCCAAAATGGATTCAACTTAGCAGAAATACTTTCCATCCATGTTTGTTGTTTTTAAGAAAAAGCTCTTTTATTCATTGTTCCTTAGGGTCCTATGTTAGAAACTGGAGTAACGACCATCTTGGTTTTTTGAGGGCACAAAAAAAACTCAAAATTAGTACAAAACCAATTAATGCACATTTCTACTATATCATAACTAAATCTGCCCAGTGGTGTCTAAGAAGAAGATTTTTTAAATATCAGCCAATCGCAACACATTTTTTGGCCATGACAGCTATGTTGAATTTTCATCAAAAACTCAAACTTTCTAAAGTACCACCTAATAAACATTGATGTCAAGTTTGGTTTAAATGGGCCATGTGGTTTCGGAGAAAATTAAAATTACAAAAACAATAACAATAGTGGATACCTTCCATAATAAGGAAATTTCAGAATTGTGTCCCCTTTAGCCAATTTTTCATTGAAAAGAAAACTAATTTCTTTCATTGATCAAAAATTAGCTCACAAGATTTTGCCAAAACAAATGCATTAAAATTGGATGAAAAATAAAGTTAAAATTTTGGAATTTGGCACTTTTTGGCCCCTTTCAGTTGATGTTATTAAGGAAAACGTAAAAGACAGAAATTTCAGAATTGGGGCTCCTTTAAGATTCCTTTTCAAAATAAAGACATTAGATAGGTTTGTCTGTAACGGTAAATGTTCCCTGACATATTCGTTCCATAGTATAACATTATCTGAATAATATGACCAGCATGCGTCAGTAATGAACGTGTAATTAAGCTCTCTGACAAATGGGGATATTATGATGGATAACTACAACGTTGAATGTCAAAAATTGTCAGACTGTTACACTACTTAATATTACATATATATATTGGTGCTGCAAATAGTGTCTTAGGCAATTTAAATGACTTTATTGCAATTGTAAACATTGTCAACAACAACTCACTGACCAGAGGTCAAAATGGAAGGTGACATGGACGCCCCCACAGATGTAAGCAATGACAACTCTGAAATTTAAATACCAGTTCTCAGCATAATGTATGAATAACTCGTTCCTCTAATAAAAGGTCAAATCCAGAAAGCCCTGATTCTTTGCCAGCCACTCAAAAACAAACTTTGTGACAAATACGCCGTCGGAATTATGTCGGTGATCTGCGTGATCTTGGCACCAACAAGAAGACCCCTGTATCAAGAAAAAACATTATAGACAAAGTTCTTGATGCCCTTACAAGTCCTGATGTCCTTAATAAAATAATGCCTATATTATCAGAAAAAATGGCGGACATTCATGCTTGCGTTGACTCATATTTACCCATTAAACGAAATAGTCCATAAGCAGGAAAAAACGATTGAAAACCACGAACAAAAGATATGTAAACAATTCACTCAAATAAACACATTAGAGAGAACTGTCACCGAAGTCCAGTGCATGTTGCGAAGAGGGGAACTAGCTGTGTGCACAAACAACAGGACAAAGGGTCAGTCTATCGCTAGACTTAATTTACCATAATAGACATAGCTAAACCGCAAACAAGTTTTTAACAATTTATTTTACATAACAAATATATTCAAATTATAATAACAATTTTAAAAGAAGTTCCAAATAAAAATAATAAAGTTTACAAAGTTCAAATATTTAAGGTAAAGTTAATTCCCAGTTTTAAAAGTAATTAATAAGTAAATACAGATTCCAAATAAATTAAAGTGCCAAAGATAAACAAAATAACCAACATTTTGTATCAGTATTTCTGTCCATCATAGTGGCTGACTAATCGACAGTCCTTGTACGTCAACTAATTCTGCAGGGTAAACGTGATCACAAATGCTACCCAAACACTGACTCCTGACGTAAAATGTCTACTCTATTTATACAAAATTATAAAAAAATACTCAGATTAACATGTCAGACAAGAATTACGATAATTAACACAATGAAATATAACTCACTTATTAACATCTGTCAGATCTAAATAATTTCAATGCAAACAGCTTAATTAAGACAACTTTGAATAATAGTAAGTAATTATCAAAAAAAAAAATTGATTAGAAAATGACCATATGAGATGTGCTCCTAATGATGTCAAAAACTTTAACAAATTAATGCAAATTTATAAATGTCTTTCTTTTAACCAAATATTTTTTTCTAAATATATCTAAAAAATCATAACAAAAATTATAAAATATAAAAAATACAGTCTCAAGAGGGGAACTAACTGTGTGCACCAGAAATCTAGTCATCACTTACAAGAAATTTCTCCGTGCCAACCCTGATGGTATATTTATTACAGAAAACTTAAACACCATACCAAACAAATCCTATCAAGAGACCAACACAATTAAAATTTGACACGGAAATAGAAGCTTACTGGACATCCGATGGACGCATATTTGTGATGACATTGCATCTCTCGAGTATAGATCTCATCGTCAATCCATGCCAGATAGTCAAGATTATCCACCCGTCTTAGGTAGTAGCCCTGAGCATCCACATCTAGAAACTGAATCTGTCATTTAAACTCTGATCCAACCGATCATAACCGGGACCAACGTTTAACTGTGTTTGTGTGTGTTTTTTCTATTATGTTAAATTGTCACTGTAAAACAATCATCACTTGTGTAATGCTCATTTTATTTCTCTCTTTCTCTGGCAATCATTTTAATATCCCATATAATTACAGTGGATAATCTGGTCAAGAAATGTCGGTGTTATGGTTTAATTTTTTTTTAATAATTATTAGATTCGCATAGGCTTCTTCTGAAAATATAAGACTTCTGATAATGTGATTAGATTTATGAGCACTGTGTGTACATATGCATATTTATATGAGGTTGTTGTGTTTAGCGCCACTTTCGGCAATAGTGCAGTGGTGTCGTGGATGTCAGTTAATTGGTGGAGGAGGCCGGAGTATCCGGAGAAATACACAGACCAGCCTCAAATGACTGACAAACTTTATACATATACATATTTGTATATATGTTTGTGTAAATGTATCTACAATGCCCAATGATGGCCCCAATAAATGCTATCTAACCATTTGAAATTATGTACACATGTCTAATCAGACAGTATAGGGACTTCCTCAAAGGTGTACAATCAACCCACTACCCCTAAAGAGATATACTTGTGTTGATATATTCTTAAAAAACAAGATTATATGAATTTGATTGATACATATATAAAGATGCACCCTCCCATTATAGATGTGCAATGTATCTGTCAGCTTGTTTCATAACTTTTTATAAATATTTTTCATTTAAAATTAGTTTATTATTGCTTGTATATATACATGCATAACCAGGCTCAAGCTAGCGATCAATTTCTAGCGACCACTAAGCTAGCGACAAATAAGGCGATATGTCTCAAAACCAAAAAAATAAATAAGAGCAAAATGTACTTTTAAAGATTTCTAGCGACCAATAATAAATATATTTCTGTAATTGCACATTCAACACATTGAATCGACATCTGGGCATACAGGAACTATTTCTGGACCACCCCTCCACAATACAAAGTTGACATTTGACACACTACTGTGGAAATAAGGTGCAGAATCTCACACAGACACTCATCTGAGTAAAAGACAATATATTTTATGTTCTATTTCCCATGTTCACCCGTACATAAAATATGTCTTCTCTTTACTGAGCTTAATAACGAAGACAAACATATATTTAGGGATGGCGAGATTAGAAAACAGTCGGCCAACTTTAAACAAACACAGCGTAAACAAATAATATACTTTCATGTAAACCGTATATAATTTGGATTTGCCAGCGTTTTGTCAAACAAAATAAAGTCCTAAGATTTCCCGTTCACATGAACACGTCTCATATAAATCCTGCATGTGCGTGTCACATTTATTTAATAAATAGTATTATTTTGCTTTATCTATTTATTTTTAAATTGTGTATTTAAAGGTGCCAAACAAATAATTTAATTCACCAATGCACTTAAGTCAGGTAAAGGCCCGGGCAATACTTTTGATTTAAACCCCAAGTGGCAATAGGGTCCCCCCCAATCCGAATATCAAAGTTTATATTTGACACCCTGCTGTGGACTTGAGGTACATTATCCCACCTAGGCACTTAAGTCGGTTAAAGGCCAGGGCAATACCTTTGACTTAAACTCCGAGTGGCAAAGAACTTTGCCGTCCTTCGGTAATTTTTCATGGGATATTCATAGGGTCCCCCCAAAACCAAATATCAAAGTTGATATTTGACACCCTGCTGTGGGCTTGAGGTGCATTATACCACCTAGGCACTTAAGTCAATTAAAGACCCGGGCAATACCTTTGATTTATGCTCAAAGTGGGGAAGAACTTTGCCGTCCTTGATATATTTTTAATGGGATATTTATAGAGACCCCCCTTCCACAATTTGTTTTCAAATATCAAAATCTATATTTGACACCCTGCTGTGCGCTTGATGTGCATTATCCCACCTAGGCACTTAAGTTAGTTAAAGACCCGGACAATACCTTTAACCTAGCCACAAGTGGGCACGAACTTTGCCGTCCTTGATATATTTTTCTGGGGATATTAATAGAGACGCCCTCCACAATTTGTTTTCAAATATCAAAGTTGATATTTGACACCCTGCTGTGGGCTTGAGATGCATTATCCCACCTAGGCACTTAAGTTAGTTAAAGACCTTGGCAATACCTTTGACTTAAACTCCGAGTGGCAAAGAACTTTGCCGTCCTTCGGTAATTTTTCATGGGATATTCATAGGGTCCCCCCCAAAACCAAATATCAAAGTTGATATTTGACACCCTGCTGTTGGCTTGAGGTGCATTATCCCACCTAGGCACTTAAGTTAGTTCAAGATCCGGGCAATACCCTTTACTTAGCCAAAAGTGGGCAAGAACTTTGCCGTCCTTGATATATGTTTATCTGATATTTATAGAGACCCACCTCCACAATTTGTTTTCAAATATCAAAGTTGATATTTGGCACCCTGATGTGGGCTTGAGGTGCATTATCCCAGCTAGGCATTTAAGTCAGTTAAAGATCCGGGCAATACCCTTTACTTAGCCAAAAGTGGGAAAGAACTTTGCCGTCCTTGATATTTTGTTCATATGATATTTATAGAGACCCCCCTCCACAATTTGTTTTCAAATATCAAAATGACGTCACATGAAATCACGTGACCGGAAATGACATCATAACCGGAAGTATGTTCTGCGCATGCGCGGAAGTGCATTCCCGCATTTTTTTTTACTATAGTAGTAGTACAAAATGTACCATTCCTTATGACCGAAAGTAGCATGGCTACCGGATGTGAAGTGACCGAAGCTGACGTCACAAGATCGAAAGTGGGTGATTCCCCTTGGGGTGTGATCTTAATTGTTCGAGGTGTTGTGTAGTACTACAATGGCGTTTTCTATCACGTCCGCGTTCTCACTGTGGTATTTCTACTAAATAACCTATGAACCGCTGACCGAGGGGAATACGCCGCGGTCGCCGCTGACAGAGGGATATACACCGCCACCGCCGCCTCTGACACAGGGATATATGCCGCTGTCGCCGCAGCAGCAGCAATACTAACAGATTAATGAAGAAGAACCCTATTATATTTTGAAAACCAATTATTCGTTTTTGTTTTGGGTTCCAGACAGATACAATCCCGATCATTTCATGCCATGGGTACATCCGTTTATCAGTGTGATTGCCGGACCTACAAGCAGTGAAAAATCGATGTTTGTCCGACGGTTCGTTCACAATATCAAACACATGATGACTCCGAAGCCAGATCGGATCTTATGGTGTTATGGTGAATATCAGACGTTATATGGAACCGTAGAAGGGATAGAATTTCAACAAGGTTTACCGGATCTGGATAATTTAGATCCAAGATCAGCGTCATGTACATCGTACAGAATCTGCTTCATCGAGAAAAACACCATATATCCATAAGTCTCAATGCCCATTACATGGTTCTATTCAAAAACCTGACAGACGTATCGCAGATCATGGCGCTAGCACACCAAATGTATCCCAGGAGAACGCAATTTTTCCTGGAAGTCTTTGCCCGAGCTACGGCCAGACCTCACAGCTACATGGTGATCGATATGAAACAAAACACGACGGATATCCTGAGATTAAGAACCTTAATCTTTCCCGGTGAGGAAAAGAAAGCGTATATCGAGTCATAAAAAGGATGTTGCATCCCGTTTCTTGTCACTCTTGCATCAGACGCTGAGGGAATAACATGGCCTCTCAGCGCTTGAAGAAGCACGGCAGTGATATAGTATACTTACAAAAGACGAAACCGTGTATTCGTAAACACCTCATAACCAAAGCCGATCGCAGTCTCGTCGAATGTCTGTGTGAGTGTCCCGATAATATTTTAAGAGGCAACGTCCCGTTAACAAAACTGCAGAAAGAAAAACTCAGGAGAATTAATGCCGGATTGAGAGCACTGACGAAAAGGTCGGTCTCTCTCAAAAAGAAGAAAGCGATCTTACAGAAAAGTGGATTTTTGGGATCCCTACTAGCACCGATTGCATCTGCAGTAGCACCGTTGCTCTCTACATTATTTCAATGAAGGAACTAACCTTAATAAATAGATACCACCAGACTCAAGAGCGCCCAAAACCTCCAGTGGAACAACGCGTGAAAGTCATGGACACCTTGGATAAGAAGATGCAAACCATACTAGAAAGAGAAGACCTGTCGGCAGACGAACGTCCCAAGCTATACGACCAATCGTTCACTCGATATTTGAACGTCTACGACGATTACAGACCCAGACCCGTGGCAGTCGCACCTGAACCCGTGAAACAGGACCTGATTAACAACGAAATTTTGGAAAGCGTACCAAAAACAATGAAGGCCAAGGTACAACTCTTGTTGAAAAAAATGAAGAGCAGTCCCGACGTTAGCTTGAACGAGAAAGGGGAACTGAAATACAAGGGAGAAACCGTTCAAGGAAGCAACGTGGTGGATTTAGTCAACAACGTGCTGAGCAAAAGGCAATATTTCAACCCACAAGGATGGGAAACATTCGGAGAAGCCTTACGAGAAGCAAATGTTCCACAAGATTTGAATGGTCACGAGGACCGCTGGAGATACATCACTCAGACCAAAAGAACACCGATTAGACCGTACCCCCCAAAAACACCCCAAAAACAGAAGGAAAGAAGTCCAGAACTGGGTCGACTTTAAAATCGGAGGTTGAGACCACGAAGGGGCAGTTGTAAATATGGAGTCGACCTATTACAACCTTTTAGCTCCCGCCAATTTAAGCCGAAGGGTTATACGAAGAAACAAGTCAGAGAATTGTTACAGTCTCAGGACACGTACACTTTGCATAAACCAACTAGACGACGATTTCACAGAGACGCGTTGCAAGCTATGCAAGCTATGGCAGGCGGATTTAGTGGATATGGCAAAATTGTCTTCTTACAACAAAGGATTCAAGTATTTGTTGACATGTATAGACGTGTTATCCATCGGTCGTTCCATTGACAGACAAGACGGGGAAGACTTTAAAAGATGCGTTTCAGGTCATTTTCAAATACGTTTACAGACAGACAAAATAACTGAATTTATCAACCGAGTATTTCAAAAGTTTCTCAAAGAACACGACATGCACTTCTTTACCACTTACAACGAGGAGACCAAAGCCAGTATCGTTGAAAGTTTTAACAGAACATTGAAACCCAAGATGTGGAAGTAGTTCACACACAGAGAAACCCTAACCTACGTAGACATTCTATCCGAGATGGTCGCATCTTATAACCACACCGTACACAGAACCATAAGCATACCACCTGCAGAAGTCACGTGGGCTAACCAAGACGCTATATGGAAGAAAGGGACCCAAAAATCGTCCGAATGTTCTCCCGGAGATAGAGTGCGACTCAGCAAAGCCAAACGTACGTTCAAGAAAGGATATTTACCCAACTGGGCCGAATAATTGTTTACGGTAGTGAAATGTATCGAAACTCCCGGTATGCTTAGTCAACGACGACCACGGTGAAATTCTTGAAGGAACATTCTATGCCGAGGAATTACAGAAAGTCATTAAGACAGACGACGTATACAAGATTGAACCCATTTTGAAAAAGAGAAAAAAAAGGGCCGAAGAGTTCAGTATTTAGTCAAGTGGCTCGGATATCAAGAGTTCTTCAACAGCTGGATCGTTAAACAGGACCTACAGAAGCGAGGCGTCGCGGTTTGAAGTGTCAGTCTTGCGAATGGCACCGAGTGACACGGAGAGTGTATCGTATTGGGTGACTTGTGGAAAGAGGACTCCACGTTCGGAGGTCGTATGTTTGTGTCAGGTACTCATCCTGTACACGGTTATCGTAGTCGGCATTTACAACTTGACGGTCGAATCGGAGAACAGTACCTTGTGGACGGCCTTGTTGAGCAGTTGTCTGGGATACCTGTTACCTAACCCCACGATCAAGACGAAGCATGTTTTACTTGACTTTGCCTAGTAACAGTTCCATGAATGACTGTCCGAACAATACGTTGACTCATTACACGACGAAATTGCAGAAAAAATAGGATCTGGACGGAGCATGGGAAATCGGATTGGCAGAGATATAGTATCCTCACAGTTGGAATAGCGTCAAGAATAACGAAGCCTGGTTGAAGGTTCACATTTACAAGGAGTCAGAACTACAAAAGCATTTGGTCTTGTTACCGGATGGGTCCTATTCCTCGGCCAAAAGGATTCCCCATTGAGGGGAAAAGCACATGAAGGAACTCAAGAATAAATTCGACATGAGTTTCAGCGAAATCAATCATAAAATCGATATGAAAGTGAAAAAAAATAGTCAAGTCATCATCAGTCCTTTATTACAATCCATGTTAGGATTCAGACAAACTATATTCCCGGCGGGGGAGTATGTTTCAGATTGGGTAGCGAACGTCAAGAAATGATTAAATTCTCTGTATGTGTATTGTCCCTTGGTGGAACCGAGAATGGTGGGAGATGCCAAAGTACCGTTATTGAGAATCGTACCCGTGGAAGGAAGAGACGGATAAATGATCAGCCGAGGAAGCAAAGACCCTAGAACGTGAGGTTTTAAAAACGGGATTAAATATTGCCGGAGATGTCGTACAAGGAAGAAATATCAAACAGGCAGCAAAATCACGATTGAAATCAACAGGAGAAAACTTACTCCATAAAGCTATGGACACGGTAGAACCCCTCAGGACAACGAGTTATAAAAGGACCCGCCAAGCGACAAAAGGCCAGACGTCGACAGACCAAGCAACGGAACACATCGAATGACATTTCGAATAAGAATGGCACTTGCAAATCCCAACTCATGCGAATGCACGAACTCAGAACTGGATTTATTTGAAGTTCCACCTACACAGACCAGTGTGCCTTATGGGTATTGGGAGCAGAAAGGATTGACATCGGCTCTGACGGATCAAGGACCTTACGAATTTGCCGTCAGTTTGGCGGGGGACGACTACATCGACTTAGCTAATACTTACCTGTTTGTGGAAGCACAGATCATGAAAGACGACGATACTGCATTTTATGGCGGAGCGGACGTTGGACCTGTCAACTTATGGATGCATTCCCTCTTTAGTGATGTCAGTGTTAGCCTCAACGAAAATCTGGTTTCACCAAAGACTAGCTTGTACCCTTACAGAGCTTACATAGAAATATTACTCAGCTATGGCCCAGCTGCCAAAGAATGTCAATTAACGGGAATCATGTGGTAGAAGGATACACCGGGACATCAAGATAAGACAACAACAGATAACAAAGGATTCACGTCCCGGAAAACATTGACGGCCCAAAGCAAATCTGTACAGATGATGGTAAAACTACACTTGGAATTATTTTGTCAAGAGAAATATTTACTAAATCACGTTGATCTGAAAATCAAATTACGACGAAAAGTCGAGACGTGTTCGCCCTAATGGCCGATGCCGACAACTATAAACTCACAATCAAGGATCTCGCTTTATTTGTGAGAAATGTACAGTTAAGTCCTGCCGTAAGAATGTGTCACGTGAAAGCTTTGGAAAAGACCAGCTGTAAATACCCCATCCGACGTGTAGAAGTCAAAGTAGATACGGTTCCCCGTGGCAACACGAATTACGTCCAGGACAACATGTTTTTGGGACAGTTGCCGAAAAGACTGGTGTTTGGTTGCGTGGACAGTGATGCCTTAAATGGGACTATTACGAAAATCCCTTTCGATTTTAAACACTACAATATCAATTGTGTGGCGCTGAACGTGGACGGGCGACAGATTCCCACCAAACCGCTACAACCCGACTTTGAAAACGCAGGTTATATTCGCAGTTATATGGGACTATATACCAGTACGGGAAAGATGTATCAAGAAGAAGGAAATACCATCTCCAGAGAAGAATACGCTAAAGAAAACACCTTATTTGGATTCGATCTGACTCCGGATATGTCGGAAGTGGGAACGTTTCAACTGATAAAACAGGGCAATTTACGCGTGGAGATTCATTTCGCCGAAGCTCTGGCAGGGACCATCAACGTGGTCCTGTATGCAGAATTTGACAACATGATCGAAATCGGTAGAAAGAGACAAGTCTTGTTTGACTACAGTGCATAATGAATACGCTAGAGATTGACACTTTATTGATAAAACATCCCTACTCCAGACCTGTGCTTAAGGGCGTCTATGCCAGAAACAGATTACCCAGACTATTAAACGTACCTTCGGCCCTTGTGGGAAATACGGATCCAGCACATCGAGTAAAAGAAGAAGGATCTATCGTGTGCGGACTTCATTGCATTTTTTTATCTCATTCATCGATGTACAGGACATAGCATGACAGACGTCACAAGACTCTTAGAAAATCCCGTGGAAGCGACGGGCATTGTACACAAATTTGTGTTGTTACTTGTTAAACATGTGTTATGAAAAAAAGAAAACAAAAGTTGATGCAACCTTTATATAGAGCCAGTCACAAGCCTGGATAAATGCAGAGTGACCTTCTATTGGGTGACTTAGGGGATCAAATGTACCATTTCATTCAATTGACTCTTAGGTTATTTGGTAGACATACCACATTGAGAACGAAGACGTAATGGAATACTACACAGCACCTCGATCAAATAAAATCACACAACAAGGGGAATCACCCACGTTCGGTCTTATGATTCCTGTGACGTCATTTTCGGTCACGTCACATCCGGTAGCCATGCAACTTCCGGTCATGAACAATGGTACATTTTCTACTACTACTATGGTAAGAAAAAAAGAACAGGAATGCACTTTCGGTCATGCGCAGAACATACTTCCGGTTATGACGTCACTTCCGATTACGTGACTTCATGTGACGTCATTTCCAGTCAGGGCCGCTTCCAGTGACGTCACTTCCAGTAGCGCATGCGTAATGGACCGCTCCCCTTTGCTCCTCCCGAAATATTCCTTGAGCTGTCCCGATATACTACTTTGATATTTCGATTTGGGGGTGCACCCTATAAATAATCAATGAAAAATATATCAAGGACGGCAAAGTTCTTGCCCACTTGGGATTTAAGTCAAAGGTATTGCCCTGGTCTTTAACTGAGTTAAGTGCATGTGTGGGTTTCTGCACCTCAAGCCCACAACATGGTGTTAAATATCAATTTTGATATTTGAAAACAAATTGTGGAGGGGGGTCTCTATTAATATCCCATGAAAAATATATCAAGTACGGCAAAGCTCTTGCCCACTTTTGGCTAAGTTAAAGGTATTGCCCGAGTCTTTAACTAACTTAAGTGCCTAGGTTGGATAATGCACCTCAAGCCCACAGCAGAGTGTCAAATGTCAACTTTGATATTTGAAAAAAAATTGGAGGGGGGTCTCTTTAAATATCCCATTAAAATATATCTATGATGGAAAAATTCTTGTCCACTTTGGGCTTAAATTAAAGTTATTGCCCGGGTCTTGAACTGACTTAAGTGCCTAGGTGGGATAATGCACCTCAAGCCCACAGCATGGTGTCAAATATCAATTTTGATATTTGAAAAAATATTGTGGAGGGGGTCTTTATTAATATCCCATGAACAATATATCAAGGACGGCAAAGTTCTTATCCACTTTTGGCTAAGCTATAGGTATTGCCCCGGTTTTAAATTGACTTAAGTGCCTAGGTGGGATAATGCACCTCAAACCCACAGCAGGGTGTCAAATATCAATTTTGATATTTGAAAAAAAATTGTGGAGGGGGTGGTCTCTATAAATATCGCAAAAAAATATATCAAGGACGGCAAAATTCTTCCCCACTTTGTGATTAAATTAATGGTATTGCCCGGGTCTTGAACTGACTTAAGTGCCTAGGAGGGATAATGCACCTCAAGCCCACATCATGGTGTTAAATATCAATTTTGATATTTGAAAACAAATTGTGGAAGGGGGGTCTCTATTAATATCCCATTAAAAAGATATCAATGACGGCAAATGCTTACCCACTTTGGGTTTAAATTAACGTTATTGCCCGGGTCTTAAACTGACTTAAGTTCCTAGGTGGGATAATGCACCTCAAGCCCACAGCAGGGTGTCAAATATCAATTTTGATATTTGAAAAAATATTGTGCAGGGTGTCTCTATTAATATCCCATGAACAATATATCAAGGACGGCAA
This sequence comes from Bathymodiolus brooksi, assembly GCA_963680875.1. NCBI lineage: Eukaryota > Metazoa > Mollusca > Bivalvia > Mytilida > Modiolidae > Bathymodiolus > Bathymodiolus brooksi. Next base: position 69,809,777 of record OY804578.1, on the reverse strand, counting down.
AGTTCTTGCCCAAATTTGGCTAAGTTAAAGGTATTGTCCGGGTCTTTAACTGACTTAGGTGCCTAGGTGGGATAATGCACCTGAAGTCCACAGCAGGGTGTCAAATATCAACTTTGATATTTGAAAACAAATTGTGGAAGGGGGGTCTCTATAAATATCCCATGAAAAATATATCAAGGATGGCAAAGTTCTTATCCACTTTTGGCTAAGCTATAGGTATTGCCCCGGTTTTTAATTGACTTAAGTACCTAGGTGGGATAATGCACCTCAAATCCACAGCAGGGTGTCAAATATCAATTTTGATATTTGAAAAAAAATTGTGGAGGGGGTGGTCTCTATAAATATCGCAAACAATATATATCAAGGACGGCAAAATTCTTGCCCACTTTGGGCTTAGATTAAAAGTATTGCCCGGGTCTTGAACTGACCTAAGTGCCTAGGAGGGATAATGCACCTCAAGCCCACATCAGCGTGTTAAATATCAACTTTGATATTTGAAAAAAAATAGTGGAGGGAGTCTCTATTAATATCCCATAAAAAATATAGCAAGGACGGAAAAGTTCTTGCCCATTTTGGGATTAAATTAAAGGTATTTCTTGGGCCTTTAACTGACTTAATTTCCTAGGTGGGATAATGCATCTCAAGCCCACAGCAGGGTGTCAAATATCAACTTTGATATTTAATAAAATATTGTGGAAGGGGGGGTCTCTATAAATATCGCATAAAAAATATATCAAGGACGGCAAAATTCTTGTCCACTTTGGCCTTAAATTAAAGGTATTACCAAGGTCTTGAACTGACTTAAGAGCCTAGGTGGGATAATGCACCTCAAGATCACAGCAGGGTGTCAAATATCAATTTTTATATTTGAAAAAAAATTGTGGACGGGGGCCTCTATCAATATCCCATGACAAATATATCAAGGACGGCAAAGTTCTTGCCCAATTTTGGCTAAGCTAACGGTATTGCCAAGGTCTTTAACTGACTTAGGTGCCTAGGTGGGATAATGCACCTCAAGCCCACAGCAGGGTGTCAAATATCAACTTTGATATTTGAAAGCAAATTGTGGAAGGGGGGTCTCTATAAATATCACATGAAAAATATATCTAGGACGGCAAAGTTCTTACCCACTTTTGGCTAAGCTAAAGGTTTTACCACGGTTTTTAATTGACTTAAGTGCTTAGGTGCGATAATGCACCTTAAACCCACAGCAGGGTGTCAAATATCAATTTTGATATTTCCAAAAAAATTGTGGAGGGGGGTCTTTATAAATATCTCATAAAAATATATCAAGGACGGCAAAGTTATTGCCCACTTTTGGCTAAGTTAAAGGTACTGCCCGAGTCTTTAACTGACGCAAGTGCCTAGGTAGGATAATGCACCTCATGCCAACACCAGAATGTCAAATAACAACTTCGATATTTGAAAACAAATTGTGGAGGGGGTCTCTATGAATATCCCATTAAAAATATATCAAGGACGGCAAAATTCTTGCCGACTTTCGGATTAAATAAAGGTATTACCAGGGTCTTGAACTGACTTAAGTGCCTAGGTGGGATAATGCACCTCAAGCCCACAGCAGGGTGTCAAATATCAAGTTTGATATTTGAAAAAAAAACTTTGGAGGGGGGCTCTCTATTAATATCGCATAAAATATATATCAAGGACGCAAAGTTCTTGCCCATTTTGGGATCTAATTAAAGGTATTTCCCCGGCTTATAACTGACCTAAGTCCCAAGGTGGGAAAATGCACCTCTAATTGTGGAGGGGGCTCTCTATAAATACATCAAGAACGGCAAAGTTCTTGCCCACTTTTGGCTAAGTTAAAGGTATTTCCCTGGTCCTTAACTGACATAAGTGCCTAGATGGGATAATGCACCTCAAGCCCACAACAGGGTGTCAAATATCAACTTTGATATTTGAAAACAAATTGTGGATGGGGATCTCTATAAATATCCCATGAAAAAATATATCAAGGACGGCAACGTTCTTGCCCACTTTTAGCTAGGGTAAAGGTATTGCCCGGGTCTTTAACTGACTTAAGTGCCTAGGTGGGATAATGCACCTCAAGCCCAAAGCAGGGTGTCAAATATCAATTTTGATATTTGAAAATAAATTGTTGGGGGGGGTCTCTATAAATATCGCATAAAAAATATATCAAGGACGGCAAAATTCTTGCCTACTTTGGGCTTAAATTAAGGGTATTTCCCGGGTCTTTAACTGACTTAAGTGCCTAGGTGGGATGATGCACCTCACGCTCAAAGCAGGGTGTCAAATATCAACTTTGATTTTTAAAAAAAAAATGTGGGGGTCTCTATGAATATCCCATGAAAAATATATCAAGGACGCAAAGTTCTTACCCACTTTTGGCTAAGCTAAAGGTATTACCACGGTTTTTAATTGACTTAAGTGCCTAGGTGCGATAATGCACCTTAAACCCACAGCAGGGTGTCAAATATCAATTTTGATATTTCCCAAAAAATTGTGGAGGGGGGTCTTTATAAATATCTCATAAAAATATATCAAGGACGGCAAAGTTATTGCCCACTTTTGGCTAAGTTAAAGGTACTGCCCGAGTCTTTAACTGACGCAAGTGCCTAGGTAGGATACTGCACCTCAAGCCCACAGCAGAATGTCAAATAACAACTTCGATATTTGAAAACAAATTGTGGAGGGGGGTCTCTATAAATATGCCATTACAAATATATCAAGGACGGCAAAATTCTTGCCGACTTTGGGATTAAGTTAAATGTATTACCAGGGTCTTGAACTGACTTAAGTGCCTAGGTGGGATAATGCACCTCAAGCCCACAGCAGGGTGTCAAATATCAATTTTGATATTTGAAAAAAAAAAATTGGAGGGGGGCTCTCTATTAATATCGCATGAAATATATATCAAGGACGGCAAAGTTCTTGCCCATTTTGGGATCTAATTAAAGGTATTTCCCCGGCTTATAACTGACCTAAGTCCCAAGGTGAGAAAATGCACCTCTAATTGTGGAGGGGGCTCTCTATAAATACATCAAGAACGGCAAAGTTCTTGCCCACTTTTGGCTAAGTTAAAGGTATTTCCCTGGTCCTTAACTGACATAAGTGCCTAGATGGGATAATGCACCTCAAGCCCACAACAGGGTGTCAAATATCAACTTTGATATTTGAAAACAAATTGTGGATGGGGATCTCTATAAATATCCCATGAAAAAATATATCAAGAACGGCAAAGTTCTTGCCCACTTTTGGCTAGGGTAAAGGTATTGCCGGGTCTTTAACTGACTTAAGTGCCTAGGTGGGATAATGCACCTCAAGCCCAAAGCAGGGTGTCAAATATCAATTTTGATATTTGAAAATAAATTGTGGAGGGGGGTCTCTATTAATATCGCATAAAAAATATATCAAGGACGGCAAAATTCTTGCCCACTTTGGGCTTAAATTAAGGGTATTTCCCGGGTCTTTAACTGACTTAAGTGCCTAGGTGGGATGATGCACCTCACGCTCAAAGCAGAGTGTCAAATATCAACTTTGATTTTTTTTTTTAAATTGTGGAGGGGGTCTCTATAATTATCCCATGAAAAATATATCAAAGTTCTTGCCCACTTTTGGCTAAGTTAAAGGTATTGCCCGGGCCTTTAATTGACTTAAGTGTCTATGTGGGATAATGCACATCAAGCCCACAGGGGGTCAGGTCATTATTCCGACAGCCCATTATTCCGACAGCCCATTGCTCCGACGGCCCATCATTCCGAAAGCCCATTGCTCCGACAGCCCATTTCTCCGACAACCCATTATTCCGTCAAAAATGGTCAAAAGTAGTATAATTATCATAAAACCTGTTGTTTTTCTTCTATTCCTAACGAAGACTGACTTTAATCTTTATACTCATTGGGCGGATTGTTTCTGTATTAAACAAAAGGGTAAATATGGGGTCAAAGTCAAACGTCATGGTGCTAGCAGATTCCTTACATCATGGCGACATGAGAAATATCAGTAACAATTTTGGATGGTCTAACACTTCTACATTTTGGATTTAATCATGAAAAGTTTACACCGCCACCGTTACGCGAGACGACACAAACATTATTGGAGAGGGGGGGGAGGAGATTTTTTTTTTTAATTTCTTGCCCTGATTTTTACCGAAAAAAAAATCTGTCCGGACGAAAATCCCAGCCCCCGCCCCCGCCCGTCCATAAACCTTGTAACCCTTCAAAACTTTATTAAACTTTACACAAAGGAGTACACCATATGTAGATGTGCATGAAATAATTATAACGGTTTGTTCTGACATTAACGGTTGCATTTAGGATACAGAGCCATTGTGAGTGAGCTAGTCTAGTTTGATCCTGGATCTGGAGAAAAAAATGCCATTACCGTACATTATGATTAATACAATAAACAATTTTCATAAACTCCAGGAGGGGGGCTAAAATTAAATAATAAAGATTTAATTTTAAGCAAAATTCGGTTGTTGTCGGGAGTATCACGTTACTCCCACAATTTGTGACCGGAGAGACACTACCTGATGCTGTTCAACCGTATTGCGTTTTCTAATACGTTTTAGATACATTGTAAACCGATGAATGCCTCCTTCACATGTACATTTAATGCCCATTAAATGCACATCGCATGCTCTAAGAGCTTCACACCTATGACAAGGAGTTTTCAGTTAGCATAAGTTACGACTGTAATAATACTATTTTTTGCATGTAGAGAAAATGTAAATATTTTCACGTAAATAATGGAAATCGCAAACGTTTTAACGTACGTGTGAAGGCATTAACCATGTTGGATGCGCATTCAATTCGCATCATGAAACGTACGTCGGAATGCAGAATAAATGAACGTGTGTGGAAGCGGCATAATGCATATGGAAGGCGTTCTATTAGCGCATATGTTGGTTGCCAATCGTGCTTCAACAGAAGTGATCGATGTATTTATTGACCTGAACAAGGCAACTGTCTACCTATCTTCGGAGCTTTTTCCATTCTTCTGCATGTACAATGTGCTCCCTTTCTCTCCTTTTCTACTATATACGTCCTTCTTCAATTCTTAACTCTCCTCGCTTCCATGCGTATTGCTATCTTCCGTCATTTTGTCTTTCTCGTGCTTCTCCCGGTTTACACTTTTTTCCTTCACTCCTCTTTTCTGGTTCCTTTGTGCAATGTCCACAACTTTTTCTTCAATTTTTTACTTTCCCCATACCAGGTCGGTCGATCATATTTGCCTTGAACGGAGATGTTCAGCCTAGGATAAAAGCTCCTTTTCCTTTCCAGAACATTCTGTCTAGGCCATGGTCCGTCAAGATTAGCCTGACGACGGAACATCCTGTTGGATACACCTGGTTAAACCATGGATTTGTGGATTGAGTTCTATTTTGCATTGTCGGAAAAATGGGCCGTCGGAGTAATGGGTTGTCGGAGTAATGGGCTGTCGGAGTTATGGGCTGTCGGAATAATGCTACGCATCCGCCCACAGCAGGGTGTGATATATCAATTTAGATATTTGAAAAAAATTGTGAAGGGGGAGAGGGGGGCTCTATAAATATCGCATAACAAATATATCAAGGACGGCAACATTCTTGCCCACTTGGGGCTTAAATTAAAGGTATTGCACGGGTCTTTAGTTGACTTAAGTGACTAAGTGGGTTAATGCACCTCAAGCCCACAGCAGGGTGTCGAATATCAACTTTGATATTTGGATTTGGGGGGGGGGGGAACCCTATTGCCACTTGGGGTTTAAATCAAAAGTATTGCCTGGTCCTTAACCTGTTTTAAGTGCATTGGTTAATTAAATTAGTTGCTTGACACCTTTAAATACACAATTTAAAAATAAATAGATAAAACAAAATAATACTATTTATTAAATAAATGTTACACGCACATGCAGGATTTATATTTTGTTTATTTTTATAATACGTATTGCTATATTTTTCTGATGTTCTATATTTACATTTTTTTGTAGATTGATGAGACGTCTTCATGTGAACGGGGAATCTTAGGACTTTATTTTGTTTGACAAAGCGCGGGCAAATCCAAATTATATACCGGTTTACATGAAAGTATATTAATTGTTTACGCTGTGTTTGTTTAAAGTTGGCCGACTGATTTCTAAGCTCGCCATCCCTAAAGACACATTTGTCTTCGTTATTAAGCTCAGTAAAGAGAAGGCATATTTTATGTGCGGGTGAACATGGGAAATGGAACATAAAATGTATTGTTTTTTTACTAACTGTCTGCACATTATTTCCACAGTACTGTGTCAAATGTCAACTTTGCATTGTGGAGGGGGGGGGGGAGGGGTCCAGAAATAGTTCCTGTATGCCCAGATGTCGATTCAATGTGTTGAATGTGCAATTACAGAAATATATTTATTATTGGTTGCTAGAAATCTTTAAAAGTACATTTTGTTCTTATTTGTTTTTTGGGTTTTGAGACATATCGCTTTATTGGTCGCTAGCTTAGTGGTCGATAAAAATTGGTCGCTAGCTTGAGCCTGGTGATTTTACTTGTTCTAGGCAAACTTCTTAAAAGGTAGATCCCATGGTGGAGTGCTTGTGGATCGGTATCCCCCTCCCCCTCACTAAAAATGGTTTCTTCGCTTTACACCACCTGTCTATAAAGAGGAAAGTAGCTATAGGTATATTTGCATTTAGACATATTCTTACCGAACTGTAATCGTAAATTGCAGTTTCGTCCATGGCTACAACGTTAGCTGCGTTTTGGATTTCAAAGGTGTGTAAACACTTCACTGCCTTGGGATTCAGAATAAAACCGAAGGGCCGAAGATGCACGTGACTTAAAAAGCTAAAAAAAATCGTGTACAGGGCGTGCGAAATTGCAAAGCCGCTGAACAACTTTTTCAGTTTCATTCTTCAAAGGAAATTACCGCCTTTTATTGTTTGTTCTCGGTGACAGTAAAGATACAGCGGGGTAACTTCAAAAAGCTTTGGAACAGTTTGTGAGGCCCTGCGTAAGGGGTAGCCAGGGATCGTATAATCACTAATATAATCACATGTTTTGCCACAGTAATCATTATTTTTTCCCTAAGCGCGATACTCAAATAATCAGAAATGACTTTGGGAATCAGATAATCAGGAACAATTACCCCTGTAAATAAAATTATCACTTTTAAATTGCCAAATAATCTAATAATCAAACACCTTATTCACAGGCTCGTTTGTCGGTGCCTTTCAGTGTTCAGATTTAAGTTTTGATGTTCAGTGCAGTGATATTTCTTCTTTTTTTTCCGCGCAAAACGCGTTTCTTTATTAAACTCTTCTAAATTTGGATGATCAATATATTATAAACCCTCTTAGTCTTCATGCCATATTGAATTTTTCATTTTTTGTTCGTTACATTTCGTTTTGGAAAAATTTCGTTTCGTTTCGTTTCGATCAATTTCGTTTCGTTTCGTTAGATTTCGTTTCGTTTCGTTCGGTTTCGTTTCGTTTCGTTTCTATTTCGTTTCGCACTTTACAGGTACCCCTATTACTTGTTATCTTAATTGTTAAGAAGAATGAAATTTACTGACAAAACGTTTTCAAATTCAATCACTCGCCGATAGCTATTAATAGCCTAATCACACAATCAGCATGTGCTTACCTTGATCTGTTACCGCACTTTAAACGAATGTTGACAGAAATATATGCTGGGAACCAGTACTTTATAATTCAATAATTTTCAAAAACACGATTTTTATTCATAAAAGTGAAAGATTAAAATGGGTTTTTCTAAAGTAAGCAATTTTAAATATTTTATATAAATAAGAAATAAACCAAACAAAAACAACAACAAACAAATCCGACAAGGAGACCTGTCCGTTTTCTCTTTGGTGTTGACATGCTTACAACTAAAATGTTGACTGAACTATAATTAATTACAAAATCTGTCCAGGTAAACTCTAATGACCGGATTTACATCGTAGGACCAGGTGACAAAATAAACCCATAAAACCAATTACCGTGACAAGTGTATCGATTAAGTTCGGACAACAATCAACTATGCATCTTTATAAAAGTAATCAAACAATTTGGCATAATTAACGAGGGAAAATATATTAATTTTGACACTTTTGTACTGAAAATTGTTTGGCGTATGGCGATATGCGAGGTTGGCATTATGTATAGGAGAATGTCCAAGTAACTCTCCATTCCTTACAAATAATGGAGCCGAGGCCCCTTCGGGGCCGATGCCCATTATTTTTAAGGAATGGAGAGATACGAGGACATTCTCCAACTTAAAATCCACCCACTGTACTTTATTAATTTTATTAATTATTAATCTTGTAACAAAAAAAAAGTCTGTGTATAGTATCTAAAGTACAAAGAGAAAAATAACTCCGCCCCTGTCCACATTGTTCATAACTCTCCATTCCTTAAAAATAATGGAGAGTTTATACAATAGATTTACATCACAGGTGGATTTTAAAACGAGGGAATTATAACGTATATAAAACGGGACTTCAGAAAATCGTGGCGATAAGCAAGTTTGGCGTTATAAACAGGGAGCACTGTATATGGGAAAAAAATCCACTCAAAATAGCAAACCTCTTTCTAATTGGCACCTGTCTATAAAGGGCACTTACATGTCCTCCCTTCAGTGCCCTTTATAGACAGGTTTGACTGTAGTTTCATAATTACATTTTGAGGTTATTTTGTCATTTTGTAGGTTTATTATTCAATTTTAAAGTTGAAAAGAACTGTGCCAAATGACTGTTTTCTCGTGAAAAGATGGAATTGGGTTATGTATTTTATATCACAAAGCATGTTGCAAAAACTGAATAAGGCTCCTTTGCAAAGTTAATGCGAACATGGAAAATACATCAGGTAATGAAGAATCAGTAAAATTTGACAGCTCTTTTGATATTTTGGCTTCCGGAATTGAAACAAATGTTTTAAAAGCATGGAAAGTGGTAGCTATGTCAGAGCTTTAGTCTCGGTGTCGTCAGCTTCTTAGAAAAGAAGGCATGTTGAGGCCACCAATTACAAATCCTTGTATTTGCAAAAAAATTAAATAAAAATAGAAAAACGTTTCAGAAACAAACTTTAATTGTGGCGCTCGAATGATAACAGTTCATATATGCAAATGTAGTTTTTATGTTATAACGTTCCTAAAGGGCAGATCAGTGAAGCAGCTCTAGAATCCATGAAGCAGAACAAATCTAGCGATTTCGAAGTGTAAGATCTCCCAACAGAAGACGTGAAAGTTGATGGGATACCACGACATGTGTATTATACAGCAAAAGCTATCCAAAGATTGACTTTGTAAGACGTCAAGTCGTCAGTGCCATGGTCCCCGACTGGTAGTTTTATAAATGAGCAATCTGTGACCTTACCGAATTTGTTGTGTTACTTGATTGCATGGGTTCTTCTGACTGAGGACCAATCAGATCGACCCATTTCAAACTTATAGGTTGAAATGTCAGAGGCGAACGGTAAGCGCGTTTTATTATTTGTACTGGACATCATATACAATGTCACTCGTTGTAAGGTGAAAACTGCGAAACGTGTAGGTCTGACTGTACTGTTAAAATCCTTACTGGTTCCGCCGAACTAGTAAAGGTTCGCCAAACACTTTCTAGAGTAGGTGATAGTTTTGACATTACAAACGGTCTCCTCCTAGATGTGGAAAATTTCCTATATATTGTCTACGCTTTTCCGTCAATTGGTGATATTAATGAGGTATGATTCCTTTCGTTGTGTTATTAAAAAAAACACCACAGTGGCATCAGCTACCAACTACAAAAGACGCTTTGCAGAAAAACAAAGAAGAAATGTTCAGGCAGCAGTGTGGAAACGCACCTCTCAGTCGATAATCGTTCTACAATAAGCTGAAAAACATGGATGGGTGATAGAGAAAAATATGTTGTCTGTAAACTGGATGGGCTAGCAGCCTGCATCTGAGGCACTGATGCTGCTCATTAGTTGAATAAATATTCTACATATATTTATCCTTCGGTTTGTGCCCAAAAAAATGCGTCTACAGGGGTATTCAGCACCAACAGTTGTTTCTGGGTCTAGCTGATGGAATAATAAGACAATTTTAAGACTGAGTTGAAAATCATACAAACCTGGCAACATTAAACAATGTACGTAAATACTATATTATTTTGCTGAATGCTATGTCATAATAGGAGTGAATGGAGACATTAAGCAAACATACCGACAATATGTTCAGAAAAGAAGAAGAAATACTTCAGGAATACAAAATGATTTCAAAGTCAAGTAACTTTTCCACTGAGCAAAAGAAGATAGTGTTGTTTTCGAAATAGCAAAATATATTTATAAACATGCAGGGATCCAAAGCGTGCTGTATTTGGCTTTATTTGTTTTTTTTTGTCCAATTATGAATTATCAATGTTCTTATATTTATAACATAGGTGTTAACCAATTATAATTTGAAAAAAATACCAATTCCCACATGTGATAATGGCACTAGACAAGGTGAAAACTTGTCCCTTTCTTATTTGCAATATTTTTGAATGATCTGGAAGATTTTTTAGAAAACGACAATGTTACAGGCCTTCTCACAATTTCACAAGATATTGAAAATTTTATGAATGTATATATGAACATATTTTTATTGCTTTATGCAGATGACACCGTCCTAATGGCAGAAACCCCTGAAGACCTTCAAAAACAATTAAATATTTTCCATCATTATTGCTTGGCTTGGATATTAAAAGTAAATATAGACAAAACTAAAATCGTATGCTTTACAAATGGAAGATTACCACAACATTTACAATTTACAAATAGCAACAGCGAAATTGAAATTGTGAAGGAATTTCATTATTTGGGTTTATTATTGACAAAAACGGGAAGCTTTAAAAGGGCAATTAAAACACTTGCTGATAAAGGGACCAAAGCAATGTACGAAATCCTGAAAAGAGGAAAATTCCACAATCTTTCTATTTCATGTCAACTTGATTTATTTCATAAAGTGGTAAAACCTATATTACTTTATGGTTGTGAATTATGGGGATTAAGTAACTGTGATATAATTGAGAGAGTACATTTGAAATATTGTAAGCTTCTACTAAATCTCAAATCTTCAACTCCAAATTGTATGATTTATGGTGAATTGGGACGCTATCCCCTCTATATAGATATAAAACAGCGGATGGTGTCATACTGGATCAAACTTATAACAGGAAAACAATCAAAAAATTTGCTCTGTTGTGAATCGTTTAATGTACCATTTATGTAATACACAGAATGCAAATTTTTCTTGGTTAAACAGTGTAAAAACTATTTTAGATGAATGTGGTTTTTCGTATATTTGGGAAACACAAATTTTCATTAGTGAAGTCTGGTTAAAATCCAATATAAAAATGAGATTGCACGATCAATTCCAGCAAACATGGCGGGAAACATTACACAATTGTTCTAAAACCCTAAATTATTGTATTTTTAAAGAAACGTTTATTTTTTAACAATATTTTGATATTTTAGACGAAAAAGATTTCTTATCTCTATGTAAATTTCGAACAACAAACCATACACTGCCAATAGAACATGGAAGATGGAATAACATACCGCGCGAAAATAGAAAATGTAATTTATGTAATTTAGAAGAAATTGGTGATGAATTCCATTATATTTTAAATTGCCCATATTTTAAGCAAAATAGAGATATATATATCAAGAAGAGATATACAAAAAGACCAAATAGTATTAACTTCTTGGGGATTATGGCGTCAACAAATAGACTGAATCTGACTAATCTATGTAAATTTATACGGATCGTAAATGAAGGGGTGTGTCCTCCTAGTTAACTGTTTTCCTGTGTTCTAATATTGTATATATATTGTATATATTGTATATAATTGTGTCTATGTCTTCTCTGTAACTATGTCATTTGGTGATGAGAATAAAGATATATATGTATATCACAACAATACTGAACTGTCACTGTAATTCATGAATCGAAAGAAGCAAACAATGACATTAACAGAAATCAACAACAATAAGTCAGCAAATAAAATCTGAAAAACAAAAGCAGCAAAGCGAAAACAGTAAAGATAAATCACATTTACCGAACCTACATAATCAACTCATCAAATGAAATCATAAGATATGGACACAAGCGAGATATATATATTCCATATGCAAGTTCTGCTCAAGATTTGCTACGTGTAAATTGAAAATCCGAAATGGAAAAATTAAAATCGTCTCTTTGTCGTTGTTTTCACTCTTAATCATGCAGCCCTTATTGCCAAGTTATATGTGTGTTCAAGGTATGGAGTAGCCCTATCTGTACCTTTGGTGGCCTTTATTTTCAGCTCAATATGATAAATGTTATCAACACAGACATCAAACTTGGAATTATTTAGTGAAAGGGCATGATCTATATCGCGGAATGTGAAATTAATGGGTAGGCTAGCTCATTTCCCAATATTAACAGAAACCCCTTTATGAACTCTGTTTAATAATAATATTGGGACAAGTGGGAAAGAAGATGTCATAGTTGATACCCAAAGGAATACCGACTCCTATTGAAAACCGTGTTCGATGTTGAACGAATTTGTTTTTAAACTTCTAATTTTAATCAATGACCTCACATCCTTAACTCATTTGGAGATAGTATGCATGTTTTCTCTTTCACGCTTTGTCAATCTTCAGCAACATCTTTAATTTCAAAATTATTCCTTCAATTTCTGGACTTTGACTCACAATGATTTGGCTATTTGGCTAACGCATCTCGTAGAAAAGTGTTGTTTGATCAAATGAAAATGCAGCTAAGCAAATTATTTCACAGATATGTGTCATCTTTTGTTGTGAGTCAATAGCGAATATACAATTGTTTTATTTTTTTTTGGAGGGGGGCTAAATTCTGTCTGTACATAGTCATATTTAGGTACGATAGCGAAGTGGTCATGAGTACTACATGTTATAATAATATGACTAGGAATGTCAATGGCTGTAAATTAACTAAAACACTTACCAAAGATCGTCACAGATACCAATAACAGAAACGACGATAGCAACATTGTAAAACTGTTTACATATCTATGTACCTATGTTTATTTACAGGTAACTTCCTAGTTCATGTACGAGTGTATTTTATTATTTACAATTTAAATCATTAAAATACATACCGTGAATATATGATAAAGAGAAACCCATTATGTAAGAGTTCATATGCATAGATCATATATATATATAAACATGAACATTATCCTCTGTTACGCTTAAGACGTTTTTCTTCCTTATTAGAAGTTTTAAACAGATTTTTAGTTAGATAATATCACACACTATCTTAAAAAAAATAAATGTACACGACATGAATACAATGATGCTTACAAACAAAAATGTGTTCTGCTGATGAGAGTAATGACAAAGATACAAAAACATCTATACAGTTATTCTATCTTTAGAAAGAACTTAATGTTTCATTTAATGGATTTTCTAAGCTTTAAAATATTTCATGTAGATATTTTAAACCTATGCCTGTTGTCGATATACAGCTACTGATTATCCCTTGAGTAACCTCAAACTTTCCTTGCATGTAATAAAGGAATATATATTTTCATACGTTGGTCGGTGATAACATTTTTGATAGTTTTAAAACGTACATATTGTCACGCGCAATATTAGAAATAGGTGCAATGTCATAGGAAAATGTCCACTCTGATTAGCACAAAATTCATTAGAAAACTGCAAAACAATCAACAGAATATCACGTCTTTCTAACGATTTGAGAGAGCGTGGCATAGGCTGTTGGAATAGATTATGGTTGTAGAAGTTTTACGTTGTATCTTGCCCAACGTGCCGTAGACGTTTTAAAACGATATTTGTTGTAGTGGCTTTTCAGGAATGCTCTAGGCTGCTACAATGGCTATTGGTGGTTGATGCTTTACGTTGTAATGTTCCCAATGTGATGTAGGCTGTTACAATTGCTATTGGATGTAGAAGTGTTATGTTGTATCCCCACAATGTACCGTAGGCCGTTAAAATGACAATAGAGTGTAGAGTCCTTACACTATAGCCCCCACTACCTTCCCGTAGACTACTTAAATGGATATTGGTTGTAGAGGTTTTAAGTTGTAAAACAAAAACACAGAGCTCTCAGCAAATTATTTATGAGACAAATGACTGATTATGACAAGTGCAAATATCCAATAATTAACTGAATTAACTAGAACATCATACTTGTATGGTTGTAGATAACGATAGCATAATTATGTAACAGTCTGTCACGCTCTATAGCATCTACCAAAAACAAGAGGTCCGTCGTGGTCGTGATCGCATGGAAGTTGGATTTACAACTACCTGTGCAATCAGTGTCTATCACTACTAAAGTGGTGAGTTCGAATCCCGCTCATGGCGAGGTGTACTCGATACAAGATCATGTGATGAGGTTTGTCAGATCGTGGTTTTCTTCGGGTACTCCGATTTCCTCCATCAATAAAACTGACCGTCACGATATGACTGGAATGTTGTTGAAAGTGGCGTTATATTATGTAAAGTACATCCTTATTATTTGGTGTATGTATATTGCGAGCTACACTTGAATTCATGTTTTTATTCAACATATTTCTGTACGCGGTATTTGTCATGCACATAATAGCTATAGTCACATGAAATCCCACAGTAACGATATTTTCTGTGAGATTTCTTGGTAGTAATAGTGTGTCCACTTTTCGACGACAGTGAGTAGGTATTGCAGGAACAGAAAATAAGCTATATATTACTTACCAAAGATCACAATAAATACCACAGACAGCAACATCGTTAACTTAGTATCTTACTTCCTGGTTCATATGGTTTAGCCCAGAAATATTACTTTATTTTTAATATATACTTAGTTGAAGTGTTCAAATAGTTTTTAAGAAGATGTCTATAAATATTTAGTAGTATTTCAAGTACCATTGATATATATATCTAGTGTATGTCTGTACAATGACATCCACTCAATGTAAATATTCCCAGGGAATCGAGAATACCGGATAGTGTATTGCTTCTGATAATTCGACCCAGCAGTGTTGAATGTTATATGTTTTGGCTGACAACATTGTTATTTTTGACAATGGTTTTTTTCTCTTAGCAGATTTGGAAAGCACACCGTTGGAACACTGCAATACAGTACTTTCTTTACATAATTACAAGACATTTAGCACCATTCGAGGTTAGGATTGGTTCCATTTGGTTGAGCAGGATATCAAAATGTAAAAAGAAAAACGACGATGGACGATTGCCACGAAGACATCAAATAATAATAAACAAACTTACTTAGACTTCAGTCAGGTGAGCATGAAATGAAAATAAAAACACAGAGCTCTCATTTATTTATTTATAAGACCAAATGACAGGTTAATACAACTGGGTGAGTGATTGTTGTTAAACGTCAACTCGGTAATGTGTTCATCTATATCACGGCGAGAACAAGTTAATGTTCAAAGATATGATGATGAGGTCTACTTTGTTCTAGAATAGTGCTAGCTTATTGAAACAAGAATTTACGGGTACATATGTCGTTCAACTCAGACACATTATCCTGATTCCAAGCCAACCAGTTTTTGCTCTTTCTCCTTAAATGCTGCATGGTTAACAGAGAAGTAACAAATACCAATTTCATAGTTTATAGTTTGTCCTGTTCGGGGCACGAACCCACGATCTGCCGCTCTCGAGGTGAGCACGCTGATTATTACAACATCGATGCGGTTTCCTTGGTTCTGATGACAATAATAAAATAGTACACATTTTACAGGTATTCATGCAACAGGTGACCGTTTACACATTTCATCGGCTCACAATGTCCCATGTTATTAATCAAATAAAGCTAATGTAGGACTTCATTGGTCTTCATTAAAGTTATCCACTGTGTAGGACTGCATTGGTCTTCATTAAACGTAATCAACTATGTAGGACTTCATTGGTCGTCGGTAAACGTAATGCACAATGTAGAACTTCATTGGTCTTCATTAAGCGTAATTCACTATGTAGGACTTCATTGGTCTTCATGAAACCTAATTCACTATGTAGGACTTCATTGGTCTTCATTAAACGTAATCCACAATGTAGAACTTCATTGGTCTTCATTAAGCATAATCCACAATGTAGGACTTCATTGGTCTACATTAAGCGTAATCCACTATGTAGGACTTCATTGATCTTCAATAAGCGTAATCCACAATGTAGGACTTCATTGGTCTACATTAAACGTAATCCACTATGTAGGACTTCACTGATCTTCACTAAGCCTAATCCACAATGTAGGACTTCATTTCTCTTCATTTAACGTAATCCAATCTATAGGACTACATTGCTCTTCATTTAAAGTAATCCACGCTCATAGGACTTCAATGATCTTCATTTAACGTAATCCACCCTACAGGACTTCATTGATCTTCATTTAACGTCGCACTATAGGACTTCATTGATCTGCATTTAACGTATTCCATACTATGTGACTTCATTGATCTTCATTTAACATAATCCTCACTATAGGACTTCATTGATCTTCATTTAAAGTCATCCACACTATTATGGGACTTCATTGATCTGTATTTAACGTCATCCACGCTATAGCACTTCATTGATCTTCATTTAACGTCATCCAAACTATAGGAAGGACTTCATTGATCTTCATTAAACGTATTCAACAGTGTAGGACTTTATTGGTCTTCATTAAACATAATCCACTATGTAGGAAAATTGAAAATTATACTCCTTGGGCTTGTTCGATGTATGAAGAGTCTTGTGCGAATATATTTTTATGGGCCGAAGCCACCCCTCTTGGTGAAATGATGCGGTAATAAAAGACTTTTCAATATGGAAGTAAAATCCCATCCCTCACACAACTAGGGAACAGAGCTATTATTAAGAACACTATAATCTTGTAAATTATGCATAATATATTTAATTTTCGGGACACAGAAGTTGTCGGACTACAAAAGAAAGCAGATGACCTAATTCATTATCTAAATATTAACTAGTATACAAGGCCATCGTATGACATACTAGTGAACCAATAGTCAACTTAAAACCTAAAAATAATTGTCAAAAGCATCTTTTGTCATCTGTACATTAGTACTGACAGAATACTTATCAGTACGATGTTGATATCTTCCGAAAAAAAGCTTTTTGAAAGATAACATTCTTCACAAATCCTGGATTTAATATTTTAGTATTAAGAATAAGGTGACGTTGTGAAAAGTCCGAATACAAACTGTAATATCGACCATAGTGAGTCAATTGTGAAATATTACCTCTACACGCGGGAGAGGTTGGTATGTTACTATCAAGAAGAGGAAAATTTATAATGGGAAAATTGAAGTCGTCTCTTTTGTAATAAACTGAACAAAACTTTTAACGGCTGAAACAAAAAATACTTATCACTTCTCAGAAAAGCCAGGCGAACATCTGGCTTTGGGATTTTTGCAAGCCAAGCCATAGACCGATTTTACTGGCGTTGGTCATCAGACCACCGGCTAATTTCGAAGACTGTAGAAAGTTTACCATTGATGTCAATTGTTATGTAAATGTCAAGAAATGGGACAGAGGATGCTGTTTCTGTTGTTTCCTTTATCTCAAGTTCTTTTGGGAAATACTAATGGAATCCAGTTAGCAAAGGTTTGATTATTTATTGACAGAACACCATCACTATGCCTGAAAGTTAGATTAATAACCATATCGATAAGGCGTGTTGTATGTCACTAAACAATACATACCTAAAATGGAACTAATGGTCTGAATTAAACCAAATGATTATCTCAAAAACAAAAACAATAACAAAATATAATTATGTTGATAAAATTGTTGGCCATTGTGTTGTCTGTCATTCGATTTACAGATTCTGATTCATCATTCTTCAAACTCTTCTTGTCATAGACAATCTTTAAAATGAATGAATAACTACAACCATGATTTGTTGTCATTTATGGTAAAGGACAGATGTGTCAAAAAAGTTAACATACAAACAACGGATAAATAATAACAGAGTACAACTCATGACAATAAACATATCACAATGAAGTATTAGTAAAATGAAAACCCTAAATATCACATCGTCAATATAAAAGTGGTGGGCTTACACTAGTTTTATCATCCCATTTTTGTGAGTATGTGAGTAAATTACCAACCCTCACATACATCCGGACGAACAAATGACAACCAAAAGAAGTGTTGTCTCTTTTAGGTAATGTCTTATTGTTTACCTTCTTTGTTCTTTACACAGTCATACACGTTAGGTTTATCTTGTTGACCCAGTGCTTCATAATGTTCTGTGGTACTAGGATATATAAGATTACATTGTACCTAACAGATGAACAAAGCTGTGGGAAAATAGGGCAATATGATCAAATGAATAAATCATTAAAATTGCATTAATAAAGGGTCATAGTTTGTATATAGAATGAAACCGGTTTACATTAGGCGGTGCTATACTGTGATATGTTTGGGCAGTAAACGGTGATAGAGTGACAGTTCACGCCTATTATGAATCCGTTGTGTGGTAAACGATACTGTTGTCATTGTTAACGCATACTGTGAGACCGTTGGACATTAACATCTCTGTAATAATTTACACATAATCTGAAACCATTGTACTGTAGAATTTAGTCCAATAATAAATAATCTCCACATTTAACTTAAATATGTCTAAGCCACCTATAAACAACACGGCTAGATTTTATTGTTTGTAGTTTAGACATGAATTGAATTTTTTGGACACTGTCTTGTCATGGGTTACGCCGTTGGTTGGGAGATTGTAGTACTACAATACAACGGACCTCCAATATATAATTGACCATATTGCTGAAAGGGACAGTAAAAACTCTAAGAAAAAACAAGCAAATAGATAGTACAGTTGTCATGCATAAAGTGACACCGTTCTGTAGAATATCATATTGTCACAACTCAAATACGATGTGAAACCGTTGTTGATAATATTGTACTCTGCTGTTGAAAGCGTTGGGTCGTGGGTTCTAGAAATTTACTGAGGTCATCAATTTATAGCAGTCTGCCTTAGGTGGTAGAATGCAGTAATAAACAGAGGTCATATGTTTATAGCTATATGTCTTGGCTTAAAGATAGCAAACAGTGTGTGTCTTATTAGATACTTACGGTGGAGATTGCTTTTGTTCTGAAATATAAAATATAGTTGTACATTTCTTGATCAAATTTCAACGCTATATATTGACGAATCAAACATGACAACAGAGCTTCGTCGTGTGCCGATGTCAGTATCTAAATTTTCATATGATAGTTAATGGCGTTACCAGTCTTGTGTTATAATAGAATGTTGCTATATGTTGCGTGTTGTAAAAAATATTGTCATCTGGTTTGTGTTACAAATTGTATACAAAGGTACCTGTGCTAATGTATGAATTTGCAAATAACATTAATATGCCTTACACAATATGTTTTACTATAAAAAAGTAGCAGGACAATTTTGTATGTTATACGGAAAATTTAATGACAAGGGAAACATCCCGGTGAACAACCCAAGCATACATATTGTAGAGGAAAACAATGGGATGTCAAAAGTGTCCGGTCTACAACCTCTGACAACCGAGTGTGTTGAAAATCCTTTTTTCAGTTAGGTTCCGTAATTGTATTTTCTATACCGGAAATAACTTCTGAATAGCACCCAGGTTATAAACTTCTAAGAGTAGTTTTTGGATAATAAATCAGTTATTGCCTTCAAATGAGATGAACATCAAGTTGTCAACTTTTAACAGGTTGTTTACCCTCGGGTTGACAACTTAGCTGTTCACCTCATATGAAGGCTATACTGATATGTAAGGATTTAATCGTCGATTTTTAATCAGGGTAGTATTAAACACTTGCATTGGCGTATAATTTAAGGATTAGGCCTACGAAACTAGATTAATTGCAAAGTTAAGCTAGTCACAGCATATAGTTTTCTTTCATTTATTGGTGTATGCAATTAATGTTCAACTTATATACTTTAATTGATCCCGAGTGTGCGCATTGAATGTAGTATTCAATTAGTGGCCATCACTCATTATTTACTATTTACGTAAATGTAAGGTACACATAATTACCGACAAGTACCCGATCACTAATTACTAGTGTACGACCTTTAAATATGTTAGACCAACATATAAGTGTTGCCTGTTTGATATCTAGTAATGAAAAGTACATATTTAATCCAGAGGTTTGAAATTAAATAACTCATTCATCAACAACGTATATTTCTTTACAATAGAAATAACACTACAACTGTATCTTACCCTTTCCACTTGATAAATCAGCATATGTATTTGGAGTGTCTTTCATGCCTAGCACTTCGTATGTCTTTATAGAACTATAAGATAGATTAGTAAATAGTATACACATACGAACTGTCAAGAAATGTTTGATGATATCAAAAGTGTAATCAGAAGCGTGAGTCCACGGATAGACAATACAATGGTCAAAAGGAAAGAGAAACAAAAGGGCAAACAATGATCTACACAACATGGCGAGTTCTTTTTCATCTTGGCGAGTAATAGTTTGTTCACACTCCATTTTGGCGAGTGTTTGAAAAAAAATGGTTTCCCACACTGCCAACACCACATAAGAAAATAAAGATCGAGCAACACGGACCCACATTTAAAATAAGTAGATATCAAAATTAGTGCACACAATGCGTTTTGGAATAACCTTCAACTTTGTCAAAGTGTTGTATTAAAAACTATAATCTGATTATCTAGAACAATGTATACAAAGTAATACCTATTATGTTTGAAGAGATCTCTTTATTTCTGCAAGAATTGCTTTTTGACCATCAGTAACACATTTGTTACTGATCAAATTGCATGTTCACAATATGCCATTTGCCATGATTTGGTTTCTAGTTAACTTCCTGTTATATATAATAAATTAATTTATTTTGATACTCACGGAGTTTCTACTCTCTTGTTCCGTGGATCTGAATAATTCATTGGTAAGGAGAAGTAAAAAATCATTGTACAGTGTAAGAGCAAACAAAACCTTGTAATTCAATATGAAGTTGCATATCATTTTACATCATACTGTTAAGAAAAAAAATGAAATAATGAAAATAAATTACTTCCAAGATCCAGATTTTTCCAGCACAAAATATATTTTTCACAAAATATATGACGACGGAAATAGAGGTTCTGTATTGAAACAGATATATTATGTGGTGAGTTAAATCCGAAAACGTGGCTACGGCGAGTTAGACCCAAAAAAGTAGAATTTAACCCGAGTACCTGGATACGGTATGTTTGACCAGTCGCTTACCTGTAACTATTGTATCTACATATCTTAAGAACACATCCATTTACTAAATATTCACTGATAATGTAGACTTTTATAAATTGTATTAGTTATCGGTTTATATATACGATATACAGTTGTAAATTATACAAGACAGTAAGGGAGATTAACATACTGATATTGATTTTTCCATTATTAAGACAATCGTATTAGGGCATTCGGTCTGACGGGTCAGATATGTTTGATTGCTAATTCATTTTATCACCAGTTTGTTTGTAAATACAATGTGAACATAGTGGAATAATAAAAACCATGAAGCAGCATATGTGTTTACTGTTTACAGCTCATGTTTTATATATGAATTATCTAATTAGTTTTAAATTGCAAATATTATTCTTGTATTTAAGAGCAAGAAGTCACCATGATTAATCCTCAAGCGCAATATAATCTCAATATAATCAGCATACACATGCAAAACATACCTATGAGCAGCACAAATACTCTATCAAAGCACTCTGTATCAATTCTTAGTTGAAATTTACATTTTTCGTCGTTAAAATATTATAATTCCTCTGCACTGAATAGTAATTATAGTCATTGGCACTGCATAGCGTTATTCTAACAATGTTTACTGAGGTTTTCAGACTTCATTTGGCGTTGTTTTTGTCGTTTGTTTGTCGATAATTAGTGTATTTTGTTGATTAGTAATTAGGTTATTG
The DNA here is from genome assembly GCA_963680875.1 of Bathymodiolus brooksi. NCBI lineage: Eukaryota > Metazoa > Mollusca > Bivalvia > Mytilida > Modiolidae > Bathymodiolus > Bathymodiolus brooksi. The sequence continues at coordinate 69,787,874 of OY804578.1, read as the reverse complement.
TAGTACCAGAATTTAACCGGACAGACACGTTCATATTCCGTATGATGGCATCGTTCGGTAGTCCTTTAAAACTTTCTCCTTCTAGTCCAAAAAGGAGAAAAGAAACGTTGAACTGGGAGCAATGCATTATATGTTAAATCTTGTCTTCAGTGACAAGATTTCCTTAGGCGATGCTATAAATACAAGTCCAAATTTAAAGCCTCTGAGTTGGAAAATGATTTTCAAGTTGATGTTGAAGGTATTTCTGATGAACAAATTTTACACTCTGCTGTAGGTATCTTAAGACGTGATATTGAGAAGCTGAAAATCTCAGTGGAAGACTATCCAAAAAGCCAAACTACAAGCAGATTACTCTAATCTCAATAAATTCAGAGTTCGACTTGCAACAAAAAAAAGAAGCAAGCCTGGCCAAGTTACCACCATCGAACCGACATTCCATCAGTATGTACTAAGAGCATCTGTGCAAACCTATATCTGGAAATCCTCACAAAAAGCGCAGTCCCCTGTTAGGTCTCCGTTAATGTTCGGATGTGAAAACAAGTGTGGTCTGGTACCTGTCTTCTTCCTGGGACAAATGTCATCACACTTCCTGCAGGATCTCGTGTGCAGTTGCAAAGGCAAATCAATTTATTCCAGTAGCTGTGTTTGTTTTGAACAGATTATGTCGTGCACAGATCTTTGTCCCTGTTATGGTAGCGACATATGTAAAAATGCCATAACAAAGAATGTTACCTTACTGTAAGACGATGGTCATGATGTCTGAAATTTAGTAGATTTTTACAAGGCTTTGTTGCTGTGGACAAAATTATCTGCCATGTAATGTCGTGACAAATCAACAATAGTCATTTGGTAGTTAGATAGCGATGTTGTTCTGTCATTTGATTTGAACCAGGATAGTCCTATTTATACTGACTAATATAAATGAGTTGTTATCGACTTATATGCTTATTTTGGTGTGCTATGACCTCTTTAGGTTATACAGCATTCGTTGTAACGAACGCGGAACAAAAACATTGATTAAGAATACCAGACAGTCATATCAGTGACAGGAACAAGAACAATGATGTTTATGTACTAGTGAAGGACGCCCACCCCCTCCCCTTTTTTCTATACGCCAGAGAATTTTTTATTTATGAAATAGAAGTTAAATTTCGTTGTTAAAAAATAGTATCAATGTTATCATCAACTAATTAAAGCACATTCAGGTCAAGACGTTTCCATACAAAGGTCAAGGTCAGGTCGCGATTGGCGACATTAAAAATGTGAAGGAAACTGACTATGTCATCAAAACCTGCAAAAATACAAATTTTTTTCACAACTAACCCTTCAAGTCTATATGAAAGACTTAATAGTGTATACCAAAGTTTGCAAAAAACGATAATGTCATCCCTTTGTGGGAACTGAATTCAAGGGGAGCAACCCAAATGTTATAACTCATATATTTTCTTAAAATTTTGGGTAGAACGATTATCTCCCTTTTTAAGGAAATGCAACCAGTCCCCTTTTTTACGACCCGACTATCTGGATAGAGTATGAATTCTTCTTTCCAATGATATATAATGTAGGTATATGTTCGGTGGGTACATTAGAGTAAAACAAAATCGTTCCCCGTCTACCGCACTATAGTGTATGTCTGTACAATGACATCCACTCAATGTTAATATTCCTAGTGAATCGAGACAATATACCGGATAGTGTATTGCGTCTAATAATTCGACCCAACAGTGTTGAATGTTAGATGTTTTGGCCGACAACCTTATTATTGTTGGCTATGCTATATTTCTCTCATAAGGATTCGAACGCTTTACATAATTACAAGACATATATCATCATCGGATGTTTGGTTTCATTTGGTAGGCCATGATATTAACATGCATCACAAATAACGACGATGAACGATTGCCATGAAGACACCAAATAACTTACTTGAGTCATGTGAGCATGAAATGAAAGCACAAACACAGAGCTCTCATCTATTTATCTATAAAACCAAATGACAACTGGAAATAGGCGTTTATTAAATGAATCAATTAGAACATCACATCTTTATGGTTGCAGATAAAGGGACAATCATTATGTCTGTCACCCTCAAAAACAACAGCCAAAAAGAAGACGCATATGCTTAAAATGAAGACTATTTTATTAGTCCCTACAAGACACAGAAAGCATGCTGTATAAATGAACATTGATGCAGTCAGAGTGTGGTCTTCAGTGGCGCGAGAACTGATATCTCAAAATAACTGTGAGTTGCTGCTGCCAGCTCTCTTCATGTAGTCATTTAATATTTACAGATGCAGACATACCACAACATGTTTCAATGCAAAGGTTGTTTTGTTTATCTGGAAAGAAGAATGTAGGTCACATATATTCTACACAATACAGTATCAAATGGGTAATTAAAAGCCGTAAATAACAAAAGGATAGACAATACAATGGCCAAACGAAAAAGGACAAAGGGACAAATGATCATCTACAAAACACTACACAGAAAACTAAAGATCGAGCAACGCGAACAACACTAAAACCGAAGGTGAAATCCGCTGCTTAGCAAAGTTGGCAGCTTCTTAAACAACACGAACATCATAAATAGAAATCATGTTGGACACCAGTATGCTTAAATCAATGCAAGTAACATTTGTAAAGCATGAACATCCTACAAAACAATAGGAGTGAAGACGAACAGAATAGTTGTTACTCGGAAATCGTCGCGTATTTCACATCATCTTTTATGGAACAAAAACATGAACACATATAATTGACAACATGAATAACACGAACCACACTAAAACATATGAAAAACGGAGTCGAACTCGGCTTCTCCGGAATGGTAAGCAGTTGCTGCGCCCCTAGGTGCATCTGTTGGTATCATACGTTTGATCATTGTTTTCAAATGGGACATTGCAATTCAAAGTCATGACACTGGATTCATTTTGTTTTCAGTTTAATTGAATACTTTGAATTGCTACGTGCAGAAATATATCAAGGCATAAGCTTTTACCCTTTACCTGACATTGGTGAAATTATGATATAATCTTTGATCATGTTTGGAACCTTTATATTTCTTAGAGAAATGGCTTAACCGATCTGCTACCAGCAATATAATTTTCAACGGCGTATGTTCGTATCCCGCTTTTATGAACAATAATAAGAAAAATGACAGATAATTCATCTAACTATAACACTGTTGGGTTGGATTTTCAGAAGTATATTTGAAATTTAACACAATTAGTATACTATGCAGTTCGGGTATATACATTCTATAGATATCACTGCACACTCACACTGTATATACATATATATGTATTCATTTAAAAACTATTTGAAAACTTCCGCTATTTATGTATTATACGAAGGTCACCTTGATTGACTAACCAATATGAACCAGGAAGTATAATACTCAGATAACGATGTTGCTGTCAACTTTACTCTCTGCGGTGTTTATTGTGTTCTTCGGTAAGTCACATACTTTACTTTATGCTACTGCAATAGCCACACATTGTTGTGAAATAAGTTACTGCTGGATTTCTTGTGACTACAGCGATTGTACCCATAAAAAGACTATGCATAAAAATATTTAGAATAAAAGTATGAATTCAAAGCGCAGCTCTTTGTATACATAAGCGTGTGTAGATGGTACATATATACTTAATATTATACTTTGACAGCAATCTAACTCCGCAATTTTTAATATATTGTATTGGATAATGAAGAATTCATTATACAGTTACAGGAAATAAAGTATATGTTACAAACGTCTAGAAGAAAGTGACAACCATACAATATATCTGTCCCACTGGATCACAAAGTTACTAAGGATACTAGGTTAATACTAAATATTATACACGTCTGAAAATTAAACCAAACAGTGCTAGAATTAGATTTTAGAGCTGTCACATTTTTGTTCTTCCCTCGACGGGATTTGAATCCACACCATTGATACACTGCAGCACCATTCTCTTAGCCTTACGTCCAGCGCCCTAGACCACTCGACCACATCCACTCCCTAAAAAAGGAGCTTCAATAATAGTAGTGTTACCTTTTATCTTAAGGAAAATCTAGGGATAAACGTAAGACATGTGAATAAGCGTTGTGTAGATTGTACATACATACTTAATATTATAATTTGAGAGCAATCTAATTCAGCAATTTTTAATATATTGTATAGGATAATGAAGAATTCATTATACAGTCACAGGAAATAAAGTATTTAAAGGTAATAACAAAATTACCGAACTCCGAACAATCTTACAAAGGGAAAGTCCAAACTCATTATTATATAAACAGACAAAATCAGTCAACAACCGAAAACTGTGAAAACCGTAATGACCCTGACTTGGTACAGGCATTTCTAAAGAAATGGTGGGTTGAATCAGAGTGTATATTATACAAACGTCTAGAAGCAAGTGACAACCATACAATATATCTGTCCCACTGGATCTCAAAGTTACTAAGGATACTAGGTTAATACTAAATACTATATACGTCTGAACATTAAACCAAACAGTGTTAGAATTATCATTAATGTCCTTTTTAATGCTTCACAAACGAATTTCATAGCAACTTTTTAAAAATACACATCGTCGTAGCTGTTTGATAGCACCTCTCTCTGAACTTTACCTATGTTCTATGCAAATAACAAACCATAGGGTGGTTCAAATTTCATTAGATTTAGTCATTAGAAAAGTGTATTGATGACTGTAATTTTTCTTGAAAGGCCTAAAGTAACAACTTGTTGGGATCCTTCGCATTCCTAGTATGTCATATATTTCATATTGTCTTGAAGTTTTCAGACATTCCCCTGTCGTCATTTCTCCTTTACACGTTTGCTTTTGATCCTCAGATCTTTGAGTTACGAAAGTGTTTTCATCATTTAATAGATAATATTTGTGTTTATCATTTATTACAGAATTTACTCGATCTTTAGTTTTATGCGTATGTTTCTTTTTTATCGTTGTTTGTCCCTTTGTTCTTTTTCTTTTGGCTATTGTGTTGTCTGTTCTGCTTCGATTTACAGGTTCTGATTACCCCTTTGGTATCTTCAAACTCTTCTTGAACTATATAAAGATTTATAAATGTATTTCTGTTCGCTTAAAATATTCAAGATGCTTGTTTTATTTTCTATTTCATCTTCAGAAATTAATTTTGGAATTAATCTTTTCTGTCGAATGTCTTTTCGTCAAATTAAAATGCTCTTGAATTTTGAAGTGTTGGCCTGGAGATACTATACCGGCTGTTTATGCATATACTGTATCTTTAACGACATACTACATCTCTGCAATTAAGCATCCATTGCAATTTTATGTAAACCATATTTTGATTAATAATAAATTTATTTATGTTTTCAAATATATATACGTCTGACAATTAAGCTAAACAGTGTTAGAATTAGATTTTAGAGCTGTCAATGTTTTGTTTTTCCCTCGACGGGATTTGAACACACACCATTGATACACTGCAGCACCATTCGCTTAGCCTTACGTCCAGCGCCCTAGACCACTCGACTACATCCACTCCCTAAAAAAGGGAGCTTCAATAATCGTAGTGTTACATTGTAGCTTTTCCCGTAAGGCAAATCTAGGGATACACGTAAGACATGTGTATAAGTGTGTGTAGATGGTACATATATACATAATATAATAATTTGACAGCAATCTAACTCAGCAATTTTTAATATATTGCATAGGATAATGAAGAATTCATTATACAGTCAAAGGAAATAAAGTATGTTATACAAACGTCTAGAAGCAAGTGACAACCATACAATATATATGTCCCACTGGATCTCAAAGTTACTAAGGATACTATGTTAATACTAAATACTATATACGTCTGAAAATTAAACCAAACAGTGTTAGAATTATCATTAATGTCCCTTTTAATGCTTCACAAACGAATTTCATAGCAACTTTTTTAAAAATAGACAGCTGTTTGATAGCACCTCTCTCTGAACTTTACCTATGTTCTATGCAAATAACAAACCATAAGGGGGTTCAAATTTCATTAGATTTAGTCATTAGAAAAGTGTATTGATGACTGTAATTTTTCTTGAAAGGCCTAAAGTAACAACTTGTTGGAATCCTTCGTATTCCTAGTATGTCATATATTTCATATTGTCTTGAAGTTTTCAGACATTCCCCTGTCGTCATTTCTCCTTTACACGTTTGCTTTTGATCCTCAGATCTTTGAGTTACGAAAGTGTTTTCATCATTTAAAAGATAATATTTGTGTTTATCATTTATTACAGAATTTACTCGATCTCTAGTTTTATGCGTATGTTTCTTTTTTATCGTTGTTTGTCCCTTTGTTCTTTTTCTTTTGGCTATTGTGTTGTCTGTTCTGCTTCGATTTACGGGTTCTGATTACCCCTTTGGTAACTTCAAACTCTTCTTGAACTATATAAAGATTTATACAAATATTTCTGTTCGCTTAAAATATTCAAGATGCTTGTTTTATTTTCTATTTCATCTTCAGAAATTAATTTTGGAATTAATCTTTTCTGTCGAATGTCTTTTCGTCAAATTAAAGTGTTCTTGAATTTGAAGTGTTGGCCTGGAGATACTATACCGGTTGTTTATACATATACTGTATCTTTAACGACATACTACATCTCTGCAATTAAACATCCATTGAAATTTTATGTAAACCATATTTTGATTAATAATAAATTGATTTATGTATGCAAAGTAAACCAAGCATATATACGTCTGAAAATTAAGCCAAACAGTGTTAAAAGTAGATTTTAGAGCTGTCAATGTTTTGTTTTTCCCTCGATGGGATTTGAACACACACCATTGATACACTGCAGCACCATTCGCTAAGCCTTACGTCCAGCGCCCTAGACCACTCGACTACATCCACTCCCTAATAAAGGAGCTTCAATAATCGTAGTGTTACCTTTTCTCGTAAAGCAAATCTAGGGATATACGTAAGACATGTGTATAAGCGTGTGCAGATGGTACATATATACTTAATATTATAATTTGACAGCAATCTAACTCAGCAATGTTTAGTATATTGTATAGGATAATGAAGAATTCATTATACAGTCACAAGAAATAAAGTATATTATACAAACGTCTAGAAGCAAGTGACAACCATACAATATATCTGTCCCACTGGATCTCAAAGTTACTAAGGATACTAGGTTAATACTAAATATTATATACGTCAGAAAATTAAACCAAACAGTGTTAGAATTAGATTTTAGAGTTGTCAAATTTTGTTTTTCCCTCGACGGGATTTGAACACACACCATTAATACACTGCAGCACCATTCGCTTAGCCTTACGTCCAGCCCCCTCGATCACTCGACTACATCCACTCCCTAAAAAAAGAGCTTCAATAATCGTAGTGTTACATTGTACCTTTTTCCGTAAGGCAAATCTAGGGATACACGTAAGACATGTGCATAAGTGTGTGTAGATGGCACATATATACTTAATATTATAATTTGAGAGCAATCTAACTCAGCAATTTTTAATATATTGTATAGGATAATGAAGAATTCATTATACAGTCACAGGAAATAAAGTATATTATACAAACGTCTAGAAGCAAGTGACAACCATACAATATATCTGTCCCACTGGATCTCAAAGTTACTAAGGATACTAGGTTAATACTAAATACTATATACGTCTGAACATTAAACCAAACAGTGTTAGAATTATCATTAATGTCCTTTTTAATGCTTCACAAACGAATTTCATAGCAACTTTTTAAAAATACACATCGTCGTAGCTGTTTGATAGCACCTCTCTCTGAACTTTACCTATGTTCTATGCAAATAACAAACCATAGGGTGGTTCAAATTTCATTAGATTTAGTCATTAGAAAAGTGTATTGATGACTGTAATTTTTCTTGAAAGGCCTAAAGTAACAACTTGTTGGGATCCTTCGCATTCCTAGTATGTCATATATTTCATATTGTCTTGAAGTTTTCAGACATTCCCCTGTCGTCATTTCTCCTTTACACGTTTGCTTTTGATCCTCAGATCTTTGAGTTACGAAAGTGTTTTCATCATTTAAAAGATAATATTTGTGTTTATCATTTATTACAGAATTTACTCGATCTTTAGTTTTATGCGTATGTTTCTTTTTTATCGTTGTTTGTCCCTTTGTTCTTTTTCTTTTGGCTATTGTGTTGTCTGTTCTGCTTCGATTTACAGGTTCTGATTACCCCTTTGGTATCTTCAAACTCTTCTTGAACTATATAAAGATTTATAAATGTATTTCTGTTCGCTTAAAATATTCAAGATGCTTGTTTTATTTTCTATTTCATCTTCAGAAATTAATTTTGGAATTAATCTTTTCTGTCGAATGTCTTTTCGTCAAATTAAAATGCTCTTGAATTTTGAAGTGTTGGCCTGGAGATACTATACCGGCTGTTTATGCATATACTGTATCTTTAACGACATACTACATCTCTGCAATTAAGCATCCATTGCAATTTTATGTAAACCATATTTTGATTAATAATAAATTTATTTATGTTTTCAAATATATATACGTCTGACAATTAAGCTAAACAGTGTTAGAATTAGATTTTAGAGCTGTCAATGTTTTGTTTTTCCCTCGACGGGATTTGAACACACACCATTGATACACTGCAGCACCATTCGCTTAGCCTTACGTCCAGCGCCCTAGACCACTCGACTACATCCACTCCCTAAAAAAGGGAGCTTCAATAATCGTAGTGTTACATTGTAGCTTTTCCCGTAAGGCAAATCTAGGGATATACGTAAGACATGTGTATAAGTGTGTGTAGATGGTACATATATACATAATATAATAATTTGACAGCAATCTAACTCAGCAATTTTTAATATATTGCATAGGATAATGAAGAATTCATTATACAGTCAAAGGAAATAAAGTATGTTATACAAACGTCTAGAAGCAAGTGACAACCATACAATATATATGTCCCACTGGATCTCAAAGTTACTAAGGATACTATGTTAATACTAAATACTATATACGTCTGAAAATTAAACCAAACAGTGTTAGAATTATCATTAATGTCCCTTTTAATGCTTCACAAACGAATTTCATAGCAACTTTTTTAAAAATAGACAGCTGTTTGATAGCACCTCTCTCTGAACTTTACCTATGTTCTATGCAAATAACAAACCATAAGGGGGTTCAAATTTCATTAGATTTAGTCATTAGAAAAGTGTATTGATGACTGTAATTTTTCTTGAAAGGCCTAAAGTAACAACTTGTTGGAATCCTTCGTATTCCTAGTATGTCATATATTTCATATTGTCTTGAAGTTTTCAGACATTCCCCTGTCGTCATTTCTCCTTTACACGTTTGCTTTTGATCCTCAGATCTTTGAGTTACGAAAGTGTTTTCATCATTTAAAAGATAATATTTGTGTTTATCATTTATTACAGAATTTACTCGATCTCTAGTTTTATGCGTATGTTTCTTTTTTATCGTTGTTTGTCCCTTTGTTCTTTTTCTTTTGGCTATTGTGTTGTCTGTTCTGCTTCGATTTACGGGTTCTGATTACCCCTTTGGTAACTTCAAACTCTTCTTGAACTATATAAAGATTTATACAAATATTTCTGTTCGCTTAAAATATTCAAGATGCTTGTTTTATTTTCTATTTCATCTTCAGAAATTAATTTTGGAATTAATCTTTTCTGTCGAATGTCTTTTCGTCAAATTAAAGTGTTCTTGAATTTGAAGTGTTGGCCTGGAGATACTATACCGGTTGTTTATACATATACTGTATCTTTAACGACATACTACATCTCTGCAATTAAACATCCATTGAAATTTTATGTAAACCATATTTTGATTAATAATAAATTGATTTATGTATGCAAAGTAAACCAAGCATATATACGTCTGAAAATTAAGCCAAACAGTGTTAAAAGTAGATTTTAGAGCTGTCAATGTTTTGTTTTTCCCTCGATGGGATTTGAACACACACCATTGATACACTGCAGCACCATTCGCTAAGCCTTACGTCCAGCGCCCTAGACCACTCGACTACATCCACTCCCTAATAAAGGAGCTTCAATAATCGTAGTGTTACCTTTTCTCGTAAAGCAAATCTAGGGATATACGTAAGACATGTGTATAAGCGTGTGCAGATGGTACATATATACTTAATATTATAATTTGACAGCAATCTAACTCAGCAATGTTTAGTATATTGTATAGGATAATGAAGAATTCATTATACAGTCACAAGAAATAAAGTATATTATACAAACGTCTAGAAGCAAGTGACAACCATACAATATATCTGTCCCACTGGATCTCAAAGTTACTAAGGATACTAGGTTAATACTAAATATTATATACGTCAGAAAATTAAACCAAACAGTGTTAGAATTAGATTTTAGAGTTGTCAAATTTTGTTTTTCCCTCGACGGGATTTGAACACACACCATTGATACACTGCAGCACCATTCGCTTAGCCTTACGTCCAGCGCCCTCGATCACTCGACTACATCCACTCCCTAAAAAAAGAGCTTCAATAATCGTAGTGTTACATTGTACCTTTTTCCGTAAGGCAAATCTAGGGATACACGTAAGACATGTGCATAAGTGTGTGTAGATGGCACATATATACTTAATATTATAATTTGAGAGCAATCTAACTCAGCAATTTTTAATATATTGTATAGGATAATGAAGAATTCATTATACAGTCACAGGAAATAAAGTATATTATACAAACGTCTAGAAGCAAGTGACAACCATACAATATATCTGTCCCACTGGATCTCAAAGTTACTAAGGATACTAGGTTAATACTAAATACTATATACGTCTGAACATTAAACCAAACAGTGTTAGAATTATCATTAATGTCCTTTTTAATGCTTCACAAACGAATTTCATAGCAACTTTTTAAAAATACACATCGTCGTATCTGTTTGACAGCACCTCTCTCTGAACTTTACCTATGTTCTATGCAAATAACAAACCATAGGGTGGTTCAAATTTCATTGGATTTAGTCATTAGAAAAGTGTATTGATGACTGTAATTTTTCTTGAAAGGCCTAAAGTAACAACTTGTTGGGATCCTTCGCATTCCTAGTATGTCATATATTTCATATTGTCTTGAAGTTTTCAGACATTCCCCTGTCGTCATTTCTCCTGTACACGTTTGCTTTTGATCCTCAGATCTTTGAGTTACGAAAGTGTTTTCATCATTTAAAAGATAATATTTGTGTTTATCATTTATTACAGAATTTACTCGATCTTTAGTTTTATGCGTATGTTTCTTTTTTTATCGTTGTTTGTCCCTTTGTTCTTTTTCTTTTGGCTATTGTGTTGTCTGTTCTGCTTCGATTTACAGGTTCTGATTACCCCTTTGGTAGCTTCAAACTCTTCTTGAACTATATAAAGATTTATAAATGTATTTCTGTTCGCTTAAAATATTCAAGATGCTTGTTTTATTTTCTATTTCATCTTCAGAAATTAATTTTGGAATTAATCTTTTCTGTCGAATGTCTTTTCGTCAAATTAAAGTGCTCTTGAATTTTGAAGTGTTGGCCTGGAGATACTATACCGGCTGTTTATACATATACTGTATCTTTAACGATATACTACATCTCTGCAATTAAGCATCCATTGCAATTTTATGTAAACCATATTTTGATTAATAATAAATTTATTTATGTATTCAAAGTAAACCAAATATATATACGTCTGACAACTAAGCCAAACAGTGTTAGAATTAGATTTTAGAGCTGTCAATGTTTTGTTTTTCCCTCGATGGGATTTGAACACACACCATTGACACACTGCAGCACCATTCGCTTAGCCTTACGTCAAGCGCCCTAGACCACTTGACTTCATCCACTCCCTAAAAAAGGGAGCTTCAATAATCGTAGTGTTACATTGTACCTTTTCCCGTAAGGCAAATCTAGGGATACACGTAAGACATGTGTATAAGTGTGTGTAGATGGTACATATATACTTAATATTATAATTTGACAGCAATCTAACTCAGCAATTTTTAATATATTGCATAGGATAATGAAAAATTCATTATACAGTCAAAGGACATAAAGTATGTTATACAAACGTCTAGAAGCAAGTGACAACCATACAATATATCTGTTCCACTGGATCTCAAAGTTACTAAGGATACTAGGTTAATACTAAATATTATATACGTCTGAAAATTAAACCAAACAGTGTTAGAATTATCATTAATGTCCTTTTTAATGCTTCACAAACGAATTTCATAGCAACTTTTTAAAAATAGACAGCTGTTTGATAGCACCTCTCTCTGAACTTTACCTATGTTCTATGCAAATAACAAACCATAAGGGGGTTCAATTTTCATTAGATTTAGTCATTAGAACAGTGTATTGATGACTGTAATTTTTCTTGAAAGGCCTAAAGTAACAACTTGTTGGAATCCTTCGTATTCCTAGTATGTCATATATTTCATATTGTCTTGCAGTTTTCAGACATTCCCCTGTCGTCATTTCTCCTTTACACGTTTGCTTTTGATCCTCAGATCTTTGAGTTACGAAAGTGTTTTCATCATTTAAAAGATAATATTTGTGTTTATCATTTATTACAGAATTTACTCGATCTTTAGTTTTATGCGTATGTTTCTTTGTTATCGTTGTTTGTCCCTTTGTTCTTTTTCTTTTGGCTATTGTGTTGTCTGTTCTGCTTCGATTTACAGGTTCTGATTACCCCTTTGGTAACTTCAAACTCTTCTTGAACTATATAAAGATTTATACAAATATTTCTGTTCGCTTAAAATATTCAAGATGCTTGTTTTATTTTCTATTTCATCTTCAGAAATTAATTTTGGAATTAATCTTTTCTGTCGAATGTCTTTTCGTCAAATTAAAGTGTTCTTGAATTTGAAGTGTTGGCCTGGAGATACTATACCGGCTGTTTATACATATACTGTATCTTTAACGACATACTACATCTCTGCAATTAAACATCCATTGAAATTTTATGTAAACCATATTTTGATTAATAATAAATTTATTTATGTATACAAAGTAAACCAAGTATATATACGTCTGAAAATTAAGCCAAACAGTGTTAAAATTAGATTTTAGAGCTGTCAATGTTTTGTTTTTCCCTCGATGGGATTTGAACACACACCATTGATACACTGCAGCACCATTCGCTAAGCCTTACGTCCAGCGCCCTAGACCACTCGACTACATCCACTCCCTAATAAAGGAGCTTCAATAATCGTAGTGTTACCTTTTCTCGTAAAGCAAATCTAGGGATATACGTAAGACATGTGTATAAGCGTGTGTAGATGGTACATATATACTTAATATTATAATTTGACAGCAATCTAACTCAGCAATGTTTAGTATATTGTATAGGATAATGAAGAATTCATTATACAGTCACAAGAAATAAAGTATATTATACAAACGTCTAGAAGCAAGTGACAACCATACAATATATCTGTCCCACTGGATCTCAAAGTTACTAAGGATACTAGGTTAATACTAAATATTATATACGTCAGAAAATTAAACCAAACAGTGTTAGAATTAGATTTTAGAGTTGTCAAATTTTGTTTTTCCCTCGACGGGATTTGAACACACACCATTGATACACTGCAGCACCATTCGCTTAGCCTTACGTCCAGCGCCCTCGATCACTCGACTACATCCACTCCCTAAAAAAAGAGCTTCAATAATCATAGTGTTACATTGTACCTTTTCCGTAAGGCAAATCTAGGGATACACGTAAGACATGTGCATAAGTGTGTGTAGATGGCACATATATACTTAATATTATAATTTGAGAGCAATCTAACTCAGCAATTTTTAATATATTGTATAGGATAATGAAGAATTCATTATACAGTCACAGGAAATAAAGTATATTATACAAACGTCTAGAAGCAAGTGACAACCATACAATATATCTGTCCCACTGGATCTCAAAGTTACTAAGGATACTAGGTTAATACTAAATACTATATACGTCTGAACATTAAACCAAACAGTGTTAGAATTATCATTAATGTCCTTTTTAATGCTTCACAAACGAATTTCATAGCAACTTTTTAAAAATACACATCGTCGTAGCTGTTTGATAGCACCTCTCTCTGAACTTTACCTATGTTCTATGCAAATAACAAACCATAGGGTGGTTCAAATTTCATTGGATTTAGTCATTAGAAAAGTGTATTGATGACTGTAATTTTTCTTGAAAGGCCTAAAGTAACAACTTGTTGGGATCCTTCGCATTCCTAGTATGTCATATATTTCATATTGTCTTGAAGTTTTCAGACATTCCCCTGTCGTCATTTCTCCTGTACACGTTTGCTTTTGATCCTCAGATCTTTGAGTTACGAAAGTGTTTTCATCATTTAAAAGATAATATTTGTGTTTATCATTTAATACAGAATTTACTCGATCTTTAGTTTTATGCGTATGTTTCTTTTTTTTATCGTTGTTTGTCCCTTTGTTCTTTTTCTTTTGGCTATTGTGTTGTCTGTTCTGCTTCGATTTACAGGTTCTGATTACCCCTTTGGTAGCTTCAAACTCTTCTTGAACTATATAAAGATTTATAAATGTATTTCTGTTCGCTTAAAATATTCAAGATGCTTGTTTTATTTTCTATTTCATCTTCAGAAATTAATTTTGGAATTAATCTTTTCTGTCGAATGTCTTTTCGTCAAATTAAAGTGCTCTTGAATTTTGAAGTGTTGGCCTGGAGATACTATACCGGCTGTTTATACATATACTGTATCTTTAACGACATACTACATCTCTGCAATTAAGCATCCATTGCAATTTTATGTAAACCATATTTTGATTAATAATAAATTTATTTATGTATTCAAAGTAAACCAAATATATATACGTCTGACAACTAAGCCAAACAGTGTTAGAATTAGATTTTAGAGCTGTCAATGTTTTGTTTTTCCCTCGATGGGATTTGAACACACACCATTGACACACTGCAGCACCATTCGCTTAGCCTTACGTCAAGCGCCCTAGACCACTTGACTTCATCCACTCCCTAAAAAAGGGAGCTTCAATAATCGTAGTGTTACATTGTACCTTTTCCCGTAAGGCAAATCTAGGGATACACGTAAGACATGTGTATAAGTGTGTGTAGATGGTACATATATACTTAATATTATAATTTGACAGCAATCTAACTCAGCAATTTTTAATATATTGCATAGGATAATGAAAAATTCATTATACAGTCAAAGGACATAAAGTATGTTATACAAACGTCTAGAAGCAAGTGACAACCATACAATATATCTGTTCCACTGGATCTCAAAGTTACTAAGGATACTAGGTTAATACTAAATATTATATACGTCTGAAAATTAAACCAAACAGTGTTAGAATTATCATTAATGTCCTTTTTAATGCTTCACAAACGAATTTCATAGCAACTTTTTAAAAATAGACAACTGTTTGATAGCACCTCTCTCTGAACTTTACCTATGTTCTATGCAAATAACAAACCATAAGGGGGTTCAATTTTCATTAGATTTAGTCATTAGAACAGTGTATTGATGACTGTAATTTTTCTTGAAAGGCCTAAAGTAACAACTTGTTGGAATCCTTCGTATTCCTAGTATGTCATATATTTCATATTGTCTTGCAGTTTTCAGACATTCCCCTGTCGTCATTTCTCCTTTACACGTTTGCTTTTGATCCTCAGATCTTTGAGTTACGAAAGTGTTTTCATCATTTAAAAGATAATATTTGTGTTTATCATTTATTACAGAATTTACTCGATCTTTAGTTTTATGCGTATGTTTCTTTGTTATCGTTGTTTGTCCCTTTGTTCTTTTTCTTTTGGCTATTGTGTTGTCTGTTCTGCTTCGATTTACAGGTTCTGATTACCCCTTTGGTAACTTCAAACTCTTCTTGAACTATATAAAGATTTATACAAATATTTCTGTTCGCTTAAAATATTCAAGATGCTTGTTTTATTTTCTATTTCATCTTCAGAAATTAATTTTGGAATTAATCTTTTCTGTCGAATGTCTTTTCGTCAAATTAAAGTGTTCTTGAATTTGAAGTGTTGGCCTGGAGATACTATACCGGCTGTTTATACATATACTGTATCTTTAACGACATACTACATCTCTGCAATTAAACATCCATTGAAATTTTATGTAAACCATATTTTGATTAATAATAAATTTATTTATGTATACAAAGTAAACCAAGTATATATACGTCTGAAAATTAAGCCAAACAGTGTTAAAATTAGATTTTAGAGCTGTCAATGTTTTGTTTTTCCCTCGATGGGATTTGAACACACACCATTGATACACTGCAGCACCATTCGCTAAGCCTTACGTCCAGCGCCCTAGACCACTCGACTACATCCACTCCCTAAAAAGGAGCTTCGATAATCGTAGTGTTACCTTTTCTCGTAAAGCAAATCTAGAGATATACGTAAGACATGTGTATAAGCGTGTGTAGATGGTACATATATACTTAATATTATAATTTGACAGCAATCTAACTCAGCAATGTTTAGTATATTGTATAGGATAATGAAGAATTCATTATACAGTCACAAGAAATAAAGTATATTATACAAACGTCTAGAAGCAAGTGACAACCATACAATATATCTGTCCCACTGGATCTCAAAGTTACTAAGGATACTAGGTTAATACTAAATATTATATACGTCAGAAAATTAAACCAAACAGTGTTAGAATTAGATCTTAGAGTTGTCAAATTTTTGTTTTTCACTCGACGGGATTTGAACACACACCATTGATACACTGCAGCACCATTCGCTTAGCCTTAAGTCCAGCGCCCTAGACCACTCGACTACATCCACTCCCTAAAAAAAGAGCTTCAATAATCGTAGTGTTACATTGTACCTTTTCTCGTAAGGCAAATCTAGGGATACACGTAAGACATGTGTATAAGCGTGTGTAGATGGCACATATATACTTAATATTATAATTTGAGAGCAATCTCACTCAGCAATTTTTAATATATTGTATAGGATAATGAAGAATTCATTATACAGTCACAGGAAATAAAGTATATTATACAAACGTCTAGAAGCAAGTGACAACCATACAATGTATCTGTCCCACTGGATCTCTAAGTTACTAAGGATACTAGGTTAATACTAAATATTATATACGTCTGAAATTAAACCAAACAGTGTTAGAATTATCATTAATGTACTTTTTAATGCTTCACAAACGAATTTCATAGCAACTTTTTAAAAATACACATCGACGTAGCTGTTTGATAGCACCTCTCTCTGAACTTTACCTATGTTCTATGCAAATAACAAACCATAAGGGGGTTCAAATTTCATTAGATTTAGTCATTAGGAAAGTGTATTGATGACTGTATTTTTTCTTGAAAGGCCTAAAGTAACAACTTGTTGGGATCCTTCGTATTCCTAGTATGTCATATATTTCATATTGTCTTGAAGTTTTCAGACATTCCCCTGTCGTCATTTCTCCTGTACACGTTTGCTTTTGATCCTCAGATCTTTGAGTTACGAAAGTGTTTTCATCATTTAAAAGATAATATTTGTGTTTATCATTTATTACAGAATTTACTCGATCTTTAGTTTTATGCGTATGTTTCTTTTTTATCGTTGTTTGTCCCTTTGTTCTTTTTCTTTTGGCTATTGTGTTGTCTGTTCTGCTTCGATTTACGGGTTCTGATTACCCCTTTGGTAGCTTCAAACTCTTCTTGAACTATATAAAGATTTATAAATGTATTTCTGTTCGCCTAAAATATTCAAGATGCTTGTTTTATTTTCTATTTCATCTTCAGAAATTAATTTTGGAATTAATCTTTTCTGTCGAATGTCTTTTCGTCAAATTAAAGTGCTCTTGAATTTTGAAGTGTTGGCCTGCAGATACTATACCGGCTGTTTATACATATACTGTATCTTTAACGACATACTACATCTCTGCAATTAAGCATCCATTGCAATTTTATGTAAACCATATTTTGATTAATAATAAATTTATTTATGTATTCAAAGTAAACCAAATATATATACGTCTGACAATTAAGCCACACAGTGTTAGAATTAGATTTGAGAGCTGTCAATGTTTTGTTTTTCCCTCGATGGGATTTGAACACACACCATTGATACACTGCAGCACCATTCGCTTAGCATTACGTCCAGCGCCCTAGACCACTTGACTACATCCACTCCCTAAAAATGGGAGCTTCAATAATCGTAGTGTTACAGTGTACCTTTTCCCGTAAGGCAAATCTAGGGATACAAGTAAGACATGTGTATATGTGTGTGTAGATGGTACATATATACTTAATATTATAATTTGACAGCAATCTAACTCAGCAGTTTTTAATATATTGCATAGGATAATGAAGAATTCATTATACAGTCAAAGGAAATAAAGTATGTTATACAAACGTCTAGAAGCAAGTGACAACCATACAATATATCTGTTCCACTGGATCTCAAAGTTACTAAGGATACTAGGTTAATACTAAATATTATATACGTCTGAAAATTAAACCAAACAGTGTTAGAATTATCATTAATGTCCTTTTTAATGCTTCACAAACGAATTTCATAGCAACTTTTTAAAAATAGACAGCTGTTTGATAGCACCTCTCTCTGAACTTTACCTATGTTCTATGCAAATAACAAACCATAAGGGGGTTCAATTTTCATTAGATTTAGTCATTAGAAAAGTGTATTGATGACTGTAATTTTTCTTGAAAGGCCTAAAGTAACAACTTGTTGGAATCCTTCGTATTCCTAGTATGTCATATATTTCATATTGTCTTGAAGTTTTCAGACATTTCCCTGTCGTCATTTCTCCTTTACACGTTTGCTTTTGATCCTCAGATCTTTGAGTTACGAAAGTGTTTTCATCATTTAAAAGATAATATTTGTGTTTATCATTTATTACAGAATTTACTCGATCTTTAGTTTTATGCGTATGTTTCTTTGTTATCGTTGTTTGTCCCTTTGTTCTTTTTCTTTTGGCTATTGTGTTGTCTGTTCTGCTTCGATTTACAGGTTCTGATTACCCCTTTGGTAACTTCAAACTCTTCTTGAACTATATAAAGATTTATACAAATATTTCTGTTCGCTTAAAATATTCAAGATGCTTGTTTTATTTTCTATTTCATCTTCAGAAATTAATTTTGGAATTAATCTTTTCTGTCGAATGTCTTTTCGTCAAATTAAAGTGTTCTTGAATTTGAAGTGTTGGCCTGGAGATACTATACCGGCTGTTTATACATATACTGTATCTTTAACGACATACTACATCTCTGCAATTAAACATCCATTGAAATTTTATGTAAACCATATTTTGATTAATAATAAATTTATTTATGTATACAAAGTAAACCAAGTATATATACGTCTGAAAATTAAGCCAAACAGTGTTAAAATTAGATTTGAGAGCTGTCAATGTTTTGTTTTTCCCTCGATGGGATTTGAACACACACCATTGATACACTGCAGCACCATTCGCTAAGCCTTACGTCCAGCGCCCTAGACCACTCGACTACATCCACTCCCTAAGAAAGGAGCTTCAATAATCGTAGTGTTACCTTTTCTCGTAAAGCAAATCTAGGGATATACATAAGACATGTGTATAAGCGTGTGTAGATGGTACATATATACTTAATATTATAATTTGACAGCAATCTAACTCAGCCATGTTTAGTATATTGTATAGGATAATGAAGAATTCATTATACAGTCACAAGAAATAAAGTATATTATACAAACGTCTAGAAGCAAGTGACAACCATACAATATATCTGTCCCACTGGATCTCAAAGTTACTAAGGATACTAGGTTAATACTAAATATTATATACGTCAGAAAATTAAACCAAACAGTGTTAGAATTAGATCTTAGAGTTGTCATATTTTTGTTTTTCCCTCGACGGGATTTGAACACACACCATTGATACACTGCAGCACCATTCGCTTAGCCTTACGTCCAGCGCCCTAGACCACTCGACTACATCCACTCCCTAAAAAAAGAGCTGCAATAATCGTAGTGTTACATTGTACCTTTTCTCGTAAGGCAAATCTAGGGATACACGTAAGACATGTGTATAAGCGTGTGTAGATCGCACATATATACTTAATATTATAATTTGAGAGCAATCTCACTCAGCAATTTTTAATATATTGTATAGGATAATGAAGAATTCATTATACAGTCACAGGAAATAAAGTATATTATACAAACGTTTAGAAGCAAGTAACAACCATACAATGTATCTGTCCCACTGGATCTCTAAGTTACTAAGGATACTAGGTTAATACTAAATATTATATACGTCTGAAATTAAACCAAACAGTGTTAGAATTATCATTAATGTCCTTTTTAATGCTTCACAAACGAATTTCATAGCAACTTTTTAAAAATACACATCGACGTAGCTGTTTGATAGCACCTCTCTCTGAACTTTACCTATGTTCTATGCAAATAACAAACCATAAGGGGGTTCAAATTTCATTAGATTTAGTCATTAGGAAAGTGTATTGATGACTGTATTTTTTCTTGAAAGGCCTAAAGTAACAACTTGTTGGGATCCTTCGTATTCCTAGTATGTCATATATTTCATATTGTCTTGAAGTTTTCAGACATTCCCCTGTCGTCATTTCTCCTGTACACGTTTGCTTTTGATCCTCAGATCTTTGAGTTACGAAAGTGTTTTCATCATTTAAAAGATAATATTTGTGTTTATCATTTATTACAGAATTTACTCGATCTTTAGTTTTATGCGTATGTTTCTTTTTTATCGTTGTTTGTCCCTTTGTTCTTTTTCTTTTGGCTATTGTGTTGTCTGTTCTGCTTCGATTTACAGGTTCTGATTACCCCTTTGGCAGCTTCAAACTCTTCTTGAACTATATAAAGATTTATAAATGTATTTCTGTTCGCTTAAAATATTCAAGATGCTTGTTTTATTTTCTATTTCATCTTCAGAAATTAATTTTGGAATTAATCTTTTCTGTCGAATGTCTTTTCGTCAAATTAAAGTACTCTTGAATTTTGAAGTGTTGGCCTGTAGATACTATACCGGCTGTTTATACATATACTGTATCTTTAACGACATACTACATCTCTGAAATTAAACATCCATTGCAATTTTATGTAAACCATATTTTGATTAATAATAAATTTATTTATGTATTCAAAGTAAACCAAATATATATACGTCTGACAACTAAGCCAAACAGTGTTAGAATTAGATTTTAGAGCTGTCAATGTTTTGTTTTTCCCTCGATGGGATTTGAACACACACCATTGACACACTGCAGAACCATTCGCTTAGCCTTACGTCAAGCGTCCTAGACCACTTGACTTCATCCACTCCCTAAAAAAGGGAGCTTCAATAATCGTAGTGTTACATTGTACCTTTTCCCGTAAGGCAAATCTAGGGATACACGTAAGACATGTGCATAAGTGTGTGTAGATGGTACATATATACTTAATATTATAATTTGACAGCAATCTAACTCAGCAATTTTTAATATATTGCATAGGATAATGAAAAATTCATTATACAGTCAAAGGAAATAAAGTATGTTATACAAACGTCTAGAAGCAAGTGACAACCATACAATATATCTGTTCCACTGGATCTCAAAGTTACTAAGGATACTAGGTTAATACTAAATATTATATACGTCTGAAAATTAAACCAAACAGTGTTAGAATTATCATTAATGTCCTTTTTAATGCTTCACAAACGAATTTCATAGCAACTTTTTAAAAATAGACAGCTGTTTGATAGCCCCTCTCTCTGAACTTTACCTATGTTCTATGCAAATAACAAACCATAAGGGGGTTCAATTTTCATTAGATTTAGTCATTAGAAAAGTGTATTGATGACTGTAATTTTTCCTGAAAGGCCTAAAGTAACAACTTGTTGGAATCCTTCGTATTCCTAGTATGTCATATATTTCATATTGTCTTGCAGTTTTCAGACATTCCCCTGTCGTCATTTCTCCTTTACACGTTTGCTTTTGATCCTCAGATCTTTGAGTTACGAAAGTGTTTTCATCATTTAAAAGATAATATTTGTGTTTATCATTTATTACAGAATTTACTCGATCTCTAGTTTTATGCGTATGTTTCTTTGTTATCGTTGTTTGTCCCTTTGTTCTTTTTCTTTTGGCTATTGGGTTGTCTGTTCTGCTTCGATTTACGGGTTCTGATTACCCCTTTGGTAACTTCAAACTCTTCTTGAACTATATAAAGATTTATACAAATATTTCTGTTCGCTTAAAATATTCAAGATGCTTGTTTTATTTTCTATTTCATCTTCAGAAATTAATTTTGGCATTAATCTTTTCTGTCGAATGTCTTTTCGTCAAATTAAAGTGTTCTTGAATTTGAAGTGTTGGTCTGGAGATACTATACCGGCTGTTTATACATATACTGTATCTTTAACGACATACTACATCTCTGCAATTAAACATCCATTGAAATTTTATGTAAACCATATTTTGATTAATAATAAATTTATTTATGTATACAAAGTAAACCAAGTATATATACGTCTGAAAATTAAGCCAAACAGTGTTAAAATTAGATGTTAGAGCTGTCAATGTTTTGTTTTTCCCTCGATGGGATTTGAACACACACCATTGATACACTGCAGCACCATTCGCTAAGCCTTACGTCCAGCGCCCTAGACCACTCGACTACATCCACTCCCTAATAAAGGAGCTTCAATAATCGTAGTGTTACCTTTTCTCGTAAAGCAAATCTAGAGATATACGTAAGACATGTGTATAAGCGTGTGTAGATGGTACATATATACTTAATATTATAATTTGACAGCAATCTAACTCAGCAATGTTTAGTATATTGTATAGGATAATGAAGAATTCATTATACAGTCACAAGAAATAAAGTATATTATACAAACGTCTAGAAGCAAGTGACAACCATACAATATATCTGTCCCACTGGATCTCAAAGTTACTAAGGATACTAGGTTAATACTAAATATTATATACGTCAGAAAATTAAACCAAACAGTGTTAGAATTAGATCTTAGAGTTGTCAAATTTTTGTTTTTCCCTCGACGGGATTTGAACACACACCATTGATACACTGCAGAACCATTCGCTTAGCCTTACGTCCAGCGCCCTAGACCACTCGACTACATCCACTCCCTAAAAAAAGAGCTTCAATAATCGTAGTGTTACATTGTACCTTTTCTAGTAAGGCAAATC
The DNA here is from genome assembly GCA_963680875.1 of Bathymodiolus brooksi. NCBI lineage: Eukaryota > Metazoa > Mollusca > Bivalvia > Mytilida > Modiolidae > Bathymodiolus > Bathymodiolus brooksi. The sequence continues at coordinate 69,764,682 of OY804578.1, read as the reverse complement.
TAGGGATACACGTAAGACATGTGTATAAGCGTGTGTAGATGGCACATATATACTTAATATTATAATTTCAGAGCAATCTCACTCAGCAATTTTTAATATATTGTATAGGATAATGAAGAATTCATTATACAGTCACAGGAAATAAAGTATATTATACAAACGTCTAGAAGCAAGTGACAATCATACAATGTATCTGTCCCACTGGATCTCTAAGTTACTAAGGATACTAGGTTAATACTAAATATTATATACGTCTGAAATTAAACCAAACAGTGTTAGAATTATCATTAATGTCCTTTTTAATGCTTCACAAACGAATTTCATAGCAACTTTTTAAAAATACACATCGACGTAGCTGTTTGATAGCACCTCTCTCTGAACTTTACCTATGTTCTATGCAAATAACAAACCATAAGGGGGTTCAAATTTCATTAGATTTAGTCATTAGGAAAGTGTATTGATGACTGTATTTTTTCTTGAAAGGCCTAAAGTAACAACTTGTTGGGATCCTTCGTATTCCTAGTATGTCATATATTTCATATTGTCTTGAAGTTTTCAGACATTCCCCTGTCGTCATTTCTCCTGTACACGTTTGCTTTTGATCCTCAGATCTTTGAGTTACGAAAGTGTTTTCATCATTTAAAAGATAATATTTGTGTTTATCATTTATTACAGAATTTACTCGATCTTTAGTTTTATGCGTATGTTTCTTTTTTATCGTTGTTTGTCCCTTTGTTCTTTTTCTTTTGGCTATTGTGTTGTCTGTTCTGCTTCGATTTACGGGTTCTGATTACCCCTTTGGTAGCTTCAAACTCTTCTTGAACTATATAAAGATTTATAAATGTATTTCTGTTCGCTTAAAATATTCAAGATGCTTGTTTTATTTTCTATTTCATCTTCAGAAATTAATTTTGGAATTAATCTTTTCTGTCGAATGTCTTTTCGTCAAATTAAAGTGCTCTTGAATTTTGAAGTGTTGGCCTGCAGATACTATACCGGCTGTTTATGCATATACTGTATCTTTAACGACATACTACATCTCTGCAATTAAACATCCATTGCAATTTTATGTAAACCATATTTTGATTAATAATAAATTTATTTATGTATTCAAAGTAAACCAAATATATATACGTCTGACAATTAAGCCACACAGTGTTAGAATTAGATTTTAGAGCTGTCAATGTTTTGTTTTTCCCTCGATGGGATTTGAACACACACCATTGATACACTGCAGCACCTTTCGCTTAGCCTTACGTCCAGCGCCCTAGACCACTTGAATGGTGCTACGACATTAATGATAAAAAAGGGAGCTTCAATAATCGTAGTGTTACATTGTACCTTTTCCCGTAAGGCAAATCTAGGGATACACGTAAGACATGTGTATAAGTGTGTGTAGATGGTACATATATACTTAATATTATAATTTGACAGCAATCTAACTCAGCAATTTTAATATATTGCATAGGATAATGAAGAATTCATTATACAGTCAAAGGAAATAAAGTATGTTATACAAACGTCTAGAAGCAAGTGACAACCATACAATATATCTGTTCCACTGGATCTCAAAGTTACTAAGGATACTAGGTTAATACTAAATATTATATACGTCTGAAAATTAAACCAAACAGTGTTAGAATTATCATTAATGTCCTTTTTAATGCTTCACAAACGAATTTCATAGCAACTTTTTAAAAATAGACAGCTGTTTGATAGCACCTCTCTCTGAACTTTACCTATGTTCTATGCAAATAACAAACCATAAGGGGGTTCAATTTTCATTAGATTTAGTCATTAGAAAAGTGTATTGATGACTGTAATTTTTCTTGAAAGGCCTAAAGTAACAACTTGTTGGAATCCTTCGTATTCCTAGTATGTCATATATTTCATATTGTCTTGAAGTTTTCAGACATTCCCCTGTCGTCATTTCTCCTTTACACGTTTGCTTTTGATCCTCAGATCTTTGAGCTACGGAAGTGTTTTCATCATTTAAAAGATAATATTTGTGTTTATCATTTATTACAGAATTTACTCGATCTTTAGTTTTATGCGTATGTTTCTTTTTTATCGTTGTTTGTCCCTTTGTTCTTTTTCTTTTGGCTATTGTGTTGTCTGTTCTGCTTCGATTTACGGGTTCTGATTACCCCTTTGGTAGCTTCAAACTCTTCTTGAACTATATAAAGATTTATAAAAAATATTTCCGCTCGCTTAAAATATTCAAGATGCTTGTTTTATTTTCTATTTCATCTTCAGAAATTAATTTTGGAATTAATCTTTTCTGTCGAATGTCTTTTCGTCAAATTAAAGTGTTCTTGAATTTGAAGTGTTGGCCTGGAGATACTATACCGGCTGTTTATACATATACTGTATCTTTAACGACATACTACATCTCTGCAATTAAACATCCATTGAAATTTTATGTAAACCATATTTTGATTAATAATAAATTTATTTATGTATACAAAGTAAACCAAGTATATATACGTCTGAAAATTAAGCCAAACAGTGTTAAAATTAGATGTTAGAGCTGTCAATGTTTTGTTTTTCCCTCGATGGGATTTGAACACACACCATTGATACACTGCAGCACCATTCGCTAAGCCTTACGTCCAGCGCCCTAGACCACTCGACTACATCCACTCCCTAAAAAAGGAGCTTCAATAATCGTAGTGTTACCTTTTCTCGTAAAGCAAATCTAGGGATATACGTAAGACATGTGTATAAGCGTGTGTAGATGGTACATATATACTTAATATTATAATTTGACAGCAATCTAACTCAGCAATGTTTAGTATATTGTATAGGATAATGAAGAATTCATTATACAGTCACAAGAAATAAAGTATATTATACAAACGTCTAGAAGCAAGTGACAACCATACAATATATCTGTCCCACTGGATCTCAAAGTTACTAAGGATACTACGTTAATACTAAATATTATGTACGTCAGAAAATTAAACCAAACAGTGTTAGAATTAGATCTTAGAGTTGTCAAATTTTGTTTTTCCCTCGACGGGATTTGAACACACACCATTGATACACTGCAGCACCATTCGCTTAGCCTTACGTCCAGCGCCCTAGACCACTCGACTACATCCACTCCCTAAAAAAAGAGCTTCAATAATCGTAGTGTTACATTGTACCTTTTCTCGTAATGCAAATCTAGGGATACACGCAAGACATGTGTATAAGCTTGTGTAGATGGCACATATATACTTAATATTATAATTTGAGAGCAATCTCACTCAGCAATTTTTAATATATTGTATAGGATAATGAAGAATTCATTATACAGTCACAGGAAATAAAGTATATTATACAAACGTCTAGAAGCAAGTGACAACCATACAATGTATCTGTCCCACTGGATCTCTAAGTTACTAAGGATACTAGGTTAATACTAAATATTATATACGTCTGAAATTAAACCAAACAGTGTTAGAATTATCATTAATGTCCTTTTTAATGCTTCACAAACGAATTTCATAGCAACTTTTTAAAAATACACATCGACGTAGCTGTTTGATAGCACCTCTCTCTGAACTTTACCTATGTTCTATGCAAATAACAAACCATAAGGGGGTTCAAATTTCATTAGATTTAGTCATTAGGAAAGTGTATTGATGACTGTATTTTTTCTTGAAAGGCCTAAAGTAACAACTTGTTGGGATCCTTCGTATTCCTAGTATGTCATATATTTCATATTGTCTTGAAGTTTTCAGACATTCCCCTGTCGTCATTTCTCCTGTACACGTTTGCTTTTGATCCTCAGATCTTTGAGTTACGAATGTGTTTTCATCATTTAAAAGATAATATTTGTGTTTATCATTTATTACAGAATTTACTCGATCTTTAGTTTTATGCGTATGTTTCTTTTTTATCGTTGTTTGTCCCTTTGTTCTTTTTCTTTTGGCTATTGTGTTGTCTGTTCTGCTTCGATTTACGGGTTCTGATTACCCCTTTGGTAGCTTCAAACTCTTCTTGAACTATATAAAGATTTATAAAAATATTTCTGCTCGCTTAAAATATTCAAGATGCTTGTTTTATTTTCTATTTCATCTTCAGAAATTAATTTTGGAATTAATCTTTTCTGTCGAATGTCTTTTCGTCAAATTAAAGTGTTCTTGAATTTGAAGTGTTGGCCTGGAGATACTATACCGGCTGTTTATACATATACTGTATCTTTACCGACATACTACATCTCTGCAATTAAACATCCATTGCAATTTTATGTAAATCATATTTTGATTAATAATAAATTGATTTATGTATACAAATTAAACCAAGTATACATACGTCTGAAAATTAAGCCAAACAGTGTTAAAATTAGATTTTAGAGCTGTCAATGTTTTGTTTTTCCCTCGACGGGATTTGAACACACACCATTGATACACTGCACCATTCGCTTAGCCTTACGTCCAGCGCCCTAGACCACTCGACCACATCCGCCCCCTAAAAAAGGAGCTTCAATAATCGTAGTGTTACCTTTTATCGTAAGGCAAATCTAGGGATAAACGTAAGACATGTGTATAAGCGTGTGCAGATGGTACATATATACTTAATATTATAATTTGACAGCAATCTAACTCAGCAATTATATATATATATATATATATATATATATATATATATATATATATATACACCCTTCATTTATTTTGCCATGTAAAATACTGTGAATTGACATTTAAGAAAAGTATGGGAACCACTTATTTTTTTATTTGGTAAAGACTGACTAAACATAATAACAAACACCTTTGTGGGAAGACATTCTTGACATTAACAGTACTTTACAAAATGGTAAAGTGACGGATGGAAATGATGTCTCTGGCAAAAATTATTGTATAATAGTCATATTAAAGCCATTAGCAAATCTCCCTATTTGAAGAATTGATTTGGAAAGTGCATCGTGTTGATCCATTGCGTTTGACATAGGAAACACCGAATGGCGGTGCCATTGATTTTAAATACTTTTCACACCCATATCTTGGAAAAAATCATCCAAAACAGTCCTCATGTGGGGTATGCAGATTCTCATGAAATTGTGTGTGTTGATTAGTTATGGTAGTGAAAATGTCCATAAAATGTGTTGGGTAGGCAATATTTTGTTTTTCTACGATTTATATTACCAATGTTCTTCACATTTGACAAGGTGACAAGGAAGCTTATTCCTAAAATACTATTGTTATTACTTTTTCTTTGATATCCATTAAAGACAATTTCCTTTCTCACAGCACACACCTGAGAAAGGAATTCATCACAGTTTTCTAAAAATAGCACTTTACATCACAAGTACAAATTAGTGATGTCACTGACGTTTTCCTTCGCAAAACAGTGATCAGCAAATTAATGTGCAGTCATGCAGGCTAATTAGATGCAACTGCTAATTAAGACTCAGCAGCATTATTGATAAATTAGACATGAACAATATCTTTTCACAGTAAATAAGTTGAATAAATATGTTAATTTGGATTTGCTGTGCGCAATCTCATGGTTTCATGAATGTTCTCAAATAGACAGTTCTGGTTAGCTAATTAAAGCTATATATTGTTGTTTTTGCAAAGCTAATAGATACAAACATTTGAACCATATTTCATTCTTTTATGATATTCAGAACATGCATGACATAGTTGGTTTAATGTAAGAGAGCGTCTAATTAGCCTACATCTTGCTCGCCCTTATAAAAGGGGGTTGGTCACTTTCACCATTAATTTTGAGAATCATTACCATGTTTTTCAGAAAACAATATGAACTATCTGATAGACAAAATGTTATTCTACCCATTCTAAAAATCTATTCGATGTTTATTGCGTCTAAGAATGTACATGTATAGAGCAGTTGAAACCCTTGGGTACATCTAAATAGCCGTCAACATTGTAGGCCTCTTGTCCTCGATCTCTCACATCCATCTCAACGTAAATATCTCGATGTATTTTCCGATCTTGGAAAAAACACCATCAATATAAAGGTCCTGTTACATGGTGATACAAATTTCATGATACAAGTACATGCAGCATGCATTTTTTTTTTATCTTTCACGATATTTACATTATACCATACAGACTCAAAAAATTGCATGCGGCTAGTTGAATTGAATAGAAAATGTTATATTTCAAAATGTGTATCATAATACTGTAAAAAGTTGAACTGTCGTTTTCCACACCAAGAATATTTCCAATGCCTTGGAACATGACATGCCCCGGTCAGCATTTTTTGGAATCTTCATTAATTGGGTGTTTGCACTCGACAGAACTGGATTTCCAATAAATTCCAAAGCGATCTCTATGAACCTGACATATTTTAAACGTTGTTATTAATACAGGTGAAACAAATACTCGTGAACAGTATACAATCAATGTTGATTCAGAAATTTTAGTCTGTTCTGAAGCATTTAGCGATCTAAGATGAGAACTAATGTGTTTATTATAATCTGCAATTCTTACATCTAGGTCCTTTTCACTTCAATGTTTTGAAAATCACATGAATCACTGTCATGATTGCTCAAAAGGCATATTGAATCATTGAATCATGCCATAACATGAATGTGTAGACAACATAAGGGCTTATTTCTGTCTGTATGTCAATTTGTACTTTTTTTCAATGAAGAGTTTTAATAGGGGAGATAGCTCTTCTCGTATAGTGTTTTTCAGCTATGCTCTGCTTCTTATTTCGAGTATATATGACACTTCTTAAGGAACTTCATGTGAATTATAAAAACTAGTATTTATCAAATGATATTATACTTTATTTTTTTTTAGTTTGACATAATTAACAGGATGAAAAATGATAGAAAATGCTGTTTTTCTAACTTTCTTTCAGCAATTTTAATCAATTTCAATTGGTTTAGCAAGTGAATTAGTGAAACAAGCCATAGTTAGTGCTTAAAGAATATATTTAAGATATTTCAAACACATAAATGACAATTTTAAACATTAATAGTCCTTCTCTATTGAAAAAAAATCAATATTTTAGGTAAAAATGAAAAAAAACCTTATATTTTAATTTGGTTGCCATGATAACTGTGAAAAAAGGCCCAGTTTCAAAATATAAGAATAAGTGGTACACATCAATTATTTTCTATAAACTATTTCATCTTTTGAAAATTCGTCCTACCTTAAGAGCTATTAACGCTTGTAAAAGGGAGGGGTTGGGGGTATTTACAGTATTTCTGAAAACTGCAAATTCTGACTATTTTAAAACTAAGATTAAAGAAACATGAACATATTTGAACAAATAAGCTTTATTTATTTTGAAAGAGATAGGTCGGAGGGTCTTAAAAATATTTTTGCTTTAAGTCTACAAAATTAAATTTTTTCACAAAAAAAAATTAACTGGAAATACTATATTTCAGTGACAAAGTACGAAAACATGCCACTTCTGGTAGGTGGCGCCTTAAACTCTATAAATAGCTTCAGAAAAAAATGTACTCTATTTTCCTTTAAACAATAACAATGTTAGCATTCATACCAAATTTCATAAAAATGCATTGACATGTCATGTGGAATGTAATATTTGGCTTGTGCATGGTTCTATCAGAGACTGGGTGTTCAATATAAAAAAAAATAACAATTTTTCATATTTCCAATATAAACCAAAAAAAGTTTTTAAGAATACCCTTTATGTGACAAAGTACACGGTTTTGTCCCTGTGTTCATTTACAAGTCTGGTTATGGTGCAAAACTTAATGCAGAATTATCAGTAGAGGCTCCATTATGGTTGGTAAATACATATATAAGGAGAGTTTTAAAGTTTCGGTTATCTGAGTTAATGTCGTTGATTTCGTTTCATTTCTAGATTTCGTTGTTTCCGCTATTTTGATTGTGTTTCGTTTTAGGTTCTTGTTTACAGGGACCGTTACATTGGGTGGTGGTGGTACGGTTTTATTAATGTTTACAAATACCTTCGTGCTCATTTTCTAATGTCATTCTTGTACATGATCATATTTGATTTAGTAAATTATTTGAAAGCATGTACCACAATAAGCAACAGACGTAGTTCAACACAATACAATTATTGCCTTCAGATGACGTGAACATTAACAGTTGTCAACAGGTGAATGGTTGTGGAAGCTTTAGTGTGTTGTGTTATTGGAGACAACAAAATAATATCTGGTTTTAGAAAATACTATTGCGAAACCGGACTGAAAAACAGATTTGCAGCATACCTTCGCTTCAAGCTTTGTAGAACGGAAGACAGCCTATTGTCTATTATCTCCCTTTACATTATATATGCTTAGGCTGTCAACCGGGTTATTTCCAAATTGTATTATTACTTGTATATAGTAAAATATATGTAAGGTATGATAATATTTAAGGAAGTGACTGGCCTTTGCTGACAGACAATTTTGCTTGACATTGAGTCATTTTATTAAACGCAGATTAATAGAATTAATGCAGCTTTATTTCACCAAAAATAGTGTCCAATGTAGCTACACTTATCTTGTTTTAGGAATGAACAAATATTATTTTATAGGAAAGAGCTATCATTCTAACAAAACGTTCTACGAACTTTACATTATCAAGATACTCGATTTGCTGATTCGCATATTTGTTTATTTGGCGTGTTTTCAACAGGTAGCTAACAATCCTATGGGTGCCAATTGTGATCCTCTTATCGCCGAATTGTTCCTTGATTCAGATTACAAAGAGGGATTTCTCAAAAAAACAATAAAGCAGCTACATTGGTATTTCCATTCTCGAAATATTCGTTCCTCTATGTATTATGTCATTTCACTGAATAATTAAATACGCTTGGTGATTATGTGGAACGCATACATTCCAATAAACGTGAAAAAAAGGACACCATAGATACAGGTAAGTCCGCTAGATATTGACAGCGATGATCGGTTAGAAATGAATCTTTAACATGATAAAGTATGACTTCAATTTTCCAATTGTTTGTAACATCATTCCAGCAGCACACACATATGCAAAATGCATATCACAAATGGTTCATATCACGATTTCCTTTATAGAGGTTTGCTGTTAAATATGATACTTCTGAACCCAGTGTCCTTAGTGGTTACGTGCAAGTAATCAGATCGAAAGCATTACGGTCGCCACCATCACTGTTTTAATTGTTGCGGAATATGTGTGTTACAAATAACGGCGGATATGTTCCGTTTGTCGTAATCACAAACCCGTCCTTTTCAGTGGGGGTCTGTGAAGTGTTTTGTAGATCAGTGCTTGTCCCTTTGTCCCTTTTCTGTTGACCATTGTATTTTCTGTCCATCGATTAACGTCTTCTGATGTCTTGATGTCTTCAAACCCTTCTTTGTTCATTATGTCCTTCTTATAATCATGGCCGCTGATTACCTGGATTTGTTTTGGTAAAAAAAAAATTATACTGGCTTTACTTTTTTTTGAGTAACTATATGGAGGGACCAGATACACAATTTCAGTCCAAAACTCCATATCCCAAATAGACTAGTTTTCTCGTATATTATAACAATATGGATGCAAGGTATTTCCTTCATTTATATCTTAATCTTAGATCATTTCTTCGTATGTTATATCTTTAATGAATAGGTAACGTTTGTTGTACCAGTGTTATATCAAATCCTACTCCAGTATATGTAGTACAAGGTGGAGAAGATAATTTGCAATGTGGATTTGAAAGTAGCAGTATGTAATGGTATATGTGTAATTTATTTGATGTATAGGTAACGTCTGTTGTACCAGCGATATATCAAATCCTACTCCAGTATATACAGTACAAGGTGGTGAAGATGTTCTACAATGTGGATTTGGAAGTAAAAAACTGAGTTGGAAATTATAATTAGCTGAATATTATATTAAATCGTCTTCTTATAATTTATATTTCGACATGCAGGTAGTGTTAATTGCTCCAGTGATGCATCCAATCCTACTCCAGTATATGTAGTACAAGGTGGTGAAGCTGTTCTACAATGTGGATTTGAAAGCAGCGGTATGGACTGGTATGTGTATAATGGTGGTAGCTGGAATGTTATAGCAGATGGTGGTGATACTATAAATGTTTCTAAATATTCAGTATCTAAGAATCCATCAACAGGACTGTATTACAGATTACATATACTGAATGTTGGAGAGTCTGATGTAAAGAAGCATAAATGTGAAGGAGTTGTAAATGGAATGATTCTAAGCTTCTATTTGCAGTTGATTCTCTCAGGTAGGTGTAAGTATACATCGGTCGTCTCTAAGGTGTGGAAAATAGAAGGTTTTATTGTTGTTGGTTAGTCGCGAATTCTGTTTGAAGTAAGACCTCTTTGATAGACGTTTTAGGAGTCACTAATTTCATGTAATGACAGTTAATCAACGCAATGTGAAATTCTGTCATCGAGACTAAAGGCAGATTTTATTGATAGATGTAGTTAACTGGAATACATAGGAACCTTATTTGAAAATTTGATTATGAATAGAAAGTTTTTAGATATTGTTATTTAACATTCAAAGTACATACAACTATTACAGTTTAAATTAGTTACATATAGTCAATTGAAAGGGTATGCTCTGATATGGTTTTAATCGTAACATCGTAGCAAATTCTACATCATCGTTGTATATCCTTGCTAGGATCATAATAGACAAAAACTTACTTAAGTATTTGAAATATAAGTAGAGTGTATTAAAAACATGTGTTCGAATTTGTAGTGTATTACAACATAATGATTACATTTGGAAGTAAATATTATGAATAGATAGTCAGAAATTTGATTGATAGTGAATGCTGTCTTACCTTTTTCATTTAACTGCTGGGTTTGTTTTTGTTTGGTATATATATATATATTTCTACATGTCTATCAAAGTTTCCTGTCTTATTTATAGACGTATGACTGTGTACACACACACACACACACACACACATATATACATATATATATATATTACGGATTTGGATTGTTGCACACAATTTCATTGGTTCTTCAAACCTCAATGTCAGCATATATTCGGCAAACAGACGAGGTATATATGTACGTTTTCATTCTCCCTAATTAGGCCCCAAAAATTATAACAAGAAGGATGACTAAAATAGAAATATTTACGCTTCACTGTATCAATATAATAATACGGAATAATAAATGTATTCCTAAGAAATTAAATGCTGTTTTTAAACTCAAAACGGTTGTATGAACAAAAAATATATTCTTTTCTTGAATAAAAAGTAAAATATACCGGAAGCAAGCGACAACTTGAAAATGGTGTGCTAAAAAGGTAAATAAATAAACAAAAATAAAGCTAGATCTAATAAAGTCGAAAAGAAATGAAATGATTTGCGTCTCATTCAGAAGAGGATATCATTGCTAAAAGACAAAATGTTGTTCCTACAAACCCATTGAAAGCAAAGAAAGCTGCAGCGACTTTACTTAGATCTTATTTGAAGGAGAAAAACATAGAAACAAACATTGCAATGTTTGATGTCGCCAGGCTAGCCGAAACTCTCCCCCATTTTTATATGGACGCGTGTACAAAAGGTGGAGATCTTTACAAAGCCACAACATTAACAAGCACAAAACATGCTTTGAGTAGATTTAAAGAGCTCCTCCGTACCTGAAAAAATTAATATAATTTCAAGCCCAGAATTGTCAAAAGCAAATGAATGTTACAATACTGCAGAAATAAAAGCTGCAGGCAAGGGAGACATTACACACTACCCTGAAATAGAAACTGAGGACTTAGCAAAACTGTACAATAATATCTACATGGACCCGTCAACCCCTACATGCCTGGTAAATCGCGTCCAAATGAATGCAAGACTCTATGGAAATATGGAATATACATTGCATGACAAAAGACACGTCTGCAATTCGAACATCTTCAGTCACTAGCAGGAGATATGTAATGAAAAAGGTTGACGAATTAACTAAATATCGTAGAGATATGAACAGAGAACATATTTCTGGGCACATGCCGGAGGATCCTGAAACGCCTGAATATTGTCTATTTAGAAATGTTGAGACCTACCTTCAAAAAATTCACCCTCAGTGCAACAGGCTTTGACAATTTCCTAAAGACAGTTTTGACACTTCCGATGAATGTTGGTTCCAAAAAAGACCGTAGGAAAGGACACATTGGCATCGTTTATGTGGACGTGCTAATGTGAAATCAATATGTATTTCATTAATAATGATATCTCAACATTCCTCAGTTATTTTTGTAATGTAATTGTAATGGAAATGCTTGAATAAACATGAATGTTCGTGTTGCTATGACTTTTTCCTTTCTTCCATTTTTTTTTTGTCTGCAATAAAGTATGTTAATTTCAGCGTTTGCCATACTTTCACTTCGCTCTTCAAATCTTTTGCATTTTCAAGTTACTCGTTACGGTTTCCAGGGCTCAACACACAGATCTACAAATATTCCAAGCACTTCCAAATGGCGGAGAGGAAGTATCACCTAAGCAAAACCACTTATGTGCCAGGTCATAATATGGCAGGCGTGACCGTAGTTCATTTGATGGCATCAAATATCAAAATATTAAAACATAAGAATGAAATATAATGTGAAATGAAATATAAATGTTAAAATTGATAGTTGGACTTGCTTGTTGTACCAACAGATTGTTTATTTATCCTGCAATCAGTACATTTGCTGTACAAATATACCACACGAATAAATTTTTGCTTTATTCGTAGCCTACGAATAAACTTTTGAAGCCTACGAATAAACTTTTAAACCTACGAATAAACTTTTAAGCCCCGCCCATAGATTCCGGAACTACTTTTTTGTGTTTTTGCTCTCCTGTGAAGGAGTTAAAATATTAACCGTAACCAATGTCAATAATCGACGTCGTCTTTTTCTAAAAAATGTTTTCGTTCTCACTTTTGTAAATTTACAAACCGACAAAATGAAACTAATAATTTTAAAATTTCATATTTTTTATACATATTTTACGTTAAAAAAATCCTAGAAGTCAATAAAAAACAAAACAAAAATCTTAAACTTGACAGGGAAGCTTTGAAAACAAAACAAAAGCAACTAAAACTACAGGACAAAGGGAATAAACCAAAGAGGGCATGCCCTCCAACAGATGAGGAAATTAACATCCTTTATAACAGAAACGTTCTGGGCAGTCACACACCACAATCTTTACTAAACACACTTATATGGTTAAATAACTCAGTACAGTTTGAACATCAAACTCTAAGATTACTACATATATTTTATTATAAAATTTCTTCATATTAAATGTTCAATTAATTCACATCAATTACTTCAACATATCAGATAGTAGATTTCTTCAAGGTGAAAATAACACATATTCCTGCTATTGCATCAAGTCACTTTAAAATTATAGATAATTTTTCATATTCTGAATTCTTTATGACACCACAAAATATCTATATAATTTGTTTTAACCATTTGGAATAATTGTATTCAGTCACTTCCTCCAATCATTTTGCATCTTTTTTTAAAACATTTTTTTCTTTGCAAAATTCCAACAAAGTTGTTTGATTTGTCAGTTGAAACTAGTGTTTTATCTGCTGGAATTCTACTCACTGTTGATCAGGATTACAGTACATTTTTTTAATTTTGTGCAATTCCATTTGAAACTGATTCACATACCCCTGGCCTGTATGCAACAACTGAGTGATAGTTCTTGAAAAATGTCCTTTGTTTAATCAGATCTTTATAAAACGTCCATAGGTTTTTATGCAATTATTTCTTTCATATATATAGTCTTTGCACTTATTTCAAACATCACATGTACATTGTACACTGTTAAACCATTAATCCAGCCATTCATCTGAAAGACATTAATATAGCATTGATTATAATTAAAATACATGTTATTATATATTTACTAATAAAATAACAAGAAAAAAGGAACAAAATGCAGACTAAGTTAGCAATGTTTGAATATTTGAAACTTCAAGCTTTCATAATGCATTTTTGTATGATCCGACTCAGAAAATATATTCGCACATTAGTCATTATTCACAACAGCCAACATTATCATGTAAATATTGTTCATTCCAGAAAAATATATCCTTCACTCTAATATTTTTCTGGTCACAACACTTATGCAATAAACCTATGTCCATAATATTCTTGATTCCTTAGTGACATCGCATTATGTAATTTACCAATCAATGGATTATGGTTTAATAATAGCAAATTTGATATGAAGAAAATAGTTGGTGGGGATTCTACATACATGTAGACTTCAATGCATATTAATTCATTTGATTATGATATACAAACAGAAGTTAAATATAGTAATTAAAATCATATCTGGTGCTTGTTGACACTAAATCAGATCTCTATTTTGATTTTCTTCAATTTACCGTGTATATATGAAAGTTTTATTTATTCTATAAAAATAAATTCCAATTTTCCATTGAAACCTATGTAAAGTCCAGAAGATTGGTATTAGCTTCTCCTCCTTTATATACTTGCATTGTCGCAAAATACATAATTTATTTGTACAAGCTTTAGAAACAGGTAGAAAAGTGCATGAAAGAAAACTTTCCAGTCTCATGAAAAAAATGAAGGAAAGTTGCAAATTAGACATTAATCAATCAGTGCCAGAAAATATCTTATCCCGTCTAGAAGTTAAGAGAAAACAATGTGGAGGGGATCTATAGATATTATGCAAATATCAGGGCATAAAAATGTGGCATTTATTAATAATTACTCAACATTGAGTGAGGAAAGACACAAGAAAATATCAAACATCCTCAGCAACACTGAAACAGTGAAAGTGAAACTAACAGAAATGCTTTTCAGCAAACTTACCTCGTAAAACCTCCACAAATTATACAGCCAGTAGCACTTCTGATGTTTCGTGTCGAAGCAATCCCGATGTTCCTTCTTACAGTTCCAATACAAATATGTCAAGTCAAATTAGTTCTATGTTTTACGGCGTGGTCATCCATAACAAATGGTGAATGTGTACACAATTTTCACAAATGACTAAATATCCCAATAACTGAGCATTTGAGTGTTTGACATCGTTGTTAAATACATTTCCGTGAATCAGTTCAGTTTGTTGAGATAAAAGATTAATCTTTCTGTTTTCTCTACTCTACCTAGTTTACTTAAAACATGCTCGAATCGTCTATACATGTATGTGTGTATTGTTTTCACATGTTTACAAACTGTGTGGGTCATACTTAAATACGCCTGCAGTAGTAACCAGGTAAATATATACGCCTGTGTGTCATACAAAGGTGGACGCCTGCAACTATATGGTTCTTTTTTATTTATTTATTTTTAATATAAACTAGTAAAAGGAATATATCGGATGTTTATTATTTGATATAAAAAAATAAAAATAAAAGTGAACCATATAGTTGCAGGCGTATACCTTTTCACACAGGCGTATATATTTACTTGGTTACTACTGCAGGCGTATTTAAGTATGACCGCATGTGACGTATGATCGCTAAATTAATGTGTTTTCATATCTATAAAAAACATATTAAATATATATATTTCAGGTTCTAAACTATCAATTTTCTATATAGATTTTCACCTTAATCAATAAATCTTCACTTAAATAAAGTTATTTCACTTCCTTTTGAGAACTATTTGTTTGCGAATTTTTGTCGGCAAAAAAATCTGGTATTTTACTACGCCAAATAGTGAGAATTCTGTTGCATTAAAAAATGCATTTTTACGAGTTAAGATTATTTTTTAAGACATCGTGGATTGCAGGATAAATACAATATTGGTCTGTTGACGGTAAATATAGAATTTATTTGACTCGGCGCGAAACGGGGAGAAAGACTCGCTAGAAGCTCGTCTTTTACCCCGTTTCTCAGCCTTGTCAAATAAATTCTATATTTACCGTCAACAGACCAATATTGTATATATATTACCAGAGTAAGCCTGTAAACCTAAGTCATATCCAGAAATTGAGGGTACTTTCCTCATAAATATTCATCATATTTAAATTAGATTTTGATCACGTGACTGCAGTTTCAAGCTTGATGGATCGTTTATTAGATTTGTCAAAAAATAGCCTATAGTATGGAGATTCAATGTGTCCGTCAATGATTCGAAAATTAAAAGTTATTGTTTATTTCCACAAAGTTTTTCTTCTGTCAAAATTCAAATATTTGTGTTTTGTAACGATTTTAGACATGTCTTTGATATCGCGATCATGCAAAAATGATCATATAATATTTAATGTGGGAACCCCGAGTTTAGAAGCTAGAAATATAAGGTTAGTTAATATAATTACATATATTATTGCGGAATCTAAATTAATTTCAGAAAATATGTCGCCAAATGTCATTCATTGTTAAATTTTGTGTCACACGCCACCAGTTTCATGTATTTCAGACATTTTTACATAGACTCTTAAGGCCAAAAAGGGTTCGTCGCCTCGGATTTTCATTTAGTCCAGGAACCTCGAATATTTAATTGTTTTCATTAATTTTTATTTAATTTAATTCAGCTTGATTCAATGTATCATTTTCAAGTTCAGAAAATGACACACATGCAATTATGAATGATATCGTCTATATAGATCATATGAAAATTGCAGACGTCCCGGCGTCGCCATCTTAGATATGCAAATGAGAAAAGTACCTATCATTTCTGGCTATGTTATGATTTGTTGCTATTTTACAGTGCAACCATCTAGTTTGAGAATAGAAAATGTTACAACAGAACAAAGATTGCTAGGAACACAGGAACATGATCTTGCTGTGTCATGTACAGCAATAGGAGGTGTACCAGCTCCCAATGTCGCACTGACAATAGAGGGAAAGTCTATACCAAGTCAGACTCAGTCAGTACAATACACATTCAAGTCCATCCACAGATCTTATGATCAGAAGACAGTCACATGTCAAGCCAGTAATCCTGCCTATTTGCAGGATCCAATGACTTACTCAGCAATGATATATCTTAACTGTAAGTAGTTTATCATTTTCTTTCCGTTCTGGTATCACACAATACCTTTTAATTCCATAGGGTGAATCCTACTACGTCTTACCTGGTTAAATGGAGTTAAACAGTATGTATTTTGTTTTTATCAAAAGTCTTTTTGAAGACTTTGTGAGATTTTATTTTGTGGAGTGAGAGTAGGTATATATAATATGTCTAATGCTATTCCCTGTTAAGTTCATATTATCATAGTAAATTTGAAGATATATGCAGAGCCGACATATTTTCCTAAGTCAAATATCTCTTCCAATTTAATATAACAGCATCATTAAATAGTACAATGTCTCTATCAAACAAAATGTTGACAGTGCATTGTAAAAGGTTCTCCCGAAATACTTGAAAATATGCATATCAATGAACTTATACTTTAAATGAATTCATAATTTATGTTGTGTAACCTATGCAATAATTTGTTAGAACAGTAATACAATTCGAGTGTCTTCCTAAATTGATCAGGCATACCGTAATGAGGGCAATAAGCCATTCAATTAATATATATGGTAGCTGCCCATTCCTGAGATATCGCCAGAACATCGATGGATCTAACGATGTGACTGTGAAGTGACCTTTGCTCGTCCAATCAAGTTGGTGAATTTTGAATTGCAACTGAAATGTGACCAATATTCATATTGATTTATTTGTTAGCATCAAACGAACAATCATCGTCTCCAAGAAATGCATTATGCGATGGAAAAACATACCTGCATTCAAATGAATAATAGAAGCGCCTCGAAGCTATGCATTTTTTTAATTGAAACAATTAAGTCAACAAACATATGCAGAACAGACGGTAATAATGATGGGCATGACATGCAACTTTAAGAACACAAACTTGTTTTTACACTCTCACATTTTAAAGTAATAATGCAGTCACGGAAGTAACGCATCACCCGATTGGTCAATTCTAATTTCAACATAAATGCCACCAATACGTGACTTGCTATGGATCGTCGTTAGATCTAAATCAGCCACGTATCAAAAAAGAGGGAGCCATTAAAATAAAGTTAAAAGTAGATTAGTCTTCATGTTAATGTTAAGTTCATTTTTCATGAGTGCAAAAAACAATAATTTCCTTGTATTAAATATGAATGAAATGCTTCAATTTGCCTGAAACGCTTACTATAGTTTTGTCAAAAAGGTAAATATAATTACTCTTTACTACGATTATCTCGTGTAATTAAAAAACATATATATAATTGAAAATAAGTTTATTGAAGGAAGTCACATTTACACCTACAAAAGTGATAGCTTCTGTAATATTGATTAAAGATTGAGGAGTCGAGGAATTAAACCTCCAATAACATTTTCCTCACACATAATAATTAGTTAAGGATTGACCTGATGTTATCACAAACGCCATTAATTCAAGAGTAATCTATGATTTCTACAGCATGATGAATTCTCGAAATTTCTTAATTAAATGCTGTGTTAAAATTCTATTGCATTTTATTTCCGTTAAATTTGAAATTGTAAGATTGTCTAAAACAGCGCATTCCGTTCTTATTGACCATATCTTTCGCCGATTTCCTCTTCAACAACCAATTCTGGAATCAAAATAATCTTTAAATTGGCCTACCGTTGCAGTCATTCGAATCATCTAAAGCTCAATTGCAACGTTCTAATGAATTGTCCATAATATAATACCTCCGAATGAAGAATAGCCTCTAAGTATCTGAAATGCATGCCTCGAATGACTGTCAAACAATGAAATTATCAAATCAACCAGAACTTAATTTACCAAGCATATTGCTTACACTAATCCTGCAAATAATTGCAAAAAAAAATAATAATAAAAAAAAACACAAAAAAATAATAACAAACACAATTTAAAAAAATTGATAAATATATACAATTTCACTCTTATCATATTTTTCCGTCATAGGCATCAATTAAAAACTTTTAGAAAAGTAAGTTTAAACAATTATGGTTAACAATTCCATCAATATCAACAAACTAACAATGTACTTCAATGTATTTTGATTACCATATCAAATAAAATGCCAACAGCAGGTAAGCGAATTTGTTCACGCTCTGTTTACATAGAACATAATATTTGTTTTATGGTCAACCAAAAGCTTATTTAAAGCTTGATTTTCTATACTTGTCTTAGTTCGATGCTTTGTGTTATACAGGTAAAACAGAGTAATTTTATTTTTGCATTTCATACCTATTTACTTCTTTGAACAAAATGATAAGCTGAACAGCATGTAATAACTGCATTATTTTATTGATCATGTTAATATTCTTAAGCAATCTGTACATTCTGTTTATTGTACTGATGTAAAGGACAATTTTGATATTCTGAAAATATTTCAGAGTCAATGCATATGCTATATCATATTAATTCAGTGAAACCAAAGACAACATCATTCATCTCAAGTCCAGTCAGTACAGAGGAGACAGTTCCACTCAAAGTTTCCTGTATGTCAAATGGTAGTCGACCTGCTGCAACACTCCAGTGGACAATAGGACAGACTGATGTTACATTATATTCTACAACAGATAAAAATAATGTCACAGATGATGATACATACACATTGATATCTACCTTGACATACAATGTAGACAGGACATATAACGGAGAAACAATAACATGTAAAGCTGTCAATATAGTTGTTCCTAATGGTGTACAGACCAGCACATCCTTAGATGTAAAGTGTAAGTGTCATGTATAAACATATCATGATGTTATAATTGTTAAACCGCTGCAATGCTGTCATAGGACTACACCTTTAACACCATATTAGATCACATTTCTTATCCAAAATCCATATGACCTTGAGTACACGGTGTTTAGCTTGTAGTCACCATTAGCTTTCTACTCTAGATTAATTGTAAATTGTGACATATAATAGCACACAAAAAAGAATATATACAATTTCTTAAAGCTGACAAATATACAGTGATAACTATTGTTGGTATATCGACATTGTACGGTAATAACATTTAATACAACATTTATTAGTCATGAAACCGTTCTGTTTGTTCTCATATATATGGAAAGAAATGTACATGTCAAAGGAAGGTAACTAGAAAGAACTTCCTTTGTAAATACAATTTGTTGAAAGAAAGTTTGTCTCGGTCGAGCTCCCTTTGTCCATTTTTGGATATCAGATGGTATCTTCGGATATATATTGATAAAGAACTATCTAAAAGCTATTCGTACCATATTTGCTACAGCATGGTAGAGCGATTCTGAAGGTGATGCAACTTTTACAGTAATCACTGGACGTTAATGCATGCATCATCCTTGAACGTAAAATTGAAGCAGCTCGCAATGAGTAACGGTTTGAAGAAAGAGCTTGAGAACTTGGTTGGCCCGTAGCAAAGCAAATGTATCCATTTATTATTTTGTTATCCTCTGTCAATATACACGTCTCCCCACCTGTTAATCGTAATACCTCCATTATTCCTGCATGATTTATTGCTTGTATACTTGTGCCCGTCCTGAATATACATGAGATTTGCTCACATCATACAAAACAAAAATTCATTAAACATTTCTTTGTATTTTTCTTACCTTACAATGCAATTATGGTGAAGATATATCATTCAGGACGAACTACGAGTTTCTTGAATAACCTTTACCAGGTATGATCATAATCAAAAGATTGGGAAGCCAAATATTTCAGAAGTCTTTTGGAAGATTGCTTCATATCTTAAATATTAAAATTTTGCAGTATATTTTATCATATAAAGTCACCGCCATTTATGCAAATTATGTAAATACACGAAATACAGTTATAAAGGGAATAGACTAAAACGTTTACTGATCTTTCGATTCTTTTTTGTGACATGTTTTTAGTTAATTATTTTTCTTACAGCACTCTATTTTTTATTTGTTATAGTTGCTCCAAGTGTATCAGTACGTAATGTTACATATGAGCAAGATGACGTCAATAGAAAAGTGGCATGCTTCCCTATGGGTAATCCTAGTATATATGCATACCATAAATGGCAGCACAAGTCTAAGTATGATGTGCTTATTCGTCAGTTGGATGGAGAACAGAGTGGTGAACTAACTTTACCAAGTATTCCTGTAGAAGATAGATACCAGGACAGTGGTGCATATATATGTACAGTTGATAACGGTATTGCAGACAGATATGGCAATGTAAAGCAGACAGGATATGGTTATGTCATAATAAACGGTATGTAAAACAGACAGGATCTGGTAACAAATAAAAATATAAAAATATAAAAAAATACCTCTCCATAGGAGCACCAGTTCCAACATCCAATTGGAAATTCGTGGAAATTGAGGCAAAGCTAGCAAATGTATGTTCCTGGCTTGTACCGACACTTCCACAAAAAAGAGTGGCGAGGTCAATTCTTCAATCTCCTTTGGTCGAAATCAAGACGCCCCTCTTAGTGAAATAGTCAAGTGTTCACTAACTGTGCGTCAAGTGTCGCATTTATATAAAACA
The DNA here is from genome assembly GCA_963680875.1 of Bathymodiolus brooksi. Lineage (NCBI taxonomy): Eukaryota > Metazoa > Mollusca > Bivalvia > Mytilida > Modiolidae > Bathymodiolus > Bathymodiolus brooksi. Next base: position 69,743,372 of record OY804578.1, on the reverse strand, counting down.
GGGCAAGCACCGTTGTCATATTACAGAGAGTCGATGGCCTCAACCATATTTAAATATTAGATAGTATACAAGGTTATTGTAAGACATAAAAAGGTCATTTGAATTTTAGATAGGGCATCGAGAGAACGTGATGACATTTAACTGACGGTGTCACATCAAGGTATGGTAATTGTTTACATCGTTTATACATTGCAAGACCATACTCTTTATTTCATTTCGCTCTGGCATCCAAGAAGGCCGTCACACGGCTTAATAATTATTATTATCAAAAAAACTTTCAAACTTTATTTGCAAATGGTAAAATGTAGCATCTTTTAAAGTAAATTATTATTTTTTCCACCCGTGATTAAAAGTAAAAAAACAGTTTGAAAATACCAAAAACGGTAATCCGAAAACGTACACGGACAAAGGGCAGACAGTTAAAAGGTCAAAAAGGACAACTATTTATTGAGGAACACGAACCCCACTAAACACCGGGGTGAACTAAAAATGATCTTTTAAAGTTCATTCCTATGTGTATGCCCTGCACTTAGTAGAAGCATGGTTCATCCATATCTAACCGACAAGAAACGACCATATATACCTTTTCACATACTTCTTTAACCGGTAACATCGACTACATGTAAATGTGATTACCTTGGATTTTTTTTATATTATTCTCAATAGAATATGGTGTGTTTTTCAGCCGAGCCAATATTTACAAATGACAACAGATTAACACAATTTCGTAAAAATGTAGATATCAATGTTTATGCATACAGTATACCTAAATATACTACACTAATGTGGTACAGAGGTAACATACCAGTATCATCATCAACCAAATATATCATGTCAGAAAGAGCAGTAATAGTTAATGATACATTCCATGGTAAAGATGTACAACTGGATGGTTACAGTGTAAAGCTAACCATCAACAACTTGAATGAATCAGACTTCAATGCTATGTATAGATTACAGCTGTCATACGGTGTTAGTCAAACTGTACACCATTCTGTTTTACTGAAATCCGAAAGTAAGTAAGCATATATGTAAGATAACAAATATGTAAGGTATAGTTTATATATACGTTGGGCTTTCAATAGTACATAGTGTATGTTAATGTGTAAAATAATCTATTAATAATAGTTCTTGCCCGTACCACGCGGCTCGTACCTTTCACCTTCATAACACGTGTACGACAATGACACGTGGTCATTGTTATTTCTGTGAATACTAAGTAATATGGTAGATGATTGTGTATATTGTTCAATAGTATTGATCAAAATAAATTATGATGCTTGTGTGCTCAATGCTGCTAGTGCCTTCGGTTTTCTCTAATGTTTAATTAATATTGTAAAACTATTATTTGAAAAACAAACTGAATAAGCATGGGATTTAATTCATACTTTCAAACATTTACTATTTCATACGGTAATACATTTATAATTTCATGCGTCATGCATGTATACGTTTTCTTCATTAAATTTAATTTACACGCATTTCATTTGCATTGACCTGTAATGACCTTGTAATTAATAACGGGCAGTGTATTGTATGCTTTCGTCGCGAAGAGTTGTAATTTAATGCCTATTAATTGTCCACGTTTAATGCATTTACTGTCACTTCAGCAGTCAATGATGTTAGTTCCCGTGAGAGTAACGTTCATTACCGTTACCCATACAGGTATCTCTTCTTTTGCGTTTTCAAATCTACCTGTTTTATTTTGGTAACGCGTGTGAATTTATTTTAGTCTTTCATATAGGTGGAGGTAGCATTTTTCTTCTGGCAGTCGGGGTATATTAAATAAGAAATAATTCATGGCAGCCATAACTCGTCAGCACGTGCATTTACGAGGGGAAAGTCAGTCTTATTGATGGATCATCCACAACAATAATATTGTGTGTGCACGTTTTAATTGTGCATCGCATATTTATTAATTTTGAATATATTAATTATTTTCAATGAATATAGATGCCAAAAACGTTATTAACCGTGTAAATAATTATATTATGTGATTGTATCACTTGACTGAAGTGTGTTCACCGCACATGTGCTAATGAGCTTTTGCAATCTGAATAAATCACTCGTTTGTTTGCAAAGCGAAAGACGGATATTATATTAGAATTCTGGTTTATTCAATTTCTTCATCATTTGTTGTCATATATTCAGGAAAAATATTTGGCTTTTCATATATAATTCATATGTTATTTTACAGAATAATCCATCAATATATCATCGAAACATGACTTAGTAGTTACTATTTAGTAAGCCTTGTAAGATTTACAGATCTAGAGTTTATACAAAGTTATTGTGCCATTTTAACATCATCGCAAGAAACAAAATACAAACTATATCTTTAGGCCGACCATACTAGTAAATAGTTATCAGGAAGATAGCTCTTCGAAATACTCACATGTGAGATTTATATTTTTTAAAAAGATAGCTAGAACACCTATGGTCAAAAATATTAACAAAAATAACAATTGCTTCCCACTTCAAGCCAATGAACACAAGATCAAATATCCAGATGGAAAGCCAGGTTTTGGATAGGAGATGTACACCAATATGGCGGGATTAAACGGTTAATGGGATCCCCAATCATCGGTTATTGATAATTGGATATGCATTGCATGTACAGATATAAATAAAACACATGCACATTCACACATATAACATTAAATTAATTGATTTAATTTGATTCTGAGCACACAAGACACAGACCGAAGTCAAACGGTTTCCACTCAGCAAATATTTCCCCAAACATTAATACCAAATGATACTCAATCTTGGTATACGGGGAAAAATGTTCAAGCAAACAGTCATTACTAGACACCAAAAACTAATCAAGTTGCAATACGCGTTTACTTCGATTGCAATCTTTGATACTGTTGAGACATTCAACCCACGAATTTTGTCTATTTTTGCAAACAGTCAAAAAATGTAAGTTTTATTTCATTTTTCTTTATGATATCTGTTATATCGTTCAATTATTCATTATTTATAGTAAGCGTTAGAGAAAACCGAAGAGGGAATCAAGAATAGACAATCCAAAGAAACAGGCAATATTGAGCACACAAGACACAGAACGAAGACAAACAAAGCATAAAGACACAACACAGAAAACTAAAAAAGATTAACAACACCGACCCACCCAAAACATAGGGGTGAACCCAGGTTGTGGCGAAGGGTAAGCAGTTCCTGGTTCTTAGAAGACACCCACCATGTCATAGTCTAGTCTAGTAAAAATCTTGTCTTGTCAGTGTTAGAGGAATGAAAACATCTGGATCGAAAGGAACAGATCCATTTCCATTTGAGAAATACCTTAAAATATATTTTAATATTTATAATTTCAAATATATGTAGATATTCATAATACCAATCCTTTAAAAAGTCACGTAGGAACTATTTTCACTTGTAAAATTAATGCATTCTTTCCATGGTTTATATACCAGAATGTCGGCAACAGCTAATACATATGAAATAATACACGCAGATACGAGATATTGCACACTTTAAATCTGGGCTGAGGTTTTATAACTCTCAGAGAACCGTGTAATAATCAGCGACCTAGATGTGATATTGCATGACGTCATGTTACAAATAATTTATACCAAGGTTCTCTCAGTTCTATTGTTTAACCGTTTAACTTGGAAAACCGTGCTATAAATATAGCATACCGCGATTGGTGAAAATTTCATAGAAAGGAGAGTTTAAGCAGTTGTTGGTTGTACCTTTGTTTCAGTCATTCAAGAGACGTCAGATGTTACCATGCTTAAAGGTGTGATTGGAGGACTTGCTGGTGTTATTGGTATTTTGGTTATCATTATTGTTGTCCTACTGTACATCATAAAGTCAGGTAAATTGGTGTATGCAGGTTGGTGTAATGTCATTTGATGGTTGTTAACCAGTGATATACCGCTGTAATATTAGCAAACAATAACTTGATAACACATGTAGAGTTAGACTATATAACCACTTTACTTTTTAGGCTGTACGATAATCAATAAGTACAATATTGCACATTCGCATCCTTAGCATAATAGGATATTCGTAGTTGTACAAAATTAAATGTTTATGAAAACCAGACACATGTGAGATGCTATACAACTATTAAAAACACGGTCTCTGATAATCGCATTAGAGGACATCATGGCATTTTAGTGGATGACCATTTAGAGGTTAACGTGAAATCATGATTGATGACCATCATAACTTTAACATGGAAAGTTAAGGTCGAGTACCCTCGTGGAACTTTAATATGCCAATAGGAATCAGATTATTATTTAAATATTGTGTTAATCTTTTATTGGGAACGAAACTACGATTAAGATATGATTACTGTTGTCAAATGAAATTGAAACAAGGATGTATTTGAAATTTGAAATTGAAAAATAACAACTTTGATCATGTTACTTAATTGCATCATTATTTGAAATGCATTTTCATAATTTGTTTCAGCTTTATCAGATAGAAGACATAATACGAAGTCTAATAGGTAATAATGCATACCCTCAAACAACTGAATTCATTATATGGGTATATCTTGGAAAACAAAATGGATAAGATGCTTTTAATTGCTTCATATATATGCATTCATTATTTCTCATTGGCTACAAGAGTAGAAAGATTCTGAATAATTCATGCTATATATATATATATATATATCAAACATTGAAAGGAGGACGAAAGGTGCTTCAACCTAAATGATATATTAGATTATTTTTACAATTCTGATGTATTTAGTTTGTTTATAATAGCTACGAGAGATGACCTGGAATTTGAATATTGTATTACATTTTGTTTGTGTAAAGATTTTATACTATCATTTACAACTTTACATGCTTGTTTTAATGTCGTATATATATATACAGGTAATATAAATGTACCCGTGCAAGCACGGCTATAAATAGACAAAATAATAATCGTGGTCATGTTTTCATAATAATAGAATTACAATGATATGTTTGCATAGGATTGAAGTGAACTGGTTATTTTTCCGAAGCACTTGAGTAAATGGAGTTTGTAAGCAATTCGTTACAATTTCAGTGCGTACTGCAGCGTTTTTACCGAATTTGTATTTTCATTGTTGCATTGCCTACCAAGAGGTTAAACAGAAGTGTCCAAAGGTAGTACATGAAATACTAAGCAGAATTAAATTTCATGTTGACAAATGTTCATGTAGAAATTAACTAGAGAAGAATGAGGTGCATTTGTAGTGAACCTTGAACATATCTTTGTTGTTAAGACATTGATTGAAAGCTTCCATTTTTTCATGAAAAATCATAGGGTTTCAATGTAATATATGTGCTTTCGTTGCCGCCTAGTTCTTCACCAAATGAGTATCAAATTAATATATTTGCTGACATCAAGTTATCTGTCATACCAAATTTCAAAACATTGCAGCTTGTAGCTTCAAAGGAAAATAATTAATAGTCGAATTTTTAGGTTTCAATGGCAATAAATACTTCCTTCCACAGACACATCTCAGTATACATTTTCAATCTACATTCTACTTTTCTGTTTGTAATCTGTGTGTGGTCAGGAATAAAGATTAACTATTGGTAACATGGCGTTGCCACTACAGTACAGTAAATCTGGAAAAAATTTAAATGGTTTCTTCGTATTTCTCAGACACAGATATATTTCTATTATTACCAATAACAGAATATTATTTCTAGTACTTTAGCTTCATCCCGAAATATATTTGTGAAAGTAGCCAGGATTCCCAATGACATGTTTTCCTGTTTTTCGATTTTTTTTTTGTGTAAAATGAGAATCGACTGCTTGTTCTGTTGATAGTTGAATGTTACCTTCATTGCTTAAATATATACATACTCCTTAAGGTAGAGTAGTTTTTTTTTCTATGGCTGAATTATTTGATATTCTTCTTCTTCTTAAATTGAGCAAATAAATGCATTATATTAATCTATGCCGACGTCAATCGGTTTTACTGTACATTATTCAGTTGATCTGGCGACGTATGATTGCAACAGAATGAACAGAAATGTGTGTGCATTATTCCAAAAATACCACTATATTCATATGTAAATTAATATACGTGATAAGAATCACTATGTGTGATTTTTCTACCATATTCGTTTTCTGTCCGATCGTTCCATGGATTGATGCATGCATGTTGAGGTTTATCCTACATAAAAATATGAAAAGCTAAAAATGAATTCAACACAAAATAAAACAGAATCATAATTCTCCAGTTGACATTACTGATGATGTTTATACTGCTTCTATTTTAGCTCTGCCAATACTCGTGAACCTCTAAATATGACGGACATACCACATATATATACTGAAGTGACAGATGTCCAAGGTATGATCATACAGCTGTGATCAGCATGGTTTATGGTGTTGTGAACTTACTAATTATTTTAGCAATGTGTTGAAGAATAATAATATCATGTCCCGCAATCAGTGTCTATCATCACAAATGTTGTGAGTTCGAATACCGCTCAAGCGATACGTACTCAATACAACATTATTTTTGTCGGTGACTTGCAGCAAGTCGGTAGTTTTCTCCGGGTACTCCACCAATGAAACTGACTATCACGATATAACTGAACTATTGTTGAAAGTGCCGTTAAACACCATAGCTCTAACCATATGATCATGCCTCAAGTGGTAAACGCATGACATACATTAAATCAAGGAAAGCTTGGGTAAATACAGAAATATGGAATGTCTCCTCTGTCAAATTTCCAACGATCTAAGCGATGAACTGGCAGTCCTGACAGTCACAACAATATAGCGAGGTTAACTCGGTCAAGAGGAACGATTCCAACCATACTCTCTCGATATTTAATTCTCAATTTCCTCACAGATACACCATCAACTTTACTGTAAGCTCATTTGAAACACAGGAAGATGTTAAGCTCGAATTTGCTTCTATGATAAGGAAACAAAATAAACATTTAAAGTAGTTTTGTTTCAAGATTGCATAGCATTAAAAATGGATTGTTATGTAAATTATCAATGATAACTTTTCTGAAAGACTCTTGATATGTATTGATCCTTTAAGCGTATTTCTTCTCTGTCTTATTCATGTAATATTGGTATATTGTTCTCTATTATAATCTATCATAATACGTCATTAAATTTTGACGGAATGTGACCTAAAGAATTTGATCTTGGAGACACTCTATTCCGTTATGCTTCTGCTGGAAATTTATTTGATAAAATATTAAAACAAAACAAAAACTCTTGAGATTGCATTGTTTCTACAAAAAATATTGAAACTGCTTTTATATTGCAGGACCAGTACCGATTGACATGTAAGTATACTAAATGATTGATTGAGGGATTTTGTTAAACGTCACCTGAATATTATCTCACCTATTTTTTATGACGAGTCCACATTTCCAATCAAACAATTAGCACTGCAATAAAGAGATATGGGACTATTTTAAAAAATGTGTTGCTCTGTAGGACTGCTACATGCATTCGTTTGCATTCAAAGAGTTGACATATTAGATGTTTAGGAAATCCCTTACTCCCCTCCCCTCGAGGTGTCGAGTCATACTACGGATAGACTAATTCTATGTTTACATCCCATTTTCATGCGGAAGTGAAACGTATTTATACTGCATTCCTCGTCATATATAATGTACTGTAATATTTACTGACCTCCATCCAACTTGAATCTTACAGCACATCGATCTAGATGGAATGACATGAAATATATATTATTGTTGTTGTTGCAACTATTTGCGGTCGCCACCATGATTTGGTTGACCGGTATGGAATATCTGTGTCACAAATGACCATATATAGGTTCCACTTGTCGTAAGCACTTTCCGAGTCTTTTTTTCATTCATGACTTATCACCGGATTTGTATCTAGTTTAACACGATGTGTGCCAATGGTGGAGCAGGAACTGCCACCATTGTGGAGCACATGAGATCACCCCCCCCCCCCAAGATTTTTGTTGGGGTTTGTATTAATTGATCTTTTAGTTTTATTTGTATGTTTTGAGGATTGGTGCTTGTCCTTTTATCCTTTTTCTTTTGGTCATTGTGTTGTCTGTCCTTCTATTTACGTATTATGATTACCCCTTTCGCATCGTCAAACATTTCTTTTATTTACTCGTTCTTTTAAAGACATTCAATATTAATCTCATAGTCATAAAATAAACCTTGTAGATGTATAATTATGTTGTAGGTCTACAATAGATTACGAGTCATTAGGAAAACAAGACAAACCAAATGTGTATGAAGATCTAAAAAACAAACAAGGTATGGGATTAAAGTTTAAGCGAAACAAATATTCCTTATTAGTACTTTTTTTCAAATAAAAACGTAGATATCTAATTTCACATTCGACGCGCTTCTCAAATAATATTCATAAGATATGTTCAGTTAAACGATAATAACGCCAAACAAGTCATTTAGGAGCAGGAATACGAAAGAGCCTAAACAGAATAGCCAAAGTTAGTTAATGTCGCCTTTGCCTGACGTAGGAGAGCCTTAGGTTTAAAAATAATTACATTATTTAGAAACTGCCAAGGCATATTTAGCCTATAATCTTGTATATATTGTTCACGAGCTATGAATATGTTCCAATATCTAATTCTGCTCTTATATTTCAGCAATCAAGATCGTTTTTAAAATGGCGATTATCTCTAATTATATCAATATATGGTCAAATATCAAAAACATAGACAGGATGTTCTTATCCAGTATCTTTGTCCGACTAAATCTAAAACATGCTTTGCTAAAGATGCGCTGTCGTGATTATTATATTTGTCTATTTATTGCAATATTTGTTTAATTCCCTGATAACCATGAACATATTATTCATTCAGAAGACAATTAAGCTGGTCAGAACAATTGAATGTGTTCATGCCACCATGGTACTTTATAAATACTTTAAATCACTCAAACATGACGACCACATTTTGTATATAGAAAATTCAATCACTGGCTTTCACTGCCTTCCTTCTGATTACCATTTTGGTATTTTCAAACTCTTCTTATAGACAATAGTTATTGGTACTAACACATTTACAATACATGGTTATATAACCAGTTAGCGATTTCTTATAATAATTGTTTTTGCTTTATTGCCTATAAATATAGTATATGTGTTTTAATGTCAACATTAATATCATATGACTTTTATCTTTTCAGATACAAAGGGAGAGGAATAAACAAGCATTCAAATACAATTTAACATTTAAATAATTAGGATGAATGTTGTTGTTGTGTAATGCAACTTTCAATTAAATGGTGGAGGCCATATTATTGGTTTTTGGAAAGCTGAGTATCATTATAAACCAACTGTCAATAATGAGATCTTAGCATGATCTGTTAGAGTCTAATGTTGTTTTTATAGTAGCTTATATATGTACATATAAACGTGTCAAGTAAGTAGCGACGTATCTACCCACTGGTTCCCTACAGGACCAGGCTGTATTAAATATTAACTGTATTAGAGTGAGATTGCTTAGCATACATTTACTTGTAATATTTCTTTTCCCCATGTCAGGTTTCAAACCGACGTCGATGGAACTAGTGAACTCCGTTACGGAAACCATTTATTGTATTAGAATTGGTCTAGGTGATTGATTGGCTTGACATTATGCTGAACGAATCAGTGCTATATTGTACCAGTACTTCGACAGGATAATCCGCGTCTGCTCCAATAATGCCATCCGTCGTATTACTCATGCATAAAAAAACGATGATAAGTCATGATTAAGGAATATATGGATGAATTTGTTCTACTATGACAAATGAAACATTTCCGTAGTCATTTGTGACACCTATTTTCCGATACAGTTAACCAAGTCATTATAACGACAGTACAATGACTTCAACACAACCACTGAGGACCCTTGATTCAGTAGCTGTCGTATGGCTTTATTTACTTGCTTTTGATGAGGTAAATATGTGATTTTTGGAGGGTTTCCAACACGCTGATATTCACAGAGCTATACCCTCTAATATCACTTTTGTAAAATTCATTAAAAACACATATTTGTAAAGTCTTATTCATTGATATTTGTATTTTTCATTGTTTTAATATCTTATTCAACTTTAATTCTAGTTTCACTATTTACACAATGTATTTTTTTTCTTTTCCTAAGTACATGTACATAATCCTATTAATAAGTGTATGTACTAGTTATACACTGAAGTATAGGTGTTTCTGGATTAGAATCCCACTGGGCCGGAGCCCCGATGGGTTTCTAATCCAGAAACACCTCATACCGAAGTGTATAACTAACTTACTCCCAAGGTTATTCTAAATACACGAAATATTCATTACACAATGTCATAGAAAACAAAAACAATAAACACAGAAACATTTGGTTTCCCCATTGGGTACCTCTTCCATAAAGATAGATTGAACGACTGAGTTGTATTAAGGATTAAACATATTGATTGGTTAATAATGAGAGATGTTATTCGATATGTACCTGTATCCATTTACAACATGATCTTCAGGAATGATAGACGTGTTATATTGAACTGAACTTTTTGTAGAAAATGGATATGAACCATATTGTCACAAATATTAGTAACTAAGAATACATGTATATGTTGAATATGACAAAGTATTGTTCTATCAATAAACTGTTCAGGTTTTAAATGCGCATTTAACAGGTCAATGTTTTTTTGTTTTGTTTTGTTTTGTTTTGTTTTTTTAAAGGCTTGGATCCAGACAATTTAAAAAGGGGTTCCAGAATAAAAAAAAGGTAGTAACAGTCTCATTTTCGACAATTTTCACATAATTTTAATACATTTTCTGAAAAAAGGGGGAGCCCACCCACTTAGTGCACTCCCCACTGGATCCACCAATGATAAAGTTTTGAAAGGGTGCCGACATATAATGTATTTTCCATTTATAATGCTTTCCCGACCAAATTTTTTTTTCCGATTATTTATTATTATTTTGTTTTTTTTATCGATTGCTTGGAATTTTTTTCAGACTATACTTCATTAACAAGATCTTCATGTTTTCCTGTTCAGTTTTTCAATAGCCGGTCTTCGTGTTATCTTCAGCTGAGTGGTAATTAATTACCTCATTGTTGTACGCACAATAGGCCGTGCTCACAGAGTGTGAAGACACGGGTTTCGAGAAACCCATGTTGTCACACCCTGTGAACACAGGCTATTGTTCTTATAACAATAAAGTAATTCATAGAAAGGCAGTTTCAGAGATAGAAAGCGTATGGTTTAACAATAGACCCGGGGTGTAAATATTATTAAATATTATTGTTATTTTTATTTAATTACATAATTATATTTATGCATTTTATTTATGATGCATATTTTTACCCATTACAAACTACATAGAAGAACACATTTTTCTATCACAACTACAAACTATTATCTTCTCTATCCACGACATATACACATGTACACAAATCGTGTTTTACTCTTATTTTTTATTGGATATTTACAATTCTTTGTAATTAGCCGTTCACGATGTTTCTTACATTATTAGCAAAATAAGTAATTGTTACTTATTCTAATGTTGATCCCCTTTGAAATATGAAATATAACCACTTTCCCAAGAGACAATACCGTAGATGTGGTATTAACAGTAAAACATTGTAACAATGCCAAATAAAGAGGTGTATATTTTTACGAAATGTTGTTTGATTTATTTTAATGCATGGATGCAAAATATGTTTTTTCAGCAATGCAAATGGGTAAGAGGTAGTCCATATAAAGTTGTTCTAAATATAGGCCAGCGGCGAAATCTAAAAAGTGGCTTATTTAAAGAGTTAAATCAACCCATCGACTACACACCTAAATATACTTTCAAACGCTAGATTATGCTTTTAGCTAATAAATTTAACATGCCGTAATACAATCGTATGGTCACGTTATCATGAAAACTACATTTTTCTAGGATTACTGCGTTTTTACTCAGTAAAATCAATATTATGCATAATTTATGCATCTTCGGCAATTTGTTGCGCTTGTAGTTTTTAAATCTAACTTAAATAAATAAAATAATTCAAAATATCTTATTAAAATAACTTTTATTTCATCAGTTTGGCTTCTTTGAAACCAGCAGATGTATTAAATATTATAATGGTCACTTTTAAAATTATGTCAGAAGAAAGGCTTTCATTAAATTGATCTCAAACTTTTTTAAAAACAAAAGTGTAAACATAGTTTACATAAAACATTATCATTATAGCGCCAATTTCTACTAGTTTAAGAGGTTTGGACCGTTTTTAAATGCACATCAACATATCGAAAGTAGAAAATGATTCCGGATATTTTGCCCGTGACATTTTAAAATTATAATCCTCAGTCCGATCAAATCTTATTGCATCGAGACCAAAGCATATTCTCTTAATAATTACTTATATTTTTGTGTTATCTGTATTTAATTGTTGTCACCCTTCATTGCTAACATTTGCTGTTTTTAATTTTAGCGTCTTAGTTACAAAAGATGGTTTGAAATATTGTTTGTAGAGAATTTAATTAATGTTTACAAGTTGTTAGAAAATCATTTGTCGGAACTGTTGTGAGTGTTTTTCGGAAAATGGCACAGTTTGGTAGCCAACTTAAACTTCTTCTATCTGCGGAAGTTCAAGAGTCATTATTGAATTGTGTTGAAGAAGGTACAAAAATGGTCACATCACTTGTTGATGGTTCTTTGTTTGAGGGCCAGTCTCGTAGTTTGCACAATCCTAGTACACGGTCCAAGTTGAAGTCATTCGAAGATATGACTCACAAAACTAAGCTGAAGTGTCGTTCTGGGGATACAGTCACTGTTCATATGAATCCTGAGCTAGTTTTTCGTCGGGAACTAGTTCTTGCAAATTGTCGAGAGGACGTTACTGTTGAAAAGGTTCTGTCTTTTCCAATTGGTCCGATTCCAACATAATTGTTTCACGACGATGACACAATGCGTAAAACCAGTAAGGCAGATCTTGTACATCAACTGGAACAGAACGTTTCTATAATACAAACATTGCTAATTTTTTCATATTTCCAGAACAACTCTGATCAGAGATGACATCCCTTTGTTGCAGTCAATAAATGCAAAAAGGTTAGAACCTTTGGTGAGATGATACTTGATTTTGTAAAAAATCAGATCTCTTGTCTTCAGTTTACATCCGTTGTCGTCGATATCTTTGATAGATATGACATTCAAAACTCTATCAAAAAGGCAGAACGGGACCGTCGATCCAAGTCTATTTTCACTGCATTTGATTGAAGGTAGGGTTATTCCTGACTGGAAAAAGTTTATTAGTTCTGGTGAAAATATTATTAGATTTCTCGGCGATTACATTGCCAAACATATTCGTCAGAACAGTTCTCTCCAAGAAGGGCAATCGCTTTACCTGGCCGGCTTATTTTCTAATCCTGAAACAGTTAAAATGTTGAATCAGAATGGTATGTTAGATTGCAGTTGTTTGGCAAGCACACAAGAAGAGGCGGATACACGCATAATTTTGCATGCACTGTATTCTGACAAATTGTACCAAGACAATAACGTTCAAGGTCGCATGGTGGTGAAATCCTCAGATACGGACGTTCTTGTCCTTTTAGTACATTATTTTCCAAATATGAAAAACATAAGTGAGCTTTGGTTTCAAACAGGAATTATTACGAGCACTAAGGATTGTAGACGTTATATCCCTGTACACGAGTTATGCAAGTCATTGAGTTCCATTGTGTGTGAGATCTTGTCAGCTGATCATGCTCTAACTGGGTGTGATACCACTTCTTCGTTCTTTGGTATCGGGAAGAACTCTATATTCAAAGCTCTGAAAGAGCTACCCAATCAGCTTAGTGATTTGTCTCGAATAGAATGATTCAGTCGATCTAAGCCGAAAACTAATATCAAGGCTGTATGATCCGAAGGGAAAGTCGAAACGATGCCATATCGATCTGAACAAATTGCGGGTAAAATTGGAAACTGTCAAAGATTCTACTTTGGTGAGACTTCCTCCGAGTGAAGACACATTTAAACAGTATGTTCTTAGATCTTCGTACCAAGCAAAGATATTTAATTGCACATATTCCAAAGCCAGCAGTTGGATCACCTCTTGCGCATGGTTGGAAAGATGGAAAGTTTGGTCTTGAGCCAATATTGTTTGAAGGTCAAATGTCATCTGACTTTTTGCAGGACCTCGCATGCAACGGAAGATCCGTTTGTAGTAAAGGTTGTGTTTGTTTGGAACAGAATTTGCCTTGCACAGAAATTTGTCCTTGCCAAGCATTAGACCTCTGTCGCAATGTGATTACACACAGGACAGATATCGAAGATGACGATGCGTAAGCACGCAAGAGTTCTTTTTTTAAACAAATCATAAAAACAACTGTATTTATTTGATTCCCTGAATATCTCCATATGCGATTGACCAGATCAAATGCATTATCCAAACACCCAATTATTCTGATAATATTTGGGTTTCGGATTACGATGGTGAATGAAACATGTATATTTACGTTTTAAACGTTCAAAATGTCTAAAAGGGTGTTTTATTTATGAATCACTTTAATAAAAAAAAACTACAAGGGTTCACATGAGATGTACAATGCTCATAGCTAGTTAGGGACTGACAAAATACAGACTTACAAAAAAATACCTGTGTTGGGCGAATCGGGTAAGTTTTTATTTACTTCCTTGTATCGAACAGTATATATATACAAAATATAATGAAGCATAAATAAACGTCATTATTACGTAAATGGGGATTACCTTGGGTCAAGGTCATTGTTTTATGGAAGCAAATACGAGTCACTTACATTGAAAAATCACATTCCCATCCAAAAACAGTCATTTCGACGTCAATTGACGTCATTCATTTCTGAATTTTTGTTCAATAATCTAATTTAATATGTGGTTCATCAAATAAAAACCATCAAACTTGTCGAATTGAATTTCATTTTTAAGGAAAATGCACTTTTCGAACGAAAGTCGAAAGCGAAAAACAATTTGTTCTTAACCTTTGACCTTAATTATGCAAAAACGTGACCACTTCCTAATTTTACAGCATCATTATTCTGAGAGTCCCGTCATTCCTCTTTCCAATGACATATGATATAGGTGCGTAGTCCATGGGTTCATTACATTTTATTTTTTGATTTTCTACCGCTGGTCTAATACATTTCAAAAGGAGAAAAATACCAAAGAGGTAATCAGAAGCCGCTATGATCCAGGAACCATTAGACAGAACACAATAGACCGAGCAACACAAACCATACAAAAATCTGCACATTAGTTCTTTATTATTGTTTTACTTTTAATTCCAACAAATTGACCAGTGTAGTATGGTCTCTCATGAAGACCATTAATTTCTTTAAACGCTTGTGGATAATCCATATTAAATCTGATAGAAGTATCAACTATGATTCGCTTATCTTAGTTAAAAGTAAGACTTTACCTTCTTAGCTAGTCTTCAGTTAATTAAGAACAGTCACTGAATCTACTATTGTACTGTCCTTGTTTTATCTGATTACTCATTGTTGTGATAGTTTATGGTACATTAATGTGGATACAAATCTGTGCAGGTTTTTTTCATCGTTTGTTTATATCTATGTTGACGCGGAGATCTAATTATCAACAGGGGTGGCTATCTCATTAACATGTTTAACTCCGCCACATTTATGAAACCATGGTCGAATTTTAAATGCAATAGTGACAATATATTTCTTTGATAGACCTCTATCAAAATTTTTCAAATTTATTCCACTAGAGGATGCTAAATCCTATCGAGCTGTTGACGACCTAAATTGTTTCTGTTGCATATCGTCATGCACAATAATTGAATTCACAAATGTTAATGGTAAATACACTACATATTAATTATACTATATTACCATAAAATCGCGGCCATTGCTCTTCTTTCTTTTTCTTTAAATTTTGATCGGATATCCAAGATGGTCAAGAACAAAGGATCACTGATTCCCGATCAACTTAAAAATTGAGATCCTAGAGACCACCAAACGATAATTCACGTACAGTTTGGGTTGAATTAAGCTACACGAGTTCTGACAAAAAACTGTTTTATAAATGTTCCAATAGAGTCCAATGACTATAGACCAACCGAAACATATGAATTGTGTAAACGATTATGTAATAATTCTTCAGGTGGTTTGAATAAAAACAAGTTAACGTATAGCAACACAGCATTTTATGACAGAAATACTATCATACGACATCGCTCGATGGTTGTGGCATAACTGTCCGGGGTGCTTTTCTTTTAATTACAAGTAAGTCATACATGTCAAAGAAGGACAAAAATAACTACATAACAGTTTGTTTGTTTATGACCACTAGTTGGTTCTGAGTGAGTTAAGGCTTGTTGTTAAGCGCTAACACAGAAATATTTCAGCAATATCATGCCGAGAACAAATTACATTTCGATGAGATGATGATGGTGATGATAGTGTTCGCTTTGTGCCAGACCAACACGCTTGGATGTACAATTTGAATAGTGCTAGCTTATTGAAACAGCAGTTTATGGGTAGAAATGTCGCTCCACTCGGACAGAATATTCTTATTCCGATCCAACCACTCTTACACCTTAATGCTGGTTGGGACTCTGAGAAGCAACAAATGCTAATCTTACATATTTTTTCGTTTGCAACACCTTTGCAGTTTCTCTTAGTTGATAAGGTATTCCAAAGCTTGTGATTTCTATTGGGATGTCCTTGAAAGAACATGTGTGATATTATTGAAGCTACTAAACCAAGGGCTCTTGGTGGTTAGGTTGAAGTAATCGAAAGCTTTATGGTCGCCATCTTGACTTAGTTAACATATACGGATTATCAGTGTCGTGGTCACAATTCTGTCCTCCTTTAATCTTTAATGAATTGTCACGAAACTTGTAACAAGAGTAGTATGGCGGTTGCCAGTAGTGGAGCATAATATCTGGATTAACCCCCAAATGTGGGTAGGGTGTGTGGCCTTTTTGCTAAATTAAATGTTTTCACGTTCTTTGCTTACTGTCGTGAGGTCAGCTACGATTCAGGTTAAAAATTATATTCGTTTTGCTTATGCTTTGATTTGGTTCGTAAGGAGTTCATTGATTGATTGTTGTTTAACATCCAAATGTAGATATTTCATACATATTCAGGACGAAATAAGGGGTTAAACTTTAATACATACTACTTCTATTTATTTACGCATAACATTGTGAAAAAAATATTTCGATATCAGATGATGTTCATTTCGTGTAATAGTAGCATGACCCATGCCACGAGTGGAGAGGTTACTGATTACCCTTCCGGAGGTTTAAGTGTGGGTCATGTTGCTTTATCTCTAGTTCTCTGTATAGTGCTTTGTTTCTTCAAATGTTTTCTATTGTTGATTCATTGAAGCATGTTTTCTGTGATAATACTATAGAAAAGCAGCTGGTAGAACTAGGACTTTTATATTTCATTCCATGGTATATTACTATTTTATTTTCAGTGCTTAATTTCAACAAATTGATTATCTCTTTAGACTGGTCTCCCTCGCAGAGTTAGAAGTATCAGTAACAGTTGCCGACTGTGTGGTATTCTTTTGTTTTTCATTTTATTATGACATTTTTGTCTTCAGAGTAATATTCTTTGACCAACATATTCTACACATTGAACTAGTTTTCAGCTAAAAATAAAATACTTAAGCTTTTCTTTAAAGACATATTTATCTAGACAAAATGCTACATTGTCGACAACGTCATGCGAAGCTATCATGATGTCCTCTTTTAATCAATCAGATAAAAGTTGTTCAGTTGCGGACATCATATATCGAGAGAAAACAAATACAAGACTCGTAGAAGGTTATCTTGTTAGTGCAAAGAGGATATCCTAGATTCCAGCCAATCAAAAGTACATATGGCAATTGAATTTGACTGTAAACAGTAGCCAATGAAAATAAGTATTACAAGCTAAATTAAAATTGAAGATTGACGTATTCTTTATCTTCTGATTCTGAAATAAATGAAAAAGATATCAATAATAAAAATGTCAATATTAAATTGTGTGGTATTTACGTAAATATTTATCATAAGGATAATCATACGACTGTGCAATTGTTGTAAACAAACTGAACACAGCATTCCTAGTAGTGAATTCACCATATGGTAAAAATGAAGAAGTAACATAATGTTTTACTTAGGTGTTAAAGGAATAATATATATAATGCACGTTGCATTGTAGCAAGTATATTGTGTGTTCTATGATAACAAATACTATATTGCGTATTGCATGATAGTAAGTGCCGTGGGCCTATTAATCTAGTTATCCACACAACATGCTATGGAGGTGTCCGAGCCGAGCCAAGAAAGTGAGGGGTCATATTTATGTGTTAGGGGTATCGATGTGGCCTCTTTCTATTGTTTATATATATACATATATGAACGGTCACTTTGCTGGCTTGGTTCATGCACCTCAATTAAGCTTGTTTTATAAAAATGAACAACATCAATTCCACACTAGTGGCGGGGTTAAACTAGTTTTATGTCTCAATCATTCCCTCTTAATGAGTATGTGAGTAAACTACCAACCCTGACATTATAACCAGGCGAACAAATGACAATCAAAGGAAGTTTTGTCTCTTTTGAGTAATGTCTTATTGCTTACCTTCTTTGTTCTTTATACAGTCATACACATTAGTTTTATCTTGTTGACCCAGTGCCTCATACTGTTCTGTGATGCTAAAATATATAAGATGAACAAAGCTGTGGGAAAATAAGGTAATATGATGCAATGACCATAGTTTGTATATAGAATGAAACCAGCTTACATTAGGTGGTGCTATAATGTGAAATCTTTGGATAGTAAACAGTAATAGAGTGATAGTGCATGCCTAACGTGAATCTGTTGTGTGGTAAGCGATACTGTTGTCATTGCTAACTCATACTGTGACAACGTTGGAGATTAAAATGTCTTGTAATAATTTACAAATAATCTCAAACCATTGCATAGTAGAATTTAGTCCAGAAAAAAAAACTGCACATTTAACTTAAATATGTCTAAAACACCCGTAAACAAAACAGCTAGATTGTATTGTTTATAGTTTCGACTTGATATGAATTTGTTTGAAGTTGTCTTGTCATGGGTTATTTCGTCAGTTGGTAGATTGTATTTTCACATATTTATTAGTAATGGCGTAAATTTTGCCCATACGT
The DNA here is from genome assembly GCA_963680875.1 of Bathymodiolus brooksi. Lineage (NCBI taxonomy): Eukaryota > Metazoa > Mollusca > Bivalvia > Mytilida > Modiolidae > Bathymodiolus > Bathymodiolus brooksi. The sequence goes on along the minus strand of OY804578.1, from coordinate 69,724,285 downwards.
AAACACCGGAAGTGCCACAACGATATCTGCCATCGGGGCAATACTCTGATAACACCGTATCAAGCCTCTCGTGAGCCCCATGACGTCATTTCCGCCCAACTCTCAATTGTCGTTTGGACAATGTCGACGTTCGGCGAGGAAAGATTTGTTGGCGTTTCGGAAGCAGAACCCTCAACGAATATCGATCACTCATATCCATAAGTTTGGTGTCTGTATGGGAAGTTAATTTTGTTCTTTTTAATTCAATGTTAAAATATGTGATACATAGATTAATGCATGCCTTTTTCCATATCAGGACTGTTATCATCCCTTGACCGATATCGACCTCTGGCCGATATCGGTCTCTCGGGATGACCACAGTCTTGATATGGAAACGGACATGCATTAATCTATAAGTACTGCAATACAAAGAACCTCCAATATATAATTGACAATATTGCTGAAAGGAACTGCAAAAACTCAAGATAAAACAAGCAAGTAGATAGTACAGTTGTCATACCTAATGTGACACCGCTCTGTAGAATATCATATTTTCACAACTCAAATACGATGTGAAGCCGTTGTCGGTAATATTTTACTATGTTGTTGAAAACGTTCAGACGTGGGATCTAGAGATTTGATGAGATCATCAATTTATAACAATCTGCCTTTGTTGGTAGAATGCAGTGATGCACAGAGATCATGTGTTTATAGCTATTTGTCTTGGTACATTATTGGATGTTTAAAGATAACAAACAGTGTATGTCTTATTATGATACTTACGGTAGAGATTGCTTTTGTTCTGAAATATAAAATATAGTTGTACATTTCTTGATCAAATGTCAACACTAAATATTAACAAATCAAACATTACAACATAGTTTCATCTTGTGTCGATGTCAGTATCTAGCTTTTCACATAATAGTTAATGGTGTTACCAGTTTTGTGTTGTAATAGAATGTTGCTATCTGTTGGGTGTTGTAAAAAAGATTGTCATCTGGTTTGTGTTGAACAAAAATGTTGTCATTTTGTTTGTGTTTTACAAATTGTATACAAAGGTAGATGGGTTAATATATGAATTTGCAAATAACATTAATATGCACTACACAATTTTTTACATTATAAAAGTAACAGGACAATTTGTATGCTATTCAGAAAATTTACTGACAAGGGAGACATCCCGGTGAACAACACAAGCATACATGAATATAGACGAAAACAATGGGCACTTGAAATAACTTATGATAAAAGCACCCAAGTTATAAACTTCTAAGAGGAGTTTGGGGATAATAAAACAGTTACTTTGTGTATTGCGTTCAAATGACATGAACATCAAGTTGTCAACTTTTAACAGGTTGCTTCCCCTCGGGTTGACAACTTAGCTGCTCACCTCATATGAAGACAATAATGGTATGTTGTAAGGATTTAATCGTTAATTTTTAATCAGGGTTGTCTTAAGCACATATAATTGCAGGACTGGGCCTACGAAACTAGATTAATGGCAAAGTTAAGCTAGTCACAACATATAGTTGTCTTTCATTTATTGGTGTATAAAATTAATGTTCAACTTATATATACTTTAATTGATCACGAGTGTGTGTATTGAATGTAGTATTCAATTAGTGGCCATCATTCATTATTTACTGTTTATGTAAATGTAAAGTACACATAATTACCGACTAGGACCTGCTCACTAATTACCAGTGTATGACCTATAAATATATTAGACCAACATATAAGTGTTGACTATTTGATATCTAGTAATAAAAAGGACATCATTTAATCCACAGAAATTAAACAACTTATTCTTTAACAACGTATATTTCTTTAGAATAGAAGTAACACTACAGCTGTAACTTACCGTTCCCACGTGATAAATCAGCATATGTATTTGGGATGTCTTTCATACCTAGCACTTCGTATGTCTTTGTAGAACTACAAGAGAGAGATATAGATATATAAATTAGAAAATACTATACACAAGCGAATTGTCAAGAAAAGCTTGATGATACCAAAGTTTTAATCAGAAGCAGTAAGTCGAAGGACAGACAATGCAATGGTCAAAAGAAAGAAAGAACAAAGGGGCAAACAATGATCTACACAACACCACATTAAAAAATAAAGATCGAGCAACATGAACCCACATTCAAAATTTAGGGCGCACTATGCGTTTTTGGAATAACCTTCAACATTGTCAAAGGGTTGTCAAACTATAATGTGATTATCTAAGGTAATGTATAAAAAGTAATACTTATTATTTTTTTAAGAGATCTCTTTATTTCTACAAGAATTGTTTTTCCTACAATCAGTAACACGTTTGTTCCTGATCAAATTGTATGTTTCCTTTATTCCATACGCCATGATTTGGTTTCGAATTAACCTTCTGTTATATATAATAAATTAATATATTTAGATACTCACGGTGTTTCTACTCTCTTGTTCCATGGATCTGAAAAAATAATTGGTAAAGAGAAGTAACAAATGATTGTATAATGAAAGAGCAAACAAAACATTGTAATTTAATATGACACTTCATATCATTTTACATCACACTGCTAAGAAAAAAAAATGAAATAATGAATAAGGGTAATAACAAAATTAACGAACTCCGAACAATCTTACAAAGGGAAAGTCAAAACTCATAATTATATAAACAGATAAAATCAGTCAACAACCGGAAAACTATGAAAACCGTAATGACCCTGACTTGTACAGGTATTTCTAAAGAAATGGTGGGTTGAATCAGATTTTAAAGCGCCAAACCTCACGCTTTCATTACGGTTCAAAGGTTCCGACTGTCACTATAACAGTATTTATAACAATACAGGAACAAAATAGGTAAAATAGATGTCAAAGCAATACCAAATTCAGTGAAGTAAATGTCAAAGACACCTTTACGTCACACATTGATAACAAAATATTTTTGACATTTTTGTTGACTTCCTTATCTTTATACATTTTCACTTTATGAAAATGCAACGTTTATTATCGTCTCTGCAGTGACAGAATATATTTCGACAAGATCTTGTTATCGGAATATAAACTTTTTAAGAGATCGAATAAGGCGAATCTTTTGATAGCCCTGGTCCAGTAGCCTGTTTCTCAGATGAAGATGACGTTTCAGAAAATCAGAATAATTGCTATTGGCCCTTACATAGCGAATCAATTGCAAGATGTAAACACCATATGCAGGAGAACCTGGTATATTGCTCCACATATTTGGAAAATTTATGATTTTAAAATTGTAGTCGTCCCGTTTATCATAAATTTTAGTACTGAGCTGACCACTGTCAAATTCGAGGTATAAGTTCAAAAATGATGCGGACGAAGCTGTATATGTGGTCTCTTTAACATCCAGCTCTGGATGATATATCAATGGAAGAAATTCTGCAAATCTAGAATTATTGATAGATAAAACGTCATCAATATACCTGTATGTGAAATTAAAGGCTCTAGCTTCATGAATCTTCTTATCTTTAAAAAGCTTTTGAAGAAACTCCGACTCATATGAGTAAAGAAATAAATTGACTAGAAGAGGGGCACAATTCGTACCCATTGGTATGCCGACGACCTGCTGAAACAGTGTCCCTCCAAAGGAGACACATGTGTTATCGATTAGGAACTCCAGCATACTGATCACTTGTTCCTCGGAGTAGCATGTTTTACCTTTTTGAATTTTGTTTGAAAAATATGTGGAATTGTAGCCTAACACAACACATTTTGAGCCATTGTTTCTATGACTGAAAGCCTTATGAATTGTTTCTTTTAAGCGGGTTTTTAATTTGTCATGCGGTAGGGTGGTATATAGGGTTGAAAAATCAAAAGTTTTGATGGAGGATACCTGAGAGAAAGACCTTGATTTCAGGTTATCCAAAAGATCTTTAGAGTTTTTCAAAATCCACATGTGATTTATGCCACTACGCGAGTAAACAGTTTCACAATATTTCTGTTGTCCCTCTTTTACTGCAGACAGGATCTTTGTCAGGTGATTAGACAATTCTTTCGTCAAACAAGTTGATGATCCCGCTATGTACCTTTCTTTGAATGGTGTCTTATGGAGTTTTGGTATCCAACATAAATAGAGTAAATCCTCAGACTCTTTACCAGAGGGAATGTTTAAAGAGGTCATGAATGCTCTGTGGTTAGCTAGGAATTCATCTTTGTCGAACGAAGTTGGTTTGTATGTGGTATTACTAGAGGTGTTGCTAGTTATGCCTAATTAATTGATTAGGCATTCGAAGTAATATGATTTACGTAAACACGATATTGTTGGAATCCTTGTCCGCAGGAACGATAACATATTTGTCATGAAAATAAATTACTTCCAAGATCCAGATTACTCCAACACAAAATATATTTTACAAATTATATGACGACGGAAATAGAGGTTCTGTCTTGATGTACATGTATCTATATTATGTGGTGAATTAGATCCGAAAATGCGGCTACTGCGGGTTATACCTAAAAGATGGAATTCAATCCGATTACGTGGCAACGGCGAGCTATACCCAAAAAGTGGAATTTAACCCGATTACGTAGCTACGGCGAGATAGACCGGAGAATGTGGTTATGGAGAATTTAACGCGATCACGTGGATACGGTGTGTTTGACCAGACAAAGTTGTTTACTTGTAGCATATTATATCCACATAACTTAAAAATTGCATTAGCTAACGGTTTTCTATATATACAGATGTATGTTAAAATCCCTACCTTTCTTTCTCTGGTTGCTCGTAGCCCCTTCGATGTCTTCGTACGTATCATTAGTAATTGGATTATCAGCAGCTGTTCCCTCGTTCCTATCAGATGTCATATAAAATGAGGAATTAACGTCGATGATAATACTATACATATTGATACGATATATATTGTAAATTATATAAGACAGTAAGCCAGAGTAACATACAAATATTGATTTTTCCATTATTCAGACAATCGTATTAGGACATTCGGTTTGATCGCTATTTCAATTTATCATTAGTTTGTTTGTAAATACAATGTGAACATAGTGGAACAAGAACAACCCTGAAGCAGCATGTGTCTTTACTGTTTACAGCTCATGTTGTATATATGAATTATCTAATTAGTTTTAATTTGTAAATATAATTCTTGTATTTAAGAGCAGGAAGTCACCATAACCAATTTTAAAACGCAATATAATCTCAATATATTATATAATCAGCATGCACATGCAACAAATATCTATGAGCCGCACAAATACTCTATCACAGCACTCTGTATCAATTCGTAGATGAAGTTAACATTGTTCGTCGCTAAAATATTAAAATTGCTCTGCACTGAATAGTAATTTTGACACTGCATAACGATTGGCAACTCTCATGACTCATTGCCCAGAGCTGATTGACGCTTCCATATGGACATATTGTCGATAGGGGGTTCCTTGCGATCGGAGTAGAGGACTGCTGTCACGATATTATATAGACAGGCTACTTCTGAACAAGAATTGGTAATGTGTTTCCAAAATGCCATGCTCCCTGTTCGTTATTGAGCTCTTTTGTAGATTTGGAAAACAAAGTAGCTGTGTTGTAGCCGTTACGAAAACTCTATTCTTCTTTAGATATTGCTCAACTTGCTTTCATTTTATATATCTAGAAAGTTTTAACTTATTTGACATTGTAAGATATACAATATAAAATACATTTGTGCTCTGCACGGCAGAGATGCAAAATCCCCGGTCTGTTCATAACCCTTGTATTCAGAGACAGAATGAATATGTTCTGTATATACTAATTATTAGTGTATGTATTACTAATTATTCATGTATGCATTACTAATTATTAGTGTATGTATTACTAATTATTCGTGCATGTATTACTAATTATTCGTGTATGAATTACTAATTATTAGTGTATGTATTACTAATTATTCGTGTATGTATTACTAATTATTCGTGTATGTATATACTAATTATTAGTGTATGTATTACTAATTATTCATGTATGCATTACTAATTATTAGTGTATGTATTACTAATTATTCGTGCATGTATTACTAATTATTTTTGTATGAATTACTAATTATTAGTGTATGTATTACTAATTATTCATGTATGCATTACTAATTATTAGTGTATGTATTACTAATTATTCGTGTATGTATTACTAATTATTGGTGTATGTATTACTTATTATTAGTGTATGTATTACTAATTATTCGTGTATGTATTACAAATTATTCGTGTAGGCATTACCTGTTCGACTTTGTTTTATCTCTTCCATTTGACAACCCTGAAATATTAAATGAAAATCTAAACTTAGCCTTTGCATTTGTATATAATTTTTCATTTTGGGAGAAAAAGGGCTTAAATATGACCATTAAGAATACCAATCAGATATAATTTGTCCCTTAAGTTGTGAAAAGTTTTACTAGTTTATAATCTGTAGTCATTTTTTATAATTTTATCACATTATCACGTTTGTGATGGCAGATGTTGAATTGTTCAGAGGCGTTGTTGTAGTGCTCGTATGGTAGTTGAATTTATAATTACCTGTGCAATTCAGTCTCTATCACCATTAAAATTGTGAGTTCGAATCAGGCTCATGGTGAGGTGTACTCGATACAACATTATACGATCAATTTGCAGGTTGAAAATGGCGTTAATCACCCTAACCCTGAACCTGAAATGTTAACATGTATGTTTGTCGATAGTTCAGCAAACTATCAGTTTGTATATTAACTTTTATTACTGTAGAACATATGAATTCCGCGTTAAAAACCATTTTACACACCTCGTTTCTCCCATTTGTTTTGTTGCGGATTCATTTCATTTATTATATTTGTATTTATTTACGCACACAGGTTTCCAGCACGACTTCAATATCACATGTTACTCTTTCAGTTTACCAGTAATATGGAAGGTGCCACTGGTGGAACAGGAAGAGCCTGAAGTGACCTCTTGTGTAGTTATTTGGATTCGTGTTGCTAAGTCGTTAGCTTTTTTGTGTAGAGTTTTGACATTTAATATTTGTATTTCTGTCCTTTTTGGGACCATTGAAAAGCCTGTCCTTTTGGTATATTGCAACTTTTCTATGTAGTATTTTAGATTTCCCTGTGTATAATGTTCTGAAAATTAAAACGTACTCTTGAATGGTGCATCAACTGCGCTCCGTATGGAGAGTTAACATTATATTACTACCTAGATATATGCTGCATAAACTGAAATCATCACATGTCATAAGGTTAAGATCTAATTTATCCCTATGCGTTCTAACAAGTGATTGTATATGTTACCTTTCTTTCTCATGAAGAATAGGATCCCTAAAATGATCATTACAATAATTATTACACCAACTACTCCTCCAATGACACCTCCAATCAGGGCACTGGATTCCTGAGGTTCTGAAAATATACCAAAACATTTTAATTATAAACCCCAACAAGTCATCATGAAATTCCTCAAAACAGGACGATGACTCACTGAATGACTGAAAATGTACATAAGAAAACAGGACGATGACTCACTGAATGAATGAAAATGTACATAAAAACAGGACCATGACTCACTGAATGACTGAAAATGTACATAAAAAACAGGACGATGTCTCACTGAATGACTGAAAATGTACATAAAAAACAGGACGATGACTCACTGAATGAATGAAAATGTACATAAAAAACAGGACGATGACTCACTGAATGACTGAAAATGTACATAAAAAACAGGACGATGACTCACTGAATGACAATGAAAATGTACATAAATAACAGGACGATGACTCACTGAATGACAATGAAAATGTACATAAAAATAGCACCACAACAATAACATTAGCAAACTCAAACAGTGGTCTATTTGATGTTTCCTTAATAACTGAATAACAGAGTATTCCAACTCAGTATTCCTACACACCATTATATGATAGTACTGTAAATTCAGTTTGACAAACCAACATCCTAGAAATTTAATATAGTATAAATCAAATAAAAGCAAAATTATTTAGATATCAAAATGCTTGAACTGCTGAACCAATAGTGTAGTATCACTTAATATTCGACATTGGCTCATCATAAGTCATTGGGTTTTCTCCATTGCTGAGGATGAAGAAAATCATTCACAGTTGTTATACATTAAAGTATTACATGACTGTTGGATCTAGTTTGCTCTTTTGTTCATTTATATAAATTCCTGTGATACATATTTATTTAATATTAAATGAACTGCCTTAAAATGACAAAATATACTTTCCAATGTGCATAGAGTTTGTCGATGATGGTCACATTATAGTGTAAACACCTACCTCATTTTTATAATATTTTGGAAATTTATCATAAATATTTGATAGAGAATATAACGAATCAAACTCTCTCGGGTTAGCCAGGAATCTTTAACAATACCAATGTTCCATATAAAAATTAAATTCTTGATAAAGCAAGTCTTGCTTATGTCATATATTATACTATACCATGTTGTTTTTCTTCATTTTATTTTGCTTGTTTGAATGAAATAAATTTGTAATATGTAGATTGCAGATGCACTGCTTACTTAAATCTTTGCAGTTGCAGATTCATTTTTTTTTAATTGAATAACCAAATAACATCCAGCAACTCTATTATGTATATTGATTCCATAAATCAACACAACTTACCGTTTGTAATTGTCATAACTATTATGGTGTTGTCAGTTCATCATGATTACATACTTCTAGATTATACGAGAATTGTATATTGCTCAGGTTCGATAACTCTACAGGAAAATATGAGTAAACACATATCTAGAAATATTTGCCAAGGATGTGGGTATAAAAACAGTGCCTATTTTTGTGGAATCGTAGTGAATCATTATAGCTTTTTCTTAACAATGACGACTTACTATAGTACTAAGAGAATTTAACACTAATCATTATTGCTTCGGCACTGTCATGCTTTAGTAGAAATATCTATGCTTGAAATTGTCAGTTCCTAAATAAAGTAATTTATCAAAACTCACTCTGACACAGATAACCTTAGCAGATGTTGACTAACATTTGCTTCTTCCTACAGTCTTTTGAATTATTTGACTTTCCAATCTTTTGTTTATGAGCGATTATGATGAAGATTATTTCGGAAATGCGTCATGTACACTAAATTAGATATCTACGTTTTCATTTAAGAATCAGAATGATTTTAGTCAGACGATCACTTATGTGATATCCTCCGCCACCAACTTTGGGATAAAAACATATGTTTAATGTGAAAGAACAAAATGATGATACATAATAATACATACCCTTTTTCAATGATGGTACTGTTGATATACTTTGTATATCTGTAACACTGCTCCTATCAAACTTATTTTTGGAAAACATCCTTAGTTCATACCATGTGTCACCCTGTAATCCTGATAGTGTGTAAGTCGGCTTATTATATTCTGGAATTTCCTTTGTGATCCATATCTTGGATTCATTAACAATACGGTATTGTATGCTAAAAGTTTGTTCATGTCCACCATTATATCCAGGAATCCACTCAATCACAATACTTGTGTCTGTAGAACTAACTAAAGTGAAATGTGTGGGAGTCTGTGGGGCACCTAAAATATAACAAAGTATTTCAAATTAGTTTGAATTCATTGAAATTATAATCTATATTAAAAACAACTTGTGTCGAATGCCATTGTGTTCTATCTTAAAAATGTTAAATTGTTATGAACAAGCGAACTTGAATCAACAGATACAATCGTTCTAAATTCCCTAGTTACAATTTATTTCCGGTCTGCGCGTCTTACACAATTTTCCATTTTATGGTCCTTTTTTGATATGTGTTCTATGTTTATGCTAACTATATCTTCCTTTTTTTTTCTTTTTTTTTTATCAACCATATGAATATAATTTATGTTATTACACCACCACTACTCATAAATATTACTGTTTATGTTGTATTAGTGCTAGGGAAAGGCTTGTGGTTTTTAGCGCCACTTTCAACAATATTCAGCTATATCATGGAGGTTAGTTTTACTAGTCGAAGAAACCCGAGGAAAACCACCGTCCTGTCGTATTTCACTTCCACACCTTATCACATATTCTTGTATCGAGTACACCTCGCATAGAGCGGGATTCGAACTCACACTGTTAGTGGTGATAGGCACTGATTTCACAGGTAGTTCAAAAATGTATGAAATAAAACATTGAGACCCTATTAAAGATAAAATAACTGCATATATATTGTTGTATCAACTACAGTACAACCATGATGACCTTTCAATGTTGTTTTAAAATAGTTCATGCACTTCAAGTAACAAGAGTTCAAATATATCCTGCAAAGTCATATCCTGTTTGCTATAGATTTGTAATTGGCCATAAAACGCTTAGACAGAGTATTTCATAGAAGTACTAACTAATCATCAAATGCTATGCAACTAATTATGAGACAGCTATAATTAATTGAGTCCTTTGTCCTAATTTCTGAATCTTACTGAGCACCAAATATGCAGTATATTTTTTAAAGTAGTTATCTTCGAATAAATGAGTACATTGTAATTATCTTTTCGCATTCTTAAAGTGGCATTATCTGCCAAAATCGTAATTTTTTGTCACCCATAAAAACTATCAGATATGATTGATGCCTTAATAAAACGTGTTTCTGTAACTTATAAATGATATGAAATGTACGCGCATCGGGGGAAAAAGGTGCAACTGCTCGTGTTTTGAGATCGATCACGAAATGGACGCCATCTTATTAATTATCGGCATTGCTTATGGAGTTTGCCGAATTGTCATTAAATCAGTACAAGAATGCACATATTTCTTATTTTCTGTGAATCTGCTTTTAGTCGGCGTTAATTACGGACAAATAACCATGCAAGTTTGCAGTTAATAAGCGACAAAATACAAATCATTCGTTTTTACCTGTCACTAGTAAGGTCAGTTGCATACGAAGAAAGCGAGGTCAAATTATTTGCTTGCAAGGAAATACTAAATCGATGGTAATGTTCGTCATCAAAAGGCGAAAAGTGGTACGTTAAGCTGTTTAATGTGAAATATTTACCTTTATTCCATCATTTTAAAGCTATTTACCAATTTCCAAAACATATAATTTTTTTGGTCAAAATCGTAGCTAATGCCGCTTTAATATAAGATGATCGATACTAAGATGAGCATTTGTTATTAAATTTGACAATTCCTAAACAATGTTAGTAATATTAATAGAAAGGTTCTGCTCCATCAGGCATAAGTAACTTTAGCCCAGTCTGTCGATAGACCTTTTTATTCTTAACAACATGGGCGCGGCCATTATCGATTTCCGAGTGTGTCCGCCATTAGTAAAGTTCCAAAATATTATGTTCTCGGGGTTTATCGATACGCTAATGTATGGTTTCTCTAGTACAGGTGTCACAATATACTGTTATTTCGGCTTGAAATTCAATGATAACACCTGCTGTGAAGTGATTTATAAACGGAGATATAATAACAATGATATAATGACAACAAATAAATTACCTGGTATGTATTTTTTTTTTAATTACCGTTATATCCCCCATACAAAACCAGTATAAATCCTACTTGATAAAAAACTGCATGCACTTTTTTTCCTTTTTTGTTTTTTTTGTTGCTTTTCAAGCATAAGAAAAAAGGGGTAATCAAATTAATATTTTATATGAAATTAAAAAGTAAATATATAAATTATAATATACGTTTTTTGAAATTATTACTATACGATTTAAAGTGAAGTAATAATGATAAAAAGTGTGCCTAACTTATAAGAAATAACTTAACTTTGAATGTGACATCTTAAGGTGCATTTTTCAATTCTGTTTTATTTTTATTTATTTTTTGTTTGTTAAATTGTAAAACAAATTAAAACTTTTTGTCGGTCAATTTCTGTAGTGAAGATGAAAAGGAATTTAAGTTTTATCAAATTAAAACATCTAAATATCTGAATTTCTTTATCTGAAAAAAAGTTTCATGAGGAACCTAATATAACTATTTGCTCCCAGGTTTCAGATACGTGAACCGGACGGGCATTTTTCACCCCATTTGTCTTCTTTTTTAAATTTCTTTGCTAGGATTTCATAGTTTTATATTGATTTATTCTTTAATTTTATTTGTTTTTGAAGTTTAATTAAAATTTAATATTGACGTGTTAAGGAAGTGGTAGCGCTTTCTAGACTTGTAGTCTGCTGAAGGTCGACCGTATCAGCAGCGATGCGATGCTTCTCGGGTTTGGCACTTAGGGGAATAGACAGTCGTGTCATTTTGTAACAAAGGTGTTAAATTCATATTGTAGAAAGATAACTATCATTATAACTGATAGTTAACTGTGTATTGCATAACAAGTTATAGCAAAGACATCACTAAAACACACAAATTTAATTTATGCATTAGGTTGATTCTTAAATGTATTTGATTTGCAATATGACAGTTAAACTCTACCCCCTTCCCACAAAGGGTTAAAAATGATAAAAATATATATAACTGAATTATAATGACAAAAAACTAAAAGAAAAAAAAATCGACGAATTTTGTTGCAGGACATCATGTCGTTCATTTTTACTTCTTACAGAATCACGATTTATTTCAAGATTTATCTACAGAAATGTGATACCTCTTTGTAAATTGTTAATTATTTTATGCGGCTTCTACATGAAAAACAATAATTCCTACACTGCTCACTTTGTTCCCGTTTCCTTTGTTTATATTATTTAAACTTTCATTTAAGACAACATTTAACTCAGTTTTTTTCCTTTCTATGTTATCCTCCACCGCATACGGAAGGAACATTATTCCTCCACATATTTGCTACTCTATCATTGTGCAATTGATTGATTTGTTGGTCAATTGCATAAGTGCTCCCTACATCATAAAAATATGCGACTTTGTGAAGTGAAGACAATATTCGAAGGGAACTTAGTTCTTTTGTACAAAATATATACCGTTAGTAAAAAATGTGTGTTGAGGGTTTCCATATCGACCGTTTTTTGTTGTTGCGTACCCCGTTTTGTATTGAAATTCTGCCACATAAACAAGGTTAAAATCTGAATAGCTACAGATCGATCTGTTAGCCCACATCTGGCAAAATGACTAGCTAATTCTTTAATTTTGATAATATTGATGACCGTATAGATTTGTCCGACCTGGTTCTGAACTTTGTGATTCTGAACAATTTAAACAATAACCGTGTAAGTTCAATTCAATAATCCATATTTCGAAATATTCGGCCAAAATCACGGGAATAAGCCATAAAATATTAACTGAAGCGTGTTTATCTAATCCAATTATGAATACTGATTAATCGTAACTAGTGTAAACAACCGATTGTTACACTTTCGTAATGACGGACGATAGTAACACCACATAGCGTCCACGAACGATAACTAGGTAATCACCGATTTCTGAAAACGTCGTTCATGAGGAAGGTATTCTAGAAACGCGTCGTGGGAACTAAATGAGATACAATGTATCTGTTTGGGTTTTTTTCTGTTTTTATTTAGACAAAACATTATTAAATATAAAGAATTCCAAATTCGGAATTAATGACAAAAATCAAACAATGTGTAACCAAGTGTAATATTGTTTTTTTTTGTATTTTCTTCGCGGTGAATATTCAAAACGCAACATTTCAGATCAATCGGCGCTCTACGGTACGTTTCAGATCGGAAAACGCTACATTTCGGATAAAATGGAAAAACTTGAAGCAATGCTGATCGACAAATGAAAAATGAGCAACAATGAAAGGTAATTTTGAGTAAAACAAATGGCTTACGGAACTCCTATAACATTATTGTTTTATATAAAGACACAAATAAATAAGGAAGATCGATATTTATCTTATATTCACACGTAAAATCTGACGTCTTCGATTCATCCTCGCACGTTTTGTAGAAATAAAAGAAAATTAACGCAGCAATGTAGATGATCAACCACAAAATTGTTTAGGAACATTAAAGTATCTTTGTATATACGTATATTTTGTCATTGATCGAAATAAAACCGTAAAACACAACCATATATTTATTTTTGGGGAACGCAACATTTCAGATCTAATGAAATGACCGCTCGAAAGGGAAACGCTACTCTACAGATTTATAGAGAACGCTTCTTTTAAGATTTCAGAAATAAAAAAAAATATATTTCACATTCTATTTCACAAATACCTCGTGTATCTTTGTTTATTCGGTGGTTATTTGCATGAACATATATTGTATTGGTAAGTAAAACTACAAGAGGAAATATGCGAAGCATAAAAAAGAAAGGGGTTCTTAGGCTTGTATCTGTATGCAAATCCTGAATCCACTCCTTTACGAAATCAAAGTTATATACAGAGGATGCCGACCAGTTCGTAAACACCACAGCCGTCAGTAAGCCAACATTTTACCAACAGGACGTCTAAGAATAAATGTTGGCGATTTATCAATGTGATGCATACATATAGATCATTAGATATTGATTTTAAAATTGAGTTAATTTGCTCACTTTTAATTTGAAATGCAATGGAAACATTCTGGTGTATAGTTAGTTAACTAAATGTTAAAATGAAAAGGAATACAAAAGCAAAGTTTTATTGAGAAAACATTAAAACATTGAAGTAAAAGAAATTGAGCATCCAGGGCGATACCAGAACAGAAAAAAAACTAATTTTTTTAATCCTTTTCAACACAGTCACATATAATTTACTACTAATGACCTTAAACGAGGCAAACGTAACACAACAAATGTGAAAATATATTACAAATACAAAGAGAAGATTTACTATTTTGATATTTTAAATGATATTAATTAAGCAAACTGAACGATAAACTCAATGGTTTCCTGTAATTTTTCTATGTTTAAAAAAGACCAGATCTATATTTATAGACAGATCCACACTGACTACACTGGTATCGCTCTGGATTGTCATGGCCTTTTAAGTGCTCCTTCAAGTATTTTATTTTTTTTATCCACTTTCCACAATGATCACATGTAATTTTGGGTTTGTTTATTCCACAATGGGCAGAGTGCATATTTCTTACCTCCTTGTGTTGGTAGGTTTTACCACACTTTTCACATACGTAGGGTTTCACGCCTTCATGATCGAACTTGTGGCTTTCAAAATCAAGTTTATTATTATATCCTTTCCCACATACTGTGCATAAAAATATATATATATGTCCCTTTATGTGATTACTTAGTCCTGTTTTTGATGTGAAACATTTATCACATTCACTGCAAGGATATTTTATACCCTCTTGATGCATTGATTTGATGTTCATGTTGAGGTCATAGTTAGTAACAAAAGTTTTAGTGCACATCGTGCAGATTTCCATTTTCCCTGTATGTTTCTTATTATGTCTTAATAAATTGGATTTATTTGCAAATTTCATATCACATATTATGCATTCAAATACAGTGTCTCTCTGGGCTTCAACACTTTCTTCATTAACATAACCAATACCATGATCATTGTTAACATCGCCATATGCATCATCGTGATCATTGTTAACATCGCCATCATCATATATGCGGGTTCCATGATATCGTGGTACAATACTTTCAATGTGGTATCAAGCTTTTCTTGTGCTAACATATATTTAGAATGGATAGGAAAAATAATATGTTCAGTGGCGTAGGAACATTGTGAGAAGTGAGGGGGACAAACTTCTAAAAATATCCCAAAAATGGGAGGTCAAGCTTAACTTTTGAAACTGAAAAGCAAAAAGAAAAGAAAAACAATATGGGCATCTAATGGGACATTAAATCACCACGCCACGTACGCTAAAAAAGGGGGAATGGCAAAAGTTTAAAACATCATAACTAAAAAACTACGCATGGGATTGTGCTGAAATTCGAACTTGACCTCCTGTATTTTATAGTACTAAACAACTGTACACAATTAAAAAAAAATCCTTCGATCTGTTCTCAAGTTATCATCTGGAGACCATTGGGAGACGGACGGTCGGACGAACGCCACATACACATCAAACCAATTCGACGGTATCAAATAATACCTCGCCACTTCAGGTAGCGGGATATATGAAGGTTTCAGTGATAATTTTGGCTAAAACATTCTGGCAAAAAAGGGGGAACAAGCATATGTTGCATGCACACTTTTACATACGTGTATTTTTACATAGGTTTGTAAATTTGCACCATTGTGCAAATAATGCATGTGAACGCAACATCATATCACAAGGGGAGTAATTTTACACGACCTAAGAGGCAGGTGTGAATATATATCTACACACGTGTACACTTTACATAGTAATCAGAACAATATCGTTTCCTTAATCTGAACAGAAGCGTAATACAGATCAGTAAGAAATTGTCGTTTGTAGAACAGTTCTCAGTAAAATTATAAAATAAAATAAATGTGTAGTAGTTTTATATACTATTAAGGACAAGTTACTCATACATTCATATTTGTTTATTCACTTTATTTGTTGTATCAACTCATTTTCTACGACAATCACGGATATATTTCTTTGACATCGCACAATCTTTTTTTGAAATTTGCAATAACCTAAGATGCAAATAAAATTTAAGTTGTCTACGTTTAAAGATCGAACTTTTTAACATGATATACAGTGAAACCTGTATAAACCTCTTAATAAACCATTAGTATATATAAACTAAACATTAAATAAAGTCCCCATGTAAAAAATCTTTGTTAATTTAACCTGTATAAACCTCTTAATAAACCGGAATTATATATAAACTAAACATTAAATAAAGTCCTAATGTAGAAAATCTTTGTTAATTTAACCTATATAAACCTCTTAATAAACCAGAATTATATATAAACTAAACATTAAATAAAGTCCTAATGTAGAAAATCTTTGTTAATTTAACCTGTATAAACCTCTTAATAAACCAGAATTATATATAAACTAAACATTAAATAAAGTCCTAATGTAGAAATTCTTTGTTAATTTAACCTGTATAAACCTCTTAATAAACCAGAATTATATATAAACAAAACATTAAATAAAGTCACCATGTAGAAAATCTTTGTTAATTTAACCTGTATAAACCTCTTAATAAACCAGAATTATATATAAACTAAACATTAAATAAAGTCCCCATGTAGAAAGTTTTTGTTAATTTAACCTGAATAAACCTCTTAATAAACCAGAATTATATAAACTAAACATTAAATAAAGTGGCAATGTAGAAAATCTTTCTTAATTTAACCTGTATAAACCTCTTAATAAACCAGAATTATATATAAACTAAACATTAAATAAAGTCCTAATGTAGAATATCTTTGTTAATTTAACCTGTATAAACCTCTTAATAAACCAGAATTATATATAAACTAAACATTAAATAAAGTCCTAATGTAGAAAATCTTTGTTAATCTAACCTGTATAAACCTCTTAATAAACCAGAATTATATACAAACTAAACATTAAATAAAGTCCTAATGTAGAAAATCTTTGTTAATTTAACCTGTATAAACCTCTTAATAAACCAGCATTATATATAAACTAAATATTAAATAAAGTCCTAATGTAGAAAATCTTTGTTAATTTAACCTGTATAAACCTCTTAATAAACCAGAATTATATATAAACTAAACATTAAATAAAGTCCCCATGTAGAAAGTTTTTGTTAATTTAACCTGAATAAACCTCTTAATAAACCAGAATTATATAAACTAAACATTAAATAAAGTCGCAATGTAGAAAATCTTTCTTAATTTAACCTGTATAAACCTCTTAATAAACCAGAATTATATATAAACTAAACATTAAATAAAGTCCTAATGTAGAAAATCTTTGTTAATTTAACCTGTATAAACCTCTTAATAAACCAGAATTATATATAAACTAAACATTAAATAAAGTCCTAATGTAGAAAATCTTTGTTAATCTAACCTGTATAAACCTCTTAATAAACCAGAATTATATATAAACTAAACATTAAATAAAGTCCACATGTAGGAAATCTTCGTTAATTTAACCTGAATAAACCTCTTAATAAACCAGTATTATATATAGACTAAACATTAAATAAATTCCTAATGTAGAAAATCTTTGTTAATTTAATCTGTATAAACCTCTTAATAAACCAGAATTATTTATAAACTAAACATTAAATAAAGTCTCCATGTAGAAAATCTTTGTTAATTTAACCTGTATAAATCTCTTAATAAACCAGACTTATATAAAAACTAAACATTAAATAAAGTTCTAATGTAGACAATCTTTGTTAATCTAACCTCTATAAACCTCTTAATAAACCAGAATTGTATATAAACTAATCATTAAATGAAGTTCTAATGTAGAAAATCTTTGTTAATCTAACCCGAATAAACCTCTTAATAAACCAGAATTATATATAAACTAAACATTAAATAAAGTTCCCATGTAGAAAATCTTTGTTAATATAACCTGAATAAACCTCTTAATAAACCAGAATTATATATAAACTAAACATTAAATAAAGTTCTAATGTAGAAAATCTTTGTTAATTTAACCTGTATAAACCTCTTAATAAACCAGAATTATTATTGCTGGCCATCTTGAGCAGAATCTGTAAACTTGTAAATGAACATCCAATCATCATTCATGCATAGATTGAGTTCAATGAAGTTTGTAACATAGAGCTCTACTGGCATGAATTTTGTTTTATACGCTTAAATTATTCAACAAAAACTGACAGAAAAACAAATTAAGAATTTCATTTGCATCAGAAAGTGTTGATTTGCAAAAAATAAACCAATATGATTATAATTCCTAATTATTGCTAAGGATTCACCCATTAGTAAAATAACAGAGGGTACAATATTGTTCATATTTTGTAATTTCCTTTTCGCTATTTTTAATACTTACTCGCAGATTCTAACAAAATAGTATACTGTACAGTTTGACTGGCATCATATGACAGCTGTAATTTATAGCTGACATTAAAGTCAGATTCCTCCAAATTTTTGATGGTCAGCATAACACTGTAACCATCCAGTTGTACATCTTTACCATGAAATGTATCATTAACTATTGCTAGACTTTCTGACGGGACATATTTGGTTGATGATGACACTGGTGTGTTACCTCTGTACCACCTTGGTGTGGTATATTTAGGTATACTGTATACATAAACATTGATATCTACATTTTTACCAAATTCACCATACTGTGTTAATCTGTTGTCATTTGTAAATACTGTTTGAGCTGAAATTCATATAGAAAAATATTAAATATACGCATCAATGTAAAATGAGTAAATGTGTTATTTTTCATAGATTGTTCTTTTGTCCTTTTTTTATTTTCGTCATGACATTGTCTGTCCTTCTTCGATTTATGGCTTCTGATTATCCCTTTGATATCTTCAAACTTTTCTTCATTGCTATCTGGACTATCGAGTAATCTCATTATCGAGTAATCTCACTATCGAGTAATCTCATAATCGAGTAATTTCAATTTACAGAAACTATTTGTATTATAAAATGATATATAGAAAGAGACAGACATGATATACAGTGAAACCTGTATAAACCTCTTAATAAACCAGAATTATATATAAACTAAACATTAAATAAAGTCACCATGTAGAAAATCTTTGTTAATTTAACCTGTATAAACCTCTTAATAAACCAGAATTGTATATAAACTAAACATTAAATAAAGTCACCATGTAGAAAATCTTTGTTAATTTAACCTGTATAAACCTCTTAATAAACCAGAATTATATATAAACTAAACATTAAAAAAAGGCCTAATGTAGAAAATCTTTGTTAATTTAACCTGTATAAACCTCTTAATAAACCAGAATTATATATAAACTAAACATTAAATAAAGTCGCCATGTAGAAAATTTTTGTTAATTTAACCTGAATAAACCTCTTAATAAACCAAAATTATATATAAACTAAACATTAAATAAATTCACCATGTAGAAAATCTTTGTTCATCTAACCTGTATAAACATCTTAATAAACCAGAATTATATATAAACTAAACATTAAATAAAGTCCTAATGTAGAAAATCTTGTTAATCTAACCTGTATAAACATCTTAATAAACCGCAATTATATATAAACTAAACATTAAATAAAGTCACCATGTAGAAAATCTTTGTTCATTTAACCTGTATAAATCTCTTAATAAACCAGAATTATATACAAACTAAACATTAAATTAAGTCCCAATGTAGAAAATCTTTGTTAATCTAACCTGTATAAACCTCTTAATAAACCAGAATTATATATAAACTAAACATTAAATAAAGTTCTAATGTAGAAAATCTTTGTTAATCTAACCCAAATAAACCTCTTAATAAACCAGAATTATATATAAACTAAACATTAAATAAAGTCCTAATGTAGAAAATCTTTGTTAATTTAACCTGTATAAACCTCTTAATAAACCAGAATTATATATAAACTAAACATTAAATAAAGTCCTAATGTAGAAAATCTTGTTAATCTAACCTGTATAAACATCTTAATAAACCGCAATTATATATAAACTAAACAGTAAATAAAGTCACCATGTAGAAAATCTTTGTTCATTTAACCTGTATAAATCTCTTAATAAACCAGAATTATATACAAACTAAACATTAAATTAAGTTCCAATGTAGAAAATCTTTGTTAATCTAACCTGTATAAACATCTTAATAAACCAGAATTATATATAAACTAAACATTAAATAAAGTTCTAATGTAGAAAATGTTTGTTAATCTAACCCGAATAAACCTCTTAATAAACCAGAATTATATATAAACTAAACATTAAATAAAGTCCTAATGTAGAAAATCTTTGTTAATTTAACCTGTATAAAGCTCTTAATAAACCAGAATTATATATAAACTAAACATTAAATAAAGTCCTAATGTAGAAAATCTTTGTTAATTTAACTTGTATAAACCTCTTAATAAACCAGAATTATATATAAACTAAACATTAAATAAAGTCCTAATGTAGAAAATATTTGTTAATTTAACTTGTATAAACCTCTTAATAAACCAGAATTATATATAAACTAAACATTAAATTAAGTCCTAATGTAGAAAATCTTTGTTAATTTAACCTGTATAAACCTCTTAATAAACCAGTATTATATATAAACTAAACATTAAATAAAGTCCTAATGTAGAAAATCTTTGTTAATTTAACCTGTATAAACCTCTTAATAAACCAGTATTATATATAAACTAAACATTAAATAAAGTCCTAATGTAGAAAATCTTTGTTAATTTAACCTGTATAAACCTCTTAATAAACCAGAATTATATATAAACTAAACATTAAATAAAGTCCTAATGTAGAAAATCTTTGTTAATTTAACCTGTATAAACCTTTTAATAAACCAGAATTATATATAAACTAAACATTAAATAAAGTCCTAATGAAGAAAATCTTTGTTAATTTAACCTGTATAAACCTCTTAATAAACCAGAATTATATATAAACTAAACATTAAATAAAGTCCTAATGTAGAAAATCTTTGTTAATTTAACCTGTATAAACCTCTTAATAAACCAGAATTATATATAAACTAAACATTAAATAAAGTCACCATGTAGAAAATCTTTATTAATTTAACCTGTATAAACCTCTTAATAAACCAGAATTGTATATAAACTAAACATTAAATAAAGTCCTAATGTAGAAAATCTTTGTTAATTTAACCTGTATAAACCTCTTAATGAACCAGAATTATCCCAATGTAGAATATCTTTGTTAAAATGAAACTTCGCGATTTTTTACATGTTAGCTAAATATGTTCCTGGTGATATAAAATACATATTCACAAAGTTTTATCGACATATTTCCACAAATAACGAAGCAAATCGCAAATTTGTAATTTTAATTTCTAATTTTTTAATGGGTTGTCAAGTCTTAGCCCGATAATTGCATTGTGGGATTGAAATTTAAAGTCTGGGTCGCTGATGTTAAATTCGCTCCATTTAAAGCTCTCAGAGGACTTTAATTTAAATTTAATAACTGTTGGAAAATTAAATACTGAAGTGAACAGCTAGTACCTTTTTGACAAACAACTATTTTAAATGAACAAAATGTTTCATTTCCTTTATATTTACAACGGAAAGAGTGTTTTACAACAGTCACCTATATTCACTATATGTAGGATCCCTTTTACAATTATGTTAATTTTGTTTTACTGCTAATGTGCTGAAAAATATAATGGATAATTTTGACAACGCGTAACTTGTGTATTGATCGGATTAATAAATTGGGAATTTGAATACACACTATTTGCTTTCAAAGACGAGTTGGTAGATCGTTTATTAGATATTAAAGATAAAATATTTTTAAAACATTAGAATAAATATAATGTTGAAATAACAGGAACAATTATAATTATAATTATGCTTTAGATGATAAAAAAGTATACATCATCCTTGAAATTATAAGTTTTCATTATTAGAGGTGCGAAATTGGCCTAAGTATATATAGTTGTCTCATCATAATTAATACGTATTCACAATTTTAACGATCGATGTTCATAAAAGATGTTTTAATTTTAATTAATGAACTAAAAATTAAAGGTTAGGAGATCGGGTGGCAACTGAGTTTACAAAGTTAGTGCTTAAAGAAAAAAACCCTCTCTGCTCAGTGACCCCCAGAAGGCACAAAGCCTAACTATATGTTTTTTTTCAGCTCGGAACCCCGTAAGCAAACCTATAATTTTGATATCCACTGATATTCATTCAGACAAAGCTCGGAAGAGATCATGATCATAAGCGGTATAAACAGATGAAGAGCAGTCAAAATATACAGAGATTAGGCCACACCAAATTTACTTCTTGTTCTTCGGATTTTGTGCTAAAAACGTTGGAGCGAGCAAGGGATTTAAAAATGTTAATTTCTTTTCCTTTTTTTGTTTGTTTGTCATTTTTGATGAGCGAAATGTAAAATAGTATGCGGAAAATATATTTCTTATATGTTTCATGTATTTTCAGAAGCGCGAGACCATATTTTAATTCTAAATATGTTATTCTTCAATAAATTAAGGCAAATAATTCCTGAAATAAGAAGTGAAAGGCGGGATTTACTTATTTTTATTTTCATTCTGAAAACGACAGGTACATTCACATGCGCCGGTTCACTCAGCAGGCACCTAATATTGCGTAATGAGCTTAGGTCCACACAGGAAGTCGCCAGGCAGAATATACAAGTGTCATTTTACATCCAGTCGACGGGACTCTGACCGAATACTTGAATACATGTGTCACAATCTTTGGCAATACACATTTTGTGACCCGTTAACGCTAACTGTGACTAGAATAGGAGACGCAATGCACATTTTAAAGGTTCTAATAGGTGATCAAAATACACGACCCTGATCAAGTATACATTAGGAATGGGTGCATATTAATGCACACTGGCGGATCAAGGGGGTGTTCGACAATTTAGTAAAATTTGTGTATACATTGAGTAAAAATTGGCAAACAAGAGCCTGGGACCCCGTTTTCCAAACTGCTAGATCCACGCCTGATGCAGCAATGATTCTGGGGCTATTTTCACAAAAAAATCTTAAGATTAACATTGATCGTATGTTATATTGAATTGTTCATTTTTATCTTGATTTTGTTTGTGCCTCATCAGAATGATATAGCAACAACCAAAATTATGAAGTAAAGCTGGGTGAACAGGACAGGGTAGAAAATTCTTCTTGCAAACCCCAAAAACCAAAATAGACAAAACCAATGGTATGCAATTTTTCCTTATAAAAACAACAACCATATTTTTTATGACTATTCTGAGATTAATCAGAAGGGTCCGCCAGTTCGAAAGATGCGTTTAAAATAAAAAAAAAAAATGTTTTCTTTACACAGAGACATATTATATGTTACTTACGGGTCCATTCATTTACCCAAGAATACCCAAGAATACCCTTTGAATGCCCAAGAATACCACAAAATACAAATAATATAAAGATCTTGAAAGATTTTGGATTTTTTATTTTTTATTCTGTTGACGGAAATATTTCACAAAAGGCAATGATGATTGAATTATTATTTGTACTTCTTAACTATTGATCATTAGTTCTATTTTCATTTATATTTCGTATTATATTTTTTGTTAATAGTATTTACTTTAAGGTATTTTTTTTTTTTTTTTGAGACTTTGTTAATATTGATTTCATACATCTAAATGTGGTGAATTCCACATGCTGATTAAATTTTATTAATAATTTTTGTATGAAAAAAAAGAATAACAAAGGCATGATTCCATTCCATTTCTCCTTGTTATATTTCATGCATATTCAACAAAATATAGATCGAAATAAAGAAATATACCCGTTTGTATTTTTGAGGGTTTTATAGGAAAGGAGGTTTTTTGAGTAAAATGGTTTCACTTTCAATGTTGCCTGAATATCTGGTCGCATTTCATTTGCGCAGATTTGGGGATTAACTACCCTTTCATTTGCGCGGCTAAAG
The DNA here is from genome assembly GCA_963680875.1 of Bathymodiolus brooksi. NCBI lineage: Eukaryota > Metazoa > Mollusca > Bivalvia > Mytilida > Modiolidae > Bathymodiolus > Bathymodiolus brooksi. The sequence continues at coordinate 69,699,986 of OY804578.1, read as the reverse complement.
TACCCTACATTTGCGCCGATTTTTTACCTGAGATTTACCTGTTGCAATCCTTCAATTGCGCGAATTGTTTTTAATTATATTTAATATTTGTAACTTTACATATTAAATGTACATAAATGTATAAAAATTTAGAATTTAAATTTTAACAAGAAAAATCTAAAAAAAAATATATTTTCGAGTTTAATTGATGAACCAGAGGCTCTCAAGAGCCTGTATCGTTCACCTAGTTATAAAAAAAAACAATTGGTCCTATGTAAAAACTATGTCCTGCAGTGGTAGTCATCTTGAAATTACGATCAACATAAAAAACACAAAGTTTGTAAAGGACCTTCCAATGATTGATGCACAGTTTAGGTTCAATCAGTGCAATAGCTTCAGAGAAGAATATATTTCTGTATTTTCCCCATATGGTCCTGTGTTAATACTATGACCTGTGGTGGCAGCCATCTTGGATTTCCGATCGGCATAACAAACAGAAACTTTGTAGAGGACCTTCCAATGATCATTCCTGGGCAGTTTGGTTTCAACTGTCCAAGTGGTTTCAGAGAAGAAGCGTTTTGAAACATTTTTCCCATAGGGTCCAATGTTAAACTAAGTCCTGCCGTAGCTGCCATTTTGAATTTCATATCAGAACAAAAAACGTAAAGTTTGTAGAGGACCATCCAATGAACATTCATGTACAGTTTGGCTTTAATCATATTTGTAGTTTCTGAGTAGAAGGCATTTGAATATTTTCCCATAGGGTCCAATGTTAATTTATGTATTGCGGTGGCGGCCATCTTGGATTTCCGATCGGCATAAAAAACAGAAACTGTGTAGAGGACCTTCCAATGATCATTCCTGGGCAGTTTGGTTTCAACTGTCCAAGTGGTTTCAGAGAAGAAGCATTTTGAAACATTTTTCCCATAGGGTCCAATGTTAAACTAAGTCCTGCCGTAGCCGCCATTTTCAATTTCATATCGGAACAAAAAACCTTAAGATTGTAGAGGACCATCCAATGAACATTCATGTACAGTTTGGCTTTAATCATATTTGTAGTTTCTGAGAAGAAGGCATTTGAACATTTTCCCATAGGGTCCAATGTTAATCTATGTCCTGTGATGGCGGCCATCTTGGATTTCCGATCGGCATAAAAAACAGTCACTTGGCAAAGGACATTCCAATGATCATTCCTGTACAGTTTGGGTTCAGTCAGTTCATTAGTTGCAGAGAAGAAGATCTTTGAAATTTTGGCCAATCAGAGCATATTATTGGCCTTGGCAGCCATATTGAATATCCGACTGGAACGAAAAACAGTAACTTTGTAGAAGACCATCCAAGGAACATTCCTGCTAAGTTTGGTTCCAATCGGCCCAGTGGTTTCGGAGAAGAAGCTTGAAAATGTGAAAAGTTTACAGACGACAGACGACAAGTGATGGCAATAGTTCACCTGAACCTTTGGTCCAGGTGAACTAAAAAGCATTTTGGCTTAAATAAATAATTATAATCTTAATTTATGTTTTAAACAGAAATATAAACTTTATTATTTTGATGTAAAAATACAACTGAATAAGAAATGACAATTTGAAACATAGCTGAACAGATTTTAATATTCGTGAACAAAATACACACTATGAAATCAACTCACTGGTTCTCTATATATAGCGACTGTATTTTGATCTATCGCTGTGGATTTTATGATGCTTTTATTTGTATGAAACAAGTGTGGACACAGAAATGTGCTGTCCAAAAGGCAAGCGTGGATGTCAATATTTCATATTATTAACTTTAAAAAAAAAAAAAAATCGTGGACACAGGGGTCCTGGATTTTTTTAATAAAAAAATAATCCTGGATTATTATTTTTGCTTAAAGTCCAGTCCTGTGTTTTTATTTCAAATTTTCATCATAGCCCCCCTCCTCCTCCCAAGGGATATACAATTGTATCATTAATAATAAACTAATAAATAATAAATTCAGATTTTCTATTTAAAATAAATCTCATTTACAAAACCACTGATATTTGTTCAATTTTTAACGCTGATTTAAGCTTTAGTTGCAACAAATTTTTATTTTTCTCTTTAAACTGTCGAAACATAACATTTATTTAACTGTAAAATTCACAAATAAAATTCCCCCCCCTTTTTCCCTTTTTTTCTTGTTTAAATCAATGATCAACAATATTCCAGAATCAAACAAATGAATAAATATAACATAGATTTCTTTTACATGCATCTTTTTACCATGCGTTGTCAGTGTGTTTTAAATCGGTTTTCCAATCAGGACGCTCATTATTCTTGTCCAAGATAAAAAATACATCGCTAAAATTACCTCTGGGTGTTTCCCCACTTCAACTCGTAAATTTACATAGAAATCGGAGATATTTTGTCATAAAACTTCATACATGGTGTTGTCTATCATATATCTTGACGGCAAACATAAAATTTTATTGCAATTATCAATATTTTATGAATATCAACAGTTTTTTCAACACCGTATCTGTTTCTCGATACAGCGCCCGATTACAGTGACCCGTGACCCAGATTAGCTCGTTCCAGCATTTTTTTCTTAATAATGTTGTTTAACTAGTGCTTATATATGTCCTGCCCAAAATCCTACTTCCACCTCCCTGCGGTGGGCAGGGATAACAGAAATAACTTATCAATTAACTAATTTCTGGCTGACGGAAGAGGTATTATTATAATATATATTATATAAATATTACCAAAAATACCATAATCATTATTAAAATATTACAGGTAATCTGCACAATTGAAGGATTGCAACAGGTAAATCTCAGGTAAAATATGTGCGCAAATGAAAGGTGTTTTGCAGCACAAATGAAGGATTTGTTCCGCTCAATTGTAAGGATAATCCGCGCAAATGAAATGTACCGGAATATCTATGCTTATCAAAATACAAGACAATCTTTATGTCGTCGTATTTTCCGTCATTTCTTTGCTCGTGAAATTGTTATAATTTTTTTTTTGTTTTCTCTAAAATTTTGAATTACACACTATGTTTGCCTAATAATATAATGTAAAAACAATACTTTTGTTGCTTAATATTTTGAGAAATAATTAATTATATTGATCACCGAGAATGGTCTTGATTACTTCCGTGAGCTCCCCTATACCAAGTCATGCAATAATTATTCGTTGTTTTTGTGCGCAATTTTCTTATTTGAACATGTAACAGCTATTATGTCAGGAAATTGTACGATTAATTTTCATCGTTATCATTTTAATAAAATTTTGGTAGTTTTTCATTGTTTCGGGGAAATAAAAAAATTATATTTGTTTCTCGGTCTTACATGGATATTCACAGGTCCTCTGATGGTATTATTGGGTAAAATGGGGGTATTCTTGGGTATTCTGTGGTATTCTTGGGTAAATGTATGGACCGGTTACGCTTTGTTCAAATCAGAAATAACCGTTATGAAAACAAATTAATCTTTTTACTGTTGGCGAATAAGAATATTGTATTTCCATAAACAAATTATTATATTACGTAAGAGATGTACCTTGCAGTTTTGTATAATAAACTTTAAAAGTATGTATAATACTCATCGTCTGTAATTGTCAAATGAAAACTATTGCAAATTATATGTTTACATAATCCTCTCAATTTTATGGCTTCCTACCCTGTAACTTTCTGTGCTTTTAGCTAAGAAGCAGAGCTTATGTGTAGTTTTATTGTAGTGCATGAACGATCGATTGCAAAGTGCGATCTTATAAATAATATCATTAAAACAATTTTGCCCCGTAGTATAGGCCTATTTTTATTTTTTTACGAATTCATGGCATTGTTCCGATGTCCGTTCTTTTTTTTCACATAATTTCGTAGTTCTTCAATTTTCAAAAAAAATCTTTTGTAAATGTGTCTCATTAAAGACGGACCGTTTTCTCCGATTCGTTTATTTTGCCATAAGTATATAGAAACAAAATGTAAATCTGCAAAAAGTGATTGTGTATTAAATTCATATATTTAGAATAATATGGTGGTATCTAAACATCACGTGATAATTGGTATCGAGATGCTATCAAAATGGTGACATCCATCTATCCTTGACCGAATTTTAAAATCGATTTCATCCCCTTATCCAACATAATAAAACGCTAATATACATATAAACATCCATATTTATACATCAGGAAAAATATATATACACAAATTTTTTTTTTGCGAAGTTTCCCTTTAATTTATCCTGTATAAACCAGACATCTGCGTATTCAGAGAACAAACCTTAGTCCCAATGATGTTCAGTTTAGACACACAGGTTTCACTGTAGTAGAATGTTTTATATTGCACACAAGACAAATAAATGTCCATGAATATTCCATGCGAGAGAGCTATTAGAAACCTAGGACTAAAGTTAGGATTGTACAATAAGCAGTCAATCATGTCTGATGTGTCATTGCATCCTTTTGAATATGGATGGTGTAGCAGATGGACAGTAATTGTTGTGTAACACCAACTCGTCCAAATGAGCTAATTTCCATCTACATTTTGTTTATCATGTCAAAAACCAGTTACTTTTTACATGAAATGATGATGGTGGTCTACATTACTTAGTTATATCTTTATTAATAGTGCCTACGTTCATAGAAACAACAGGACACAATAATTTGTTGGATCCCACCAATATTGGAGACCATTGGAACTTGGTAGATCATATAGATGAAAAATGTAAATTGTGAATATCTTCCATATTTGATTCCCATTTAGTCTCTTTTCCTTTAAAAATAGTGATATTCTGAATTGACTCAAAAGTTAACTCATAAAGATCAGCATTTTATCAGAAAATGTCATTAAAATTGGATGAAAAAGAAGAAAGCTAAATTTTTGAATTTCGGTTTACATACCCTTTATTATGACATAACCAGATCCTGTCTGTTTTACATACCCTTTATTATGATATAACCAAATCTTGTCTGTTTTACATATCGTTTATTGTGATATAACCAGATCCTGTCTGTTTTACATATCGTTTATTGTGATATAACCAGATCCTGTCTGTTTTACATATCGTTTATTGTGATATAACCAGATCCTGTCTGTTTTACATACCGTTTATTATGACATAACCAGATCCTGTCTGTTTTACATACCATTTATTATGACATAGCCAGATCTTGTCTGTTTAACATATCGTTTATGGCGACATAACCAGATCTTGTCTGTTTTACATACCATTTATTATGACATAACCAGATCTTGTCTGTTATACATACCATTTATTATGACATAACCAGATCCTGTCTGTTTTGCATACCCTTTATTATGACATAACCAGATCCTGCTTGTTTTACATATCGTTTATAGGGACATAACCAGATCCTGTCTGTTCTACATACCCTTTATTATGACATAACCAGATCTTGTCTGTTATACATACCATTTATTATGACATAACCAGATCCTGTCTGTTTTGCATACCATTTATTATGACATAACCAGATCCTGCTTGTTTTACATACCATTTATTATGACATAACCAGATCCTGTCTGTTCTACATACCCTTTATTATGACATAACCAGATCCTGTCTGTTTTACATACCATTTATTATGACATAGCCAGATCCTGTCTGTTCTACATTTCCATTACTGCCTACAATACCATTGCCAGCTGTACATACATATTCACCACTGTCCTGGTATCTATCTTCTACAGGAATACTTGGTAATGTTAATACATCATTTTGTCCTCCATCCAACTCACGAATCAAAACACCATACTTAGACTTGTGCTGCCATTTATAGTATGTATATAATTGAGGATTACCATCAGGGACACATGTCACTGTTCTGATGGCTTCAGTTTGATCATAGGCAGTATCAGGTACTGTAATAGTTGGTGCATCTATAAAAGAAAGGAAACAACAAGTCCATTCCAGTCAGTAATACCTTAACATAACAATTTATCAATGGAGTACTATTTGGCTTAGAGTTATCATTTTCAGATCTAAAATACAATTATTAGGGAGCCGAAGCAAATATTAATGGACACAAAAAAAAGTCAGTAGTACTGTTATTATAAAATAAAAAATCATGTTCTGACTTTGAAATAATTAATTTGCATGATGTATCTTATTTCTTTTCACAAACTATTCATATATATAATATAAATGGTCTTCAAGTACCATTATTAAAGCTATTATAACTGGTGCCCAATCATAATTGCTAATATTTGGAGCAATCAATACATGTTTATTTCAAATAATCCAAAAGTACTCCTTGAGAATTAAGCATCTGGTGGAAAGCTCTGGAATTTTTACAAAATGGTTGTTGTAATTTTACCTCATGAGACACTTTATATATACAAACTCTAATTATGAACAAAAAAAACAAAACAAACAAAAAAACACTATTATTGCATATAATGATTGATTAATTATTGATTAACGTCCAGTGAGCAGTATTTCAGCTATATTCGAGATTAGGACAAGTTCAATAATATATAAAAACTATATATAAAAGAGGGATGGATGGGTCAACCAGGTCAATGACTTTTTACTGCCAATGAAAAAATATGGAGAGTTTTGTAGGGAAGCAAATATTTAGTCTGTTGTAGCGGCTATAATGTGCCAGCCTGCTATTTATCGAAATCGACAAAAGACATCTTAAGCCAGCAAAGAGCATTGTACTCTCCAAACCTGTAACCCACTTATAATAATATAATGGTCGACTGAGTCAGGCTTTCAGTAATATAACCTGACAACCCCCATACCCATCAAGAGAGCTCCCCCTTTCCACGGGGCTGCACTGTACATATACAATGTCTCATTATGAGGTAAAAGTACAAAAGCTACTTTGTAAAAATTCTTGCATCATCTGGAAACAGGGGGTGACTATATGTCACAATGTAAGAAAACATAAAGCCATTTTGTGCTGCTTGAAGGTAAGTTTTTACTTATAGCATTAGTTACTGTGTCCATCACTCAAAAATTGGTTGTCAAACTCTCAAACACCATGTTATATCCACCTGTTACGAAAACGTTGTCGAAGTGTTTGAGAGTTTGACAACAAGTTTTGGAATGACACACCGTTGATTAGCGGATATTTAGGGGCATTTGACGCACTATCACATTTAATGTTATCCTTACAATAACTAATGCTATAAGTAAAAACTTACCTTCATTCGACACAAAATGGCTTCCAGTTTTCCTACATTATGACCTACATTCAGCCCTCAGATTGATGCAAAAAAACATACCCTTTGCAGAGGACCACAAAAAAGAATATCCTATCATTCCATTTCAGAGAAGACCTTCATCATAAAAGAAAAATACCCCACTGACCAGGGCATATTGGATTTTCGATCCATACAAAAAGTTCATTAAGAGTGGGCATATAAAAATTCAAAATGGGAAACTCCTCACTTTCTCATTGTTCCAAATCATATGGAACCATTGTTTGAGTATATTTCTATTCGTTAAATTCTATTAGAATTGTACTCATTTTCTTATGAAGAAGTATAAAAACATATTAATTAAACTTACATTTTATATTTAAAGTTTTGGTGGTCTGTATACCACTAGGAGCAGCCACATTACCAGCTTTACATGTTAACACATGTCCATTATCACTCTTTCCTACACTGTATGTCAAGTCAGATATCACTGTATATGTATCACTAGCTGTGTTATGACTGCACCGTTCTGTAGCATCAGATGTAACATCCTTCTGTCCTATTGTCCACTGTAATGTAGCTTTAGGACGACTACCTGTTGTTGTACAGGTTACATCCAGTGGTTTTGTCTCCTCTATACTGCCTGTATTTACGGTAATGGTTGGTTGGAGTGGTTTCACTGAAATAATATAAAAAAATGTATTACTAGGAACAGGGTCACCAGGGTAACAGCTACCCATTGTTGTACAGAACACAACCAGTGGTTATGTTTTCTCTACTGGTGTCACAATTCTTGCCAAAGAAATAATATTTTCAAAAAGGATGTGCATTTAGTGGCTATAAACAAATACTGCAAAACTTGTCTAAACCAAACCCTGAAGAATCTGTCCAGCTTAGACAGGTATTTGGTTTACACAGGTTCAAATTACATAGATATTTAGTAGATGGGACTACAATCTGTCTGGTTTAGGAAGGTTTTCGGTTTACACAGGGTCCGGTTTAGACAGTTTATACTGTACTTAAAGGTTTGTTGATATGTGGTGAGAAATGGTTTTAATACACAGTAATGTCTACCAATATATCAACATTCAATTCACTGAAGTAATACTAGAGGCTCAAATAATCCTATGACGCTCACCTGGTAAGAAGATTTATCAAACCATAGCCTATCGCTTCATATTAGATTTTGAGACTCCGGGACTTGATTGAACCTTTTCACTTATAGGGCAACCATTGGTATAAAATTGTATCTTCTTAACAAAATGCAAAATACAATTCACATTCCTGGTACTTAAGAACAATTATTTTTTTTATTTTCTCCATTGAAGCCTACTTTATTTAAACTTTGGACCACAATGACTTTGAAACCATAGACCTTAGGCATACAATTGAATCTACATAGAACAATGTGTCATGCTCTTTTTGACTTTTTCGTCAGTAAATGTTAAGACACAAGCCAAGGGATTATTTCCATATAATTGATTCTGAAGAAAATGGTATTTCTTAAATTTTCATTATTGCAGTCCATATGTTGGACCTCAAGGGTCCCATTGAACCTGATGTCTACATTTGTATTAGTTTCAATCTCTATTTCATGATAATAATTCAAGCCAAATAACATTTCATTTCCATTATCTAGTTAAGCTAAACTGGCATACAGTTTTTAATTTTCTCCATTGCAATTTGTGTTAATCTTTGGAACCCAAGGCTCATACCCTATATAGATTCTTGGATCTTCATTTGTGCATGTATGAATCTGCATAACAGAATAATGATCTATGCCATTTGCAATAGTATTTCCTTAACTGGTACTTAAGAAAATATTTTTTCAACACCTTCCCTATTGCTGCTTGTGTTAAAAATTAAAACAATAGGACACCGACCCCAGGCTCATAAACCCTGTGGTCTTCATATGTGCAAGCTTGATTCTGCATATCACACTGATGAGTCAATCAATCCATATCTGGTTCAGAGAGAAAAACAATTAATGTTTCCTCATTGTAATCTATGTTCAAAATTGGATCCCCATGTCTTGGACTGCATATATACTCTGGGCAATTAATATGTACATGGTTGAATCTAAATTTAATGAGGAAACTTCATGTCAAATACAATGACCATTCCCTTTCTAGTTCTTGAGAATCCTGTTTTTCCATTGCAGCTTGTGCAATTGTTGAACCCCATACGGACCCTGAGGTCTACATTGGAGTTATCTTGAATATACTTATCAAAATCATACTTGCACTTCCATTGCTGATTCTTACATGTATGAAAATCATTTATTATCATTTTCCACAATGCAGACTATATTAAACTTTGGACTCCCCGTGACCTTCATTTGAACAAATTTAAATTTACATATCCTAATGATGCTGCACATAACATATTGTAGTATTGCAATTACTAATTCTTTAGAAGAAAATGTTTAAAGAATTAATTTAATTCACCATTTAAGGACCCTTAATAGCCCCTCCCTGTGAAGGATCACATTCATTTGAGGAAATCTGTATGTCCTCATCTCAAGGACTGGCTGCAAAGTTTGGCTTAGTTTGGTTCAGCAGTTTTAAAAAAAGAAGATTAAAATGTGGAAAGTTTACAGAAGGATGATAGATGCCAAGTGAGGATAAATGTTCACCTGATATTATCTTTCTGGTCAAATGAGCGGACAATGAGAAAATTCTATGAAATAAAGAAGTATAATACATGGTCACTCTAATATTAATCCACTGTCCTTCCACTCCACCTACAGGTATATACAATCAAAGTGTAGCAGAGTGATATTTTCAACCACTATTAAATTCATATTTAATATTATAGTATTCTGATATTCTTATAAATAAAAATATTATTTGTATTTGCAAAAGATAATTTTTTTTATTAATTGTGTTACCCTCAGATACACTTGTATTTTTACTATGAATACTTTTTACTCAGTAAAGTTTATTTGAATAATTATGAGGGTTATATTTGAAAACTGATTTCATTGGTTGTTTTCTTCTTGTGCCGGACTGGGAAGACGAACAGTGGATTTTAGACGAATCTAGTTGTACGTTGATATAACAACATAAAACAAATGACTATTGTGCACATCTAGATTGACTAACAGTAACCGTGACAAAGAAATAGCAATAACTAATGTAAGTTTTTCATATATATCATGGCGAGAACAAGTTAATTTTCAATGAGATGATGATAAGGTCCACTTTGTTCTAGACCAACACGCTGAGCTGGATTTTTAGTGCTAGCTCACTGAAACAACAGTCCGCGGACAGACATATTGCTCCACTCCGACACATTATTCCGATTCAGAGCCAACCATTCTTTGCTCTTTCTCCTTAATGCTGTGTGCTTAGCGGAGAAGCAACAAATACCAATTTCATAATCTTTGGTTTGACCCGAGGCAAGCACGCTAACCATTACGCCACCGATGCGGTTTACATCAAGTAGATGAATTGTATTAATGTATATGTATTTGTTAGTCCTTTTATTATAAATGTGTAATTTTGGTTTGTAGGACTTGATTTGATTATATTGTTAACCTTTGCCATTATCTCCCGGCCAAGTAAATACCTTGGTAAAAATTATTATTGTTTATATTATTTAATTACTAACACAAGATTTTGTTTATTTAGTACATTTGTAAAATGCATCTAGAGTATTCTCCCTTGCCAGATTTGCTCATTTTAATCAAATCTGGAATACAGACCAAACTTTACTATTAATTTGTACTGTTTGTAATTATTTGCATATTACAATATAGATATAAAGAATACTGTATACTAATATATCTTTTTATATAATTAAAAGAGTATAATTTAGAAATATTTCAGTTATATTATTTTTTTATAGTAACCAAACCATTGCAATTTATTGGGATAATATTAGTTGTATTGTTTTAATCATATTGTTTATAATAAGAATGAATGCTGACAAAAACTTAAAAGTAGAATAAACTTTTACTTCCTTGAATCATATATAATAGGATAAAACTACCAGTAGAAAATGTTGTATTGTATACTTAATGTCTGTGATATTTAATGATCAATAATTTTACAACTTGTTATTTAATATGTTTACATTGTTATTTCAGTGTTATCTCAATCTTTATTCATTTGGTCAACAATAAAGAACCTCAACCCTAGATGGTGTTATTGATACAATGTATCATACTGATCATCATTCAAAAGATAGATATTTGCATAACAACAAAATAGGGGTAGCTAAGATAAGATTGGGTATGGTGGTGATGCTGGAGTTGGAACCCCCCTCCATTCATATATTACCTCAGCATGAAACCCATACCCATTCATATATCGAAAGTATGAAAACAATACCCATTCATATATTATACCAAAATCCAATATGCACACACATAGATCAATTTTGCACCTTAATATTATGCTAAATTGTAACATAATCATGTCAGAATATCTATTGGAAATAAAAGAAGCTGCATGGGCTTGTAGAAATATATGACCTATACATAATATATCAGCTTACAAATCACCACCTATTAATATATCAAAGTGAACAATTTATGACCAAAGCATATATTCAAAGCTGAAAAAGTCGACTCATTCCAGCTGCACATCTGTATATACAATGTACCTTGAAATAGGAAGTACATCTTTCCTTTAAGTTATAATAGACAAATTATATAATAGCCTGTTAATTGGCATATCACATTTCTATAGACATGACATCACAAGGGAAAGACATTTACTTACTCTAATTAAAACTAGATTTTTGTTGTATCTTTTTAAAAAAAACAAGGGCAACGCAAAGCGTGGCGTATCCCCTGGCCTAAAAATTAGACTCTGTGACCTTGACCTTTGACCTTGAAAATCAATAGGGTTCAGATTCTCTTAAAGTCTAAGTATGTACCAAGCTTGGTCAAAATCCATTGAAGAATGTTGATTCTAGAGTGTTCTCAAATATGTTACGCGGTAAAAAGTTGACCCCTTGACCTTTGACCTTGAAAATCAATAGGGTTCCAGACTCTCCTAAGGACTATGTATGTATCAAGCTTAGTCAAAATCCATTGAAGAGTGTTGATTCTAGAGTGTTCACAAGGATGTTACGCAGTATAAATTTGACCCGGTGACATTGACCTTTGACCTATGACCTTGAAAATCAATAGAGTTCCAGATCCTCCTAAGGACTAAGTATGTACCAAGATTGGTCAAAATCCATTGAAGGATGTTGATTCTAGAGTGTTCACAAGGATGTCATGCTGTGAAAATTTGATCCGGTGACCTTGACCTTTGACCTATGACATTGAAAGTCAATAGGATTCCACATTCTCTGAAGGACTAAATATGTACCAAGTTGAGTCAAAATCCATTGAAGGATGTTGATCCTAGAGTGTTCACAAGGATGTTACGGAATGACGGATGGACGGAATTAGACCTGGTGACATTCATCTTTGAACTTGAAAATCAATATGGTTCCAGAATCTCCCAAGGACTAAGTATGTACCAAGTTGGGTCAAAATCCATTGAAGGATGTTGATTCTAGAGTGTTCACAAGGATGTTATGCATGAAAATTTGACCCGGTGACCTTGACCTTTGACCTATGACCTTGAAAGTCAATAGGGTTCCACATTCTCTGAAGGACTAAATATGTACCAAGTTGGTCAAAATCCATAGAAGGATGTTGATCCTAGAGTGTTCAAAAGGATGTTACGGAAGGACGGATGGATGGAATTAGACCCGGTAACATTGACCTTTGACCTTGAAAATCAATAGGGTTCCAGAATCTCGTAAGGACTAAGTATGTACTAAGTTTGGTCACAATCCATTGAAGGATGTTGATTCTAGAGTGTTCACAAGGATGTTATGCGGAAAAAAATGTGACCCCTTGACCTTTGACCTTGAAAATCAATAGGATTCCAGACTCTCCTAAGGATTATGTATGTACCAAGCTTGATCAAAATCCATTGAAGAGTGTTGATTCTAGAGTGTTCACAAGGATGTTACGCAGTAAAAATTTGACCCGGTGACATTGACCTTTGACTTATGACCTTGGCAATCAACAGGGTTCACGACTTACCTAAGGACTAAGCATGTACCAAGTTTAGTCAAAATATATTGAAGGATGTTGATTCTAGAGTCTTCACAAGGATGTGATGCGGTAAAAAGTTGACCCGGTGACTTTGACCGTTGATTTATGAACTTGAAAATCACTAGGTTTCCAGATTCTCTTAAGGACTAAATATGTACCAAGTTTGGTCAAAATCCATTGAAGGGTGTTGATCCTAGAGTGTTCACAAGGATGTTACGGAAGAACGGACGGACGGACGGAAGGAAGGACGAAAGGTACCGTTACTATATCCCTTCGCAACTTCGCTAGCGAGGGGATAAAAATGTCTTTTGCTATATACACTAACATATATATGGGGTAAATTGTCATGTAATCTTTCATTTATCTTTGACCATCCAATCATATGCAAAATCAATATTAGCCAATCGGAAAACAGTTTATATTGTGAACTCGGTTTTGATACCGAAAGATTAATTAGTCTCATCGCTGACTGCCGTGACTGGTCATTTGAAACTATGAATCCTGACATGATCCTAGATGGGATGTCATTAGTGTGTTGTCAAAGAAAAAATTTAAAAAGATACAACAAATGTCTCATTTTCATAAATTTAATTTGCGGCTGCAAAACCGACGATTTACATCTGCAAAGCTTAAAATACAATACAGTTATCTCCAAATAATACATGGCAGCCATTGTTTTCCTGGATCAAGCTGAAATGAGATATTTATGTGGAGAACATGACATACATTAGTTGTACTAAATAGCAAAACATTTACTTTGGACATGTATTTTAAGAGGAGAAGATTATTAACCAAGAATTGCACATGGTGGCCATGTTTTTGCAGGATTGAGACAAAATTTTGATTGTTTTACATGACCTCATAGAAGTCTTTACCGAAAGATTGGTTCCTATAGATCTTTTGCACATTCCAGATTTGATTCTAAAATTATATGTTTTTCCCTTAATTTTATAGGAAATAAAAAATTCACAAGTTTATACAACATTATTTAAACATAATGACAAATGTAATACAGTGAAATATGTCTAAACCGAACCCTGAGTAAACCGAAAACCTGACTAAACCAGATAGACTTTACAATCCCATCTACTAAATGTCTATGTAATTTGAACCTGTGTAAACCGAATACCTGTATAAACTGAACAAATTCGTCAGTCCCAAAGGGGTTCACAGTCATTCCAAAGGTACCTTGGACTTCACTGGACATTTGGTCCAGTAAAGGTAGAACCTTTACCGGACCAAATCACTTTTTACTGGACCAAGCAAAATTAACACAATTTAAGTGCAATATTGTATTCTCTTGTATATTCATATATGCAAGCAGTTTTCAACTTCATCACGCCAATCTTCACAAAAGTCATCAATTATCATCAGCTTTGCATGTCATGATGTCGTTGCTCTCATCGTAATCCAGCCATTCGGGATTGGTCAACCACTTCACGTTAAATTTAGGTGCCTTTCTATTTTGTTCATACTTCTTCGTTTTCTCCCGTTTGTCGTCACTTTCCGTGGTTTTCCTTTTCAGACTCTTTCCAGGAATACATATCGAAGCCCCAACATTTTGATTTCAACAAAAGATCGGTGACAAATTATTGCTTGAAATTTAGCCATGCGCGATTCGTTATTAAAAGCGTAGTAAAGATAATGATTTAAAATGGCCTTTCGACAATAACTGAAGTCCCCATATCAATATTTTAAAAATAGAAATGGGATTTTCCGCAAATTCAAGCTGAACTTACAATGAGAGCAATAATCAAATATTTTGATTTGACAATTGTTTGAAAACTTGCCAAAAATAAAATACTTCCTGGCATATGTTAACCGGTCAATTGGTCCAACGATTAAGATTATTTTATCGGTCCAAGACATTTTTTGCCACTGTCCGACGAAACTTCGGAATGACTGGGTTCGGTTTAGACAGGTTTTACTGTAGTACATTTTATATGTAATCTGTTAATAGTATTATTGTGAACAGATAATTGGAAAAAAAATATACATTATTTTCTTTGAACTTTGCATGAAAGGGGACACTTTCCCCGTCGAAAAGGGAAATAATTCTTGAAAAAGGTACAATTTTAGAATCAAAGTCGAAAATGAGCAAATGGTCTTTTTGTCCACTAGCTCTCAAATTTAAAAACATTCAACCTATCAGAAAGAACTAAACCAAGAACTGCCCATGGCTGTAATGTTGTAGATGGATGAAGACAAAATTGAGAATATTTGTTGAAGACCTCACAAATATGATTTCTGCAAAGTTTGGTTGTAATTGACCCAGTAGTTTTATATGATCAAAATGTGAAATGTTATCAACGATGATTGATGGTGTACATCAACAGACACAGAGTGATGGCAATAGATGACATGATCCTTTAGGTCAGGTGAGCTAAAATCCACAAAAATTACATATGTCAAGTAAAAACCATTGGAATACACTCTATTTGGTCATATGGATGTTTCCAATTATCTTGGATGAATGTTAGACTGACAAATAATTTGACCATGTGGTTTCAGAAAGACTGGAATGTAGAAAGTTTAAAGATAGATATTTGCAACAAATGCAGTTGTGACAAAAATAAATGCCTGTACTTTGGGTAAATGTGGCTAAAAATTGGAACTACTTACAGTTTAGATATATTACTGCTGTACTACTAATTGGATCCTGTGAATAAGCAGGATTACCAGCTTGACATGTGACTGTTTTTCGATCATAAGATCTGTTGATGGTATTCAATGTATGTTGTACTGACTGAGTCCCATTGATTACATAATCTCTGTCTATTTTCAGTACAACATTAGGAGCTGGTTTACCTCCTACTGCTTTACATGACACAGGTAGATCCTGACCCTCTGTTCCTAATAATCTGTTTTGTGGTGCAACATTCTCAAAACTTACACTAGATGGTGGCACTGTAAAGTAACAACAAATGTCAAAATTTTAACTAATACATTCTCTTTACTTCTGATATCATGTTAGGAGTCTTGTTAATTGTAGTGAATACTCAGAGCATGTCCTTCCATGTTAACTTTAATAACAGATAAACATTCAAAATATACGTTGAATCTAAAAGACTGTCATACATGAAATTATTTGGTAGTTGTGATTACATTTTACTATGCAATTATTGCCATCAGTTGAAGTTGAGATTGGATTCCCGCTCTTGAAGTGTACTCAATACATCTTTTTGTGATAAAAGTTTGTTAGTGACCAATGGCACTTTTTTTGTGCGCTCCCCTTTCCTCCATTAATAATACTTACACTTTAGCTAGGATTGTTCAAATGGGTGGGGTCATTAGATTCAAAATCTGGACTTAGTCATAGTTAAAATGAAATCCTGCTTTTAATAGTCAAAGTTTAACCAAAATCTCCACATTAATACTAATACAGCTAGTAGTAATGCTTCTTTGTTTCAGGGGGAGTGTGTATGAGCTTCCTGGTACCCCTGTCTTATAGTGTCTACAGCACATGTGTGGTAAATGACTGAAATAATATTGAAAGTGACATAAAACATGAGCCTCCTTAACCCCCCCCCTCCTCCCCCCACCTTCCCCTGTCTACAGCACAGGTGTGGTAAACGACTGAAGCAATATTGAAAGTGGCATAAAACAGTCATAACCAATCACATACCCTCAGACAACTGTTTATTAACTGTTCTTTTTAAAATATATTAAGTTTGGAAAGATATGTTTTGGAACTGTAAGTACCAGTATGTTCCACTTATTATGCCATCAAATGTTAATTATCGTACATTCAAACCTGTCTTGTGAGGCCATTCAAAGGAACATTGACATTTAATCACATAAGACAGGTGCTCACTGTATAGAGGTTAACTATTGTTAGTGCAAGCTTGAATCTGTACAGCACAATAGTGTTTCGTGGATCATACAACTCCATTTGCATTTAGACAATTTGAATGAAATTGTGTCCCCAGCCTCTGTGCCTTCAAGTGTATGACCTCATTAACATTGCAGATCCTAGGTCTACATTCTGTTATTTAATTTGGACTTCAATCTTCATATTACATATCTTTCATAAACAGGATGTTCCAATATTTCAACATGGACAGGTGTACTTGATACAACATTATGGGTCCTCCACCAATAAAGCAATATACAATGTAGCTGAAATACTGTGGAAAGTTGCATTTAACACCATACCCGTCCCGTACCAATATTTCAAATATATTTCCAAATTAAAGCTTTACTTAAACTTCTGACCCCATGAACCCTGGGGCATTCATTTGTATAAAATTTCAACTTCACAATGACAATGGTACATGTTTTAAAACAATATATATATTGTGCTTCCATTTTTGTTTATCCTATACACCCTCAGGGGTTAATCATTAACATATAAACATAAATCAGCATATCATAATCATTCTTGTCATATGTCATGGTATATTTTGTGTTCAACCACTTGAGATGAGAGATTATTTATTTTATTGATATTGGTTGAATTTTGACCAGCGCTGTTTAAACTTTCTTTTCATAATTAAAAGCACATATCACAGCATTTCTATCACTGGTTCTTTAAATTATTGTTTTTAAAGATTTACATTTACTTGATTTCCCCTGTTTATGACCACTATTGGTCCTCTACAAACTTTGAGCAATCTATATCTTATCAAATCAAAATTATATATGCAACAAATTTAACTGCTAAATTACACTAACAAGCATCAGTAAGATTATTTTGTATTACCTACAAGCATAAAATTCCTGTTTTACCACCTTAGAGATGACCAATACCGTTTTTCTTCTATTTAAAGCCCCCCTTTTAATTAACGCCCCCTCCCTTATTCTGGCCAATAGAACATGTTGACTTCTAATTAACGCCCCCATTTCATAAAACGTAAACTCCGCTTATCGGTACCTAATGAACAACACAGCGTGTAAGAGTTCCCAAAATAGTTACAGCGTTGTGAAGAGTTTTACACATCACTAATCAGCAATAATTGTCCAGGTAAACAAACACGTTTTCTGTCAACATTAAAGAACTTGGCTGCCGCATGTTTTCCCTTTTCTTCGGCAAATTTAATTACTTTCAACTTAAAAGAAAAAATATATTTGTGTCTAGCTTTATTCTTAGATTCCGTTTTAAGTAGAAAAGAAAAATTATATTTGTGTCTAGCTTTATTCTTAGATTCCGTTTTAAGTAGCAGTGGGTTTTAGTAAAGTTCTTAATTTTTCAACATCAGCAGCTTGTCCCCAAAATGTGTACGTACTACGTACACGGTAATTATAATCCTATTTTGAAAAACTTGTTGCCGGTTACAGTTGCAAATATTTTGCCACCTCTTTTAAGAAAAAACTTAAATACTTTGATGAGTTCGATGGGCACGTGTCCTACACATTGTTCTTCATTTCCATCATTTTGAACGAGTTTCACAGCAAATTTGTCATTTGCATTATTTTCTTCTCTGTCACAACGAAGATTCTCGCTGATCTCGTAAAGGTATTTTTGACATTTACGTCACCGAATATGGTACTGCTTTGACAACTATTTTACCTATTTTGTTCCTGTATATAAATACTGTTATAGTGACAGCCGGAACCTTTGAACCGTAATGAGAGCGGGAGGTTTGACGCTTTAAAATCTGATTCAACCCACCATTTCTTTAGAAATGCCTGTACCAAGTCAGGGTCATTACGGTTTTCACAGTTTTCCGGTTGATGACTGATTTTGTCTGTTTACATAATTATGAGTTTTGACTTTCCCTTTGTAAGATTGTTCGGAGTTCGGTAATTTTGTTATTACCCTTACTTACTTATGTCCAGATTGATTTATTTACGTGATAACCTCAAAATTAAACTCCATTTGCTGCTCCATGCACGTTTCTAGATGAAATTTATAAATTAAGATCAGACCAACCGAACACGCACCGATTAACCGATATCAGAGACATTTCATTAGGTAATGTATATTGACATAGCACGTGTATATTTCTATAGTCTGTTTCATCAAATTAACCTCATCTAACGGCTATAACAGTCGGAAATTCGTTTCTCTAATTGACGCCCCCTATTTTAAAAATGCATTCGCCCCCGGGGCGTCTATTAGAAGAAATACGGTATATATAATTACACCTACCTATGAATTTCAACTGTACATAGAAGCTTTGAACATCTCCATTAATAGATGTCTCACATTTATACTTCTTTAAATCAGATACTCCAACATTTAGTATATGTAATGTGTAATAGTACTAATACAGTCCTGTTGGTGGATTCTTAGATGTTGAATATTTGTCATCATTTATATTAACATCATCACATGCTACATTATCCCAACTACCAGCATTATACACTCACCAGATTAGACAGTTCTCTCTGTCTTCCACCTTACAGATGCCCAATGTATAATTACACCTACCTATAAGATTCAACTGCAAATAGAAGCTTTGAACATCCCCATTAATAACTGCCTCACATTTATACTTCTTTACATCAGATACTCCAACATTCAGTATATGTAATATGTAATACTGTCCTGATGGATTCGTAGATACTGAATATTTAGAACTATCTGTAACAGCACCACCAGATGCTATAATATCCACATTACCACCATTATACACTCGCCAATTCAGACTGCTACTATCAAATCCACATTGTAGAACAGCTCCTCCACCTTGTACTACATATACTGGAGTAGGATTTGATTCATCACTGGTACAATAGACACTACCTACATGTTAAATATGTGTCATAAAAAATCATAAATAGAAATAAAATAAAAACTATGAAATACTGTACATCCATATTGGTATAGTATAACTCACATGTTAGTATCTTGTAAAATTAAAAAGATATTGAAATGACGTAATGAGTCCATCCATATGGTCAAGCAGTAATACTCAATAAAGTCAATAATATTAAGACCATTTCAAAAATGAATTCAAATTTATACAAATCTTGAAGCATTTATAGAATACAATATTATCTTGTGGAATACTATGACATTATCAGAGTGTGTAATACAAAGACAGGAGACAAATTTAAATTAAAAAAAATACAAACAACTTGTTCAGAAAAGAAAGAAATATTTCGGTAATAAAATTGAATCAAAGTCAAGTAACTTTTCCATTAAGCAAAATACAATAGTTTTATTGTTGATTATTGTTGTTTTTATTGTATGCATTTTAAAGGATCTACTAAATCATATGAATAAAGTTCAAGTATACTAGATTGATATAATAAAATATACACGTATGAACTAATATTTGTTTTTCCATATAAAGTATTATATATTATTTTTTTCAAATATAAAAAAATCAAAGATTAATAGAGTAAATCTAAAAGATAAGGCCTGTCTTTTTAATTCTTAACTATTAACCTGGTTTTAAACATTTTTATGGTTGAGTGTTTTTTTACGGTGTGGTTTTAACCATGCGGATAAATAGTTAAAGAACATCTTAACCGGGATCGAGGCACGATTGAATATGTTTGAACCTTGTTAATTACCAGTATTTGTTTGTAATAGGAACATCTGTGTATTATAGACCCATTTCCAAGTTGTTTATTGACATTCTGCATTGTTGTTGTATTTGTTTAGAAAGAATTAATTATTTTATTTGTTGTTTTTTGTGTTGTTTTTGTTTTGTTTGTGTGTTTAAGAGTTGAATTGTTTTATTTGTTAATGAAGAATTAATTTTACTTTGCTAAAAAAATAATCAATGAAGTCGTATACGATCGCTTTTAACCTACTTTTGTTATGGACGCTGTTGCCTAGCAATTTTAAACTTTTTGATTGTAGAATAATACAAATTTGTTAGGAGTTCGGAGAACGGAGTTAAAATGCTTGCAGTGATTTTCCGACTGTGTTTTGTTTGGGCCGAATATCGGCACCAGTCCCAATGTGTAATTTGTTTTCCCCAATTTCACGGGGGAAAATTTCCAATAGCGTGGTGATAAAATTATTCGTATAAAAAACTAGTTAAAAAAGCTTTTTCAAATGACATTTTCACGCTTGTGACCTGGTTACTATTTGTTTTGATTAATCAAGCGAAATACTACGCACAAGATACTGGGAACCAGTACAGTATATTGTGTCGTTTGATTTGTTTACCGGACTGCGATAAAGCTTCAGAAAACGAAAGCGGAAATCTGTAGTATTTGGAATAAATGTTTACTTAAATAAATTTAATATAAAATTTTAATAAAAAACAGTAAATATGTCATGTGATTTGCTAAAAATAAAAATGTCACGATGTTGCATAATTTGTTAAGAAATTGACCAGTAAATGAGTAATGATGGAAGCAAGTAGCCTCATGTAACTTGAATTAAAAAAAAAGTGCTTACTTCCCCCAGGAGAAAAATGAGGTTGATGACGTTAAACTTAAAGGTATATCGTCACGGTATGTATTTTCGTGGTATCCATTCTATTTTGATTTACACAGCGCACGCATTGTTTTTGACGTGTCTTCTGGTTTCTATTTATGGAACATAAACAATACGACAGCTGACATCTGTAAAAAATGATAAAGTTTACTTTTAAAGACGTAAGTACCAAAAACAGTGAACTTACCTACTGAACCATATTTTTTGAAATGCCAAAAATGTACTTCATTTATAAAGTAGCTGGAAAAAAATCCAGAAGGGCTATATAAAATTTAACTATGTCGTCTGCCTCTCAGACACCTGCTCTTCCTGTCATGTAACTATCATGGGATCACTGATCGTATTTGTAAACAAAAAGAGCCGACTGAAATGTGCCTGTTTCTTATATAAAATACATGTCACTTTGCAGTGCATTGTGGTTTCAGCACTAATAACACATCAAAAGTAAACACAATTTTGAAAGTGGTCATTTTCAAACATTCTGTTATTTTATTTAGATGTAGTATGATTTGGTAGATGGCCAGAACCATGAAATTTTAAAACCAGCCATTTCCGGATTCTATATTCTTTTCCATCCCGTATATCGGCCTTGTTTTTATTTGCCACGGAAACAAATGACGCCATTTTACTGACAGCAAAAGTTGCCAGGTAATCAAGAGTATATTAAAATACAAGAATGGCTTTAAAAACAATCTTATGCACAAAGAAATATTTAACTAGCCATTCTTTGAAAATTCCAATCGTCATATGAATGAAGGGTTAACACTGTTAATCGCTATATCTGAAAATCGATAATAGCACGAAAACCGATAACACGATGGTACAGTCGCTCAGATTTATTTTTTTTTGTTTATGTTAAAAGTTTCCAATATTCGATGTTGTATACTGATAAGATGTTCTGACCAAAAAATCAGGTTTAAAAAATATGCTATAATGTCGTAATTAGTGAAAAGAATTCGAATGTCTGTTGATGAAATCGCCATTACCACACCTAATTAAAAGTCGGCTGCTTTTCCGAAGATTGCCGGACACTGATAACTGCTATAAATAACCAGGGAGCATGTTGCATGTAAGTATTCTGATAATTAACATAATTTAAGAAATATATCTATGAAATTGGATCCGGGGGTAATCAGTTAATATTATATAATGTTTTTCAGTAAGAAGAATGACACTTAAAATCGGAAATACGTGATGATATCAATAAAAAACAAACCCAAACTCTGCAAAGGGAAAATTGTTAACAAATTGTATTAATATATTATTGACAACACTTGAGTTTCTTGATTATATTTTTTTTTACAACAAAAAAACAGACATGAAGTTCATTATTTTAGTCTCTAATTTAAAAGAGATATCACCTAGCGTTTTCTCCTGAACAAAAAATATATATAAAAAACTACGATGCAATTCTACTGTCAAAATACGATTCGGCCGAAAAAAAAAGAGACAAAATTATGCTTGCATGTTGAAAATGGAGTAGGTAGGTATAACATCTTTTACTTTTTTACACAAAGCTTGGGCAGCAACCATTTGATATTCTGGGGTGAAGCATGGATGTCAGGGGGGGGGGGTAGAAAAAAATGTCTGAAACAAATAATTTGTTTTCCAAGTCTTTGAAAATATAATTGTTTTCCAATTCTTTTGAAAAACATGTTGTCTCTACCCTTCTGTTCAACAAGGGTAACTCAGCACAAAGTAAAACGAATCAATGACAGCATTTTGTTCTGCCTCTTTTACTTGAAAATTGGTTTTAAAATTAATTTCCGTTTCCATCAGATTTCAGACGCTCAGGACATACCAGTTGTCAGGGGCAGGGGAAATAGTAGGCGTGGACGGGGAGACCGATCTGTTAGAAGAACAAGAGGCAGAACTGTCAGCAGATCGAGAGGAGGTGATAGGGAAAGAGGAGATCGTGGTAGGGGACGAGGAGGTCGCAGTTCAAGGCGAGTAGTGTTTAGGCCAGCTCTACCTACCCGAGCCGATTTAGCCGCAGCTGCAAGGGAAGAGAGAGATTACACAGCTGAGGGTATATATTATATTTTCACATAGATGGAAATGCAATGGCATAGTTTGTCTATGAAAATAAATAAACTGTATATGCGATTTTCTCCCCAATATGTACATAATTGTTTTCACTTGGACAAAAATTCGAAGGGCGCCAAAAAAAAATAGATGTGTCGGAACGACACGAATGTTCCCGCCGTGAATATTAAGGAGGCTCGTCATTGTTATTCCAAATACCAAAAATCAAGTCAATATCTCTAAGCATGGTGACAACTTAATATTTGGCCAAAGTTAAAAATCCAAGGTGCGTAGCTTAGCCCAAAATCATTCAACGGAACGAAATTCAAACTTGATAGGTAACACATCACTATGCACTCACATACCAAAAATCGGGTTCATATCTCAAATCGTATTGAAAAACAAGTCGTGACATTAAAATATGAGGCAACATTTCAAAACCCCAACGACTGTATGTTGGGCCAAAAATCAT
Source organism: Bathymodiolus brooksi (assembly GCA_963680875.1). Classification (NCBI taxonomy): domain Eukaryota; kingdom Metazoa; phylum Mollusca; class Bivalvia; order Mytilida; family Modiolidae; genus Bathymodiolus; species Bathymodiolus brooksi. The sequence continues at coordinate 69,675,973 of OY804578.1, read as the reverse complement.
TCAACCGGAACGAATTTCAAAGTTAATCTTCTGTAACTTATGATCATACACTCTCATACCAAAAATCAAGTCAATATCTCAAATTATAGTGAAATAAAGTGGGACAACTAAATATTTGGCCAAATTTCAAAGTCCAAGGGCCGGAACGACATGTAAACTTGATCTGCAACTCATCATTATACACTCATATGCCAAAATTCCAGTCAATATCTCCAAGCATAGCGAGCAAAATTAGTGACAACTGTTTTAATTCGGAATTACGGAAATGGGTAGCACTAAATGTCCAGGCCACTTAGTGGCGGGGACATAAAAATGAAATACGGTATAAATTTCCAAAAGCTTTTGCTCCAAAACGTTATAAAATCTTTACTACAACCAAAGCGATTTTCTGTAGCTGAAAACTTCCAAGTCACTTTTTCCTTGGGCAATAAGTCGCTTTTATGGCACGACCACGTATGTTCAAGCTGTTGTTATCGACAATGTGTAGTTTGGCATACAAGATATAATGTTAATGTTCATTACTGTGTGATAAGTTATCCAACATTGAAATTATCATTTCAGGAACGCATATCGATATTGACAGATAAGACCAAGGACGATCTGCTCAGGAGGATGCGTGAGAAACATCCACAGTTTGTGTTTGATGTCCTCATTCGGTCAACACAAGAGCAAGGATGATACCATCCAGATCCCAGGCCCGCCAATGAGCCATCACTTGCATGGTGCAGATGCACACACTGCAGGGAAATGTCAACCGAAGCAGAAAAGTGTGTTGTGATCAAACCCCACAGAACTGTTATTATAGGCTTCAAGGAAGTCATTTCTATTTACAAACGCAATTGGAAGTCAACTGTTTTTATTCACATTAGAATACATGACTGCACCATTTCATTAAAAGAGGATGTTTGGACCAAGAAACTCCACCACTTTTTAACAAATTCAAATTATTTATTCAAAAGCAATACTGCTTGAAGAAATATACATACAATATACAATTATTCAATGCATCAGTGAAAGTACATATACAATTATGATACTAACAGCGGAGCATGATAATATATATTTGATACAATAATGCAAAATGAAAGGAAAGTAAGCGTTGCGAATATGTTCGGCTAGTAACAAATATTTACCAAGATTGTTAAGTTCTTTAATATTGTGTACAGACAGTAATTGTACTAATTTATAACATGACAGCCTTAGCCAATATTATTTCTAATGAAATCTTTTTCTTACATCAATATATTTTTCACACTGAAGAATATAATGATATTCATCTTCAACAACTTTAAGTTACACATACTACACACTCTTTCATTGCCATCAGTTTCAATATTAAGATGATGCACTGATATACGCATTTAACAAACATATGGCTTATAAATATAATTAACCGGATGATCAAGATAAAATTGTAAAACATTATTGTCAAAAATGTATCTGTATAAATGTCATTTAAGAGACTCATTAAAAAACTGTTTCCATTTTACAAATAAAGTTATCCTTCAATCTTTGTTTAAATTCACACATTAAATAATCTACATAGTTAGCATACTGAGATATCTAGATATTATGAAAACCATATTTAAAAAGAATATCTCTTACTTTACATGCCCAGTTTAATTTATCATTAGGCTTTACCACTGAGCTTTCATACATATCTTCATACAAACATTTTAGAATACAGTTATCAGTACAAAGCAATTTAAACCAATATCTGAGCATTCTACAATATCTTTCAATATACATAGGGAATCTCCCTCACTCACAAAGTGCATGTAGTGAGCAGTCATGTTTTTGTGTTAGGGTGTCAGTTTTGTCTGGGTTTTTTTTACTTTTCCATTTATTTATCCTAATGCTTTCTGGGTATGGTATATTCTTATAAGAGTTTGACTGAAGACCGAATACATTTAATTGGTAAGATATTTTTATGTGTGTACTGCTTTGACTATGGCTATTCTTTATTCTTCAACATGTTTTATAATTATTCATATCTTTGATAATCAGAATAGCATTGTTAAGTGAAAGAACTACATATAATATCCATACAGCTTAATTATATTAGCTTATGTTTCAGGACTTTGACCTTGTTGTGCTAGATGAAGTTGTCCTCCTTGTTGCTCAAAGATATCGACAAGATGTATTAGCAGCAGGACGATTTCAACAGAGGGAAGAGGCATGCAGCCTACAGGCAATCCATCTTATGGAATCACGGGTATCTGGGAGCTGGTAACAGAAGCGTTATTCCCAGTTGTTGCATATGGACAATTCGAGAAAAATATCCGGAGAGATTCGGTCAATACCGTGGCTTTGTGGGAGGAAGACTTGGATAGAATGAATGGTAGTTATGTTACTTTTAAATATTAAATGTTACTTTTTCAACAAATTACTATTCTTTTTTATTTCAATTAAAACTATTGAACCTTTAAATAGTTAAAACATTAGACTTTTACAACTGCAAGAAACAGTTTTCATTATTTAAGATCGTTACAAAGATTCCAGCAGGTCCCTCTTCTCAACTCGACCACCTTTTTGTGCAAACCACAAACCAGACTTGTTTGTGTCTATTAAAGTGTCATGGCTCGAAATGTGCTACATGTAAATTAGGACATGCTTACCCTTCTGGAGAATATTTTTTGTTTGTGTTTTCTGTGTCCTGTACTTGTCAGATGCTACTGGCGGAGCAAAACATGCTTACCGTTGTGCAGCACCTGATGCTACCCTTGTTTTTTTGGTTAATATGTTTGGCAAAGATAACTCGCAATTTCATATTAGGCATATTGTTTGCTTAACCAAGAACATATGTTAGCATTATATTAATAATAGCCAATTGTTGCATTCGAATCATCTGCGACATCTCTGGAAGTCTGCAGGTATGGTTTTTTGCTTCGTTCAGAAAAAAATTTCCGACAACACGAGAGTTAGAATATTTTTTTCTCTCCAGAATTCAACATTAGGTTATATGACAAAAACTCTGAATCTGATTATTTTTTTTTTCCTCCACCAAAATCAGAATACTTTTTTCAGCAACATTGGGAATCAGAATATTTTTTTAGAAGAAAACCATATATAGTCACGTGACTTTCGCTTCATTTTTGATGAAAAATGACGTTCAACCCTTCGCTTAAAATACGTCGGTTTACAATAAATATTTAAGAATTGAATGCATTCTTTTGAAGTTTCATTGGGGTATGAAAGCGTTGACCGAAGTACATTTTCAATGAAGCGCGATAGCGCTTCATGTTGAAAATGTAGTTCGATCAACGTTTTTATATCCCAATGAAACTTCAAAGGAATGCATTCAATTCTTATTATTATATTTAAATCACACCAAAATGTAATATGGTAGAATTTTTCGTTATGAATTTTATTTGTGTTAGATTATTTGCTGTTGGAAATTACTACGCCATTGATTGTTTACATCTGACGTCGTCGTGTAGGCACGTGCAAGTTCGGATTTGAGTTTCATTGGTATGTGAAACATCACTTTTATAATCATGTGACCACTTCATAACCAATCATATTGTAACATTTCAATGAAAAACGGAAGTAATGTAATTATTTATGCTTGAAATCAATTAAAATATACGGATGATATCTATGGATAAATAGAAATTGATTGTATCACTTCAGTTTGTATTTATAGTGTGTACAAACATCGAATGTTGCTACTTGAAGTGGACTCAATTTCAAAACAAATGTCAAGGTGGTTCTATTTAAAAGAGAAAATTTAATTAAAATAATATGATGGCTTTCTGTAACATACATTGCCTGAGGAAATCATCTAGGATCATTGTCATACCAACAACTAGTGTCAATGTCTTGTGGGATGCAATTGTTCCACTTAGCCCTACACCCACCTTGATCGAATCGGCCATTTGCCAAACATCGAAATTCATTGTCTTTCGGAACACATCGGTGGTGTTTCTTAACATCAACAATAAACGACACCTAAGCGTACATCCGAAAGAGTATATTTCATGTGGGAAAGGGGTGTGTATGTCTTTTTTTTAATTTTCTTGTATTAATACCGTATTTTTTCAGTTTAATTGAATTATTTGTATTGCAATATTGTTTTAGACATTGTGCATTTTGTAATTTAGACTGGGAAATTACTATTTATTATCACTTTAAATTTAAAAAAAAAATCATCTATGATACTAGACTTGCACAGGGAATGTACAACAATTTCAATTTATTTTAATTTCAATGCAACAGATACAAGATAAATAGAAAGAAATAAATGTGTGGAAAAAATAAACGCATGTAAACAAAAATTAAGCGAATTGAAAAAATATGAAAATATTATAAAAAAAAACAACATGCAAAAGAATTAATAATTTTTTTAAATCTAAAAAAAAAGTGAAACCTTGAGACAAAAAGGGGCATACAAATTGTATTCAGATATCTTAGCCCTTCATATTATATCAAGGCAAATTTAAAAACAATCAGTGTAAGCAAATATTGTTCTTGAAATTAGGAAATGTTATTATCTGAATGAAAGCTACCAAGTTTCATGTTTATCTCACAATGTAAATATCAATGTATTTGGAATATTCATGTGTTTGACACAACAACAAACTAGCTTTTATAACATATATGGGTGGTCAAGTTGTAACAATTCTTTCCCCTTGACATTCACAAAATGACCAGCATTTACAAATATGAGTACTTAGGTTGCAATAATTCTTTCTCCAGGACATTCACAAAATGACCAGCATTTACAAATATGGGTACTTAGTTTGCAATAATTCTTTCTCCAGGACATTCACAAAATTACCAGCATTTACAAATATGGATACTTAGATTGCAATATTTTTTCCACCATGACATTCACAAACAGAATGACTATAACATTCACATAAAAGACAGACACAAAATGACTAGCATTCACATAAAAGACACATACAGAATAACTAGCATTCACATAAAAGAGCATATTGAATGATTACCATTCACATAATTCTAAGACACATACAGAATACTTGCATTCACATGAAAGGACAAACCAGAAATCTAAATTTCACTAAGTAAATTAAATGACTAGAATAGAATGAATATGTTTTCTGTTGGCAAAATAACCAAGTATTGGTTAATATTGTTTAAAATTGAAGTCTAAAAAATTATTTTATTTGTTCCAATGACTGGAAAAAAATTAATAAATGGGCACATCTTGAAAAATTCTTTTCTGCAAAAGAAAATTTATAAATTTCGGCATTACTATTCATAGATAAAAGATAATTGTATTTCTCATAAACAACAGGCAACATAAGTACCTTTTCATCTAAAGAAAAGCATGAATAACAAATTCAACAACATGTTGGAGTGTATACAGGTCTAAATGTCTGTAGAAACTTGTTCAACAACTTGGTTCTGGTTCAATATATCTATAAGAAATTGAAAAGTTTGAGATCTTGTTTCAGCTCCACTTTCTGACCTAGAAAATGTGTTACAACTGTTATAACAATATGTACCACAATATAATTTATCTTCTGAGCCAAATTCTTTACAGAAATTTAATTCATTCTTGAAATGTTTAAGACAATTCCTTGTTTTCAATTGAAATTGAAATAAACCTTTTGACTTTCAGATGAAGTTTCACAAATTACACAAATTACACAATCAAAAAGTTCTTTTCTGAATGACTTTATTAAAATTTATGACACAAGGTGTCTTGAAAACTCATTTCATTTGTTTGATGATATACTTTAAAAATAATTGGAATGCTGGTCTATTTTTTTTACTTCATGGCTATTTTAAAAGAAAAAAAAACACATATATATATATTGATTTTCAAACCTGTATGAATATATATAAAAGACTTATCATATATTCTTATTTTTTATTTATTCAAATATTCAACCAATAAACATCACAGGAAACTTTGCATTTATACTCATAGAATCTGAAACTAACAGAAAATAAACATCCATTTTATTTAATAGAATCTGTAACTTTGCCCCTTTGGTATCTTATAATAATCTTTATTTCTCAAGCTGACAGTGCATATCACATATACAGAGAAGATACAAATACATGGACAGATTAAACTATATACAATATATACAAATACAGTAAATCGACAGATGGAATTAGCCGGGAGGACAAACTATCATATTTATATATCTAATAAATTTACATAGTTTTTGCAGGATTGGTTTCCGTTCACTAGTCATTAAATTTTTGAATTTTATTATATTGGGACGTTCAATTAGATGTTTTTGAAGTACGTTTTTCGCTTAAATTAGTACATTCAAATATGTAATGATATTCGTCTCCAATTTGATTCTTTTGACAAAGTTCGCAATAGCGATTTTCCCTCGGAATATTACTCCATCTTCCCTTTTCTATGGGCAATTTATGATTTGTATGTTCTAAATTTACATAAAAGAAGGGAATTTTGTTCATCTAAAATATTAAACTATACTTCAAATTTAAAATCAGTTTTGAAAATTATATTATTAAATGCTTCAGGGAACGACCATTTCACTTGAAAGGGGAGAGGGGGGGGGGGGGGTGTTATGGTTTTTAAAAAAAAATATTCTGATTCCCAATGTTGCTGAAAAAAATATTCTGATTTTGGTGAGGGAAAAAAAAATAATCTGATTCAGAGTTTTTGTCTTATAACCTAATGTTCAATTCTAGAAAAAAAATCGCGTTTTGCGCGACAATAAAAAATAAATATTCTATCTCTTGTGTTGTCCGAAAAAAAAATTCTGAACGAAACAAAAAACCATACCCCCCCCCCCCCCCCCCCTTCAAGTTAAATGGTCGGTACCTAAGGGGAAATATGGACTGACGAATTCGAATCCTGTAAAAACTGGTCTAACAATGCGTGTTTTATACTTTGTTTTAACCACTCGATGCTTTTGAAAGTTTGCGTTTGCCATATATCAGGGACCGTCCATTTAACTTGAAGGGGGGGGGGGGGGGTGGAATTATGGTTTTTTGTTTCATTCAGAATTTATTTTTTGGACAACACAAGAGTTAGAATATTTATATTTTGTCGCGCTAAGCGCGAATTTTTTTTCCACAATTTAACATTAGGTTATATGACAAAAACACTAAATCAGATTATTCTTTTTTTCCTCCACCAAAATCAGAATATTTTTTTCAGCAACATTGGGAATCAGAATATTTTTTTTAGAAAATAACCATAACCCCCCCCCCCCCCCTTTCAAGTTAAAAGGTTGTTCCCTTAGAAAAACCAGTTTCGTTTAATATTTTTTCCAAACATTTTATCCATTTAATATCGAAATTTTGTTGTGAATACAAATGGTGTGATAAACTATACATAATGCATGATATTTTGGATTGTTTTCCACAAATAATTTTGGATAATATGAAGCAGCCTGCCGCGATACTGGTACTGAAATACTGGTACACAATACTGGTAATACCAGTATTTTACCAGTATCTTCCAGTATCTGCAATACTGGTACAGATACTGGTAAATACTAGTATCCCAGTATCTTCCAGAATTTTCCAGTATCTGCAATACTAGAAGATACTGGTCATTCCCAAAATATGAGTATTGTAGATACCGGAAGATTCTGGGAAATACTGGTAATACCAGTATTGCAGATACTGGAAGATTCTGGAAAATATTGGTATTACTAGTATTGCAGATACTGGAAGATTCTGGAAAATACTGGTAATACCAGTATTGCAGATACTGGAAGATTAGGTAGAATTCCGATTAACCCGAATTTTTATGTCTACATTATACTAAAAGAATTGAATATAATTCATACTCGTACGCCATGTCTGCTGTACATAGCATAAGAGGCAAAAGCCCTGTAATGTCAAAATATTTTGCATGGTCCTTTAGAGTTTGATATATATTGGTAAGGTAATTTGACATGACTGGGCGGAGCCTAATACTAACGGTAAATACAATGAGCTGTGATTTACAGTTAGAATTAGGCTCTGCCCACTCGTGTCAAATTGCCAGATACTAGAGTTTCCAGTATTGTGTGTTTTACAATACTAGTGTTACCAGTATTGCTGGATGAAGAATACTGGAGCTTCCAGTATTATGTGCTTTACAATACTAGTATTACCAGTATTGCTGGATGAATAATACTGGAGCTTCCAGTATTGTGTGTTTTACAATACTAGTATTACCAGTATTGCTGGATGAAGAATACTAGAGTTTCCAGTATCGTGTGCTTTACAATACTAGTATTACCAGTATTGCTGGATGAAGAATACTGGAGCTTCCAGTATCGTGTGTTTTACAATACTAGTATTACCAGTATTGTTGAATGAAGAATACTGGAGCTTCCGGTATTGTGTATAGATCAACGATTCTGGTATTCCAGTATTGTAAATGCACGATACTGGTACATCCAGTATTGTATATGTACGATACTGGTATTACCAGTATTGTAACATTACAATACTGGTATTTCTAGTATTGTACAGTGTTACAATACTGGTATTACCAGTATTGTAATATTTACAATACTGGTATTATTGTAAATATTATAATACTGGTAATACCAGTATTATAAATATTACAATACTGGTAATACCAGTATCGCGGCCGGCTGCTTCATATTATCCATAATTTTGGCCCAAAAAGAAATAATTCTAATTTTAATGTCGATTTCGACCGGATATCTACCTAATTCATCATATATCATATAATTCGGAGTAGACGTCTTGAGGTTCAAAATCATTTTACAAATTTTAAGTGTACTTTTTCTAACACGTCATTGTTTCCAAATCCCCATATTTCGCAGCCATAAAGTAAAATTGGTTTAACCATTTTATCGAAAAGACTCAATAGACATTTTATAGATAAATTGTGTTTTCTTCCTAATTTCAGTACTGCATACATAGAAACAACTGCTTTATCCACTAAACGTTTGCTTGCCAGATTGAAATTGCCAGTTTTGCTAAAAATAATACCGAGATAACTGAAGTTTTTGACTACTTCAATTTCGGAGCCATTATATTTAAAAGATAAATTTTGAGGTGTACGACCACTCCCAGATATGGCAATTTTAGTTTTATCAATGTTAACTTTCAGCTTCCAGGTTAAACAGTATTCATGAAAAGCATCGAGCTGTGCCTGTAAATCACTCTCAGATTCTGATAATATAACCGTATCATCAGCATATAGTATTATAAATAATTTCAAATAAATATTTAACTGGTTTTCGAGATCGCCTGAGATTGATTCTAAGCCTGTAAAATTGTTGGCTTCTAGAAAAGTTTCTAAGTCATTTAAGAATAATGTCACATGCAAAATAATCTGATTTGCACTTATTAAGCACAATACATGATTTTATATTACAATACATATTAAAAATAACATCGTACATTTTCCCATTTATATTGTTTAGTAACATGTTATGCCATAAACCAGCTCGCCAAACAGTATCATAGGTCTTCATTAAATCAACGAATGCGCAGTACATTTTTTTTCTTTTTACATTTTAGAATTTCAAAAAAAGATTGCAAAGTGAACATATTATCTGAAGTGGAATATCCTTTGCGGAAGCCAGATTGGTTTTCACTTAAAATAGAAAAAGATTCAGAAAATTCAGTTAATCTCTCATTCAGTATTGCAGTGAAAAGGTTACCGAGGAAACTTACAATTGTAATCGGTCGATAATTGTTGGGGTCAAATTTATAGCCTTTATTTTTATAGATAGATTTTATCATCCCAATTAACCAACTGCTAGGCATAATACCATTATCAAATATAACATTAAATAATTTTTCATAAACATTAATAAACTGGTTCACCGTGCTTTTGATATACTCTTTTATTATTTCATCTTCACCGCTTCCTTTTTTATTTTTAAGTTTTCGGACACGTCTTTTGTTATTGGTAAATTAATATTGCTATTTATTTGCTCTAAAGTTCCTTCATCCATACCTAGTTGACCTTCGTAAACGTTACCTTCTGAATCGGAATTTAAATCTTTGAACAAGTCGAAAAGTTTGTCAATGTCAATATCAGGTTGATGTAATTCATCTAGATTTTTTGTCATATTTTGAGAATAATCTTTGAATTTTTTATTTAAAAGATTTTTATATTTCTTTTCAGCGTCGCGTAGCTCTGAATGTAATAAGTCGGTCTTTCTAGATTTGAATCGTCTCTTTATTTTCCTATAATTTTTTCGGGCGAATTTACAGTCTAAGTCAAACCATGGTTTACATAAAAACTGTTTTTCCGTATGGTTTTTACCTGATTTGAACCAAGTGTTTTCCTGGCAGACGTGATCAAAATATTACATAAATACCCTGTTAATGAATCTATTATATTTGGGTTGATTCTTTCCTGTGGTAGATTTTCTAGTTTATCTGAAAGTTCGGTCAGTTTAGAAGATTCTATATTGTTTTGGAAATCTAATTGCTTGGTTACATCCCATTTCCTGATTCTGGCTATACCGTTGTTTTCTATACTTTCCGGATTAGTTTTATCTTTAACTGAGTTGTATGAAAATGAAATAGCAAGCGGACAGTGGACGTCAGATAAAAGACAATTAAAATCTTGTACAGTGAAGTTTACAAACGATTTTAAAAAATATTGGCTACTAATACAATAATCTACAGTACTGGAATTTCTACATGTTAATCTACCAATACCTTTGTCATCACCAATACGACTATTTACAATAAACAACTGGTTTGCTTTACAAAAATTAAGCAACATATTTCCATATTTATTTTTAGTTTTATCAATATTTTTACGTTTTAGTGGTATGTTTAGGTTTTCTAAAATACCAGCATGATTTTCGATAAACTCATCTATGTTATTGTCTCCATGTTCAAAATTAACATTTACATAATCATCATCTTCTCCGGTTCTTGAATTAAAATCACCAATTAAGCCAACATATTTAGAATTAGTAGAAAAAAAATGTAATTCATGTTCACTTTGGTTAAAGGCTTCGTCTGAAGAATATCTAGTATATTCTGGTGGTATATATATTGTTCCGAATATAACAGGTTGCTCTAAATTGAATACTTTTCCGTCAATTTTAACCCATAATACAAACTCACATTCATTTTCTAATATCTGCAATATCTAATTTCTACAAAACAAACAAAATCATTCGACCTAATTAGATTTTCGAATTCAGGGTATTTAAGTTTAGATTTGAAACCACAACAATTCAAATAGAGTAATTTTATATCTGATTATTGACCGGATTTGAGTACAAAGATGAGTTTAACGATTCAGTCCTATCAAATATATTACTTTGACACGATGATAAATGCTTAGACGAGTCTAATGTATTGTTACAATGTTAATCTTTCGTTTGTATACAAGTTTCATAATAAAAATTATAAATGATATCAAAATTTCTATTTTCTATTTCAACTACATCAAGATAATCTGATAATACATACATTTCTTTTGAATATGTTTCTGAGTTACAAGTTACATTTTTATTTATATTGCTCTCGATACAGTTAACAACATTATAGCCACGGGTACATGTTATATTGGTGGCAGTGGTATTTGAAACTATATTTGAGAGACCATCATTAGATATTTCAGATTCATTACTTAAATCATTAATATATATACATGTATCAATAGATAAAGTACTAGTATTATTTACTAACACAACTTCAGTATTAACATTATGAAATGAAAATTTAATTGATTCATCTACAACAACAGGATCATCATCTACAATCATATGAAAGTCTTGTATTTTATCAGACTTTGAGAAATGTTTATTTATAATATTTGTATGCATAAAACCATAATTTTAACAAACGTTTAAGTCTTTTACAACATAGTTCGGAGAATGATTGTGAGAGAGTTCACGGCCTATAAAACCACCTTGGTTTGGTGATGATCCCTGTCGGGGTCGCTTCATTGGTCTACCAGGTGTTATGTGTGAGTTATGTCCTTTTCCGTGTTGTAAGTGGGGAGGGGAGTTCCACACATTGTCAACATTAACGGGTCTGTCTTCAGGTGGTATGTATTGCTCTCCGCCAATGAACAGCTGGTCGCGGACAAGCACCACATGACGTCGTTGTTGTTTTGCTTCCCTCATTATCGGATACAGGTTTTTTTCTTCTGTTGTTAATTTCAGCGGGATATTGTTCGTTGATGCCGAAAGAGGATCCTTTTAATTTATATGCGTTTTGTAACACCATTTGTAGGTCATTATGATATATAAAGCGAGCTACAATAGGTCGTGCATTATTTGTCCCGCGTCTCCCAAATCGGTGGATGTTCCCGAATTCAATATAGTGATCAATCTCTAGTTCCTGTCTGATGAAACCTCTGAGTTTATTTTCACAATTTTTGGACTGAGATTGATATAGAACAGTGAAAACAAGATTGTTTTTCATACTACGACACTGCAAGTCTAGCACCTTACTTTTTAGATCGTGAATGTCTGCTGTGACCGGAGTTTTAATCTGTCCCGACTCAGTAACTAGTTGTATCACGGGTTGAACAACGGGTTTCTCCACTAGCTTTTTGATCCTTGTATCCTAGTGAATTATGTTCCTTGTATTGTGTTTAATCTGAGAGTCAGCTTGATCAAATAAGTTGCTAACACCCTGACAACTATTCTCGCATTCTGTCAGTGTTTTACGAAAGTTAGTCACTTTATCTTCTATGGATCTTACTCTAGCGGAAACTGCTAGGAAATCTACTTTCATGTCGTCTAAACGTTTTCGCATATTTTTCTCCATCTGTATCATTCTATTGTCGATCTTTGTGACAATTTCAAGGATCAAACTGAGTACGAAGTTATCATTAGACGCTTCAACGATTTTCCTACTTTCCTCAATGAGTTTTGACGTATTGCCCAGTGACATCCTTACAAGGAGTTTGATTGGTTAAAAAGACAGGTGAACAGTTCAAATTTACTACGAACAGCTGATTTTACTACGTGGGTCCAAAGTCCAACTTCCTATTACACTGTTGTGAGCAGTTTTCTACAGTAAGTTTTTGCCCCGCGGTATAAACAAGAGGGGTCTCTATGAACTTTTAAATATTAACGAAATATGGATTTTAGGTGCCCAAATGTCAGAATTTAGGAATCGATATACAAATATATGACAATAATATTCACGTTTGCGAAATTTGAGTCCAAACTCTTCAGCATATCTATCCGAAATCCATAGTTTTATACGATAGGAAAAATACTTCACAATACATATAGTCACATATAGTCACGTGGTGATTCTCTTCAGACACTTGTTAAAAACAATAAACATCCCATGTCCAGTCTGTATATATATATCTACCTACAATGATCTAAAACTAACTAAAACTGGAGGTTGTCAATACCATTGGCACTGAAAAGTAGCATGTACACACATCAATAAGTATTTCAGGAAAACAAACTGAAAATGAAAAATAGGGGGATGTGTGTAATGCTTGGCATGAACTAAATATGTAGTCTTATGCTATGCCATGTTAATCTAGAGTGAATTTAACATAATCTTTCACCATTCTCTGCATGACAAGATCATACATTATAATGCAGACCTTTTTATTTCTAAAATGTATTTATTAATTATGTCAATATTTGGACATGTCCATAAATGCCATGGAAAGAGTCAACGAAAATGAAAGATTTGTTGTTAAAAATGGAATAAAATGACTCTATATATGTGTGACTATGATTGGTCAAGTGGTTCTTTCGTGTTTAAACAGAAACAGTCACATTTTCATCCTAATAGATCGATCAATCTATGGAAAAAAACCCAGAAATATTTGGTTAGAATCTCGAAATATAGTGCTTCTAGTTTACATCCAAATATGGAATTCTAGTGACGAATGATGAGGAAATATGCAAATAATCCATACTCTAATACGTGATTCTAGCTATTTTTACCAAATTTATTAATAAACAGCCAATGGGATGCAATTGTTACACTTAGTTAAAGAGTCTATTTTTAGCGCCATTTTTTTTTACAACATTTCATCAGCAGCGGTATCCCATATCCAGAAATTGAGGGTACTTTCCTCATAAATATTCATCATATTTAAATTAGATTTTGATCACGTAACTGCAGTTTCAAGCTTGATGGATCGTTTATTAGATTTGTCAAAAAATAGCCTATAGTACGGAAATTCAATGTGTCCGTCAATGATTCGAAAATTAAAAGTTATTGTTTATTTCCGCACAGTTTTTCTTCTGTCAAAATTCAAATATTTTTGTTTTGTAACGATTTTAGACATGTCTGATATCGCGATCATGCAAAAATGATCATATTATATTTAATGTGGGAACCCCGAGTTTAGAAGCTAGAAATATAAGGTTAGTGAATATAATTACATATATTATTGAGGAATCTGAATTAATTTCAGAAAATATGTCGCCAAATGTCATTCATTGTTAAAGTTTGTGTCACACGCCACCAGTTTCATGTATTTCAGACATTTTTACATAGACTCTTAAGGCCAAAAAAGGGTTCGTCGCCTCGGATTTTCATTTAGTCCAGGAACCTCGAATATTTAAATGTTTTCATTAATTTTTATTTCATTTAATTCAGCTTGATTCAATGTATCATTTTCAAGTTCAGCAAATGACACACATGCAATTATGAATGATATTGTCTATATAGCAGCCGGGAAGCCATAGACTGAATCGATCAATCAATCCATTGGATGTCAATATTGCCGCGCTAAGGGGAGACAACCTCGATTCAACGCACAGGTGTCGCTTCATAACTACGTAAGCAAAATCATCCGCGATACGGTACCTCAGAAAAACCTGTTGGGAAACGTTGAAATAACCGTAATTCGTGTTTTTTTTATATTTATCACAAGTTTATTCTCACAGGCTAATGACTGATCGTTTTTGACAGCTTTTCCGTGTAGAAAAAGGGTGAAAATCGGTATTTTTCCAGTGACCTATTTCAAGCATCTCGTCGCCTAAAAATATGGCGTGGAAAAAACCTCTCTATATTTAACTGACACAATCACATCCCCCTTAGCCAATCACATCAAAGATGGTAAAAATAAACTCTAAAATTAGTAAGGAATCCCATACAAAACATCAAATCCCAGCATGCTTAGCAACAAACTATATTTTGACCTCAAAAGGCAGACACCATTTCAGTGTATTTTAGGAAAAATAGCGATATTTCTATTTGTTTCAGGCTTATATCTGCAAGCATGATATCTGTAGATTGTTCTCATGTATTTTAATATTGCATTCGTTTCAATTCCAGTATTTTAGATGTGAATGTTGACTTACATATTGGAAAAATTCCAAGATATAAACATCATTTGAACCACACATCCATGTGGCATGTCGTCATGTGAGATTTCCAACGTGACCCCTCATTTTTTTCCATTTTGTAGTCTCTATTTGAAAGATTACGCTTGATAGCTTCACTTATTGATTCCCTAATTAAAGGACAAACAGATTCATAAAAATGTAGCAGCTCAAAGACAAAGCCTGAAAATGGCTTAGTGTCACACTTCTTGCAGGATTTTCCAGGTGTAAACCATTCCATATCATTCTCATTTGCCTTACTGTGTGTGTACATTTCATTATTTAATTTACAGATTCCTTCATTGGTTTATATTAATGTGCATGAATATTATTTGACCCCTAGCTCTTTTCTTTATACTTGTTCTCAGTTTGCAACATTTACATTTATAAACATTTATGTCAAAATCCAAATGTACAAAGGTCCATCCAAGCAGAGATCCAGATCCACGGAGTGTGCCCAAATGTGGTATTGGTAAATTTGATCCTTCAAACAGATATGTACATTTTTTTTCAGATTATGTTTACAGGCAATATTATAAGATTACTGATACTGATTGTTGCATGTATTTGTAGGAGATGTGAAAGTGCATTAAACTTCATTTTTGAAATTTAAAGCAGGTGAACCTGATGAGGCATCAGATGCAAAGAGAGCATGCACAGATAATGAAGATAACAAATGTTTTTTTTAACCAATTTCAGCCTTTGCTCAAACCAATTTAATCATAGAACTGAAATTGACTGTTTATCTTTTCAGCAAGAAATTAGGGACGGACCATTTCACTTCCAGGGGGGGGGGGGGGGGGGGGGTTATGGTTTTTTCCTAAACAAATATTCTGATTCCCAATGTTACTGAAAAAAATATTCTGATTTTGGTGGGAAAGAAAAACTGTTTCAGAGTTTTTGTCATATAACCTAATGTTAAATTCTGGAAAACAAATTCGCACTTTGTGCGACAAGAAAAATAAATATTATAACTCATGTTGTCTGGAAACAAATTTCTGAATGAAGCAAAAAACCATAACCCCCTCTGCAAGTTAAATGGTCGGTCCCTTAATGTTTTAATTTCAGAGAAGTGTTCACAGTATGATGACATATTTTCTTCCCCACTTTGTCATTCTCATTACAACAAATTAATGAGCAATTCACAGTTCAGTGCATTGTTTGTGAGAAAAATTGTCGCAGCAATGATATCATATGGTTTTTAAAACTGTAGGCGAGGAAAAGAGAGCCTTGTTTTTGAAGTATTTCAGTTTTAATAAAAATATAGAGAATGATCGATTTAGATGTTGTTCCTATTGTTATAATTCTTTTAACTTTTCCTCTAGATCTGATGCAGCAGAGGAGAAATTGGCTCACACCTCTTCATACTTGCAGGATTGTTTAAGTAAACAGTTGTTAATTGAAAACATAAAGTTACAGGCCAGAATGTTGACATCTATACTTTTCAGATGATATTGCAGTTTGTCGTCAAAGCTTTTGAAGAAGAGAGTTCTTTGCTTTTACCTGAAGTTTATGACAGATATAAACTTCTCTTACATAAAAATGACCTCAACATTATTATTGACAGTGATAAAGATATGTCCAAATTGTTACACTTCAATCAATTGATATTTAATATGTTAAAATCTGTTCTTGGCAGAGCTTTATTGTGCTATGTACCAAAAAAGAAAAACCTTGGTCGTCTGATATACAGAAATGATGCAGATGTTTTAGGAAGTTGCCATTCACTATGTTTGGCAAATCATCGCTCATTAAACCAAATTGCCCTGATGGAGAAAGAAAACTTAAAATTAACAAGTAAAATTTCTTCTCTTATTACAGATGATTTAAAGAAGAACACAAAGCATGAAAGTGTTGAACATGCAGCACAAATTTTGAGAAATGTTATTAAATTGTATGTTTCAGACAGAATAAAGACTGACAGATTACCAGATATTGACAATTTTAATTGTAGAGATGAGATTTTTAAGATCCACCCTTTCTTGTGGAATTGTTTATTTAGATTTGTTGACAAGATTACAATTATTATGATAATGCTGCCTTGAAATATTGTATTAAATGTTACACAATTAAATAATCAAATTACCACAGGATTGTTTTCATATGCTGACTAGATGTTACTATAATGATATTTTAGTATCCCCTCACCTATGAATTTATAAAGTAATATAACCTCCTATCTGTGCATCCATCCACAGTAACTATTTCTCACAAATATGCGCTCTCGGGCAATTTGATTTTTTCTACGAGATTGCCATTGCCCGAGAGGGTTATAAAAAAACAATAGCCGAGGACAAAATATAAACCAGGGAAGCACAGAAACAATCCAACAACAACCAACTGATATAACACAAAATATCACAAACGCACATGAACAACACAAACTCCCGAATAATCTAAAGTGAACTCGGGTGATCCGTAAGGGTAAGCAATTCCTGCCTATTGCAATACATCTATGTGTGTCCATCATCAAGTCTGGTAGGACTCTAATCCGGAGAAGGGCAAAGGATCTAAAACAGCCTCAGAATATTTGTCATCTGGGTGCTGTCAACCAGCTCAGGATGTCGGCTGTATAATTTTTTTTTAATTTTAAGAGTGCTTGGAAAGCCCGTGGGATATCATGATAACCACTGAAAAAAACCAAAGTAACTTTGCAAAGAAGAGTTATGATTCAAAATTTATCTAATCTTACAAAAAAGTTGCCTTTGAGGTCCATTACAATGTAAGGTGCTGTGTCAATAGAAATAACTGAAATTATATGGATCTGCAATGTTATGGGATTTTTCTTCAAATTTGGAAAGCAGATTGAAGAAAACGTAGGATTCAATATTTAACCAAACTTGCATATATCAGTCACAAGATGCTGTGAACAGAAATAGGTGAAATCAGAGATATAATAACTGAAATTTGGTAATTTGCAGCTGAAATGATATATGGTTTTGGTTTCTTTAAAGTAAATTATTTAAAATTTTCACTCGAGTTTGTTAATTATTACTTTATCACAAACTTTTTCTGACCCAGTCTGAGCAAATTCTTTCCAACTTATCCATTTTGTACTTTCCCACCAAGCATGAATACAGTTTTTTTTGTTAAACAAAATTTATTAATATGAATTTGACAAAAACACTATGGAAGCAATTTTTTTTTTTTTTTTTTTTTTTAAGAAAAGTTTGGGTTTTTTTTAAACAAAATTTATTAATATGATTTTGACAACACTAATTTTCACTCAAGTTTGTTAATTTTTACTTTATCACAAACTTTTTCTCGCCCAGTCTGAGCAAATTCTTTCCAACTTATCCATTTTGTGCTTCCACACCAGCCCAGACATGAATAAGTTGGTTTTTTTAGCATAATTTATTAATATGATTTTGACAACACCACTATGGAAGCAATTTTCACTTAATTCTGACCTTTTCCACAAACTTTCTTTACACAGTCTGTACATTCTTTCCATATTTTTTAAAAGATATTTATTTACATTTCGGCCTTGAAAAATATATGTTCGAGTTCTTAAAACTACAGTAATGTTAGTCAACTGGAAAGGAAAATCCCGAGAGTACCCGAAAAGCACTTCATTTACGCCGCTTCGTCGCAATTTTCATCTTGACGGGTGCTGATTATATCTGACACAATCGTATCCCCGGTGATAAACCTTGCAACTTTCTGGATATATGTCACCCACGATAATAAATTGTGTATTAAAAGTAAGAAATTGACCAGCATATTCAATAATAAATTTAAACAAAAGATGTTTTCTGGTGACGAACAGGGTTGAGAAATCTTGAAGGTCCATTTTATGAGAGTCATTACTTGTATGAAAGTAAGAATATCGATGCAAAATTTAAACATTTACGTTCCCGAATGTCCGTAGAAATGTTCCTTTCAACAAAATATTACATATAAGCATAATCGAAGCTACAAAGCAACACATTCCTGAGGCCGTCCTCTGACATCCATCACGTCAATATTTACGTCGAAAATCACGTGACAAGTGAACTCTCCTGTGTCACTGGCTTCCCGGCTGTAGATCATATGAAAATTGCAGACGTCCCGGCGTCGCCATCTTAGATATGCAAATGAGCAAAGTACCCATCATTTCTGGCTATGCCGAGTTCCAACGTTGATTTCAAGCAAACGATATCATAAATACACGTATTCACGCGTCAGTCACGTTACAATTTTATTTAAAAAATGGATTCAATAAAAATGAATACTTCTTTCAGTTTTATTTATGAAGATATTCAGTAAAAACACATGGTGTGTCGACGTAATCAATGCATGGCCGCTCACTTGTAAAGCGTCATGTCTTAAAAAAGTAGAGTTACGTCCTTTGATTTCGGGATTTGACTTTGCATTGTTGGAGGTACGGAATCTGTGCGTGGCTTCCCGACTGAATGTCATTTATAAATATTATAAAAAAAATAGAGTTCTTAGAATAGATCCCTGGGGAACACCGGCTTTGATAGTGTGCCATTTAGAATGTGCGCTTTTAATAGCCACTCGTTGTTTTCTGTCTGTAAGATAATTTTTTATCCATAACAATAAGACCCTTGTATCCCAATATTTTCTAATTCATTAAGTAAACCCTTATGCCAAACCCTGTCAAAAGCTTTACTTATATCACAAAAAACTACGCGTATTTCTTTTCCTTCGTCTAAAGCTTTTTCGAATTCGTTTGTGAGACTTAGAAGTTGGTTAATTGCAGAGTCACCAGGAGTGAACCCTGATTGGTGTGGGGTAATAATACTATTTTTGAGTAAAAAATTATAGACATGTTTATTAATACATCTTTCCATTACATTGCCCAAGACACTAATTAAAGAAATAGGTCTGTAATTATTTACCTTACTCGGATTATCTTTATTAAAGACTAGAGTGACATTTGCCAGCTTCTACCGTGTCGGGAATCTACAAGTTGACAGAGACAAGTTAAATAACAGACACAATGGAAGCTTCAAAATGGAAACCTCTTCTCTTATAACTCGTGGGTTTATTAAATCTGGTCCAGTTGCTTTTGTAGTGTCGAGTAATTGTAGAACATCTTCTATGTCAGTTTCTGTAATGTGTAGTTGTGTCAGTTTGTCATAAAGTGGATCAATTGGTTCCGGAATTGTCGAATTAGAGTCGTCCAGGTTTGATTGTTCACTGAGAAATTCGTCAATTAACTCACATTTTGCAAAATTGTCACATATTAAGTCATCGTCTGTTTGTAAGGGGGGTATTGAACGATTTTTACTTGAACCAAGTAGTCTCTTAACAAGATTCCACCAATTTTTACTACCAGATGATTCTGCTTTAATTTTGTCGGATATTGTAGGAAAATAATCATTCTTTGTCGTTTTTATCAAATTATTGCATTTGTTCCTGGTTATACGATACTTTTCCCAATGGTTTATAGAATTTGTATGTTTTGCTTTTTAATGGATTCGATTTTTCCTACGTATGAATTTCTTGATACTTGTAGTAATCCATGGTCGGCTATCTTTCTGTACCGTTATAAATCTGTTAGGAATAGTATTATCTGCTATATTTAAAATCGTGTTTGTTTTAATGTCTACAATTGTGTCTACGTCGTCATGTCCAAACAAAGTCTCTCAGTCAACATCTGTAAGTTGTTTCTATACGAGTCAAAATCACCCTTGTCGTAAAGAAATATTTTCCTTTGATAAGATGTCGATGGTTTACTAGAATGGTGTAGTAAACCAATCACAGGTAAATGATACTTAACCTATTCGAGCAGTGGAGCACCTACATATGTGAAAAGTACACTTAATGGGTTACTTACGAGAATCAAATCCAATAAAGATGAACTGTGTTCAGATACATATGTAGGTTCAGTTATAAGTTGATGCAGACTAAATTGGGTCATTAGTGACCCAATCTTATCATTTAAATTGTTATTAAGTTGATTAATATTGAAGTCTCCTGTCAAAATTATATCATAGTTACAATTTAGAGCTAGATCAATAGAATGTTCAATATTTCTCCAGGTTTGCCGATCACTAGTTGGTGGGATATAGTATGTGCCGTACAAGTATTTTTTTTTATTATTTAGCTTTATTTCTAACCATATACACTCACGACTACCTACATGAAGATCAGGTCTAATTATGCAGTTGACAGTATTCTTAACATATATGATGACACCACCACCTACTTGATTAGATCTATCTCGTCGAAATGGGGGGGAATTTATAATCGGGAATTTCCAAACATTGTTGGTCGGTAGATGTATTTTCGCTTAGCCAGCTCTCAGTGAACGAAAGTATGTCTTTAAATAGAAGTATTGAATCAATCCACCACATCTATACTTCTTTGCATCAGACACTCCAGCGTTCGTTATGCTTAATCTGTAATACTTTCCTGATGATGAATTCTTAGATGTTGAATATTTAGAATCATCTATAGTAATGGCTTCATTAGCTACAACATCCAGAATACCACCACTGTACACTTGCCATAACATAGTGTATCTTTCAAATCCACATTGTAGAACAGCTTCTCCACCTTGTACAACATATACTAGAGTAGGATTTGATACATCACTGGTACAATAGACGTTATCTATACATCAAATAAATATATCAAATATCAAAATCATTAACCACATGAATAAATTCCAACCACTGTCATTTTAGACATGCCAAGCCATACTGCTACATTCTACACCACATTGTAGAACAACATCACTATATTGTACTACATATACTGGAGAGGATTTATTATATCACTGGAACGTTATAGACGTAAAAGAGATTATCTATACATCAAATAAATGTGCTAAATATCAAAGTCATTAAACAAATGTAATGAAGATAAACACTATGAAATACCTTACATCCATATTGGTGCTATATGCTCGACAGTTTAATACCTTGTAAAATTGAGAAGATATATTAATGAGTACTACCATATGATCCAACAGTAATACTTAGGTGAATCATAAGACCATTTTAAAACCGAGTTGAAAATCATACAAATATGGAAACATTTAACAATGTGCGTAAATACTACATAATATTGTAGATTATTATACTTCGTGTAAGTTTCTGTAGTGATATTTGGTACTGTAATATTTCGGCATATTACCTGGACAATTAGACACTCAGTATAATAATGATATTAATGTGGTTGGGAAGGGTAATATGTCTCTCAGACCTGGATAATATTTTGGCATGTTACCTGGACAAGACCACAGTATATAAATAATGTGGCATGACAACGGAGTGTGTAATACACAGACAGTACACGAATTTAAATAAAAATACTAACAACCTGCTCATAAAAGACTTCGAAAAAAAGTGTTCTACTTCGCAAAATAAAATATTTTTTTTTTTACTGTATGCATTTTAAGGGATTCACTAAATCGTATACTAGATTAAATTTCTACTACTGGACTGGGATTATAAAATAAAGATATATGATATGGACCATATTATTTGTATATCCATATAATATTGTATATCATTGATATTTTTTTTTCAAATTTGAAAAATTGAAAAATTAATATAGTAAATCTAAAAAAACAAATGTCATCAGATAAAATTATACCAACTTATTTTTTTTCACAACAAAACCAAATGATCCGAAAGAAACACAATATTCGAAGCGAAAATCACCTAATACTGTTTATGATTCTACATGTACAGTAACTACAGCTAACCAAGAGCAAAACGACCGTATACATAATTATTTCCTTTGCTAACCGAAATATGTTTTTACACATACCATGACATGATACATATTGTAATTCCCGTTAATAACCACGAGTTAAGACCAAGACTATGACTGCCAATGACTTAGGATAAACTGTATCACTTACCAAAGATTGTCAAAAATATCAAGAACAGTAAAGATGATAGTAACATCGAAAAATGATTATACTACTTCCTTGTTATCTGTCGTTACAGGTAACTTCCTAATTCATGCACCGATACATTTTCATATTTAAAATCGAACGCGTATATACATGTGATAGTCTGTATTTTAATCATTTTATATGTTTTTGTATTTCTATTCTTTTTCAGTATTGTCATTGGTAATAAGTTAATTAAACGGATTTATTTAATTACTTTCTTTTATTATAGATTAATTACAAAGTGTAATTAAGTATGTTGATATTATTTTGATTAATTGATTTGACTATAGACCTGTTTGACGAACATGATATAATCAAGGACTGGTTCTATTATATTTAACTCTAACTATTTCTATCCATGGTTCGTTTAACCGCACTATTACTTTATCTTCATTGGTCACTTCTTATTTTGGCGGTAAATTCTTTTGTCTATTGTCTTCAATTCTATAGGACACCATATTGCTTTTGATGTATCTCTGTGTAACATTGAAATTTAGAACTGGGATTCATAAGTTCAAAATCTAACTATTTGGAGAACTTATTTCTTTTCTAAGGTCAGTTACTTTCATTTCTAAACTCTAATGATACTAAATGTCCGTATTCATAATTTTATCCGGTATGAATGGATTGTATGAAATTGTATAAATTTGAATACGAGTCATTTGAATGATAGTTGAAAGTGTAAAATAAATGATAAACTTGACTACAGATTAAACCATTTAAATTTTGTAAATAATACTTATATATATCAAAGTTGATAATTTGAATTAACAAATGGACTGTTAATTAAATTTATTATCCTAACAAGTTTACAACTAAGAATGTCAGAGGAGTTAGAGCAGTTAAGATTTTAAAACAGGTAAATGGTAAAACATAATTTATAAAACAGTAATTTATAAATACAGTTGTGTGTGTATTTTTGTTTATTAAAATGTCATGACTATATTAAACAGTCGGAGTAAAATAACTATTTTGTTATACAGGTAAAATTGAGTTGGTTGCACCACCAATCCACCTACGGAGGTCTAATTAATAAAGAAATCCTTTACACCTCATGTGAGGTAAGAATCAGTATATTCTATTTTACTTTTGCTTTTGTTTTGTTTTGTTTTGTTTTGTTTTGCTTTGCTTTTATTAATTAATTTGTTTAATAAGTTATTTAGCTTATTGCATTAATTGGTGTAAGAAAGCTTATGCTAACTTTGCGTATTATGATGCTTATTAGTTTTGTTCATTTGTAATATCATATTTTATTTACATTTATTGTATTCCGGAAAATAAGATGTACATGTATGTACGTAAAAAAGTATTTGTATTTGCTTGCTTCATCACTCTAAACCTTTTGATGAGTTCATGACCCCCAGGTCATTTCTTTAATATAAATCGTGTAATCACATTGAGTTACCTTGTATTTTTTCTGTAAGTATGATAACATATAAGAAAGAGTTATCTTTCTTTTCATTGACTTTGTATTTATATTGTTTATTTTAATTGCAGGGATATTAGATATTAGAGATTATATGAAATAATTGTCTAAAATAAAAATAGAAGAAACCTACAGTAAATGTGTTATTTTCATTTGGGAGGGAGAACGAAATAATACTACATACACACCCTACAACCGGCTATCTGGACAACAGATGCTATCGGGAACTCAGATCATATCTACGCACGCGGAATGACAGGTAGGAATTTATTTGACGTTTTTCTTCCATTTTATCTACTTTTTGGATTTTTAAATTTATATCTGATTTGTTGCACTACAAATGAGAAATTTGCATACCAAATATGACAGTATAGGTTTTAATATTTAGTAAGTTTTCAATCAATGAAGATAGAATTTGACATTTTAAACGGAGAATCCTTCAGAACATTTACGTTTTCTCTAAAATTTCAAAAGAAAGCACACGCTTCTATTATATACATGAAACATATAGTGTTTCTTCTACCTTCCTGTATACAACGGGAACTTGAAGCAAGATTTTTGTACCTGTTTTGCAGCGAGTGCAAATGAATTTTATTATTTCCGACATTGTACGTGTATTGTGTTTATCCTTCATTATCTTTCAGTGTCATCAGCGCAAGTTGTCTAAAAAGAGGAGAAGCAAGTGTCGTTATAAATGTTTTTATTGTGTTCTCTGTGAAGTCCGCGCTTATACTTATATTGCTAGCGTTTCTTACCGTCGCCAAACAGAAAAAAAATATATATACTGGTCAGTGACCGTATATAGCAAATACATTATCCTGTAAATGCAATTTGACAAATAGTAGCAGTACAGGAAAAATATATCTACGACGTGTTTTAGGGTGTCAAATAGTGAATAACAGTTAATTAAATAAATGCGTTTTATATGACCAAAACCTTATAAATTATTTGTCTTTCAAGCGTTTGATCTTGCGCGTAGCTAATGAAGGCTATATGTAAATTATTCACCTACGTTTTTATTATTAATTGCAATAATTACTTCATTTTTTCCGGGGGCGTGCAACGAATGTGTTCTGCGTTCTCCATTATTATATGCAGTAAATCCTATAACGTATATGCAATGAAGTTAGAGGTATCGATTTAGCATCCCCTGCCACCCCATGCCTCCCCCCACCGGTGACTTTTTCTACGTATTTTCTATTGTTTTTTGGAACTGTTCTGACTGTGTAGCATTAGTTGGGTTTTATATATATATATATAAACGTCTGAAAAAGTAGCCAACGTATGAACCTACGAAATGTCGGATCGGAAACAAGTGTTAACGATACTGTGCAAACAAACAAAAATGATAAATAAACATCTAAAATGTTAGCACAACGATATAAAAAAAGATGTTAAAATGTAACAAAAATAACTATTTATAAGTCTACAAAAAGACTATAATTATAATTAAAAAAACGGATATTTCGCTTGACCGACAAGCTTCATCAGCGTCTGTAATCTGATTTATATATATATACGTCTGAAAATTAAACCAAACAGTGTTAGAATTAGATTTTAGAGCTGTCAAATTTTTGTTCTTCCCTCGACGGGATTTGAACCCACACCATTGATACACTGCAGCACCATTCGCTTAGCTTACGTCCAGCGCCCTAGACCATTCGACTACATCCACTCCCTGTTATATATATAATTAATACAGTATATTTTGTTATTTCCTAAATAAAAGAAAAGTAAAACAAACACAAAAGGCATAATTTCAAGATATGTTGATCATACTGTGACGGTAAAATCTGCTTCAATTGCAATTAACATATATTTTATTTTTGTGTTAGAATTGTTATCAAATATTATTAACTTGATAATAATAATATGCCACCATTTAATATATAATAACTTCGGTGAATTTAGAATATAAAACATAATTGGATATAAAGTTTAAGTAATATTTTAATAATGATTTTTATAGTTTAAAACTTGTACAGCTCGGATTGACTCAAAGTTGACCGTATAATTTATCCAGACTGAGTCATACTTTATAACCTGGAACCATTATACAGGGTCCTATATCGTTGGCTCTGCAATGGACCACAAACAATTAGTTGTAGCTAATTTGGAGCTGATACAGGTGTCTGATACGTGTATGAAGACTGTCGCTCCTCCTCTAACACGTGATACTAATATACATTAGGGCGAGTTGTTGTCTTTGATTCGATTCTTAATCCTGCCGGGGTCATAACCCGAAACGGAGAAACTAAGTCTTATTTGCATGCTATTGGTTTTTCTTTGGTTTTCTTATAAAAGACATTTGTGGTGATGGCAAATATTAGAAAATAATTTGCAAATAGATAAGAAAATTACAGCATGATTATATATATTTAAGACGCCGAAATCTTCACGAGGTTGAGTCTGTTACGTGTATGAAGCCTATTGCTCCTCAAACACGTGACAATGATTTACATCCGGGCGAGTTGTTGTCTTTGATTGGAAGAGTATATTCACCCAGCAAACACGTAGCGTAAGCATAACGTTAAAGTAACGTTATAGTTAGGTAACGTACACAAATAACGTTATTATAATGTTATATCGACGTAAAAAATAAACGTTACCTAGTGACCTATTTACAATGTTATTTTTTATTGTTTTTTAAACGTTTTTGCAACGTCCAATTCAGTATTAACGTTTAAAAACCAAAATATAACGTAAAATAATAACGTTTGTACAACGTATAACTTACGCTACATGTTATACGTTTTTTTGTATCATTTATATTTAACGTTTGAATAACGTATATGTTTACGTTTACTTATAAATCTTGCAATAACGTTGAAGTATAACATTATTATAACGTTTTTTTAACGCTTAAAAGTATTTCTCACAAATTGAAAGAAAGGCTAAAATAGTTTTTAGCAGTCAGCAACTCTGCATGGTCAAAGAAATAAAGAAGTTGGTGCAAAAAGAGCAAAATCCCTATTTCACTTGAAGACCAACCGCTTTCTAATTTTATTTTCATGCACCCCCCTTTTTTCTCAGACACAATATGTCTCTGTTTCAATTTAATATAAGTCTCTTACTGGGACGTCCTTCCTACTAGTAACAACCATGTATGCGTTGAACTGTTAATCGAATCCGTAGGAAAAATTTCCTTTTATCATTTTTAACTTTTCGCGGGATAGAAACAGGAAGTAACAAAATTCGTACCTGCGCATTGCCGAGCGGTTCAAATATCGAGCGCGCATATCAACACAGAGACATGAAGAAGCAGAAAGTAATTGATTTTTAGTATCCTGAAGGTGTTGTTTTTGGTGAAAACTGTTTTGGAGAGGTAATTTGCACATCACAAAGTGCCACCACCAAGATTTTTGTTTTAAACTGGATAAAGAGCAGTGCTCGTGTCGTTTCGGCCATAGTTTATATCCTACCGTGACATCTGCTCGGTCATGCAATAAAGTCGATCACTTGTTTTGATTTACAATTCTCGCGCAGCACGAGACCAATGACGTCATTCTGTATATTCATAGCGTACAAAAACACTGAGGGAATACTTTTCAACGTCAAAATTACAAGATGAGATTAAAACAGAGAAGTTTGAATTGAATAAATTCCATGCAAGTAAAAAAGATCATTTTTACTAATGTCTTTTTTTCCTGATCATTATGCTTGTTAAATATGTTTCCATCGATGGTATTCCCCAAACATTTGTATTTTGCCGGTTTGTTGACATAATCGTCATCACAGTTCATGACCGTTTCTGGAATGTAGGCCAAGCAAATTGTATTTTAAAATACTTTGAAAATATGATGATTGATCATTCAGATTCAACCATTTTCTAGAAAATGGCCGATTTTACCGGGAAAATACATGCAAGTGCTCTCCATTAGTCACAAAATGGCAGATTATTTTGCATTTCCACTGCTGCTTTAATAACAAATATACCCCTTACTTCTTGGGGTATTGAAATGAAATTCACAGAGAAGATAGAAAAAGAATTAATTTAACAGCAATAATCAAAATTTATAGCATAAATTGAACAGAGAATTAAATTAAACCAGACAGAAAAATGAGATTATCTGGGTTAAAAAAAACCTGTCATTATTACAAATTGCATTAACAAAACTGTATTGTTACCACTCTGTGATAATAAATGTGATTAAAATAAATTGAAATCAGTCATTAATTGTTTTACCAAAATATGTCGGTCTAATAGATTGTATTGACAAAAGCAAAAACACAAAATTCACTGGATTAAATACTTTTTATGTGGGTAAGCAAGTTTAATTTTTGCATCACATAATTAATTTTTAATACTTCAATTTCAAACTATTTAAAAAAGAACATCTTTTGAAATTTTTCAGACAAATCAATTACACTGAAAAAGCTAAAATACTGTACTTTCTTAATCTGGTTTACTTTTTAAGTTTGGTTGGCCTATGACAAAATCATGTGCTTTATTGAACTTTGACCGGCTTTATGTTACGTCATACGACGCCATTTGGAAAATGGATGGTAAACAAATACAGGTCAGTGTGTTATTATTATCGATCTTTTTTTTCCATGAAACTTTACACATGTGAGCAAGAATAGATGAGGAACATAATTAAAAAGAAAAAAATGTTTACTTTTCAAACATGAAAAAAATAATCAAACATTATCCAATGACTGACCGACTTATTGTCAGACGAGGATATTTTATAAGTATGGATGAAGAAACTGAGTGTCGTAGTCTGTACTTTAGTATGGATTATTAAGGGATTTTTTTTAATTAATCATGGTAATACACATCACATATTCATTGATTGGCGTCGAGATGACTGACCCTTTATTCACCATCGTGTTATCGGTTTTCGTGCTATTATCAATTTTCAGATATAGCGATTAACAGTGTTAACCCTTCATTCATATGACGATTGGAATTTTCAAAGAATGACTAGTTAAATATTTCTTTGTACATAAGACTGTTTTAAAGCCATTCTTGTATTTTAATATACTCTCGACTATCTGGCAACTTTTGCTGTCAGTAAATTGGCGTCATCTGTTTTCGTTTGAAGTAAAAACAGGGCAGATATACGGGATGGAAACGAATATAAAATCCGAAATGGCTGGTTTCAAAATTGCATGGCTCTGGCCATCTACCAAATCATACTACATCTAAATAAAATAACAGAATGTTTGAAAATGACCACTTTCAAAATTGTGTTTACTTTTGATGTTTTTTTAAGTGCTGAAACCACAATGCACTGCAAATTGACATGTATTTTATGTTAGAAACAGGCACATTTCAGTCAGCTCTTTTGTTTACAAGTACGATCAGTGACGCCATGACAGTTACATGACAGGAAGAGCCGGTGTCTGAGAGGCAGATGACATAGTTCAATTTTATATAGCCCTTCTGGATTTTTTTCCAGCTTCTTTATTAATGAAGTACATTTTTAGCATTGCAAAAAGTATGGTTCAGTAGGTAGGTTCACTGTTTTTGGTACCTACATTTGTACGTCTTTAAAAGGAAACTTTAACATTTTTTACAGATGTCACGTTGTAGTCCTGTTTACGTTCCATAAATAGAAACCGGAGGACACATCAAAAATAATGCGTGCGCTGTGGAAATCAAAATAAAATGGATAAAACGAAAACAGATCACGCACGAAAACACATACCGTGACAATATTTTCGTAAGTATGGATGAAAAAATCGAGTGTCGTAGTCTGTACTTTTTAGTATCAATTCTTAGCGGAATTATTTTTTATAGTAATCGTGGTAATTACACATACGCATATCATATTGGCGTCTAGATGACTGACCATTTATTTACTTTGTTATTTTCGTACTTTTGTATGAAGAAACTGAGTGTCGTAGTCGTAGTCAGTATGGATTCTTGGAGGAATAAAATGGCTTAAAAAATTAAAATTCGGAAATTTCATCATTAATATAAAAAAAAATATTATATAGAAATAGAAATAAGTTTATTAACCAAATCAGAGCCCCATTATTCTTCTTCTCTCAATCGCCACGATTTTCAGATCTGCAAATCGCCGCGATTGGGAAAAGAAAAGAACTGATAATAAATATTTGCTAAAATATATTGTTTTAATTTTTTTTTTTTTTTTTTTTTGTAATAAAGTACAGAAAATGATGATTAATTCCAGATTTTCATATAGGTAACACTCAAAACCAAGGACGTATGTAAAGTCAAAACTAAGTAAATCGTAGATTATGACTTCTTTTCTTCGTGTCGATGTGCAAATGGCAGCGATTGGAAAAAGAAGAACAATGAAAATATTTTTTAAATATTTTTTTTTTAAATAATGTACTGAAAATGGTTATTAAATCTAGATTTATAAGACTTAAAACTATGTAAAACGTAGATTTTGTTTTCTTCTTTTCATGTGGACCTGCACATCACCGCGATTGGGAAAAGAAGAATTGTGATAATATTTGCTAAAATATATCGTTTTTCTCAATGTTTTATTTCTTTTTGTATTCAATATGATTATTAATGCATACTATTGTTATAAATAACACATAAAACAACATAAATAAAACCATGGCCGAAACGTCTTTATAAAGTGTGGCCGAACTGGTACTATGGCCGAAACGTCCTGTAGCCATTTGATTTACACGTTGTTTGTTGTTTCAGTGGTTTCATGTTTGACTTTCAAGTTTGCATTCCTCAGTTTTTGTTACAGCGAATAATATTACTTAGAAAATGGAAACATCTTTATTCAAACATATTCAATAAGGAATGTACATTTTAAGCACGGGCTGTGACTTTTTTGGGATACAAAAAAGGGGGGTGTGGGCAAAACAGGCTGCACAAAAAACACTTTATATCCTACCGTGACATCTGCTCTGTCATGCAATAAAGTCGGTCACTTGTTTTCATTTACAATTCTCGTGCAGCACGAGACCAATGACGTCATTCTGTATATTCATAGCGTACATAAACACAGAGGGAATTCTTTTCAACGTCAAATTTACAAGATGAGATTAAAACAGAGAAGTTTGAATTGAATAAATTCCATGCAAGTAAAAAAGATCATTTTTACTAATGTCTTTTTTTCCTGATCATTATTCATGTTAAATATGTTTCCATCGATGGTATTCTCCAAGCATTTGTATTTTTCGGTTTGTTGACATAATCGTCATCACAGTTCATGACCGTTTCTGGAATGTAGGCCAAGCAAATTGTATTTTAAAATTTGTGTTAGCGCTAAAGGTCGCCACACTCGCCATGGGCGAATACATTTCAGATGTGGCTAATAAAAATTCAGTTGCGATCGCCACTTTGGCGAATGAAATATTTACGGTACTCGAAAAAATCTTTGTTAAATTTCAAACCAGTAACGTGTATTTGAAAAAAAATGTTCAGCTGATGAGATGTAAATAAAAGTAATATTCAAAACCGAACATAAAGACAGGTCTTTTTCGTCATTTCCGGAAAATTATCTATGTTAAAAACAT
Organism: Bathymodiolus brooksi; assembly: GCA_963680875.1. Lineage (NCBI taxonomy): Eukaryota > Metazoa > Mollusca > Bivalvia > Mytilida > Modiolidae > Bathymodiolus > Bathymodiolus brooksi. The sequence goes on along the minus strand of OY804578.1, from coordinate 69,644,010 downwards.
TTCCGTTCTGGATACAAAAATATGTTTCCGATAGGGATTTTCTTTTACTTATAATGTTTACCACATGGTCGACAAGGACGAATCTGACCTTGCTATGGTCTCGAATGAATCAGACAGATTCTAATCCTAGAAAACGGCAAGGGACACCTTTGTCATTTTTTACAAATCCCATAGTTAAGAAAAGTAAAGCTGATACCAAAGTTAAAGAACCTTAATAAAGTGCTACATAATTTCAAATGAGTGTTTGTTCATTTGTGTCGATTTCAGATGTGTGGCTAATCACATGCAAATGTGGCTAGGCAAAAAAATGGTGATTAGCCACTTTGGCTATTAACATTTTTTGTCTACCGCTAACACACAAAATACTTTGAAAATATGATCATTGATCATTCAGATTCCACCATTTTCTAGAAAATGGCCGATTTTACCGGGAAAATACATGCAAAAATGGCAGATTATCAGTCTTCACGCTCAACTTTTTACCTTAAAAGCCCACCGGGCCTGTAAGTTCAAATATTTACAGGCCCATCATCAATTCTACAGGCACGAATTACATTATTGGCCATTAATTCAAACCACCAAAACTCAAAGCATGATGATGTACCACATATTATGTGGACATGTCAATTATGCATTAGGTAAGACCACAGGCGCTCGTGGCACGGACTTATCCCCCCCTTTTTCTAACTTTCTGTTTACAAATTTATTTTCAATAAAATTTCTTTATTTCTTTATTATTTCACCTCTTTTTTTTCCTTATTTTAACTTGTTCGTGTCAATATTCATACCATCTTATGTTAACATCAAATTGAATGTGTCGTCACTGTCGACCCTATATAGATATTAATAATCCACAAGACATGCAACTCGACAGGTTTTAAAATCGTACACCTGCTCACTTCGAGTACATTTATTGCACCTTATTTCCATTATGTCATTCAAACTAGGACATGTATCCATTCCTAAAAGAAGTATCTTTTTGCCCCTGTTTTTGTTTTGTGCATACGATAGCTCAGTTCTCCAGAATTTTAAGATTTTCATACATTTATTGCCAAATGTTTCGTATAAGGACCCACGGATGACGGAAGTGACGTACCACTGCAATAACTTCAACGATAGGTTCAGGAAAGTTCCAAAACATTTTCATATAGTACCCTTCGTTGACGGAAGTAGATATAAAATCAACGGACCGGTTACGACCACTGAATTCCGAATGCATTGCTTCAACGATAGGGTCAGAGAAGTTCCAAAAATGTCTCCGAATATTATTTTGGGGCGATATTTTGAAATCATGACTTGGCTTGGTACAATCAGCGAAACGAGTCTAGGGTTCAATAATCGTTATTTATTAGTCGTAGTTAATGGTTAATAATCACAGCTGAATTTAATGACCTATTAACACAAATGATGACAAGTTTATCCCTCTACCTGCAATTGTTAAATAAACAATTATGTAGTGGATAATACACTCCAACTGTAGATTCTTAAAAATAATCAACGAGACTCATCAGGGTAGAGTTGATTATTTTTAAGAATCTAAAATGTTGGAATGTATTCTCTTACATAATACATTTCTATCTGCAACAGTGTTTTCATTTTATATGTTTACCTTTTTAATGTTCAGAAAGCTAAATAATCCACAAATAACACCTTTTTTCCGGCATCGTGTTTTCGATTCTCGTTTATATTTAGATATATCAAGGTCTTTCAAGTGAATAGAATCGTTTATATTTAGATATTTCAAGGTCTTTCAAGTGTCCCAGGTGTTCACCTGTGGTCTGTCTGATTTGTTAAGTTGCGGTCGGTTCGTTGGTTGTTTTTGTATAGTGAGAATACTGATCAGTTCTGAACATAAATTATGTCAGAACTCATCTTACTTGTATCGTGTCTTGTATATCTATTGATCAATTGCTTTTTTAAAGCAAATTGTTCATATTTAAAAAAAAGAAGCTTACTATCAAGAGTTATATATACTAATTATAGAATTTATTAATGTGGTCAACTTAGCCGAATGATAAGATGGAAGTTTTGAAAGTCAAAGTGACTTTGAAAAGCCCAGCAATGGTTCAAGACACGAAAGTCCCAATATACCCCTGTAAGTAAAACACGATTTAAGCCTAAAATAGTAAAAGGTTGTGTTCATATATTCAAAAATAAAAGAATAAACTGTAGATTCTTCAAAATAATCCGGTGTTCGAACAATAGTGTGACGTCAGAGAAATGTAATATCTGTTGGTAATCTGACATTTATCACACCTTGCAGTAAGCACATTCAACCGTACATCTGTTAATTAATGATAGCTTGGATTATGATAATTTAAATGGGTGCTCATTACATTCGGTTTACATATTTATGAAAAATATACAAACCAAATGTATTCCTTATTTACCTGGTAAATTTTCAAAACTGTGCAGCAATAAAAAATAGTCACTATGATTTCAAAGCATACCTTATCCAAATATCCGTATACCTTTAGCTAACTGGACAATATGTATGCGGGTACCTATAAAGTGCGAAACGAAATCAACGAAAACGAAACGAAACGAAATGAAAACGAAATAAAACGAAACCAACGAAAGCAAAACGAAATCAACGAAAACAAAACGAAATAGACTGATATGAAAAAAAAAAAAATAAAAAAAAAAAAGATAATTTGATTTTTTAAATTCAATAATTTTGATTAATTATAACTGGGAAACCCATCTTGCAAGTCTGTCCGTTACAGTACTCCTCACGTACATTACCCGCAACTCAATTCAAGTCGGGTTTGCTTGCCGACAAACTCAGAAGTTCAAATGTCATATTTTTATTTGTGTTTGAGTGTGTGTCAGTATTTATGAATTATAAAGTTTCTGGAGTGGGCATATAGAAAAAAATGGGGGGGGATATGAGGGGGTATTTTCATAGATTGGGATATTGAGGGTTCATTTTTCGTCTGATTTTATTACGTTTTTCGTTTGTATTCTTCATAAATTTGCCTATTCGCAAATCATACAGGATGGTCTTGAGTTTCAGATTCTGGGCACTATTTGACTACTGGATTTTCCCGACTTGTCACGTTTAATCCCCATGTTGTTGTTCAGTTGTTCCGTTGATTGAAAACTCAGATGGTTGAGCTTCTTATCAGTTTTGTCTGTTTTTGTGGACTTTCCCTTTTGAATGCGCCTTGGAGTACGGTACCATTGTTATTACCTTTATTCGGTAGTGTGCCAACAGATCTGGCGTAATGTCATACCGTTGTTCTTTCTGAGATATACAGGGGTCAAAAAGACCCAACAATATAAACTTTTTATTTCAAATCCTATTGTTCTATTTTGAAGAACTAAAAAAAAACCAACAGCAACATAACAGGACGTACAGTGAGCACCCTCCTTACAGAAGAACTTCTGCAAAAACTAAACATAAGAAACTCTGGAAGTTTTATTGAAATCCATTCTGTTGTTTAGGAAGAGTTATGGATAACGCAACAGTATCCTCTCTCTATTGTATAGCCTTGTATGACAATTAAATAGCCTTAAATGACAAAGTCCAAAAGTGAAGAAATTTTAGCAAGAACTGTTGAAATGGGAAAACAAAAATAGAAGGTGCACAATGCCATTTGGTACTAAAGAATTCATGAAATTAATGAACCTTGCCATATGGTATTAAAGATTTCCTGTAAGATTCATTCAATTCCATCAAGTTGTTAAGGAGGAATTGCATAGGCAGTGAGAGAAGCACTCATGGACAAACGGACATATACTATATACCCCCCTCCCGCTGGATAGCGGGGCTGTATACAAATATGTGCCGTATCAAATTTTATTAATACCGGAACAAAATTTGGAGGGGGGGTGATTTGTTTTTTTTTTTTTAATATGAAAAGGGATCAAAGGGAAAAAAGGTACTTTTACAAGATATGTAAATTTTGTTTAAATTTCTAAAGTTAATTTTTGATAGGATTTGTATACCTCCGCCAAAAAAAGATTGGGGTATATAGGACTTCTGCTGTCCGTTCGTTCGTTTGTCCGTCTGGTCGTCACACTTTTTTCGTCTCTCCGACACACTTTTAAATTTTGCTCGGACGGGGATATTTATTAGTGAACTTTAACTACTGCACTTCTGCTATTTTAATTCCTCTCCTTTCAACAGACTTGACGTTGCTCTTATGGTTCCCAAATTTAAAGGAAGCCACTAAGTGAAAAGGACAGACTCCCCCTGAATAAATGCATATTATTCTTGTTCAATGGTGATCAAATCCTGTCCTCTCCTGATGAAAGACACTGAGACATGTGTGGGAAGTAGTCTAGCAACGTATTTCGTTTTGTTTTCGTTGATTTCGTTTTGCTTTCGTTGGTTTCGTTTTATTTCGTTTTCATTTCGTTTCGTTTTTGTTGATTTCGTTTCGTTTCGTTTCGTTTCGTTTTCGTTGATTTAGTTTCGTTTCGTTTCGTTTCGCACTTTATAGGTACCCATATGTATGCTTACATACTAATAAATAAAAAAAAATTTCATAAATATAATGCGAAAAAGGGGGATAAATTAATTTTGCCACCCTCAACTTTTGGCAGATATTAGTAAATGTTGTATACCCCTCACTTCTGATTCGGTATAACATACTCATATCTGCCAATCCACGTTAAAACTCAAAACACATTCTGACTTCCATGATTTATTTCTTAAACTAATTCGGTATAATTAAATTAACGTTGGGTTTTATAATATAAAAAAGTTAAATTATTTTCCATTGTGGAGCTAAAAACTATAGGCAGTCAGAGCAATGATAAATATCAATCAATATATTATATAATATATACATAGTTTTAAAGACATTTAATATTGGAGTTAAAACTCAGTTTCATCTTTACAATTTCATATGTGAATATTAGCATGTTTTTTTATCATCTTAGCTGTGAATGTGAACAAATTGTGTAAAATAAGTTATTTTAGTCTCAAATATATTAGTAAATCTTCCTTGTTTTCAACAATAAACCAGGAAATGTTTTTTTCCGCTTTAATAGTAAAACATACTTGACAATAGACACTTATAATTAATGATATATTATTGTAACACACACAAGAGATGACGTGGATTAAATGATTTTAAGTAACATAACCCACGCTATTTTATATTGAAGTGCATTTATCAAGCCAGTAGATTGATTAATCATGTATATATGTACATTTGTATGTAAGCACATTCAACGTACATCTATCAATTAAATTGCGATGTTCGAGTTTGATATGGTAAAACTCGTGATTTTATTATTGATGGGACCATTTATTAAGTTCGACTGTTCGAGGTATCAGTGTTCGAGGGAAAGATTTTGTTTAGCTTAAAAATATATGGAAAATTGGCGGGACTTTCAAATAAGTTCGAGCCATCCATGGTATTCGACCCTTCCGAGTTTGAGGGACCGAGGTTTGACTTGTATATATGTAAAATGCTAATTTCCATTTTTTCATGGTTTTTTGATACTATATTTAAAGATTTGACTGAACAGATTTTTTATCCAGGATGCAACAGAATGCACCATTTTGCGTCCTTCTGAAAAACAATGTTCTGGGGGAGGGGGGGGGGGTGGCAAACCCTAGATCCCCTACCGCTTTTAGTCTCTCGCGGGTTGGCATGTATGCAAAAATACGCGGGCAACATAGGATGACTCTTCAAAATTACAAGGCTACTTGAACTTCGCTTTTGACCAACGAGAAATCGAAGTCAACCTTCACAAGGCAACTACTTCGCCCTCTAACATGAGCCCTGCTTCTCGTCCTTTTTTAAAACCTACATGATGGTAAAAATATCAACCAATCAAATTTCAAAAAACAGACGCACCTAAATCTATTTCGAATATCGGAAATTCTTAAAAGGACTTGTTTGCCTACCCATTTTTTGCATTGACTTGGCAGCAACTGAAAACGGAGAACAATAAACTAAATATCTACACACAATATCTTATGAAATCAACTTTTGAAACTATATGACTTTTTGTTCACAGGCCCGTCGGACTTGTGGAACTACTCATTTTATACGCCTGTGTACAATTTTACACGCCACGGGCATCGGACTACCGCCTAATTTCGAAGACTGGATTATTTTGCATTTCCACTGCTGCTTTAATAACAAATATACCCCTTACTTCTTGGGGTAATGAAATGAAATTCACAGAGAAGATAGAAAAAGAATTAATTTACAGCAATAATCAAAATTTATAGCATAAATTGAACAGAGAATTAAATTAAACCAGACAGAAAAATGAGATTATCTGGGTAAAAAAAAAAACTGTCATTATTACAAATTGCATCAACAAAACTGTATTGTTACCACTCTGTGATAATAAATGTGAATAGAATAAATTGAAATAAAGTCATTAATTGTTTTACAAAAATATAGCAGAATGTAGTCAGTCTAATAGATTGTATTGACAAAAACAAAAACACCAAATTCACTGGATTAAATACTTTATTATATGGGTAAGCAAGTTTAATATTTGCATCAAATAATTAATTTTTAATACTTCAATTTCAAACTATTAAAAAAAAAACATCTTTTAAAATTTTTCAGACAAAACAATTACACTGAAAAAGCTAAAATACTGTACTTTCTTAATCTGGTTTACTTTTTAAGTTTGGTTGGCCTATGACAAAATCATGTGCTTTATTGACCTTTGACCGACTTTATGTGACGTAATAGGACACCATTTGGAAAAAAGGTAGAAATCAAATATGGGTCAGTGTGTTATTATTATCGATCTTTTTTCCATGGAACTTTACACATGTGAACAAGAATAGATGAGGAACTTAATTAAAAAGGAAAAAATGTTTACTTTTCAAACATGAAAAAAATAATCAAACATTAACCATGGACTGACCGACTTATTGTCAGACGAGGATATATATATCGAGTGCAGTTGAGCATTGCTATAATTTACATACCTATAAGCGCTACATCTGAACATTTTTACTGAGATGCATTTGAAAACTGATAATTAACTACATCAACATTACTATAATGTCATCATACAAGGCTTCATCAGATTTATGGTTTGAAAAATGTTCTTTATAGATTGAATTTAATCATTAAACATTTAAGCAGTAATTGTAGGTAATATCCTACCGTGACTTCTGCTCGGTCATGCAATAAAGTCGGTCACTTGTTTTCATTTACAATTCTCACGACTTATTGTCAGACGAGGATATATAAATAAAAAAAGTGTATATATAGGTTTGTGACTTCCTACTTACTGTCTGTTAATGTGACTCATGCAAATGAAAAAAAACAAAAACGGCAGATTATACAACATGTTAAAACGGGTTGTACTAAACTACGAAGCGAAATCGAAACTAAACGAAATATACTAAAATGCGAAACGAAACAAAATATACTAAAATGCGAAACGCAACGAAATAAACTAAAATGCAAAACGAAACGAAAATATACTAAAATCCAATAAGAACAACATGAATCGAACGAGAAGTGATGAAAAAGTCTAAGCAGAATTTTATACTGATAAGAAGATTTATGAACCATTCTTCAAGACAAAAATTTAATGTATAAGATTTATGAACCATTCGTCAAAACAAACAAAATACAAATTTATCAACGACCATTATGCCAGGTAGAATCCTCTTTTCTATAAGGAGCATCCTCAATAAATGATGTAAGCAGGATATACAGGCATTCCTGTCAGGGTTTCTGTAGTGTCTCCAGAGTCAGACCTCAGGGCCTATGCGTCTGGTCTAACAGCTTAAAAGGGGGTGCAGGAAATACTTACATGCCACTCCATGATCATCCCTACAGTGATGTGAACATTATTTACAGTGTAGTGCAAATGGGGGAAAGAACCACGGACCGGGGGACAAATTCAGCCCCAAACAATGAAAGGCTCTGTAACTGGGAATACCAACCTGGACAACTATACATACTATCTAGTCGAGTAGCCCCAGATACATGTACCACTGATGCCGATGTACATGCACTATGTACAAAACCGGCTGTATTAAAGATGAAGGAAAGCGGAAAATCCTCAAGAAACCATCGAACGGTCAGAGGAACAACCGAAACATGCAGACATCAAGTAAATGAGAGGTCTGCTTGACTTCCACAGCGTTCAATGAAAGTCAACTGACAGCCCCACGTTTTCCATCTTCACAATAAAAAAGAAAACAAATCCGTTCTTTGTAAAAGTGAATCAGTTTACCACAAAATTTAAAAGCGTTTTCTATTCACATTATCAGATGCATATTCATCTGACATACAAACTGGTCGTCATGATATAGCTGAAATATTGTTGAAAGTGGCGTTAAAACACCATAAATCAACAAAAAAAAATCAATACAATCGATCTAGACATTTTCATATCAGTGTGGAAACAATGTTTTCATATCAGTGTGGAAACAAATTTATTATTCGTGCACAATTCAGTACGTACATATACGCATACAAAGTACGTAATAAGTTAATAACACATTATTTATTATAGTAAATCCGATTACTGTGGATTCAATTATTTTTGTGGGTATCAATTTTCGTAAGCTGAAGAAAAAAAAAAGCAAGTTGTGGATACTCACTTTCGTGGTTTGTGGAATTCTACCAGATCATCTTTTATAGAATAATAGAATAAACAGGTCGTTGGAAAATTGATACCTATCGAAATTAAATGAAGCCACAGTTAATAAGAGTCACGATGATATCTTAATAGAATATCTTAAGAACATCTACGGAAACGATAACTTCGTTTGTTGTTATTTTACAAAATGTACATTCGCATTTTTTTTTATAATGTTTAGTCGGTTTCGAATTACGAAGAATAAATGTTGAATTTTAGATGACCACTTTGTGGTGCAAGGACAGTGCAGTTTTTTTTTTCAATTTAGAACTGATTAGTTTCCTAATTAACTCGTAGTTTTTTCTGTCGTCTTACCGAACTATGACATGATCAACGTCTTACCGAACTATGACATGAGCAACGTCTTACCGAACTATGACATGAGCAACGTCTTACCGAACTATGACATGAGCAACGTCTTACTGGACTATGACATGAGCAACGTCTTACCGGACTATGACATGAGCAACGTCTTACCGGACTATGACACCAGCAATGTGGTGGTGTTTCATGAAAAGCAGAGAACACTTACCCAATCGGTGCATCTGGTTTAAGTTCCACATATTTGGCAGAGTCTGAGTTGCTGGTTACTCTTTAGTTTCTGTTGTGTAAATTTCAAGTTTTTGAGAGTTGAATTTCGTCTTTGTCATTGCTATCTTGGCCTTGTCTCTTGATTTTGAGATTGATTATCGTTAGAATCACGGTTTTTCATGACCTCTCTTGATTCGATATACATATATGTAACTACTTAAGTTTATCTACACTGTAAGGACCTCAAAATGTCACTTTGACCATTGACATTGAAAATAAACATTCATACAATCTCAACGATTAATATTTACAAGTTTGATTGAAATCCATTGAAAAACACAAGCTTTGTTGTGTCAACAAGGTTGTAAACGAAATTAAAAGTATAACGGGGACCTTGGCATTTTGACCTATCACATTAAAAATACGATGAACGTCTTGCTTTCTAAATGGTCAATGTTCTAAAAAGACAAAATGTCACCATGTCCCTGACCTCTGACTTTAAAAATTAAAAGGCTACTTGCATTCTCAATTGTTGATGTATTCTCCAAGTTTAATTGAAATCCATCGAATGAAATAAGGAATAAGGAATAACTTACGAGCCAGGAATAAGCATCGAACTTGCGGCCGGTTGAAAAAATAGTCTGTTGTGTTCACATGCAGCATGCCCACAGGTTTTTTCATCTGGGGGTACATGTACCCTTTTACCTTCATTTTTGGGGGTACATCCAAATTTTTGGGGGTGTAATCTAACTCTTTGTTTGGGGGTACAAAGAAAATTAACTGCATTTTCTCCACGCAAGGTCGTGTACCATGCTGTTTTTTGTAAATATTACGCAGAGTTGGCGAAAGCTCTTTTTTTCTGTCTGACATTGGGTCAGACAGGAAGTGGGGTTCTGTCTGACCCATGGCCTTTGTGTCTGTCCCACCATTTTGTTTGTAATATTGTATATAACCTGTCAAATTTTGTTTTTTATACAGAACTGAATGCAAGCTTAAGATTACCTATATATAGTCATGATCATTAAACAACTCAATTAAATGTTTTTCTGTATACATATTTTTATCTAAAAAGATAAGGCAGATATGGCCAACAATCCGTATCTAATCATACTAATGGTCCATTCACGTTCCGAATATATTATACATCAATGTCAGTTTCCGGTTTACCTACATTTTTATTTTCGGTTAAGAATATGAATCTGTTGTCATCTTCAATATATAAGCATCTCAAAACATATTTAATTAAACACAAACAATCTTTGATACTTGGGGAGTGTGGAAGTCAACTTATTTCTGTGCTCAGTAATATATTTCAGTTTTAATGTTCCACGTTTTGCAGGTGCTCGCTCCCACAGGTACTTGTGGACAGGAGCCTATGTTGCTCCCCTTTTTTTTTTCTTTTTCTTTTTTAAGATGTTGCCCCGCATCAACTTTGTTCTCATATAAACAACATTTTGCAACTTTCTATGTATCACTGTATGACGCAAAATGTTGTTTATATGAAAAAAAGTCGATGTTAAAAACATCTTTAAAAAAAAGGGGGGGGGGGAAAGGGAGCAACATAGGGTTCTGTCCACAAGTACCTGTGCTCGCTCCTACTAAAAAGATGTTTACATTTACGTATAGGAGTTTCGATTACAAATAGGAACGTGTCGGTCTGACAGAATAAATAAACAAATTTCAAGTCTCTGTCTGACATTTTAATAAAACTGAAAACGGAATTTAATGCCATTGGCAGTGGAAACTGGGAGTGAATAAATTTCAATCGTCAACTGGACGACCACAAAGTAATATTTTCGTGACGGACATTGGGACAGACACGGTTCATTAATTAATCGGACCGACCGTTATTCTGCCGGTCCAACGATTTTCGCCAACTCTGATTACGGGATTTAACAGTAGCAGTTGTTATGATTGGACAAATAAAAAATAAGGAGCCAATAGAATTGGGCGATCTATAAATCATATCATCTCACTTAAAATATGCAAGGAACGCTCTGATTGGATAATATTACCGAAATTAACTAATCAGAACAACTCTATTATACGTACTTTGAAGTGAATTGTAAACAAAAGGTAATTTGTATACAGTGCTCGCAACGGGTTCTCTATGTGCACGCACGTAGGGTTCTTTCAATTATACGTGCATGATTTTTATTCTACGTGAAACACGCACTACAGTACGTGAATGGGCATGCTGACATGACTGTTAAAGAAATGCAAAATAGGACGACGAATTGGACATTTGACCTACACGTATAAAACCAACTAGTTTGTTCCACTCTCAATGAAAAAATATTTTCAGAGAGTCCGATTGAAATCCAAGAAGAAAAAAAAAGCTATGCTGTGTCAACAACGCTGTAAGCTTAGCAAATATGTATTCATGACCTTAACATTTAGACTATGACCTTGAAACTACTGCTGCTATTACATGTATACTGAATATGTTTACTAAATTTGATTAAGATTGGTTGAGAAACATCCAGGATATCCACAAGAATTAATGTTATGGACGGAGACACAACAGGACTGGTATTGGTATGCAGGGAGTGAGGACAGTCCAGATACAATACACCCTGTGCAACCTCGCTGCTTAAGGTGCTGATAAATATATGCATATTGGACACGTTATGAGGACCGTAGGTCTATTTCTGTCATGTTTGGTTTCAATCCATGCAGTGGTTCTTTTGTAACATATTTCAAAAGGGTCCAATTTTAAACTCTATTCCAACAGTTTAAAATATTTTTAAACTCTATTCCAGGGCCTGGGTGACTCAATGAGTTGTGGATTATCTAACAACTCATACAAGCCTATCACCAATATGGCGTGGGTTCGCGCCCGGCGTTGTAAATTACAAAAAGGGTGCACTTGACTTGCATTCGCATGTGATAAAATTTACCAGTTGCTTGCCCATGGTCGGTGGTTCTCTCCGGGTACTCCGGCTTCTTCCACCACTAAAACTGGTCGCCATGATATAGTTGAATCAATCAATCAAATCAATACGATGTACCTTTTGTGAAATCAGCATTGAATTTTACAATACTAGCACAGAACCTCCTTTCGAAAAAACTATTATATATGATTAATAACTATTTTTATTATTATGACATTGCACTTCGTGGTCATAAATTCACCATGAAATGTATGCCCGCTTTATTTTGGACAGGGGCCACGTAGACAATACCCATGTTTGTGGAAACCCCATTATTTGCTTGCATGTGAAGCGACAGGGTTTTCATCATAATAAATGATCCTCAGTGTCTTAAGATATTTAATTTCTTTTGACGCCAGATAATGTATATAGTACTTGAAACATGTTCGCTGCTCCGTTAATTACGGGTATTATGATGGAACCGTAACCGATGCCTATCAGAGAATTTCAAAGGCAGAGTATTGTCACTGTAACTATTAGCTGCTAGATTACATTGAATTCTGAGTTTTTAATTAATAATGAGAACTGCCTAAGCCCTTGCTTCTGATGAATGATAATTATAGGGAAAACTTCATCGCGTTTCGCTATATTCCGTTTCGTTCTTTTGCGTTTCGCACTTTAGTATGTTTCGTTTCGTTCTTTTGCGTTTCGCACTTTAGTATGTTTCGTTTCGTTGTATTCATTTCGTTGCGTTTCGTTTCGCCTTTTAGTATATTCCGTTGTGTTTCGTAATATTTTGTTTCGTTGCGTTTATAGAATTTTTTGTTTTGATAGCGTAATCTTTGATCTCACCTGGACAAAGAATTCAATCAACGATAATATTTTTGTTATAGTTATGACATGTACTCAAAATGCCACAGTATGTATTTAAAGTGGACATATTTTTGTAATCGTCATATGGGTGCAATTTCGCATTGGGAAAGTTGCCGTCAAAATATATAATTAATAGTATCATATGTCATTCATTGCATGATTCGTCTCAATGTCTGCCATAGCGAACTATTTTTGCCAAATTTATGAAAATGTCGATATCATGTTTATTGAAATCTATCGTACCCATTAAGTATTTTGAAAGTGATTTTCTCGAAAAGTCATAACTTTGATCAAAGAAACCAAGGACGTGTAGTCCTTTGAAGAAACTAAAAAAAAATAAAAATGGCGCGATCAACAGGAGTTCGCAATCCACCGAAGCTACTTTTAACCAAACGAACTTTTGATGTATTTATTCTCATTTCTGTGAAATGAAATCTTAGTTCTCATATTTTATATTTCATTTATATGCAAAGGTTGGCCATTCAATTCGTTGAAATGCACTGCACGAGGCGCATATAAGTTTTTTTATATATTGATCAGCATCCGGGTAACAATTGCGTTCTATTTATAGAACTATTTACAAACAGACACGTGTCTGCAATTAAAAAAAATAACTACAGTATTTTTATTCCAATTGTTGCAATTTGATTATGAGGTCTGAGAATTAATTATTTATTTTACAACTTGCTTCAGTTTTATACTGATTTCCTACAAAGAATCTAGATAGAAGTTGGACCATTGGGCAAACTGGCAGAATTTTGTTTTCTGCTGAAGACTACACAAATATGAGTTATTACAATTGTTTGGTATTAGACCAAAGCACAGTGACATTTCAAAAAGGGTGGGGGAGGAGGTATTTACAATTTGTGTGGTATTAGACCAAGGCACAGTAATATTTCAAAAGGGGGGGGGGGTATTACAATTTGTGTGGTATTGAGATAAAAATAGTGGCAATGTTATGTTTTATCAGTTGGTTGTTAATTTGCAGAGTATGTTCCCATCCTAGGAGGTTTTCAGTCTCCATTACTAACCCAGAGCTCCAGATAAGCTGCGTATTTGCGTTTTTTATGCTATGAAAACTGTGTAAGCAAACTTTCCAAATTCGGAGCGTACTTGTACAGTCGTGTACATAACAATACATTTTTGTCTTTGAGAAATTCCCTGTAATTACTTCCCTTTATACTTTTCGAAGGAGAGAGTGTATACATCCGAGGGGTACCGAATGCTTGCCTTTCTAAGCATCGATGTCAAAAGAGATCTGATTGGATGTTTACAATAAATCATCCAATCACGGTCAATATTAAAAATAAATGCGGTTTATGTAATAAGTAAGAACTAAAACAAAAGTAAATTTGGGAACACGTTCATTGAAAATGAGCAAGAACATGAATGAGCGTGCTACTAAGTTCCTGAGAGTTTCATCTGTGTCTAATGACAGTATAGTTAAAGGAATCATTGATGACCTTGTCAACACGGCTGTGAAAACTGCCGAAGTCGACGAGCAAAAAACTAAATATTTACAACATTTTATTAATAAACATGACACAATCGTGTCAAATTAAACAGAGAAATACATTTCACTTGCATCCTGCGTTTATTGAATAGCACTTGTGTCAAACATAATTTTAAAAGTGTACATGTAAGCAATCTTTTCTGAAGTAGAGAGTACAACAGTGCAAAGGAAATATGCAAATACCCATCATATTCAAAAGTAGGGGGTAATTACCCTTTGGACTTGAAAATTATCTGCAGCTCTGCTAACCAATAAGGCAACATAACTGATTATAAGATTATTCTTGTTTATTCATAATTAAAAAAAAAATCTGTTCTGCAAAAGTGACTAATGGTCTCAAAATCCTGGCTAAATCCCTGTGTACCTGTGTCATGTGTGTATGAATAAGGCCAGAAAAAAATATCTCTGATCAAGGTTTCCCTACAGTACCGTCCCTATTTTTTCGGCCTACCCTAGCACATTTTATTGGTATTTTTTGTAAAACGTCGCTACATGCAAGTCATCACATTTTGGTTAAGCACTGTTAAAGTCAAGAAATCAAAATAATTTTGAAAAATAAAATGGTTTTACCTACCTACCTACCCTATTTTTTAGCTCACCTGACCCAAAGGGTCAAGTGAGGTATTGCCATCACTTGGCGTCCGTCGTCCGTCCGTTAACTTTTCATATTTTAGTCTACTCCTCTGAAACAATTGGACCAAATGGAACCAAACTTGGCAGAAAGCATCTATATAAGGTCCTCTATAAAGTTTCTTCATTTCGTCCCATTCCGCCAACAAATATGGCCGCCAAGGGCAATTCTTGTTTCTGATTGGCTAATGTTAAAAACATCTTCTCCTCTGAAACTGCTTGGCCAAATGGAGCCAAACTTGGCAGGAAGCATCTATGTAAGATCCTCTATAAAACTTCTTCATTTAATTCCATTCGGTAAACAAACATGGCCGCTGTTACTAAAAATAGAACATAGGGTAAAATTGCACGTTTTTGGTAACAACTCAAAAACCGTTAATAATATCAGAAATCTGATATGGATAAAAATGATCAGCACAGGAAGATCTAACTACCCCGAAATTTTGAAGAAAATCTGATTACCTATCTTGGAGTTATTGCCCTTTTTTCATCAAATTTTCAAAATTTTAATACTTTTCGTTTTTTATTTCAAAAACTATAAGAGATAGACGTTAAGTTTAAACAGCAAACATGTGCAGCATGTCAAGATCTACATGCCCTGCAATTTTGAAGTAAATCTGATTACCCGTGTAGGAGTTATTGCCCTTTTTTATTTTTTATTTTTTTAATTTAAACATTTTTGTCTGATATTTCAAAAACTATTAGAGATAAAGGTTAAGTTTAAATTGCAAACATGTGCAGCATATTAAGATCTACCTACCCTGTAATTTTGAAGTTAATTTGAGTACCCAATTTGGAGTTATTGCCCTTTTTTTTCGTCAAATTTTCAAAATGTTAATACCTTTTGTCCTTTATTTCAAAAACTATAAGAGATAGATGTTAAGTTTAAACAGCAAACATGTTCAGCATGTCAAGATCAACCTAGCCTACAATTTTAAAGTAAATCTGATTACCCATCGTGAAGTTATTGCCCTTTTTTCATCAAATTTTAAAAATGTTAATACTTTTCATCCTTTATTTCAAAAACTATAAGAGATAGATGTTGAGTGTAAACTGAAAACATGTTCAGCTTGTCAAGATCTACATGCCCTGCAATTTTGAAGTAAATTTGATTACCCGTCTAGGAGTTATTGCCCTTTTTTCATCATTTTTTAGCTCACCTGACCCAAAGGGCCATGTGAGGTATTGCCATCACTTGGCGTCCGTCGTCCATCCGTTAACTTTTTCATATTTTAATCTTCTCCTCTGAAACAACTTGGCCAAATGGAACCAAACTTGGCAGTAAGCATCTATGTAAGATCCTCTATAAAGTTTCTCCATTTCGTTCCATTTGGCCTATAAACATGGCCACCAAGAATAATTCTTTTTTCTGATTGGCTAATGTTAAAAAAATCTTCTCCTCTGAAACAGCTTGGCCAAATGGAGCCAAACTTGGCATAGATGGTCCCTGGGTGTGTCCCTTTTAAAATTGTGTCCGACAGCCCCACCCTCCATTCAAGATGGCTGCTGTTTTTTAAGGTAATGATTATCTCCCTTTGAAATTTGCTTCAGTATCATTCTATTGTCAGGTGAGCGATACAGGCTCAGTGGGCTGAGCCTCTAGTTTCTATGTGCCCTTTTTGGTAAATTCTATGCACAAAGTGCCCTTTTAAAAAAAACATTCCATGCCCCTTTTCAGTCCTAGATAAAACACTAATTAAGATTGTAATTTTGTTTATGATTTTCCAGAGTTTACATAAATAGTATTTACAAAGTTTTATTCTTTTCATTTTGATTTTGATGTTCTTCAAGTAAAATCTTTAATAAGTATATTTTATAAAAAGTTAGCATTTAATTTGATAATATAATAATTGATTGTGTTATTGGACACTATGCAAATATTAAAATTATTAATACATTTTGAAGGAGGGGAGGTGGTATTTGTAGTGAATTTTAAATAGTAGCAGTGAAATTTACATGGTGCTTTATTTTCTCCTAAAAAGTAAACTGAAAATATACATGTGAAGAATTCAAAATAAACAATATACAGTTGAAGGACTAAGGTAACTACAGTAGCAGCAGTCTTGTGTACCTAGTCATTTCAATTTTGTTGGCATACACATTAAAGAAATGAGAACAAGTTGGATATTATGTGAATTCAGATATAAAGACTAACATTTCAACTTGTGATTATTTGAGTGCAACAGAAACCATTCATCTTAAACCAAATCATGTGTATTAAACTTCAATAAACTCATTAACTTGTGTGTTCAGGTATATATCAGAAATAGTAATAGAAATCTTTATTTTTACTTTCAGAAGATCTTCTGACATGTCATAACACAGATGAGGCAACAATTACCAAATGTGCTACCAATTTCTTGAAGTTTGTGCCAGAAAGGATAGGTGGTGGTTGCAGAGGAGACAATTGACTTTTAATACGAAACAGATCTTAAAATTCTGTCAGACATCATTTATTGATTTAATCATAATGATACATTAAATAACTGAGAACATTTTATGATAAATGTATACAAATAAAGATTGATTGATTTTGATGATGTAGCAGTCTTCAAAACTTTAATGTTGAGCCAATTAATTTTGTATATATACCGTTGAACCTGGTCACTTCGTAGGAAACCTGTGTTTAAAACAGTCAACAAATATAAGTGAACTTTGTAAAGTCTGAAATGTCGCAATGTAAGATGTCCATAAATGGGTTTTGATCTTTGGTGTTTTAATCCCACTTTCAACAATATTTCAGCCATATCATGGTGACCAGTTTTAGTGGTGGAGGAAGCCAGAGAGAACCACCGACCATGGGCAAGCAACTGGTAAACTTTATCACTTGCACCCTTTTTTATAATTTACAAAGCCGGGCGCGAACCCATGCCGTATTGGTGATATGCTTGTGTGAGTTGTTAGATTCAACGACCTAACTCATTGAGCCATCTGGGCCCCTGTGTCCATAAATGGGGGATCTGTTGGAATTTTGTGAACTTTTGCATGCATCATTTTTTTTTAAGTATTCAAGTAACCTCTCAGACTAAGGTTAAAATAAACATCATTAAAATAATTTTTGAGTAACATTACTAGGCAACATTCAAACATTACTCGTACGTTATTAAGTAACATTAAATCAATAATGTTACTGCAACGTTACTGGTTTACGTTGAAAAAAGTACATCTTATGTTACTAGGTAACGTTAAATTGAAAACGTTACTGTAATGTTATAGAGTAACGTGATTTTTGCAACATTAATTTTACGTTACTAAATAACGTTATTTTAAACGTTATAACAACGTTGATCGGAGTCCACAAATGACGTCAACACGTTAATTTATAACGTAAGTACAACATAAAGTTAAAGTTATTCCAACATTATATAAACGTTACTTTGTTTGCTGGGCAGCGCGGTCGTATCCTGAATCGGAGAAAATAAGTCCTATATCCATATTTATATTAATTTGTTCATTAAACATGAAGATCATCCGCTGGTCCGCATAAGACGTTGTCTTCCTTATTTGAAATTGTAAACATTAAAGATATTTGCAACCATTCAATCGACAATTGAAGCCGTGGAATTTTCAAATACAATACAGTTATTTCCATTCTAATGTAATCATGTGTATAGATGTGAATTACCATTTTATTGACAAGATGAGGTAGACGGTAACCAGCTAAAATTCTAAACATATCTCATGCTATTTCATCCGTGTAATTGATACCCTGAAAATTACAACATTAAATCGACAATTGATGCCGTGAAATTTTCAAATATAATACAGTTATCCTCATTATAATGTAAGCATGTCAATTGCCACATTATTTACAAGATGACGTAAGCGGTAATTGACTAAAATTCTAAAAATATCTAATGATATTTCAACCGTGGAATTGATAACCTGAAAATTACAGTGTTGTCCAATCATAAATCTGGAATATTAAACAACTACATAAGAATAGAAAATAACAACAATGAAATACCTTACATCCATATTGGTGTAATACACTTGCCAGGTTAGTATCTTGTAAAATTGTGAAGATCTATAAATTACATAATGAGTTCATCCATATGATCAAACAGTAATGCTTAAGTCATTGATAAGACCATTTAGAAATGAGTGGCAATCTGGAAACATTTAAAAATGCATGTGAATAGAACATACTGTCGTGGGTAATACAAAGGCAGAACACGAACTTAGATAAAAATACTAACAACCGGAAAAGAAACATGCTTGCAAAATAAAATTTGATTCAAAGTCGAGTAACTGTTCCACCTTAAATACGTGTTATTGTTGTTTGTATTGTATGTATTCTAAATTATTTATTAAATAGTATATTTATGTCTCCCATATTGCTTTAGTCTGATTTTTTCTTCCGCTTCTTCTCAACGAAGCTTGTCCAGACCATAACGTTTTTGTCTTTCGAGAAAGGTCAATGATATTTGGTATGTGGGTGCATGACCATAAGGCGGTGTATCACGTACTGTAATGACCTTTGTTGGACTTTGACATCAAGTTCAAATAATTGTTTTTTAAATAGTATCATTCAACTCATAATGTGTAACTTATTGTTGTACAGATGGCCACATTAAGGGGAGACATACGTTTTATGTATCTAAAACAGTTCTTCCTAGTTTATTTAGGTTCTAGATTGATAAAATATACACATATAAGGATCAATATCAATGATAAGACCATTTATATAATCTGGAGACATTTAAAAATGTTCGTGAATGCAGCATAATTTGGTAGAATATTGTGGCATTATAAAAGTTGGTAATACAAAGGCAGGACATGGATTTTAATAAAAACACTAACAACTTGTAATGCTTGCAAAAGAAACAAATATTCCGGATATAAAATTGATTTCAAACTCGAGTAACTTTTCTTCTTACCAAAATAAGATATTGTTGTTTTTATCGTATGAATTTTAAAGGATTTACTGAATCGTATACTTGATCAATGTTCTAGTACTAGACTATACTAAAAAAAATAAACATATGATAGGGACCAGTATTTGTTTGTACATTGATGTTTTCCAAATATGAAAAAAATCAAAGATTAATATAGTAAATCTAAGGAATAGTTATAAACCAAATTTCATCTGATAAACATGATACCGACGTACTTGTTTTTCACAACAGCACACAAAAACCACCAGAAATATTATAACGAAGCAACAACAACGGAACCTACAACATTATTTAATGCTGTTTATGATACTACATGTAAAGTTATTACGGTGATTCAAGAACAATAAGGCAGTTTATATACCTATTTTTATGATTCTACATATAATTACAGCTAACCGAATACAAAACGGCAGTACATATGCCTACCTGTTGGGTTTATATGTTAATTACTGCTCATCTTTTTATCTTAAATGACTTCTGGGTTTTTGATTTTTAACATGCATAATAATACGAAGAAGAACTCTTTCTTTAATGACATTGTTATTGTATATCGCTTGCCACTTCACTTAATGCTGTTTGTAGCATGAATTATGGACAGTACCGTTTATTTTGCCGTCCGTGTTTGCCCGCAATTACCATGTTGTCTCTGTAATGTGCTGGTAGTAACCAGTTGTTTATTGTAATTCCCATTAATAACCACGAGTTGAGACCAAAACTATGACTGCCAATGACTTAAAATAAACTATATCACTTACCAAAGATTGTAAAAAATACCACAAACAGTAAAGATGATAGTAACATCGTAAAATGAGTATAATACTTTCTTGTTTCCTGTCGTTGCAGTTAACTTCCTCAATCATGTACCGATACGTTTTCATATTTAAAATCGAACGTGTATTTAAAATCCACCTGTGATGTAAATCTATTGTCTAAACTCTCCATTATTTTCAAGGAATGGAGAGTTATGAACAATGTGGACAGGGGCGGAGTTATTGTTCTCTTTATACTTTAGATAATATACACAGACTTTTTTTTTGTTACAAGATTAATAATTAATACAATTAATAAAATACAATGGGTGGATTTTAAGTTGGAGAATGTCCTCGTATCTCTCCATTCCTTAAAAACAGTGGTCCTCGGCTCCGTTATTTTTAAGGAATGGAGAGTTACTTGGACATTCTCCTATACATAAGGTATTTAAACAGATTCATTCAATATACAAGATGGAGAGATCTAGACCCAATATCATGGCATTTAAATATAAAGTGAATTTAAGTTCATTGACGGATTATATAGTATTTATTGGTCCGAGTTGTAGAAACAGGTAAACGATAAACCCTTTGGCGAGCTGTTCTGTCCTGTTGTGCAGCGAGTGTAAATGAATGTTATATAATTTGACTGCTCAAATAGAAGCAGTGCATGATAAATATTAGTACCTATCATACAACGACGGGTTATTTTAAGATATCAAATTGTTTGGATTTCAATAAAAATTGAGGCGTTTTATATGCCCAAAAACCTTTTAATTATTTATATTTTCAATCGTTTGACTTTGAGCGTGCTTGATTAATGTTATTCAGAAACGTGTCGTGGTCACTACATGGATTAGGAGTCTATGTTTGTATTATGTTAAGTTATTGAACAATGCAACCAGTATATGTTAGTTGGTCTGCACAGCGCGATGCCCATACATTGGTCAATATCTGTCTTAGTACAAGACAGCATAATTTCTCGCGGAATTTTCACTTTTACAGTAGGCGGCGTGGCGTATGAACTATGTTTGCAAACGTCACGGATGAATTCAAGCCAGACAGAATTTTCGAGGACGATTTGAAAGTTGGTGTTTTTTTTTTTGTAAATTTGTCTAAATCGTAGAAATGATCAAGTAATTATTGTAATTAACACCTGACATGGGTAAAATTCCTTTGATATTGCTGTGTATTATCCAGATAACACACAGGTCACCTATGTATTAACCTTGACAGTTATCATGTACAGTTTATCTGAACTGACATAAGCCAATCCCATTTATCATGCACAGTTCACATGTACTGACCTAAACCATTCATCCTGCATATTGTTATAAATACGGTTATTATGACAGCCGGAACCTTTGAACCGTAATGAAAGCGGGAGGTTTGGCGCTTTAAAATCTGATTCAACCCACCATTTCTTTAGAAATGCCTGTACCAAGTCAGGGTCATTACGGTGTTCACAGTTTTCCGGTTGTTGACTGATTTCGTCTGTTTATATAATTATGAGTTTTGACTTTCCCTTTGTAAGATTGTTCGGAGTTCGGTAATTTTGTTATTATCCTTATAGAACCTATTATCATTGATTTGTGTGATGATGACCTAAACAACATTCATTTATCCTGTTTGATCCTATTGCTACTGCCAACAAAATTATTCTACGATTTAGCGAAATTTACAACAACAAATAAAACAACTTTCAAATCGTCCTCGAAAATTCTGTCTGGCTTGAATTCATCTGTGACGTTGGCAAACATCGTTCATACGCCACGCGGCTACTGTTAAAGTGAAAATTCCGCGAGAAATCATGCCGTCTTGAATCAACATCCTTCTATTGATTTTAACCAAGCTTGGTACATTCTTAGTCCTCAGAAGACTCTGGAACTTTACTGATTTTCAAGGTCATAGATCAAAAGTCAAGGTCACAGAGTCTAATGTTTACCCTGTAACATCCTTGTGAACACTCTAGAATCAACATCTTTCAATAGATTTTGACCAAATTTTGCACAAACTTAGTCCTTAAGTGAATCTGGAGCCCTATTAATTTTCAACGTCATAGATCAAAGGTCAAGGTCACCGGGTCAAATTATTTACCGCGTAATATCATTGAGAACACTCTAGAATCAACATCCTTCAATGGATTTTGACCAAACCTGGAATATGCTTAGTCATTAGAAGGTTCTGAAACACTATTGATTTTCAAGGTCATAGGTCAAAGGTAGAGGTCACAGGGTCTAATGTGTACCCTGTAACATCCTTGTGAACACTCTAGAATCAACATCTTTCAATGGATTTTGACCAAGCTTCGCACAATCTTAGTCATTAAGAGAATCTGGAATCCTGTTGATTTTCAACGTCATAAAGCAAAGGTCAAGGTCACCGGGTCAAATTATTTACCGCGTAATATCCTTGTGAATACTCTAGAATCAACATCTTTCAATGGATTTTGACCAAACTTGGTAAATACTTAGTCCTTCAGAAAATCCGGAACCCTATCAATTTTCAAGGTCATTGGTCAAGGTCTCTCAAGGTCATATTTTTACCCCGCAACATCTTTGTGAACACTCTAGAATCAACATCTTTCAATGGATTTTGACCAAACTTCGCACAATCTTAGTCCTTAAGAGAATCTGGAACCCTGTTGATTTTCAACGTCATCAATCAAAGGTCAAGGTCACCGGGTCAAATTATTTACCGCGTAATATCCTTGTGAATACTCTAGAATCAACATCTTTCAATGGATTTTGACCAAACTTGGTAAATACTTAGTCCTTCAGAAAATCCGGAATCCTATCCATTTTCAAGGTCATTGGTCAAGGTCTCTCAAGGTCACATTTTTACCCCGCAACATCCTTGTGAATACTCTAGAATCAACATCCTTCAATGGATTTTCACCAAACTTGGTACATACTTAGGTCCTTATGAAAATGTGGAACCTTTTGATTTTTAAGGTTATAGGTTAAATGTCAAGGTCACAGGGTCAAATATTTACTCCGTATCATCCTGATGAACACTCTAGAATCAACATCCTGTAATGGATTTTGACCAAACTTTATACATGGTTATCCCCTCACCAACGAAGTTGCGAAGGGGTATAGTAAAGCTACCGTCCTTCCGTAATATCCTTGTGAGCACTCTAGAATCAACATCTGTCAAGGAATTTTGACCAAACGTGGTACATACTTAGACCTTCAGAGAATCTGAAACACTATTGATGTTCAATGTCATAGGTCAAAGGTCAAGATCACCGGGTCAAATTTTTAGGCGAAGGGATGCGCCACGCTTTGCGTTGCCCTTGTTTTTATTTTATTCTACCTTGTAATTGTAGCGAATGTTTTCTACACATTCCATTATTAAATGCAGTAAATTCCCTAACGTTGATACAAAGATAAATGTGAGAAACGAAGAAGAATATGTATAAATGATTAAGTAGATATAACATATACTATATATCTGTAGTTATTGCATAAATTCTTTCAGTATTAGGAAATCAAATACATACAAAGTAATATGTTGTAAATGCTGTGACAGTGTCCTTTTTTATGTTAAAGATATCGATTTTGTCCATTACTACGTATTTCCTATTGGTTTTAGACACTGTTCCGACAGAGTGGTATTTCGATGTTGTTTTTTTAAATAATAGTATTGTAGTTAATGTCGCTTATTTCCTAAATAACACAAAAATATATAAAAATATATAAAAAAAAATGCTTAATTTCATGGAACATACTGTGCCGTTAAAAACCACGTTTGTTTCGTTGCTATACACATATTTTATTTGTGTGCTAAAATTATTCACAAATATTATTATTATATAATAATAGAATGCCAGCATTTTTATATAATAACTACAGTGAATGTAGAGCTGAATATTAGCAGTAACAAGTTTACAAAGCATAAATATCATAGGTAAGCTTCTGCTTGCATAATGTGCACTGATATTTTGATTGGGAAAATGATTGATGGGCACTCAATGTTGCACGGGTCATCAAGGGTCACTTCTGAGAAACCTGTCTATGAAGAGCAACAGCAAGTCTTATATGTACTAGTAGCATTGCACTTTTCAGATACGTAGCATTCACATACGTCCATTAGAAAAGGTATGTTTTGCATTTGAATTTCCATTCACAATATACCGATCGTCCATATCTTATGGTTTGTATCAAGTCCTATTAAAGTGAAAATAAAGCTAATACGCTACGTATCTGAAATGTTGTACTCCATCCGATACATGCAGGGCCGATTATCTTATAGGCTAGTATAGGCTTCAGCCTAGTGCCCTTCAACTTGAGGAACCTACTAAAACATTTTCAAATATATTTGTTATTTAAAAATGAGTATAATATTTTACATTGCTGAATAATTCACTTAGCTTAAAATAATTTTTCAACTTTAACAAAGGAGATCCAGGAGCCGCTACAAGTTTATGTTACCCGTATAAAACCTGTGACTCCTCAAACATGTGCCACTAATGTACATCAGGACGAGTTGTTGTCTTTGATTCGATTCGTACAATCAGCAGCGTCGTATCCCGAAACGGAGAAACAAAGTCACGTTTCCATACCATTAATTTCATCAGATGTTCTTATAAAAGATATTTTGGATGATGGTAAAATATTCATCATATTAGAAAAACAATTGGAAATACCTAAGAACATGACAATATGATAACATATATTTATGTAGCCGGAGTCCTGTCGAGATCGACTAGTCTCAAATCTCTGAAGCATTATCAGAATGAAGTATATAACAGATATATCGACATATTTATTTTAATTTCTTCACCCTTCTGTGTTTTACTACAATGTAATGGACAAAGTTAATATAAATTAATCATGCAAATCATTCTCTGGTAAGCGGAATCTCGCACTCTATCTTAAAAACATCGATGCACACGACATGAATACAATGAGGTTTGCAGATAAAGAGTTGTTCAGCTGATGAAACTAAAGACAAAGATACACTATACATCTATGCAGTTATTTTATCTTTAGAAGGATCGTAATGGGTTGTTTCTTTTTTTCAGTATTCCATAGTGATATTTTAAACCTATGCATGTCGTCGATTTACGTCTACAGATTATCACTTGGATGACTTTAATCCTGTCTTGCATGCAATCCACGAATATATATGTTTCATACGTTGGCCAGTTATACCGTCTGTGGTGGTTTTAACATGTGAATATTTTCCCACTCAATATTAGAAATACGTGTAATGTCTTGGGAAAATTTCCATTCTGATTAACACAAAGTTCATCGGAATAAGCGTAAGCAATTATCTAAGGGACAATATAAAATTGACAATTCAGAGAAACTGGCAACATATGGTACACAAGACGAAGATAAATAAAACAAGATATGTGCTGGACGCCATTAAGCGCAAACATTCACAAATAAAGTAAATAAGACATGAACAAACAACTGGATGGTTGCTTTATTTTCTTCCCCCCCCCCCCCCGAAAAAAAGTGGTGCAGCAGAAATAGCACCTAAAGACATACCTGGAAAATGTTGGTATCTCCCTCTTTTTGAGGTGTACCACCCCAGAAAACCAGATTTAAATAAGAGGAGTTTTCGACTCGTCTGCTATTTTTGAAGGTGTCTCTTTGAATAGTCTTTTGATGTCCGGACTGGATCTCACTAACAACTTGGTTGGAGTACTTATGCGTTTTCGTAAAAATGCAGTGGCAATTACAAGTGATGTTGCACAAATGTTCTATCAGTTTCGTATGACAGAGAATCATAGAGACTACATAAGAATTTTTTGGTATCAAGACAATGACTTTTCTAAACGTCTCATTGAATATCGTATGACATCGCATGTGTTTGGCAACACACCTTCTCCTGCTGTAGCTACTTACGGTCTACGGCAACCTGTTGCGAAATCTGATGAAGATGTAAAGTTTTTCGTATGTGAGACTTTTATGTGGATGATGGTCTCGCATCTCTGACCGTTAAGAACCGGCAATCAAGCTTGTGAAGAGAACACAAAAATCCTTGATGGATAACGGTCATATTCGATTACATAAAATTGTATCTAACAATGTTGATGTCATGACAGCTTTCTCAACTGATGAACTAGGAAAAAACTTGATTAGTTTTGATTTGTATTCTGACATTTTACCTACACAGCAAAGCTTAGGTTTATCCTGGGATCTTCACTCTGATAAGCTCATATTTCGTTGGAATGACAATGAAAAACCAGCTACCCGCAGAGGTCTCTTATCGACTATCAATAGTATATTAGATCCGTTGGGTTTTGTATCACCAATAATTATCAGTGGAAAAATACTCCTTCGTGAAGTAGTTCCACCAGGAACTGACTGGGATGAACCTCCAAGTACTGACCATGCAGCTAAATGGCGACTGAATCTCTGAAATCTATCTGTAGTTTTGAAATTCCACATATGATCGTGTCTGTATCTGCGTCAGCGGCTAACCATTTTGAAATCCACAATTTTTGTGTTGCGTCTGAGCAAGCAATATCTGCTGTGGCATATCGTAAAGTAATTGATGATTCAGGAGCAACATCATTAGGTTTTCTTGTGGGAAAGTCTAACCTATCACCTCTAAAAGGTCACACTATCCCTAGACTCGAATTGTGCGGTGCAGTACTCGCTACAGGATTAGGTGAAACTATTTGTAATCATATGAATTTGTCTTATGGGATTTGTCATTATTACACAGACAGTCAAGTTGTGCTGGGATACATTTCCAATACCACACGTCGATTTCATACTTATGTTGCAAATCGTGTGGAACAAATTCCCAATATATCAAAACCGACTCAGTGATCCTGCATCTTAACAGATAAGACCTCAGCTGATGTGGGAACTAGATTTTCAAGTTCACCAGATATGACACTTGCAAACACTTGGAATACAGGTCCAACTTGGATATTGTCACAACAAATCTAATGATTCTGATGAGCATTGTTATCTGTTAGTCTCGCCCAATGATGACAAGGAAATCCATTCTGAAATTGCGTCTTTCAATTTTTTTATAAGTGATCCGAAAATTTGTTGTCATCGACTTAGCACATTTTCGAGGTGGAAATCTCTTGTAAAGGCGTTTTCGTTTTTGAGACATTTTATTCAACTTTAGAGATCAAAACATGCTGGTAGACAACTGTGTGTAGACAAAGATGTTCCAGGTTTTCGTAAGGACACAAAAACTTTCATCATTCGTCAGATTCAATATGAAACATTTGAGAAAGATATAGAAAATTTGAAAATACAAAAGACAATTCAAAAGGATAGTGCTATTTTAAAACTAGATCGGTTCATAGATAGCGAAGGAGTTCTACGAGTTGGAGGTCGATTAAAACATTCAAATCTGTCACTTGGTGAGAAAAATCCTATTCTTATACCTGGAAGTCATGCTATCACCAAACTCCTTGTTTCTTATTATCATTAACTAGTTAGGCATCAAGGACGACACATTACGGAAGGCAAGGTTAGAAGTGCTGGACTTTGGATAACTGGCCTAAAGCGTCTAGTATACTCTGTAATTTCTAAGTGTGTACTGTGTCGTAGATTCCGTGGCAATATTACTACCCAGAAAATATCTGAATAGCCAGAAGAAAGACTCAAATCTTGTTCACCATTTACTTATGTCGGTGTGGACTGCTTTGGTCCTTGGGATAGTGTGACAAGACGAACTCGTGGAGGAAGCGTCAACTCCAAGCGTTGGGCTGTCTTATTTTCTTGTCTCTCTTGCAGAGCAGTTCACATAGAGGTCATTGAAGAGATGAACATCTCATCTTTTATTAATTCATTACGTCGTGTTATGGCTATCCAAGGTAAAGTAAAGGAATTCTTCTCTGACAGAGGGACAGATTTAACACCACATATTCTTCACATATGTGAGGCTCATGAGAAAGATTTGTAGGCATTTCTCGCCGGATTATTCACTCTATTGTGTATGATGCTAGACATAAAAGACTTTCGCATGAGGTTATATGTATATTCATGGCAGAGACAACAGCCATAATGAATTCTCGTCCGTTGGTTCCTATTTCATCAAACTGTGACTCACCATGTGTTTTATCTCCAAATGCCTTGTTAACTACCAATTGTGTAGATGACTTTAGTAATCTTAACACTCGTGATGTATATACCTTACAATGGAAATTCGTTCTAGCTGGCAAATTTTGGTCTCGCTGGCGTCGTGAATATTTACAGACTTTGCAATCACGACGAAAGTGGCAACAAACTCAAGAGAACATTCAGGAAAGTGACCTCGTAATTCTCAAAGATGGTGATCAACATAGAAACATTTGGCCTGTTAGGACTTATTGAACATGTGTATCCTAATGATGACAATCTTGTTAGGAAAGTGTTAGTAACAACAATCATATATGGACAACCTCGTTTATATGTAAGACCAATTACACAGACTGTTCTTTTGTGTCATAGTGAACTGTAATTGACATTTTACTATCAAGTTATATGACTATTGCATTTTTGACATTAGTTAGGTAAACTAATCTTGGGTTTCTTAATATCTACGGTGTTACGTTATTAATTTTATTAAATTTTTTGTATGTAGTGATATTTTCATATGTGTGCTTTCACATATATATTTATATTTAGAACTCACTGGTCAAGTTTCTAATTTTAGCTACTTTCAATTTCACTTTCATACTTTCACTTCCCTTTTTGATGATTTCCTGTTTCCTGTTTCATTGTGTACCACAATGCCATTGCACCAATGTGAAGTTTAAATCAATCTGTAACCTTTTCATCAGTTTATGATGCGTATATGTATTTTTTGCGGAAAAAATATTAATTCTGATGTTTTTGATAGCCGAATATTTTCTTACATTTTTCCTATCATTTTAATTGTAAGGAACCTGTCTGATAAATATTTATATTATACTTTATCCAAATTTCTAGGCTATAGATACAATGCCATTGGTCTATTAGAAAATGGTATTTTTCACTAATTTTACGAAGCTCCACCTTCGTATCAATACCACATCATGTAGCTCCGCCTCCTTCTAGCAACGGGTGGTATTCTGTGTTAACAACGGGTGTTATTGCAATACCACCCTCCGGACCGGAAACAGTCCATTCCGTCAAAGTTGTTAATTTAGTTTTACAAATAAATAAACAAACAGACGACAGTACGCTCTTTGACATTCAGACCAGGTTAAGTGACAAAAAGAAGCGTGAAATTTCAGATTGTTTGAATGATACTGTGACAAATCTCTGTATTCAAAAGTTCGCAAGGACAACTCTGCCATTCAACACTGAGAATATGCGATATCAATACCACAGATGTATATTTTCTTTTTGCAGATACTGATTTACAAGCACTGTTTGACATTGATTTTGAACTGCAAAATGTACCCCCTGCAAATGTTCCAAGTGTTCAGAGTGTTCAGTCTATGCCAGTACAATTCAACAGCCTCATGGAGGCTAATAACCGAAATGTGATGCCAGCCGTATCCAATTATAACTGTACTGTTCATTTCAATCTTTATTCAAAATCATGGCTGTAATTCAAACGTTTTTATATTGTTACACTTTTACTCCATTGTTTTTGTTTCCTTGTTAACTAAAAGTTTATTAAATTAGTTATTGTAAGTTAGTTCTTAGACAATTACCTTAAATCAGTATTAAAACAACACACACCATTGGCAATATAATACCAGAGCATTCAGTATAATATAAAACATGCTGCCTTTAGTTTCGGGTGTTATGGTAGATTACCACACTTAGAAAACAACAATATCACCATTGACTTCGTCTCGGATGATATTGGTTTTCTGAGTGTGGTAATCTACCATAACACCCTCAATTAAAGGCAGTATGTTTATAATAATATTTTTGACATCTTTTTCACTGTCAATTGTTTTGCATTAACCGTTTTCACTTTTGTATGAAAGAAGGTTCAATAATTGCCATTTTAAACTTTGTATTTTACATTGTTATATTTTTGTATTTTCGACTCGACAAATAATTTGTTCAAATATAGTTATGATATTTACATTTTTCTTTGCAGCTTTTTACCACGTGCACACATATCAACACATCATGTCAACCTTAAATAAATCATTTTATATTGGACATATTGTGTTATTTTGAACCCCGGTAAACTATCTGCTAAGTACCTAGCGGAACAAGCATATAGTTCATCAAATATATTGCTACGTGATATTCGTTTTAATATTTTTCAAATTTCTTTACCTTTTCACCAACAAAGCGTTTAATAATATATATATATCATATTATATTCAATTATTTTTGTTGTTGTTGTTTTAATGGTATAAAGCCATACTTTAATATTTGACCATATGGACGGATCCAATACATCATTTCCATCACAAATACTTCTGCCGTTTCCAAGAGACGACAATAATCAAGTATAATATACCCATATGTATATCAGGTAGTTGATGTAGTCTATTATTAGTATATTTCCATTAAGAAGCGGTCGAAAGACATACAACACAATGTCCAAAAGAAAAAGTACAAAAGGACAAACAACGGTCTACAGAACATAATCATAAAACTAAAGATCGAGTAACATGAAACCCTCTAAGAACCGGGTGTTAGCTCAATTTTTCCGGAATGGTAGGCAGTTCCTGCACCACCAGTGGCACCCGTCGTGTTAATCTAGTTAGAACCCCGGTGATAAATCATGAATGAGCAAAGTAGCGGGAAATGTTTATTACATGTGGAACATACCTGTGGTCATTTGTAACACAGATATCCCAAAACGGTCAACCAAGTCACGGTGGAGACCGTAAAACTTTCGAAGTAATGACTTCAACTTATCCAAAGCGAACCCTTGGTTCAGTAGTCCCCTTGTTAGCGGAGACCCTTCATCAACAAATTTTAGCTGAATTTTAAATCGTCTTCTTATAATTATCATTTTTAACATGTAGGTAACGTCCATTGGACCACTGATGAATCAAATCCTACTTCAGTATGTGTAGTAGAAGGTGGAGAAGCTGTTCTACAATGTGGATGTGAAAGTAGCAATCTGGATTGGCATGTGTATAATGGCGGTAGTGTGATTACTGTAGCAAGTGGAGCTGATACTATAGATTGTTCTAAATACTCAGTATCTAGGACACCATCAACAGGCCAGTATTACAGATTGCACATACTGAATGTTGGAGTGTCTGATATAGAGAAGCATAGATGTCAAGCAAGCATTTTTCAAAACTTCTACATACAGTTAGATATCCTAGGTAGATATACTTATTCATTTTTCATTCTTAAGGTGGGTAAAACGACAATATTGTGAGGTCTGCAATTTGAGTCCAATTTGGGGGAGGGGGGTAGATTTTTTTATTTTGTATATTCACTTGTATGTGTCAGAAAACACAATTGTTGATATTCATTTCTGCATAGTAATCAGAAATATTGTTTCATTCGAATTCAGAATGAATTAAGTGATAAAGTTTATCGCTGATATTAATTAGCACATGGTGATGATAATATTATGGTTATTTTGTAATTTGAGATGTCCCCTTCTTGTAGCGAAACAGAGATCAACACATGTTTCATAAAATTTGTCATTTCTAAGGGCACGGCATATTAACTTACACATATCAATTGTTTCTTTACGTCATATTTGTTCCTAGAATCATATTCTGAAGTCGATAGTATTTAGTTAGACGTGTTAATTTTTTGATTTCTGTGTTGGCTAACACTTCCACTTTCTCGTCGTCGGCCATTATTGACTTTTGAACTCAGAGGTCATATTACATAATTGCTATTGATGAAATTTGTTTTGGTGAATTTTATATTGATGTAAAATGGACATAATTTATTGTTTTATCATAATTGATGATATATTGTTATAATTCGCTTTTGAGTAGTTGATGTATCGATTTTTCTGATTGGTTCGAGATTATTAGATACGTTATTTATTATTGATTTAGGCTTTCATGCACCAGCCTCCACCAGCTTTTGGTGTACTTATTTTGATTGGTCAAAGATTTTTCGATACATTGTTTTGATTGATTAATCAATTTATATTCAATGCGCAAGCCTGCACCAGATTTTTGGTGCACTGCACAGAAAGTTTTGTGCAACTATAAATAGCGACGTAACGCTGAAACTGACGTCACTTCACATTCATTTAATTTCAGGCTCATCTATTTTCGAAAGCAGACGTCACTTTAAATTATTTTCAAAAGCAGGATTGTGCTAAATTTTCTGAATATCTAAAGTAAGATATTTTCTTGACTGATAATAGTAAATTAACGTTTAAATACATTTTTTTTTAATAATTCCTTACAAACTTTTTGTGAAAATCCAAATGTTCAAGTTGAAGTTCTTTGTTATTTTAGTGAAAAGTTCAGAATTTACCAAATTAGTTTAATTTTGTTTTGCATTGAAGAACCAATTCAGTTAATGAATTTAGTGGTTTAGATTAATGTTTTAGCCAGAATTTTGTCTATATGAGGTATTGAAATTATATTGGTTATGAGTATAATTATTTTGTCACTGATCTCCAGTTATACAAAAATATGAGTCACTATTTAGAAACTCAAGACATACATTACTAGCGAGGTTGTTTGTACCTGTCTTGTCCAATTTTAAATAGACATAAACTTTTGTCTTGTAATAATTCAAGACATGCATTACTAGCGAGGTTGTTAGTACATGTCTTGTTAAACTATATGTAAAATACCAATACTTTAGAAATTCAAGACATACATTACTAGCGAGGTAGTTAGTATTTGTCTTGTTCAAATTTAAATAGACATAAACTTTTGTCTTGTAATAATTCAAAACATACATTACTAGCGAGGTTGTTAGTGCATGTCTTGTTAAACTATATGTAAAATACCAATACTTTAGAAATTCAGGACATACATTACTAGCGAGGTAGTTAGTACTTGTCTTGTCCAAATTTAAATAGATATAAACTTGTAATAATTCAAGACATACATTACTAGCGAGATTGTTAGTACATGTCTTGTTAAACTATATGAAAAATACCGATACTTTAGAAATTCAAGACATACATTACTAGCGAGGTAGTTAGTACTTGTCTTGTCCAAATTTAAATAGATATAAACTTGTAATAATTCAAGACATACATTACTAGCGAGGTTGTTAGTACATGTCTTGTTAAACTATACGTAAAATACAAATACTTTAGAAATTCAAGACATACATTACTAGCGAGGTAGTTAGTACTTGTCTTGTCCAATATTTAAATAGATATAAACTTGTAATAATTCAAGACGTACATTACTATCGAGATAGTTAAACTATGCAACATATTCAATTCTTTAGAAATTCAAGACATACATTACTAGCGAGGATATTAGTACCCGTCTTGTCCAAATTTAAATAGATAATATAAGAAACTTGCAATTATAGTGTTTAATCCTTAAACACGTCATAAGGCTATATAATATTTGTTAGTTAGAGTATTAATTAATTGAGTATCAGTTTGCTCTGAGTAAATTTTGAGATCAACAGTATATGATTAACTATTAAACACATACTGCATAATTTCTGTATTAGTGTTTTGTCATTAAACACTTTCAATTGTAATAGATTTTACTCATTGAAAGGCAGAACCATTATAAGAACTGAAAACCAGGTCTCAATTCTGTTTAAACAGATATATAATTACAAAACACAATACTACATAAACACCTTAAAACATAATATTGAGACATCAATTCATGTTTGTGTATAATAAGTATATCTGGAGACATATATGTTGTTAATTTGTATTAATCCACATATCCTGTAAGGTTTCAGGATCCGGATAATTGTTTTCTTGCTGAATATTGGATTATCAAATATAGTATAAAATAAACTATTTATAACTGAACATGTTTTCCATCAATTTTGCCATGTTTTCGTTCGCCTTAGTGAAGTTTAAATTACCCGGTACTGAAAGTTAGTACCGTACGCGAGACATATATAGCGACACATAGAATCACTTTGTCCATATTTTTATATCAGTTATATCTTGGTATATTTGAGAATTTTATCAAGAGATAGAATATCTATTTCACCAGCTAGCCCGCTACAATATTCTTGTAGATAATTCTAAGGTTTTGTTCCAAGCTGGTGTAGATATATTAAATCTTTCTAACTATATTATAAGCTACTTTCTAAACGTAATGTGAGCTTCTGTCATTGCAACTTAACTGAACGATGACCTAGTTAAATAAACGTTAGAGAAAACCAGAAGTTCCTATGTGTTTACCAAGTGTATATCTAAATATGCTATCAAACATTATCCAGTGAAGAACAACATTCTTAAATCCTGTAAATAGAGTGGTTGAAACTGTCGACATTAACACTTACAACGTACCCTTACACCATACGCCATACACTCAACCCATTCACGTCATATTCCGTTTACAATTACACAATTTTATTAATAATGGTTTTGCATTACTACGGAACATGAACTACGTTTGAACAGCCTGTCGGATTTCTAATGATTGTTCATTCTGTTATAAATCAGATAATAGCTCAATTTATTGGATAATAAAATGATGAAAAGCAACAATTCCACACCGTCAGAACAGTTCAAAGCTCCCGATAAATCATTAAAACAGAGCCAAATGGATCGCTCATTTTCCTGGCTTGGCACAGGCTCTTAAATGTGAAAGTTGCATGATTAAATGAGTTTCATGGTCACAAACTTTACACTGAGGTCAGCACTGACTGTCGATGTAAAATATAAATAGAACATATAGATAATAAATAAAACGTTAGAGAATACCTTGAGGTAAAACATATTTCATTTCATATATCTACCTACGGACACTAAGCATTACGTAGTGAACGATATATTTATATATTATTTGATAACTAGTATTATCAACATGATTGACATTATAATACACATATTAACTAATACAGCTGTACAAGTTCATTTTCAGTTGCACCAAGAATATCAGTAAATGACGTTACCTATGATCAAAATGAAGCCACAAGAAAAGTAGCATGTGCCCCTGTAGGTATTCCTAGTACATAAACCTACTATTAATGGCAGAACAAGTCTAAATATGGTATACTGATTCGTGAGTTGGATGGAGGGACTAATGGTGTATTAACTTTACCAAGTATTCCTGTAGAAGATACATACCAGGACAGTGGTGAATATGTATGTATAGCTGGTAATGGTATTGTAGGCAGAGATGGCAATATATAAAAGACAGCATCTGGTTATGTCACAATAAACGGTATGTAAAGCAGACAGTATGTGACTGTATTATAATGAAAGGTATGCAGAACAGACAGGATATGGTTATGTCATAATAAACGGTATGCAGAAAACACCGAATCGCGCCATGCCATACTAAGCGATGTTTGAAACAGACGTGCCCCGGATATGCATCAAATGAAAAACAAAAAATGGAACGCAGTCTGAATATTCAAGGGGCCGTCTTGATCGCAAGGTAGTTTGACTTAAAACTACCTATGCAATCAGTGCTTATCACTACTAAATTTGTGAGTTCGAAATCAGCTCATGGCGAGGTGTAATCGAAACAACTTTTATGTGATAATGCTTGTCAGTGACTAGCGGAAGGTCGGTAATTTTCTGCTGTTTCATCCACCAATAAAACCGACCGCCACGGTATAGCTAACATATTGTTGAAAGTGGCGGTAAATACCATAAACATAACCCATAGTCATCCAATATTCAATCCAACCATCGTAGAGACAGAGGCAAACCCAACAACCTCAACACTCGTATACATATAGACTCTGCTGGCAAGCACTTCAATACAAAATGATGAAGGTAAGCTACCTATATGCTCCCAAGAAGCCTCACTTAGTTAACTGATGAGTTATGCAAGCATTTTCAACACGCGAGTGAGTAAAGAGCCGCCCTCACTAACACCTTGGTGAGCGGGTTGCTATAAAGAGATATTTTAAGCATATAGTTCATCAAATATATTGCTACGTGATATTCGTTTTAATATTTTACAAAATTCTTTACCTTTTCACCAACAAAGAGTTTAATAATATATATATCGTATTATATTCAATTATTTTTGTTGCTGTTGTTTTAATGTTATAAAGCCATACTTTAATATTTGACCATATGGACGGATCCAATACATCATTTCCATCACAACTACTTCTGCTGTTCCCAAGAGACGATAATAGCCAAGAATAATATACCTATGTGTATATCAGGTAGTTGATGCAGTCTATAATTATTATATTTCCATTAATAAGAGGTCGAAGGACATACAACACAATGTTCAAAGGAAAAAGGACAAAAGGACAAACAACGATCTACAGAACATAAGCATTAATCTAAATATCAGGTAACCTGAAATCCTCTAAGAACCGGGATTAACTCAATTTATCCGGAATGGTAGGCAGTTTCTGCTCCACTTGTGGCACCCGTCGTGTTAATCTAGTTATAAACCCGGTGATAAGTCATGAATGAGCAAAGTAGCGGAACATATTTATTACATGTGGAACATATCCGTGGTCATTTGTAACACAGATATTAAATCACGGTCAACCAAGTCATGCTGGCGATCGTAAAACTTTCGAAGTAATGACTTCAACTTAGCCAATAAGAACCCTTGGTTCAGTAGCCCTCTTGTTAGCGGAGATCTTCTATAAACAAATATTTGGTTGAAATTTAAATCGTCTTCTTATAATTAACATTGTTAACATGTAGGTAACGTCCATTGAACCAATAATGAATCAAATCCTACTTCAGTATGTGTAGTAGAAGGTGGAGAAGCTGTTCTACAATGTGGATTTGAAAGTAGCAATCTGGATTGGCATGTATATAATGGCGGTAGTGTTATTACTGTAGCAAGTGGAGCTGATACTATAGATTGTTCTAAATACACAGTATCTAGGACACCATCAACAGGACAGTATTACAGATTGCACATACTGAATGTTGGAGTGTCTGATATAGAGAAGCATAGATGTAAAGCAAGTATTTTTCAAAGCTTCTACATACAGTTAGATGTCCTAGGTAGATATACTTATTCATTGGTCATTCTTAAGATGGGTGAAAAGACTATATTTTTGTAGATAATTCTAAGATTCTGTTCCATGCTAGTGTAGATATATTAAATCTTTCTAACTATATTATAAGCTACTTTCTAAACGTAATGTGAGCTTCTGTCATTGCAACTTAACTGAACGATGACCTAGTTAAATAAACGTTAGAGAAAACCAGAAGTTCCTATGTGTTTACCAAGTGTATATCTAAATATGCTATCAAACATTATCCAGTGAAGAACAACATTCTTAAATCCTGTAAATAGAGTGGCTGAAACTGTCGACATTGACACTCACAACGTACCCTTACACCATACCCCATACACTCAACCCATTCACTTCATATTCCGTATACAATTACACAATTTTATTGATAATGGTTTTGCATTACTACGGAACATGAACTACGTTTGAACAGCCTGTCGGATTTCTAATGATTGTTCATTCTGTAATAAATAAGATAACAGTTCAATTTATTGGATAATAAAATGATGAAAGGCGAAAATCCCCACACCCTCAGAAGTTCAAAGCTCCCAAAATCATTAAAACAGAGCCAAATGGAGACCACTGGTACACATATACATGATCGCTCATTTTTTTGGCTTGGCACAGGCTCTTAAATATGAAAGTTGCATGACTAAATGAATTTCATGGTCACCAACTTTACACTTAGAGCAGCACTGACTGTCGATGTAAAATATAAATAGAACATATAGATAATAAATAAAACGTTAAAGAATACCTTGAGGTAAAACATATTTCATTTCATATATTTACCTACGGACACTTAGCATTACGTAGTGAACGATATATGTATATATCATTTGATAATTAGTATTATTAACATGATTAACAGTATAATGCACATATTAACCAATACATCTGTTCAAGTTCATTTTCAGTTGCACCAAGCATATCAGTAAGTAACGTTACCTATGATCCAAATGAAGCCACAAGAAAAGTAGCATGTGCCCCTGTAGGTATTCCTAGTACATTTACCTACTATAAATGGCAGCACAAGTCTAAGTATGGTGTACTGATTCGTGAGTTGGATGGAAGGACTAATGGTGTACCAACGTTACCAAGTATTCCTGTAGAAGATATATACCAGGACAGTGGTGAATATGTATGTATAGCTGGTAATGGTATTGTAGGCAGAGATGGGAAAGTAAAACAGACAGTATCTGGTTATGTCACAATAAACGGTATGCAAAGCAGACAGTATGCGGCTGTATTATGATGAAAGGTATGCAGAATAGACAGGATATGGTTGTGTCATAATAAACGTTATGCAGAAAAGACCGAATCGCGCCATGTCATAATAAACGATATTTGAAACAGACGTGCTACGATATGCATCAAATGAAAAACAAAAAATAGAACACAGTCTGAATATTCAAGAGGCCGTCTTGATCGCATGGTAGTTTGACTTACAACTACCTATGCAATCAGTGCCTATCACTATTAAAGTTGTGAGTTCGAAACCAGCTCATGGCGATGTACTCGACACAACTTGTATGTGATAATGTTCGTGAGTCACTAGCGGCAGGTCGGTAGTTTTCACCGGTGTCCTCCATCAATAAAGCCGACTGCCACGGTATAGCTGAAATATTATTGAAAGTGGCGGTAAATACCATAACCATAACCCATATCCATCCGATATTCAATCAGACAATCGTAGAAATAGAGGCAAATCTTAACACAAATAATATATAGTCTCTGCTGGTTTAGCACAAGCACTTCAATACAAAGTGATGAAGGCAAACTAGTTATATGGTTCCAAAGCAGCATCACTTGGTTAATTGATGAGTTATGCAAGTATTTTCAACACGCGAATAAAGAGCCGCCCTCACTCACACATTGGTGAGCGGCTTGGTGCATAGAGATATCTTAAGCATGTTGAGCTTTATATAGATATACGCAAGTGACAGCTAAATTTCAACAATGTTTTGATATCCTATTATGTTTTGTTCTTAAATATAAGGTGAGACAACTGCTTAAATATCTATGACTCAATATCTTAATATTAAGTGAGTGCTGACGTTGTAAAAGGTGTAAAAGAAAACTACAGCTACAAAATATGCACATAAAATTAAAGATCGAGTAAAATAAACCCACTAAGATCAACTTACAAGCACGGTGATAGTTCATGAAGTCGGAAAGTGTTTACGACAAGTGGAACATCTCCGTGAAAGAAAAACCTCATCTCAGAGAATGATTGGTATGCTACCGTGGCAGTGTCGCTGATTACACGTACATATCTTTGAACTTTATTTAACTTCAGTGCACCGCTTGGATGCGTTTTAGGTGTAATATATACCAATGTACTGCAATGTAAGACCATACTCTTTATTTCATTTTAATCCGGCGTCAAAGGGGATCGCCATAGAGCTTGATAGTTTCTGAAAAGGAGAAAACTAAGCAAATTTCAGAAAATCAAATTTGTCATATAATCAAAGATTTTCATACATTATTTACAATGCATATTTTTTTACGAATAATGATTCTATTATCAAAGTAAATATTTATTTATTCCACCGGCAAGAAAAAATGTCAAAATACCGAAGTGGTAATTAGAAGACGTAAATTGAAGGACAGACAAGGACCAAAAAGGAATAAGACAAAATACGAACAATGCTGTCAATCAAACTGTACAATATAGTATTTCGTTAGAATCCGGAGGTAAGTAAACATAGACATCAATACTTCTTTAAATACACTATTTGATACGCTTGGATTTAAGATTCCAATCTATGAATAGCTGTCTAAAACTCATTCTTGTTGAGGGGCCGTCGTGGTCGTGATCGCATGCAATCAATGCAAACCAATGTATATAGCAATGTAAGGTTCGAATCCCGATCATGGCAAGGTCTACTCGATACGACATTATGTGATGAAGTTTGTCAGTGGTTTGCGGCAGGTCGGTGGTTTTCCCCGGATTCTCCGGTTTCCTCCACCAGTAAAACTGACTACCACGATATAAATGAAATATTGTTGAATGTGGCGTTAAGCAATACAAATAAAATAATTATAAATAGTCTTGTTGATGTCATATACTTATATATATATATATATATATATTTCAGTCCTCCAGGAGTCGTCAAAAGATATCATACCTACAAGTGTGATTGGGGGACTAGTTGGTGCTATTGGTATTTTGATTATCGTCATTGTTGGCCTATTGTACTCAAGGAAGTCTTGTAAATTTCTAAACACAAATCAATCAATCAATCAATCAATCAATCAATCAATCAATCAATCAATCAATCAATCAATCAATCAATCAAGGTAAATTGTTATATACAGATTGGTGTAATCGCAGTTCATGTTTGTTAACCAGTGAAATGCCATCATAAATTGTAACAGTAACAAAGGCTGGTTGAATAACTGTATAAAACCACTTGATTATAATGTTTTACAATAAATAACAAATACAAGACAGTAATTACTCTTATACTTGAGATACAGTAAAACATGTCTAACCTGAACCATGAATAAACTGATAGCATGTATAAACCGAACATTAAGTAAAGACCTAAAGTAGGAAATCTTTGTTAATTCACCGAACTCCTGACTATTCTAAGCACAAACCAGGTTTTGTATAGACAGGCTATACTGTAGTAGAATATTCTCTATTGTACATAAGACAAAATAAATGTCCATGAATATCCCAAGTGACACAGCTATTAAAATCTGGAACAAAAGTTAAGATTCAACACCCCAATTAAAAATGTTTATCTTCTCCTTCTCTACGCCCATCTGATCACAAAAATAGGTCTGTTTTTTTTTATGAAACAACAAAGACTTGCATGGATTGAAATGCACATTAAACGAGATGTCGAGCTAGCTTAGCGTGAACAGTTGGAGATCAAAATAAAGTACACACAAAGCCGTACATAACCGAATGAAACAAACCCTAATTCAAATGTACATGACAAGACAAAATATAACAATATATCCCTACTCTGACAAACATGCAAAAAACAAAACCAGAGGCCGATGGAAGTCATGATCCCGTCTTGAGACATACAGTACAGCTGCGCTGGTACAAGTTGCTAAAAGTAGATTTATCTATGTCTCTGATATACATTTATTTGATATTTTTATTTATTTTTATTAAGCTCTTGAGATTGCACTGTTTCTACGAACATTATTGAACTGCTTTCACATTGCAGAACCAATACAGATTGACACGTAAGTATATTAAGTGATTGATTGAGTTATTTTGTTAAGCGTCACCTGATTATTATCTCAGCTATTTTTACTACGAGTTAACATTTCCAAACAATAAACAGAAATATGTCATTGATGATTGTTTTTATTGTAATTATAAATATGAGCCTTAATGGATAAGATAAGAATATTATGACTTAACAGCTATTGCTAGCAATGTGGTGTTCTGTAGGGCTGTTGTATGTTTTATTTTACATTCTAAGAGTTGACATGTTAGATGTTGCGGAATTCACTATCGTCTCCCCCGAGAGGCCGAAGAATTCAGCTCTCCAAGGTGATGTCGAACAATACTGTAGAGAAAATAATTCTCAATTTTAAATGCAATTTTCCTGCCGAAGACAAACGTATTTATGTTGCATACCTCGTCATATACAATGCACTCTTAATATTTTACTGATTTCCATCCAAATTGAATCTTACAACATATCAATCTAGATGGAATGACATGAAATATATTATTTTTGTTGTTGTTACAATTCTATATTTACTCATTCTTTTAAAGACATGCAATATTTCGTTTATGATCATCAAATAAACCTTGCAGATATATGCACTATTGGTGCATTGACGGTAAATATAGAATTTGCGTGGTGAAGCTTAGAAACGGGGGAAAGACGAACTTTATATTGTATTCATACCAAAATAAAATTTGCAAAACAAAAATGTTATTTAAGTTAATAATAGAAAAAAAGATAACGGAAATCCCTTTGATACCACAATAGTAGTTCCGGTAAGGGCCGTGGCTTAATAGCTTTATAAGCAAATGTGAAAAGCGTTATTACAATGTTTGACAATGTGAAGTGTCATAATAAATGATTTTGATTGATTTGATTTTTGGTGTTTTAACGCCATTTTCTACAATATTTCAGCTATATCATGGCGATCAGTTTTAGTGGTAG
The DNA here is from genome assembly GCA_963680875.1 of Bathymodiolus brooksi. Taxonomy (NCBI): domain Eukaryota; kingdom Metazoa; phylum Mollusca; class Bivalvia; order Mytilida; family Modiolidae; genus Bathymodiolus; species Bathymodiolus brooksi. The sequence continues at coordinate 69,601,240 of OY804578.1, read as the reverse complement.
AGGAAGCCGGTGTGCTTAAAGAGAACCACCGATCATGGGCAAGCAACTGGTAAACTTTATCACTTGCGGCTGCGAGTCGAGTACACCCTTTTTGTCATTTACAAAGATGAGCGCGAACCCACGCCGTATTGGTGATTGGCTTGTATGAGTTGCTAGATTCAGCGACCTAACTCATTGAACCACCCGGGCCCCCTGTCCGCTTTGATATCCAATATTGGATTATATATATTTGGTACAAGTATAAAATTACTCGAAAATGTAGTATGGTTGTGCTTAAAAGTAGCATGTTTTTAACGATTACTCACATAACTGGACGGGATTAATCATAAAACATGTCAAATAATCACAAAAACATCATGCTCGATTTAATCGTTATATTTAAATATGTTTACAACTATTAATCATTCCAAAATGCGCTTTTTACAGAATTTAACAATTTAACTAAATATTTCTGGATTTTCCAGTTATAACCGGGACGTTTCATATTACAAATTGATTGTGATTTTCTTTCGTGTTATGGGCTTTTTGTGTCAATTTGTTGGTTTTGTGCTACAAATATTTTTCATTTTGTCAATCTTGATAACAGTTTAGATCATTATCGACAGAATGTAATCAATTAGTCGATTAATTGTTTTGGGTCTGTTTGACTTTGGCTTAGTTGGGGTGCGTTTGATTTGCATTTTCTCATATCATTTTTCATATTGATTATTGGTGTCGGTAGACTAGTTTTGTAGGTTTTCTTGCTATTTTTGATATCATAACACTTCATTCTATTGTTGTTGCACATTTTGCTTATTGATTTGTCACATGATTGTCATTATATTATACTTTTTGAAGTTAATTTTATTTCTTTTATCATTTGGTAGCTGTATTCCTGTTCATTTGTGAATGAGTTTTTGGTGATATTGTTTCATGATTACATTTTGAGGTTATTTGTCATTTTTTAGGGTTGTTTTTTTCTCCAATTTTAATGTTTTATATTTTTCTTATACCTTGTTGTTTTTCTGAGTTTTTTCTGATTGGTATTTTTGTATATTTTTTTTATTTATATATATTGCATATTTTGTTATCTTTGTCTCCATAGTGCAATACCTTGCTCATAATGAGCGACAGTAAACTTACACTTAAGACAAAATCAAAAGAGAATTGAGAAACAGAAAAACTGGAATGAGTGTAGTTGCCACAGTACTGGTCAAGCTTACGGTTTATCGAATTCTTTGGAGTAGACTTGGGAGACGCTTAGAAATGCAGCCGAAGTAAGAAATGACCTTGTTCACAATCTTCTAAAATACTATTGGAGTGCCGGTCCAAGGGTTGGATATCAATGGCGATGCTATCAAACTTTTACCAGCAAACGTAATCTGAAGTATCCATTGGAACGTAAAATGGACGACAATATCAAAGTACCAGTCACAAGTAAACCAGGAAAAGTACCTAGAACATATAACCGTTCAAAATGTGTTATTTGCATAGAAGACAAGTAATTTGCTGATAGAAAATACCGGAAACAGTTACGCCATTGTTTGACCGAAGACGGCGTTTCCTCGTTGAAGATGACTGTGCCAAATGACTGTTTTCTTGTGAAAAGATTGGAATTGGGTTATGTATTTTATATCATAAAACATACTACAAAAACTGACAAGGCTTTTTTACAAAGTTAATGAGAACATGGAAATATATCAGGTAATGAGGAATCAGTAAAATTTGAGAGCTCTTTTTATATTTTGTCTTTCGAAATTGAAACAATTGTTTAAAGCATGGAAAGTGGTAACCATGTCAGAGCATTAGTCTCGGTGTCGTCAGCTTCTTAGAGAAGAAGGCATTGAGGACTCAAATTACAAGTCTTTGTATTTGCAAAATAAAATAGAAAAACGCCTCAGAAACAAACTTTCATTTTGGCGGTCAAATGATAAGAGTTCATATATACAAATGTAGTTGTTATGCTATGACGTTCCTAAAGGGCAGATCAGTGAAGCAGCTTTAGAATCCACGAAGCAGAACAAATCTAGCGATTTCGAACACAGGCACTTGGGTCCAGGATTTAAAAAAAAAAGTTATCTAGAGTGTATGTTTAATTTTAGAGCCCCATGACATGTTTTATTACTATCTTAGGCCATATTGACATTTTCCCAAAAATGTCTATATACCATCTAACTGACATGCCAGGGGGCTCTAAAATTAAACATAGACCATAGTTAACTTACTTTGATTACATAAAAAAATCCTGGACCCAAGTGCCTGTATGAATCAATTAAAAGAAGGACCCTTTTGTGGTTTTCATGTTAGCTCTAACTTTAGTCCCCCCCCCCCCCGATCAACTGAAAGCTAATGTCTCCTACACAACTGTAAGCACAGCTTTTAGTTTATTTTATATACGTTGTATTTATTTAGATGAATTGTTTTTAGGGCCTCTATGGTAATTGATATTTGCTTTAACTTTTTTATCCTCTTTAAATATAAAATTTGTTATCGCTTTAAAACGTAACGATTTTAGTTTTCAACGTCTGAATGGTGTTGACACAACGAGATAACCTAAATGACCCAGAATGGAAATTTAAAAATAATCAATTTCGGGATAACAGATTTATGACGATTACGATCAAACCAAGCTAAGGAAGTTTGCGAAATAGGTAAGGATGGTTTTCATTACATATACATATGTTTTCTTCTAAATTTTATTCCCGACTCCCGTAAATTTTGAATACATGATCAAAACATTTGTGTAGTAGTCTGTGTGATTATAATATGCTAAATTTCCGTAAATAAAAACCATTGAAAAGAATAAGCCGAGAACATTACTAATCATCTCACGGACCACTCCTTACAAACACATAATTTTATAAACGTATATATCAAATTTGGAATAACCTTTATCAGGTACGCTCAATATCGACATATTGGAAAGCCAAAATAGTTAAAAGTGTTTGACAGCAATACAGCAAAGGGCCTAATCAGGATAGCCAAACTCGGCTAAGGTCGCCTATGTCTGAGGGAGGAATACCTTAGTTTTGATAAAAAATACATTATTTAGGAACTGTAAATTTCAATAATAAATATATCTAATGAATCATGTCAGTGTCGAAACACTGACTACTGGGCGGATGATACCCTCGGGGACTAATAGTCCACCAACAGTGGTATCGACTCAGCGATCGTAATAGCTGTCCCAAACCGGACATAGAATATATCATAGTCTTTTTCGTGTTTTTAATGATCTGAGATGAGAGGTGGTTGTTTGTTCTGTTGCTATTGGTGGATTTATAGATCATTGTTTAAACTTTCTGTTAATAACACGCATGTTGATAAATATTAATATAATGTAATAAAATAATCGGACATGATCATAGCAATGAATTACTTGTAATAAGTATCAAGTGTATGCGTTGGTCCTACATGCATGTTTATTTCAGACAAAGCTGAGTAGCATGAACAGAAATTGACGAAACATCGAATACTTTCAGTACTCTAGTTCTGTACACAAAACCTAGCATTGCATGTTCTACTTCAGCGTTGTTATTCAAGGGTTCGAAAGTCAATAAAAATAAATAAAAATATGAAAGAAAACCTTGATAGTAAACATGAGCGCGAATTTTATTTTATGGATCTAGTAACTCCTGCTATTAAAAAAAAATGTTAATTGCGAGAAAAGAACAAACACTGGATTTGACATATATATTATTCTCGTTTTTTTTATCAATATAATCCTGAATAGTTAAATACATAATGTAGTACACTAATATACTCCTGCTATGAACAAAAATTAATTGCGAGAAAAGAACAAACACTGGATTTTGTTCCTGTATTTAAATACTGTTATAGTGACAGCCGGAGCCTTTGAACCGTAATGAGAGTGGGAGGTTTGGCGCTTTAAAATCTGATTCAACCCACCATTTCTTTAGAAATGCCTGTACCAAGTCAGGGTCATTACGGTTTTCACAGTTTTCTGGTTGTTGATTGATTTTGTCTATTTATATAATTATGAGTTTTGACTTTCCCTTTGTAAGATTGTTCGGAGTTCGGTAATTTTGTTATTACCCTTATTTGACATATATATTATTCTCGGTTTTTTTTATCAGTATAATCTTGAATAGTTAAATACATAATGTAGTACACTAATATATGATAAATATCTCACTATTGAAACAATTACATAACGGATCAAGTTCTATGTTTATCTATATATTTATTTATTTACGCAGTGTAAATTGAATGGACACTTATTTTTAGTCTAATTTCTTAATCACTTCAATTACGAATAGACAGTTTATAAAGACTGGTGGTCAACAAAACGAACAACGATCTATCACCTTAATACATTTCTCTGACGCCACACATTAACTGATAGGAATGCTTGACTTTGTTTTTGTCTGCTATTTTGCGGTACCCTGAAAGAGGCGCATGTTGTACTATTTCCGCATATGTTAGCTGAGTACACTACTTGCATAGATATTCTGCATATATTTATCCTTCGATATGTGCCCCAAGCAAAATGCGGTCCACAGGGGTATCCAGCACAAAAATGTTTTTCTGGGTCTAGCTGATGGACTATGCACACATAGTCACTGATTTGTAATTTCAATTATTCATTTCTCTTCATCACGATTCAAACTTTATTCTCATCAATAAAACCACGAAATCTACTACATAAGTATAAAACATTAATCTATGTATATTATCTGCTAGCTAACGATTTAACGATCGCCCACCTTTCACCGTGTTTGACCCTTTTTTCAATATTTGTTTACTTTGAGTAAATAATAAAGTGCTCTCCCTTGTTAGTAACTAACGTACAGACAGAAATTACCTCCCCTTGAACAAATTCAAATACATTTTTGTACAGGTATTTATCTCTGTGGTAGTAGTATTTGTAATATGCTTATTAAATACATTGTATTTTTATTATGAAATACATTTAAAATACTGCCAAGACACGGATGTATATCGATAAATCGACTATTTACTTCAGCAACATGGAAAACAATTTCTCCGCGGGAAAACGCTCGATGGAATGTAAACAAATCAAAGCTTAGTGAGAAATAAAATCAAACACCAGAAAAAGTACAAGATAGGGAAATCTCCGACACCCTTGGCTAAGATTTCAATCGTTCTCTAACTCGACAAGCCTCGTAAGAGAACGATTGCAATATTGCCCTCGGTGTCGGATATTTCCCTATCTTGTACTCCCCCAGTGTTATATTCTATATGTCTCACCCCTTGGATAAAATAGTCCGTTAACTTAGATGAAGCATATTGTTCTATCTTACCCAGGCTCCTGGGTTAGACAAGCAACACGCGCCTTTTCCCGCACAATTGATTTTCATTGTTGAAGTAAATTGTCGATTTATCGATGTATACATCCGTGTCTTGACAATATTTTAAATGTATGTCATAATATAATCAGTCGGGAAGCCACGCACAGATTCCGTACCTCCAACAATGCAAAGTCAAATCCCGAAATCAAGGGACGTAACTCTATTTTTTTAGACATGACGCTTTACAAGTGAGCGGCCATGCATTGTTTACGTCGACACCCCATGTGTTTTTACTGAATATCTTCATAAATACAACTGAAAGAAGTATTCATTTTTATTGAATCCATTTTTTAAATAAAATTGTAACGTGACTGACGCGTGAATACGTGTATTTATGATATCGTTTGCTTGAAATCAACGTTGGAACTCGGGATACCGCTGCTGATGAAATGTTGTAAAAAAAATGGCGCTAAATATAGACTCTTTAACTAAGTGGAACAATTGCATCCCATTGGCTGTTTATTAATAAATTTGGTAAAAATAGCTAGAATCACGTATTAGAGTATGGATTATTTGCATATTTCCCCATCATTCGTCACTAGAATTCCATATTTGGATGTAAACAAGAAGCACTATATTTCGAGATTCTAACCAAATATTTCTGGGTTTTTTTCATAGATTGATCGATCTATTAGGATGAAAATGTGACTGTTTCTGTTTAAACACGAAAGAACCACTTGACCAATCATAGTCACACATATATAGAGTCATTTTATTCCATTTTTAACAACAAATCTTTCATTTTCGTTGACTCGTTCCATGGCATTTATGGACATGTCAAAATATTGACATAATAAATAAATACATTTTAGAAATAAAAAGGTCTGCATTATAATGTATGATCTTGTCATGCAGAGAATGGTGAAAGATTATGTTAAATTCACTCTAGATTAACATGGCATAGCATAAGGCTACATGTTTAGTTCATGTCAAGCATTTACACCCTCCCCCCCTTTTTTCCATTTTCAGTCTGTTTTCCTGAAATACTTATTGATGTGTGTATATGCTACTTTTCAGTGCCAATGGTATTGACAACCTCCAGTTTTAGTTAGTTTTAGATCATTGTAGGTAGATATATATATACAGACTGGACATGGGATGTTTATTTTTTTTAACAAGAGTCTGAAGATACCAAAGGGGCAAAGTTACTGATTCTATTAAATAAAATGGATGTTTATTTTCTGTTAGTTTCAGATTCTATGAGTATAAATGCAAAGTTTCCTGTGATGTTTATTGGTTGAATATTTGAATAAATAAAAAGAAGAATATATGATAAGTCTTATATATATATTCATACAGGTTTGAAAATCAATATATATATATATATATGTTTTTTTTCTTCTAAAATATCCATGAAGTAAAAAAAATGGACCAGCATTCCAATTATTTTTTTAAAGTACATCATCAAACAAATGCCATGAGTTTTCAAGACACCTTGTGTCATAAATTATAATAAAGTCATTCAGAAAAGAACTTTTTGATTGTGTAATTTGTGAAACTTCATCTGAAAGTCAAAAGGTTTATTTCAATTTCAATTGAAAACCAGGACTTGTCTTAAACATTTCAAGAATGAATTAAATTTCTGTAAAGAATTTGGCTCAGAAGATAAATTATATTGTGGTACATATTGTTATAACAGTTGTAACACATTTTCTAGGTCAGAAAGTGGAGCTGAAACAAGATCTCAAACTTTTCAATTTCTTATAGATATATTGAACCAGAACCAAGATGTTGAACAAGTTTCTACAGACATTTAGACCTGTATACACTCCAACATGTTGTTGAATTTGTTATTCATGCTTTTTTTAGATGAAAAGGTACTTATGTTGCCTGTTGTTTATGAGAAATATAATTATCTTTTATTTATGAATATTAATGCCGAAATTTATAAATTTTCTTTTACAGAAAAGAATTTTTCAAAATGTGCCCATTTATTAACTTTTTTCCAGTCATTGGAACAAATAAAATAATTTTTTTAACTTCAATTTTAAACAATATTAACCAATACTTGGTTATTTTGCCAACAGAAAACATATTCATTCTATTCTAGTCATTTAATTTACTTAGTGAAATTTGGAATTCTGGTTTGTCCTTTCATGTGAATGCAAGTATTCTGTATGTGTCTTAAAATTATGTGAATGGTAGTCATTCAATATGCTCTTTTATGTGAATGCTAGTTATTCTGTATGTGTCTTTTATGTGAATGCTAGTCATTTTGTGTCTGTCTTTTATGTGAATGCTATAGTCATTCTGTTTGTGAATGTCATGGTGGAAAAAATATTGCAATCTAAGTATCCATATTTGTAAATGCTGGTAATTTTGTGAATGTCCTGGAAAAAGAATTATTGCAAACTAAGTACCCATATTTGTAAATGTTGGTCATTTTGTGAATGTCCTGGAGAAAGAATTATTGCAACCTAAGTACTCATATTTGTAAATGCTGGTCATTTTGTGAATGTCAAGGGGAAAGAATTGTTACAACTTGACCACCCATATATGTTATAAAAGCTAGTTTGTAGTTGTGTCAAACACATGAATATTCCAAATACATTGATATTTACATTGTGAGATAAACATGAAACTTGGTAGCTTTCATTCAGATAATAAAATTTCCTAATTTCAAGAAAAACATTTGCTTACACTGATTTTTTTTTAAATTTGCCTTGATATAATAGGAAGGGTTAAGATATCCGAATACAATTTTTTATGCCCCTTTTTGTCTCAAGGTTTCACTTTTTTTTTTAGATTTATAAAAAATTATTAATTTTTTTACATGTTTTTTTTTTATAATATTTTCATATTTTTTCAATTCGCTTAATTTTTGTTTACATGCTTTTATTTTTTCCACACATTTATTTCTTTCTATTTATCTTGTACCTGTTGTATTGAAATTAAGTCTAGTACCATAGATGATTTTTTTTTTTAATTTAAAGTGATAATATATAGTAATTCCCCAGTCTAAATTACAAAATGCACAATGTCTAAAACAATATTGCAATACAAATAATTCAATTAAACTGAAAAATACGGTATTAATACAAAAAAATTAACAAAAGACATAGACACCCCTTTCCCCAATGAAATATACTCTTTCGGATGTACGCTTAGGTGTCGTTTATTGTTGATGTTAAGAAACACCACCGATGTGTTCCGAAAGACAATGAATATCGATGTTTGGCAAATGGTCGATCCGATCAAGGTGGGTGCAGGGCTAAGTGGAACAATTGCATCCCACAAGACATTGACACTAGTTGTCGGTATGACAATGATCCTAGATGATTTCCTCAGGCAATGTATGTTACAGAAAGCCATCATATTGTTTTAATTAAATTTTCTCTTTTAAATAGAACCACCTTGATATTTGTTTTGAAATTGAGTCCACTTCAAGTAGCAAAATTCGATGTTTGTACACAATATAAATAAAAACTGAAGTGATACAATAAATTTCTATTTATCCATAGACATCTTCCGTATATTTTAATTGATTTCAAGCATAAATATTTATTGTAAACCGACGTATTTTAATCGAAGGGTTGAACGTCATTTTTCATCAAAAATGAAGCGAAAGTCACGTGACTGGGACTTGACTTTGGAGCTCTCCTGTCACGCTGGCTGTCCTACTGAATATATAGACAGTAACTTTAAATGCTACCACAACAGTGATACATACTTTTATAAAAAGTTATCTGACGTTGGTCAAAGGGAGGTATTTATTTTAATTTACGTTAGATACAATACAACAAAGGGGAGCACTCTATATTTTCTCAATGTAAACAAACATTGAAGCGATAGATAGGGATGAGAAAAAGAGTCAAACATCATGAAAGGTGCAAGATTGTTAAATCTGAGACACCATTGGGTAAGATTTTAAAATCGTATTCGACTCGGTCAAGCCTCGTCCGATACGATTTATACCTTACCCTCGGGTGTCGCATATTTTATTATCTTGCATCTCTCCCGGTGCTAGACCCTACATGTCTTATCTTTTATTATATGTGAAAAAACAAAAAGATGGACGATGCATTGGTGCTACGGCTTGAAAATAAGAGAGCAATTCACCGTTAGCGCATTTTCTCTGACCGTATGCCAAACCTTATTACACATATTGATAAATGATAACATGTTTATTGAAATAACAGACATATCGAAAATCCAAGACATTCGGTCAGACATTTAGAAAATCTGTCTGACCGAAAGAAAATTTGTCTGACGGAATAAAAACCTAAAATCCCATCACATATTCTACATCGCCATTAAAAACTCATTTATGTTTGCTTGAATAATATGCTATTGTCGGTTTTAATAGCTGCATGTAGTTCATGTTATTTGCTATATGTATATGTGTGCCGACTTTAAATATATACGTACTTACTTATTTACTTAGTTATTTATTTGTTTAACATGTTTACTTCAAGAATACATTTTTTGGTGTTCAGTTATCTCGTGACATTCTCAATTTCTCAAGCTCATCCTGGAAATCATAGAATTCATCTTCATAATCATTATCAGCATCAATGTCTTTATCACACAGGAAATTAATTGCTATTTCTGTGTGTGTAATAGGTGAAAGTGGGGACGGTCCACACTGCACACTAGTGTCAACATTATGACCAATTTCAATGTCGGAATCATTATGAATAATGTCCTAATCATCATTAATAAACACAGTTTCTTGTACAGATTCAATGATATCTGTCTGAGTGTCAAACATAATGTTTGCTGGGGTTGACTTCTCTATTGGTACTCTCTCATAAGTTGTTCTTCTGCATCTCAAAGTTTCTCCATGATCACTAACAACCAATGCTCTTAAGCTTGAGGAACCGCTTATGAAGGGGATACTGAATTTGTCACTTCAAATTCAATGCATTTAGTGCATGTCATCACGTTTTTTCCTTGTTAAAATCTAACCAAGGTCGGTCTGTTTGCCATTTTGAGTAAAATTTCCTGTCAGGACGATTGTTTTCATACACCTGTTTCTTTTTTCTGTTTTCTGGCTGTCATCGTCAATTACAATTGGTTTCCTTTTTTTCCCCCGGGGTCACCCCAGGATAGAATCTCAACAGCGACATTTTGAGGAATCGGTCTATGAAAGGACTTGACCAATCAAACACCTTCTCTCAAATCGTGAATATTTCGTACCTAACCGTACTTGCGAACATGGGGAGAATTCCTGTTTTTTTAAATGAAAATACGAATACGGGATTTTATTGTAGACGTCGACTCCGCTTACACAAGTTTTGCATGAACAGCCGCTATTGGACTGGAAGTATCTGGATCCAATGATATTGTTCTGATATTGCTTTTATATTTGTAATATAATTTATTAATTTCTGGGAACTTCGATAATCATCGGACACTGGTAATACAGGATATTTTTTCTTTTTCATGGTTGATCGATGATAAACACATCCTAATTTGGGTGATCTCAGAAAAATCGGGATACATTTTCATCAGTAAAAGAATAAAGCTTTCCTTTAATTTTACTTTCATAAGTTTCAAGTTTTACTACATGGACAAATAGTGTAAATCATAGAATATCATATAATTTACTCTAAATTTGTCAAAATAGTTATAGATATATTTACGAAATCGTTACTAAATCAAACTCATTAATAATGTTTAATACAAAACATATAAAACATATATTCCATTTTACTGTAAAGTTTTATTAAAAATCTTTAATGATTCGACAACAAGCAGATTAATGTTATTAGTATTTGTTCCTGAAAGATGACCTGAATTTGAATAAAGATGGCATATTACATAAACAAAGCTCATTGTCAGAACTATCTTAAACTATTTTAGCATTTTTCAGTAGAATTAAGAAAATTGCGATTTTAATGGCTAATCATACAAAACTTTCAGTTGTATACAGAGCCACTATATTTTTGCTAATACGTAGAACCACTTAGAAACTATATATCAGGAGCTAATATTAAAATTAATAAAAACAACTTGCATTTAATTGGTAAGTAATATTCATTTATTAGTAAAGAATCAGCGTTGTTTTATGTAGAATGGGATTAATTGGGGGACGGGTAGGTTTGAAAAACGGACGTTAAAGAAGCACACTGAAACACAACCGATAAAATGAATTGTCCAGCATGGATAATATATATGAATAGGTTTTATTCAAACTTCAGATGCACTCTCTTTAAAAAACACTTCTACCAAAAGTGACCAAGCGTGGATGATGACGAAAACTCCCATGTAATGACAATTATTATAGATCATTATAATTTACATGCATTAGAAATGTTAATCTAAACGAAAATCATACCCGTTCATATTTTGTGCAGTTATTGGTGAATAATTCATGTATTAGATAAACATTCAATATAAACATACAAACACAGTCATATACCAATGTTCACATTATCGGATTTGATTACACACGAATGTTAATGCCAACTGGTTTATTGTTTCAATACTAATTTTACAAAACGTTTGAAATATGCATTATAACTGGAAGATGGTGTATGGTGTATGGTATTTAACGACCCATTCAACAAAATATCAGTTATATCATGGCGGTCAATTTTACTCGTGAATGAAACTGGAGTACCCGGAGAAAACCACCGACCTGTCGCAAGTTACCGAGAAACATTATCACATAATGTTGTATTGAGTACATCTAAGGAAATTGTTTACAGTAAGATTACAATTTGTCGTAAGATAATCTGTGTGAAAATGACTTAATAATTGTCGTACGATAATCTTAAGAGTAAAAGTTACGACCATGCTTACGATTTTTTGTGAAAAGGGCTACTGACAACAATTGTTTGTCAGAGAGTCATTCGTGTTACTTCGGACAGACGCAAACGTTCGGACTATTTATTACACGTCTCATTAACATACAGTGTATGGATATATGCCTTTGGCTTTTGCTTTGTTGCATGCCGTTCTTCCTTCACTATAGGAAAGCCATCTAATATAGAAATTCCCTGTTGCTAAAGATAGTTTCGAAATCATTCTAGAATGTTCGATTCAAATGGATTGAAAATCACATGTATTAACAAAAAAATGTGAATAAGACTTTTAGGTTCGAAGCCCACAAATGTTCAATGACCCAATCAAAAGACAAGTCGCTCTGAATAGAACCATTATCCTTTGAACCAGCAATGACCCGCCTAATGGATTTTGTTGTCTCTATGTTTTGTATTTGTCCAGGTAGAATTAATACAAATGCACAGAATAAAATATAATAAAAAAATATAAAATATAACATAGAATAAGTACTAAAACAGTTGATATTTGAAACAGCAATGAAGTTGTTTTATGATTTAAAGTCAGAGCTAGAAATTAACACTAGAACGCAGGCAAATTGCTTGTTGAGCTTTTGAATTGCCTTTATTTTGCTAGAACTTTGTAAGAAAAAACATGCATTCAGAAATATGAAACAAATTCTAACATGTAAACTTGTACTTTTGTTTGATCAGAAATATAATGTCTTGTAATTGATGTTAGGGACATGCACAAGTATCTATATTGACCCTATGCAAAGCCAAGAAAGATCTGAAAAACCATCCAGTTTCCTGATTTCTAAAATAAATTTGGTAATAGATTTTCCAGAATAGTATCCAGTCGTCAAAAAAATGTCAGAACGAAATGTTCATAATGAGCATGATATTAAACAAAAAAAAAGTATGTCGAGTTTCTGGTAGAAATATTTTTTGACTGATAAAATATCGCTCTGTTTGACAATATTTCGTTTGTCTGAGCCTGGGAGTTTCATTACCACCAATCTGAGCTCATGGATGTGGAAATCCTAGTACAACAAAACAACAGTTACCAAAGGTTTACTGTTTCATTCGTAGTTTTAAAACTTTCATTTTCCTACATAATTGTTATTAAGTTTATGTCTCTCGTCTTGAAATAAGGGCCCGGGTGGCTCAATAAGTTAGGTCGTTGGATTATCTAGCAACTCATACAAGCCTATCACCAATACGCGTGGCTTCGCGCCCGTCTTTGTAAATTACAAAAGGGTGCACTCGACTCGCAGCGCAAGTGATAAATTTACCAGTTGCTTGCCTATGGTCGGTGGTTCTCTCCTGGTACTCCGGCTTCTTCCACCACTAAAACTGGTCGCCATGATATAGCTGAAATATTGCTAATAGTGGCGTTAAACACCAAACACGTAAAATCGATCAATCGTCTTGAAATAAAAAAAAATGTTACTAAATCCCTTTTGAAATAGATCACAACACTGACAATTTGAAATATTTGATTGAACTGAATTTGTCCCTCTGTCTAAAGTTCAAATAACTACAGCTCATACTGTTTTAATAAAAAAGTAGACAACCCACCTTGAAAAAATTGTACATTCTGTCAAGGAATTTTAAAAACATTTCAACATGTTCAATAGACTAACATATAATTTTCACAATGCAATATTACCAGAGAGAGGGACTTTGTGACTCAGTTCAATCTTTACTGTTTTAAGTATTATATATACCATGGATCTTACGACTTAACTTATTTAAGCCAACGAATCTGAAGGCTGGGTTGTTTTAAATAAGTTCATGAGTAAGATCCATGGTATATATGGTTTGTAACTGAAATCAATAGTGGGTGCTTTCGTCGAGGTCCGCAAAATCATGGAATAACATCAATATCTTCATATTAGGCCATGGTTTGTAAATGTTCACTATTTTTAAGTTGATTACTGAACAAAAACATCAAACGAAAAATGCATATTTATGTTACAATTATTTTATTATAACATACTTATAATAATATGAAGCATACATTTTGTGTTAAGTTTCGTTGCTAGTTGGATCAGTATGGTTGCTAGTTATTTTTTTTTATTTTTTGCAACTAGCAAAGTGTTGCATGTGATGAACAAAAGTTAATTTCTAGCCCTGAAAGTGCAAACAATTGTAATTTTGAAGTACCGAGTAATATAATATTCCAAATGCAAACCAATAAAAACAGCTTAAATGGATAAAACTGCATTCCAAATATGTCATACCTGAATCTACATGTTGTAATTCTACCAATAACAACTCATGGATTAAATTTGATGTCGTGAAGGTCCTATATGCAAAGCATTTTGTGGTGATAACAGAATGGCGTTCTCTGCCGAACTTCTTTGTCATGACGTCATTTCATTGGAATCCGGCGAAAAACACATCAATGTTGGTAACGTAAAGACATAGTATCAATATTTCCGGCAACTCTAATGTCCATATTTGTTAAAGGCGTTGTCGGATTGCACAGTGACACTGAAAGTGATTAAACAGTATTTCGACATTGGTGAACGAACGGCAACAAATAACGTGACGTCATTCAGAAAATGTAGTCTTCCTGAGAGTATTGCCAAAAAAGTTGTAAAAATTAATTCGACCCTTGATATTTGTTTAAAATTTGTCTTTTTTTATTGAAAAGACTGTGTATCGGGTCTAGCCTGTTGCATGAACTAACCGCATCACAACTCGTCGCTATCGCGACTCGTAGTTATACTCGTTCACACAACAGGCTCCACCTGATACATAGTTTTCTACCAACACACTATACAAGTAATGGGTATTTATCACCATGATACATGTATATCGCGGTAGCTGAAAAAATTGTCATTTGGCGTTAAAAATCAATCACTTGTTGGCTCAAATATAATACTGTTATTTCTATTCACAAAATAGTAAACCGTGAAATATTGCAGTTGATTGTAGCATATAAACGTCATAGAAAACCGTAACGTTATTTGAAAATGCTTAGTTGAACATTTCTTGGCAACATATATGTTAAATTTTGGATAAAATTTAGCAAAACATTATTTTAAAGATGAGGTGATGTCTTTATTTTCTATCATTATAGTTATTTGTCTCCGAAGTCCAGTGCATGTTGCGAAAAGAGGAACTAGCTGTGTGTATAAACAACAGGACAAAGGGTCAGTCAGTCTATCGCTAGACTTAAATTACCAGTAGACATAGTTAAAACGCAAACAAGTTTTAATAATTTATTTTAAAAAACATAACATTTTCAAAAAGGTTCCAAATAAAAAAAATACTGGCAGTTTACAAAGTTCAAATATTTAAAGTATAAGTTAATTTGCAATTTTAAGAGTAGTACAAAATCAAATAAGGATTCCAAATACATTAAAATGCCAAAGATAACCCAAATTTTTGATCAGTATTTCTGTCCATCATAGTGGCTGACTGATCGACAGTCCTTGTAGGCCATCTACTTCTACAGGGTGATCAAAAATGCTTCCTGAATACTGACTCCTAAAATACAATTTCTGCTCTATTTATACCAAAATTAAAAAAATACTCATATTAACATATCATGTAAGAAATACTCTAATTAACACATTAAAGTATAATTAACTTATTAACATCGGTAAGATCTAAATAATTTCAATGCAAAAAACTTAATTTATAATTAAGAAAACTTTAAATAATAGTAAGTAATGATTAAAAAGTTAAATTGATTAGAAAATGACGATATGAAATGTGCTCCTAATGGTGTCAAAAAATTAACAATTTAATAAATAGTTTTCTTAGTTCACCTTGCCAAAGGCATTGTGAGCTTTCGCCATGACTTGGCGTCTGTCGTTCGTCAAATTTTAAAATGTTAAACCCCTCAACCAAATGAACTGAAACTTGGTAAAAAGGTTCTGCGGAAGGTCCTCTTTGAAGATTGCACATCTTGTCCCAATCCATTAACAAACATGACCGCCACAGGCAATTATTGTTTCTGATTGGCCGATTTTTAACGAGTTGCGACGAAGTCGAACTCGGCTTATAATATGATGAATGCTTTTTGGGGCGTCCGGGCTGTTTTTACTATTAAATTTGATAGTCTATTGTATTTCATGGTATTCTAAGTTTACTTTTATTGAACTTTGTGCAAGACAGTCCAGAATATTATGGATATTTGAACAAAAAAATGTCTATTTAAAAATATGAAAAATACAACATGAACAAAAAATTGCTATATTATAATTGAGTGATTTACATTTATCATTTATTTCTCTTTCTTTAGTTCAGAAAGACATGCTTGCTGCTATACTGATATGTGCTTTTATGGTAAAAATTGCAGGAACACGGAGTAAGTTGAATGGCTCATACCTCAATATTAACAGAAAATGCCTCAGTAGTGTAAATGTTATTGTGATCATATCAATTGTGGTTGTTGATATGGTTTGGGTCAAACCAAAGATTATAAAATTGATATAAAATTGATACTTGCTGCTTCTCCCCTAATTATAAGCACATGACATTCAAAAGTAAGCACAAGCACTGGCTGGATTTAAGTCTGAATAATGCGTACAGACAATGACCAAAACTGTTCTGACATTTCCAAATTTCCCTAGTTATTTCATATTAAGGTACAATTTTTTAACAGCCTATCCTGAAGTCAGTTTATGTTCGATTTGGAGAAAAGTGTTTACTTCATAGTAGTTATTTTTAAAAAGGGTAAAATCATCTCTGAACTTTACACCCATCTTGGTAAAAAAAATGTTACTAGGAGTTTTATTAATCATAAGCTTTATTTCATTATCTTCAAAATTTGCATATAACAAACATTATGATTTGTGTAGCTTGCATATTTTTAAGGCACTCTAAATTGATAATACTACGAGCTACTGTTTTTAGCTCATATGGGCAAACAGACAAGTGAGCTTTTGCCATCACTTGGCATCCGTTGTGTGTTGTAAACTTTCACATTAAAATCTTCCCAAAGCACATTTCATAGAGGACACCCTCTGCATAGTATACTCTCATATATTATATTAATTACTCCATGCAATATACTGCAGACAACTTGTGTGGAATCAACTGACTTTTTTTATCTGGCTTTTGGTGTGTTAATTATGCTCTGTTCGCGAAAAACAAATAAAGTCTAGTGTACATTTATTATCAAAATAAGTTTGTCAAATATCATCAAATAAGGATAGAAACTATTTATTGAAGACATTTCTGAATTTTCATATGAAGAGTATGAATGTTACCTAAATAGCTGTGATTTGTATACTCTTGACGACTGTACAGAGAGAACATCATCCTATGATCTATTTTCTAGCATGACATGGAGTGAGACCCCTTAAAACCTTTACCTACCACATTTAAACGTTGAAGGCGTTTTGTTTCTCAAATTAATGCACATTGGGAACGATTTACAACTTACATTATGACAACTCTGAATCAATGCACAATTACAATCAGAGTCAACATTATATGCTATGTATTATGGACACTCAAATGTAAAGAAAAGGAGAAATAAACTGTTTGATAATAAAGTTACAAAGCAGTTAAGGAAGAGCACTTTGTTTCAGTGATGTAAGTAAATACAACTATGATTACTCTATATGTCTAATTGCGTACAAGTGAATTTGTGTATTTTCAGCTGTAACTGCTACCTTAGGAACAACACAATCATGTGTTATGATTGGTGATGATGTGAAACTGCTTTGTACAGTTTCTGCTGGTTGCTGTAGTTCATCTACACGGGTATGGGAAAAGGGTTTTGCAACACCTCTCTTAGTTGATGGTGTATCAACAGATTCATCAAAATATGTGGAAGATTATGATGGAGGTACCACTGGGTTTAACCTGATCATCAACAATGTGCAGAAATCTGATTTTGGAACTAATTACAAGTGTGTGTATGGTTTAACAGAGAGTAACCTATTATATCTGAATGATATATTGTGTAAGTGTAAAACGATTACTCTGTTGTACTTAATTGCTAAGAAAAATTTGATATTAACATTTTTTTACAGAGAGATAGGAAGAAAATAAATATAGCACAATGAGAGTATGTGAACTGATAAAACATGTTATCTGAGAAAAAAAACAAAAACGAAAACAAAAACACACAATGATATGCATGTTCCCATGTTATTGCACCTCACTATAAAAGTGCAGGATTAAAAAATATAAAAATAAACATAAACAAGTTTCATTTGACCCACGAATTATAATATTTTAAATGTAACAATACATTGAAATGAAAAATGATGTAAATAATATATGGTGTCAAATGTAGAGCTTCTAAATTTTCAAGATAAGTTTTGTGTCACTTGTGTGTTCGAGACAACACATGTAGGGAAATGTTCATTGCCTTTTGCTGTTCTCACATTTTCCTTAAAAACAACTTGATAGAAAATAGCCCAACATACAATTCACATGACATGGAGTTGTGTACATTATATTTTACTTTTTGATTATATAAATCTTTAGGGTTTTCCATGCAACAAATCAACCATTTTCCATATTGTTCAGAAGAGGTGCACATTTCCAATACACTCCTCCTCCTAGATCCTTCAGTAGAAACCGAACAAACATACATATATTCGTCAACAAAAAATGTAGTTGTGCACCTGCAATTTTATTTTTTTATCATGTTAATTTTTTGGTGTTTCCCTTTGTAAATTTGTAAAACAAAGCAAGGATTAGCAGTGTTGTTCAATGGTTAGCACACAGCCAAAGGAGGACAAGACCTTGAGATCAGTTTATAAATTTTGGTTTAATCTTTCCATTTTTGATTTTAGAAAGGTATTTTGATATTGTGTCTGTATTTGTGACATAAAATGGATAATCATGATTAGATTAAAGTATGGTTTTAGGGAAAGCGTATATCAAGCATACATAAACATTCTTTTTTTCTCAACTTAGTGATAATTTTAATTCAATATTATTAGGCAAATGGGAAATGTGTTATTACGACAATCTGAAGTGTTATTATGACACTGTCATAATAAAGCAACAGCTTATTTCAACCCATGTGTTATGACTGAAAATAACCCAATTGTAGGATACATATAATTATGTTGCAGGTGACCTCTTTAATAGATTACCAGTCATCAGGAAATAAAGACAAACCAAATGTGCATGAACATTTAAAAAAACCAAACAAGGTATTGGATTAAAGTTTAAACGAAAACAAATATTCCTTATTTTTGTTTGTTTGTTATTTTAATTTAAGAAAAAACGTCATAAGGTACGCTCAGTCAAAATATAACAAGGGCAACGCAAAGCCTGACGTATCCCCTCGTCTACAAATTTGACCTGGCTACCTTGACCTTTGACCTTGAAACTCGAAAGGGTACCAGATTCTCTTAAGCACTAAGTATGTACCAAAACCGTATTTCATGTAGAAAAAGTCAAGTGGTAAATTTCTATGTTTGAATGCGCATAACTGCACATTAGAATCTAAGAATGTACAGGTGCAGTTTTGGGCATAACTCTAGAAAAACTCAATGGACGAGGATATGGTACTAATGTGCCCATCTTCATATTAGGATCTTGCAACATACTAAGTTTTATAAACATCTGATTAAGCATGTGGGAGGAATTGTGATGACAAAGTGCACGGTGACTTGTATCAAATTTCCAAGTCCAAATGGGCATAACTCTAGAAAAACTCAATGGACCAGGATATACTACTAATGTGCACATCTTCATATTAGGTTCTCGCAATATACTAAGTTTCACAAACATCTCATTAAGCATGTGAGAGGAGTTGTGATGACAAAGCGCATGGTGAATTGTCTCAAAATTTATCAGTCCAAAGAAGCATAACAGGGGTAAACCTCAATGGACTGGCATGGAATACCCTACTAATGTGCACATCTTCATATTAGGATCTTGCAATGCTCAAAGTGTCACGAACTTCTGATTAATCATGTAGGAGAATTTACGATGACAAAGTGTATAATGAATTGTCTCAAAATTTCTAAGTCCAAAGAGGCATAACAGGGGTAAAACTAAATGGACAATGTAATCCTTTACACTACAAAGTTCACACATCATGATCTTAAATTCCTCAAAGTTAGGTGGAAATCAAACAAAAGATGTGGACATCAGTTCGGACAGACCGACGAACAGAAAGAAAATTGACACGATGACCTTGATAATCAATAGGGTTCCGTAATCTTTTAAGGACTAAGTATGTACCAAGTTTGGTTAAAATCCATTGAAAGATGTTGATTCTAGAGTGTTCACAAGGATGTTACGGAAGGACGGAAAGACGGGCGTTAGCGTTTCTATATCCCCTCGCAACTTCGTTGGCGAGGGGATAGTAAAGCCAAAATAATAGCCAAAGTCAGTTAAGGTCATCTATGCCTGAGGGAAAGCAACCTTAGTTTTGTAAATAACAACATTATTTAGAAACTATTAATGCATGCTTATATATAATGTTCATGATCTAAATATATGTTCTGATATATAATGCTGCTCTAATATTTCACCAATCATGATCATTTTTAACACAGCGATTATCTAAAATTATATCAATATCTGGTAGCTACATGTTCATTTTTTGTAAATTTAGATGTGGTGGTCACCGATTACTAGTAGAGACGGGAAGATGACACAATGTGTTGAGAGCTGACAGATTGTGTCAGTTTTGCGACTCTGCTGATAGCGATGACGAGTTCCATTATATAATGTCATGTAATTATTTAAAACAAGAAAGGGCAAATATTTACCGAGTTAGTATTGTAATAATGTCAATATCATCAAATCTAAGGAGTTATGTTCTTCATGTAATGTTATTGTATTAGAAAAACTATGTAAATGTATAAAGATTGTAAATATGAAAGTCTCACCTCCTGGTTAATGTAACTGTAATTTTTCCACACATGCACACAATCTAATATGTTGTATATTATTATGTACTTCTCTGTAACTATATGTATTTGGCTTGTGAGAATAAAATTCACTCTTTCATTCATAAAATATAAAAAAAACACATACATGATGTCTAAGCTAGTTTTATGTTGTCATACTAAATCTAAAGCATGTTTTGTTAGAGATGTGTTGTCGTGATAAACAGATTTATTTATTTATTTCTTTATTGCATAATTTATAAGTTCTCTCATATCCACATGCTTATATTATTCATTCAGAACACAGTAAAGCTGTCCAGAACATTTGAATGTTTTCATGTACCACGATGCTTTATAAATTCTTGAAATCACTCAAACATGACCACCATATTTTGTATACGAGGAATTCTATCACTGCATTGTTAATATAACTAGTGAACGACGTCATATAGAAATAGAACACATATGTTTTAATGCCAACATTGATATCACAAACCTTTTATCTTTTTAGATACAAAAGAAGAAGAATTAACAAACATTTAAATATGATTAAATATGTTTAATTTAATTAATTGTGATGAATATTGTCGTTGTGCAATACACCTTTCAACGATGTCAGTTAAACCATGGCGACCATTATTATTGGTTCTGGAAAGCTGAGTATCAAGTCAAAATAACCGATAAGACATACCCATTACATATATAGTGTGGTGGTACAAGACTATGCATCAGGGCAAGCCTGTTGTGTGAACCAGTATCAATACGAGTCGCAGTTAATTCACACAACAGGCAAGACCTGATACATAGTCTTGTGCCAACACACTATGTATGTAATAAGTTTATCTAACATTTCAATAAAAGCAAATGTTAAACAAATAACAAGGCTCGAATTATTATTTACAATACTCTGAGGAAGACTACATTGTGTGAATGACGTCACGCTTTTTGTTGCCGTTCTTTCACCAATGTCAATTACAGTTCAATCACTTTCAGTGTCACTGTACAATCCAACAACGCTCTTAAAAAGGAAACGTGGACCTTACAATTGCCCGAAATATTGATACTATGTCTTTACGTTGTCTACATTGATGCTTTTTTCGCCAGATTCCAATGATATGACATCATGATAAAGGAGTTCGGCAGAGAACGTCTCGTGCAACGTCGCACAATTCTTTTATCACCACAGTGTGGTGATATAACATCTTGCATCAGACACCGTGTATCACACAGGCTCCTTTCATTAATTTCAAGGGAAAACGTACATAATATTAGATAAAAGATATCATCTAACTTTGCAAACCGTTTTGCTTGAAATTAACGAGAGTCGTCTGTCTGATGCAAGGTGTCTGATACATGATGTTCTATCACCACACTGTGGTGATAAAAGAATGGCGCGACGTTGCACGAGACGTTCTCAGTCGAACTACTTTAACATGACGGCATACCATTGCAATGTGAGACAAACCACAGTAACATGACGTTGGTGAATGAACGTGAAAATAATGTGACGACATACACAAAATGTAGTCTCCTTCAGAGTATTGTACTCATTTTAATTCAACCTTAGCTATTTGATTAAAATTCGTTTTTATTGAAATGTTAGATAAAATTATTACATACATGGTGTGGTGGTACACAATTTTATATCAGGTCTTGTCTGTTGCGTGAACTAACCGCACAAATACCTATAAAAGTATTTAAAAGTGTACATATCATTTAATGATATGTTTAGTTGTATTTATATACACAATTGATATTTGTGTATTTCATTTATACAGCAAATCTCTGTCCACCATAAACTACTCCATTCTTGCTACCAACTAGAAGAATACTTTTCAATCACGACTACAAACTATTATGTACTCTATTCACGTGATGTACAAAAGTCATGATTTACTCTGATTTGTTATTGGATATTTATATTGCTTTGTGGAAAGCATCACATGATCTGTCTTATTATTATTAGCAAAACAGGAAACACGGTACCAACTCCTATTTTCATCAACCACTTTTTCAGAAATCAATGTATTTTATTAATGCAAAACATCATAGCAATGGCAAGTAAGGACAGCTGTATTTTTCAAGAAAGGTCGTCGACAAGATTATTCGACTTATTCTGATATTTAGATCCCAATTGTGTTATAATCAGCAACGCAAATATGTACGAGGTAGTCCATATAAATATATGTGCAAAAAAGGAAAATACATAAAAGATAATCAGAAGTCACTAATATCCGCAAAGTATTAGACCGAAGACTATAGACTGAGCAGCAATACCTCACACAAACGTTTTCTTAAATTTACACATTATTAGTTCATGTCATTTTGTATTATTATGTTTATTCCAACAAATTGACCAATGTATTGTGGTCTCTCACGAAGACCATTAATTTCTTTAAATGTTTATGAATATTTAGCATTAAATATGATAGAATTATCAATTATGCTTTTGTTTTTCTCCTAGCTAATGTAAACGTTAGAAAACATCGAAGGGATAATCAAATAATGGACAATATAGAGAAAATGACAATAGATACACAAGACACAGGAATAAGTCAAATAAAACAACAACAAACATTACATACCACCATACGAAAAAAAAACACCAATAACGTAAACAAAACATGATCTCTCCTACAAACAACTGGACGAAACGAATATCGTTTGTATGTTGAAATCAAAACGGACATCGCAACATAGAACAACGAAAGGAAACATACATAATAGAACAACATAAAAGGCCTTAAAATATTAAAATCACGGCTAGTATTCACTTGATTACGAACATTAACTGAACCAACTATCGTACTGTCCAGGTTTTATCCGGTCACTCATTTTTGTTCGTATTGTAGTTGAATTTACAACTACCTATGCAATCAGTGCCTATCACCACTGATGTTGTGAATTCGAATCTCGATCAGAGCGAAGATTGCAACATAATGTGATAAAGTGTGTCAGTGACTTGCGCAAGGTCAATAGTTTTCTCCGGGTCCTCCGGTTTCCTTCGCCGATAAAACTGACCACCACGATATAATATTATTGAAAGTGGCGGTTAACGCCATCAAGCAACCAACACACAAACATTGCTGTGATAGTTTATTGTCCCCTTAAGTGGATGCAAAGCTGTGCATGTCTTTATCATTGGTATTTTATATCTATGTTGACGAGATCTAATTATCAAGACGGGTGGTTATCTCATTAACCTGTTTAACTCCGCAACATTTATGAAACCACAGACGCAATTTAAATGCAATATATTTCTTTGATACACCTCTAGCAAGGTTTGCGTATCAAAGTGAAATTGAAGCTATGTGAGGATGTTATATCCTAATCGAGCAAGACAACTCTAGTAACTGTTGACGACATACATTATGTCGGTTGCATATCGTCACGTACAGAAATCAAGCTCACAAATGCCAATGGTAAAACACACTAAATATTAAGTATATCATATTACCATACAATCGTGCCGTTTTTTTTCCGTTTTTTTTATTTTGATCAAATTTTCATTGATTTCCAACCAAATTAAAATTAAGATTCATGACTTAGTTGACCGCTATGGAATATCTGTGTCACAAATGACCACGGATATGTTCCACTTGTCGTAAACACTTCCTGGTCCTTTCCTCATTTACGACTTATTACCGCGTTTGCAACTAGATTAACAGGACGGGTGCCACTAGTGGAGCAGTAACTACTTCCCCTTCCGGAGCACCTGAGTTAAACCTCGGTTTTTAGTGGGGTTCGCGTTAGTCGATCTTTAGTTTTATATGTATATTTTGTCGATCGTTGTTTGTCCTTTTGTGCTTTTTCTCTTGGCCATTGTCTTGTCTGTTCTTCTTCGATATACGGTTTCTGATTGCCTCTTTGGTATCTTCAAATTCTTCTAAATACCATCCAACATAATTCATGTACAGTTTGGGTTCAGTTAAGTTGTATTTTCCAAGTGTCCTTTGTAGACATTTTGCATTGAAGTGACCTCATTCATCAAATACCAAACAGAAAAATATGAATTGTACAAGTAATCCTTCATGTAGTTAGTGTATAGATGAACACATCATTTTATGATAGAAACACTATCGATATGACATGGTTCCGTGGTTGTGGTATAACTAGGTCTAATAATAAAACCCTAAGTGCTCGCTTACTCGCAAGGGTTATAACAGGATGCCATTACACGTAATGGAGCAGCCGCCGAGATTGTTTGCGCTCGCTTACAGAGCTTCTGACGCCTGCATTTATCAATAATAAGACATAACCTTTCCTTTTGTCCATTATTATAACACATTTTTATCACCTACCAGTATTTTAGAATGTAATTCCCACAAAATAAAAACTTCTCTCTGAATATTTTGAATTTCGTCATTTCCGGCCTCACTATTTGGATGTCGATACCATATTTGGCGATTTAGGCGTGAATGTTTACATCAGCGTGTAGTAAGAAATACCATATTTAGAAAAGCTCAGCCTTCCGTAGTTTCCGGTTATGGAAAACGATCGATAAATTTGAACAAGGTTGTTGCTACCTTTGAAAAGCATATATTTCTCAGCCAAACCGATTTAACAAGGAATGGGATCATCAGTAATAGTTAAAATGAAATGTTTGAAGCGTAAATAGTGAGTTTTTATGTTTCAACTGCAACTTTTTTCCCTCCATTGTGACGAATGGGACCGCGTTGTAGCTCTTCCGAGACACAAGTGTGTCACAGGAGCTACATTATTGCAGCTAGGTATAACTGTCAGGGGTGATTTTCGTTCAGTTACAAGTTCCTATTATATCCATTAAAATGTTCTTGTTTTAACCGATTTGTTTTTCCTTTTATCATACATTATAACCAATCCTTCTGGGTGATTAAACACTATTTATACATACAAAGCATATACTTCATGCAGGGCCCTCAAGAAAAAAACCCAAGATAAAACTATTCCCGTTCTTCAATTTTACGTTCTGCTATAATGATGATGTCTTTTCATTAAATGATTCCACAGTAGGTGACTAGGTTGGCGGCATATATCACACTGAGCTTGAAATAATGGACACCACAGATAACGTTGATACCAGTGAGTACCGGTTAAGAACGAATCTATACGACTAAAGAGATGACTTAATTTTTCCAATTGTGAACTCTTATTACAAAGGTCAATATCACTCGGGGTTAGGTAATTCTGTTCAGATTCTTTGGCTTACTTGCTACAAAAGATTTATTTGGCTCTCCAATCTTTTCACCATAGGCACCCGAAAAACTTCATTCGGCTTATGTTGGATAACTATATATTTATTTCATGTATATGTAACATGAAACAGCATCTGTGTATGGAGTATTAATCTATCAGTTGAGTGAGTGAGTGATTATTGCTTAGAACCAAATGATCAATTTGTCTGCTATATCATTGCGATAACAAGTTAGATTTTGATGAGCTGATGATGACGATGTCCGCTTTGTACTATACCAACACGCTAATTTATTGAAACAACAATTAATGCGTAGAAATGTGGCTCCACTTGGACACAATTATATTACTCCGAGAAAACCAGCATGTCCTCTTACATTCTTAGTGCTGTATGGGTATATAAGGGTAATAACAAAATTACCGAACTCCGAACAATCTTACAAAGGGAAAGTCAAAACTCATAATTATATAAACAGACAAAATCAGTCAACAACCGGAAAACTGAAAACCGTAATGACCCTGACTTGGTACAGGTATTTCTAAAGAAATGGTGGGTTGAATCAGATTCTAAGGCGCCAAACTTCCCGCTCTCATCAGTGCTGTATGGGTATCGGAGAAGCAGCAAATACTAATTGCATAGTTTGTCGCTTAAAAAACCAATGCAGTTTCTCTTAGTTGGTGCTGTATTCCAAAACATGTGATTCCTATCAGGATTGCCTTGATAGAGAATTGCTGATAACATGGTAGATCCTGAACCAAGTGCTTCTGGTGGTTAGATTGAAGTAATCTCTTCGAAAGCATTAAGGTCGTCATCATGACTTTGTAAATCGGTACGGATTATCAGTGTCGTGGTCACAATTCGGTCCTCCTTTCTTCTTTCATGAGTAACACGATTGCTACCATTCCGCAGTACCTGGATTCA
This sequence comes from Bathymodiolus brooksi, assembly GCA_963680875.1. Classification (NCBI taxonomy): domain Eukaryota; kingdom Metazoa; phylum Mollusca; class Bivalvia; order Mytilida; family Modiolidae; genus Bathymodiolus; species Bathymodiolus brooksi. The sequence continues at coordinate 69,574,278 of OY804578.1, read as the reverse complement.
CACTCCAGATGTTGATCAGGTTCGTGTTCTTCATTTTCACCAATTACATTTGTTCACGTTTTGTGCTCTGTGCTATGAGGTCTGCTACGTTTTCAACTTATAAACGATATTCGCTTCTTCTGTATTTCGACTTGATTCGTATGGGGTTCATTGATTGATTTCTTTTTAACGTCTAACGGTAGATATTTCATACATATTCAGGACGAAATAAGGGGTTAATCCTTTATACATACTACTTCTATTTCTTTACGCATACCAATGTGAAAAACGAATTTGATATCAGATGGTGTTCATGTCGTGCAATAGTAGCATGATGCATGCCACTAGTGGAGCAGTAACTGAATACCCTTCCGGAGCACCTGAGTTCGTCACCGGTTTCTAAGTGTGGTTCATATTGCTTTAACTTTAGTTCTATGCATAGTGCTTTGTTTCTTCAAAATTTTTCTATAGTTGACTCATTGAAGCAGGTTTTCTGTGATAATACTATAGAAAATCTGCTGGTAGAACTAGAACTGTTATAATTCATTTCATGTTATATTAATATTTGAGTTTGAGTGTTTAATTCCAACACATTGATGACCTTTATATTCTGGTCTCCTCCGAGTAGTTATACATATCAGTATCACTTACCGACGGTGTGGTATTTATATTTTCATTTTATTATGACATTTTTATTCTCACAGTAATAGTCTTTGGCGAACATATTTTACAAATTTAACTAGCTGTCAGTTAATAATAAATTACTTTGCTTTCTTTTAAAGACATTTGTATCTCGACAAAATGTTACATTGATGAAAACGGCATGCGACACTAATATGATGTCTTCTTTTAACCAATCAGACAAAAGTTGTTCAATTGCGGCCATCATAGATTTCGTATCCAGAGAAAAGAATACAAGTTATATTAGAAATTTAGATTGATGTATTCTTTATCTTCTGATTCTGAAATAAAGAATAAATAACAATAACAAAAGTGTGAACATTAAATTGTGTAGTATTTACCTAAATATTTTATTATAATGGTAATCAAATGACTTTGTTAATGTTGTAAGCGTAATCAAACGACTTTGTTATTGCTATAAGCAAAATGAAGACAACAATGCAAGTAGCTTAGCCATTCACGAAGAAAAGATTTCCACAAATATACAAAATGAAGAAGTAACATATATTTCTACTTGTGTGTTAATTTATAGCATGTCACATTGTATAACATATTGTGTGTTGCATAATAACAAGTGTATTGTGTATATTATGATAACAAGTGTAGAGAGTCCATTGGTTTCCACGTGAATAAAATGCCAACCCTCACACACAACCAGGAGAATAGCACTATGAGAAATATCACTATAATATTGAACCTTATACATAATATTTTTAATCTTCGTGACACAGAAGTTGTATTTAGTCATTATATTAAAGAAAACCGATGTCCTCAACCATTATCTAAAAATGAGATAGTATACAAAGCCAACTTAAAATCAAAATATAATTATCCATACTATCTGTAGTTATTTGTATAGAAGTGTAGAAGTATTTAAAAAGACCATCAATGACATGGGCACAGTTTGTTTCCATATGGATACCGATAATTTTTTGAAAAATATTCCCTCCGAATTCCACAAATATCTGTCGATAAGGAATATTGTATGTTAATAAGGAACAAATAACTAATATGGAACTAGTTGTCCCTTTTAAGTAATATCTTATTGTTTACCTTCTTTGTTCTGTATACAGTCATAAACATTAGGTTTATCTTGTTGACCAAGTGCCTCGTAATGTTCTGCTGTTCTAAAATATATAAGATTACATTGTATCTAAAACTTAGCATAGCTGTCAAGAGTAAGGTATATGATCAAACTAATAAATTACTAACCTTTCAATAATACATTACAATAGTTTGCACATGAACTGTGTATGAAACCGCTTACCATAGACAGGGCTATAATTATATGCAATGTGATAAAATTGGGCAGTAAACGGTAATATAGTGATGGTTTTGTCTAAAGCGAATCCGCTTTGTTTGGGGGATGGGAGGGGGCTGGTGGTAAGCGATACTGTCTTCATGGTTAACACATACTGTGAAACGTTGGATTTTATAAATATCGCTTAGTAATAATTTACACATAATTTGAATAAGTTGTACAGTAGAATATACTCCACGAATACAACTTAATCCACAATTAACGGTAATGCAATTTGTTGTATGTGTAAAGCACCCATAAATCAAATAGCTAAATTTTACTGTTTATAGTTTAGACATGATTTGAATATGTTGGACAGTACATTGTGTTGTCATGGTTTACACTGACTAATACAATACAACTGACATCCACGATTTAACTGACACTATTGCTGAAAGTTCCTTCAAAAAGCCATAGACTAAACAAGTAGATAGTACAATTGTCATAAGTTACACACGATGAGAAACCTTTAAACATATTATTGTACTATCAAGACATGATATGAGACCGTTGGGCAGATTGTTGTACTGTCACTACTCACACACGATGCGAAATAGTTGTGCAATAGATTATATTGCTATTGAGATCATAGGTTTTGGATATGGTGCCTAACACCACTATCAACAATATTTCAGCTATATCGTGACGGTCAGCTTTATTGGTGGAGAACACCGGAGTACGTGGCGAAAACCAACGACCCGTCGCAAGTCACTGACAAACTTTATCACATAATGTTGTATCGAGTACACCTCACCATGAGCGGAAATGAAACTCACAACGCAGTAGGATGTAGAGATTTACTGAGATAATAATAATAACCAATCTGTCTTGGTACATTATTGGATGTTAAAAGAAAACAAGCAGTATGCGTTTTATTATGATACTTACGGAAGAGATTGGTTTGTTTCTGTAAAATAAAATATGGTTGTACAATCTTGATCAACTTCCAATACTAAATATTGACAAATCAAACATCATAAAATAGTTTATATTGTGTGCTCCTGTCAGCATCTAGGTTTCTATGCTATAGTAAATGGTGTTGTCTATTTTGTGTTGTGAAAGTTTATTGTTTACAAAAGTAGTTGCGTTGGTGTATATCGTGGGTTGCAGAATTTACTTATTACACTGTTGGGATTTATTTACCTGAGGACGCATGATTAATTGTTAGTGGTATATATGAATGTTGGCATTTTACTCACACCTGGAAAGCAGATTATTCCAGGATTGAGCCGTTAAAACCAACCGAGCTTCGTTATTGTTTTATTGCAGTACCTGTGTCAAGGCAGGAAAGTGAGTGTTCACATATTTGTGTCTTATTTGTATTTTTTTTCGATTTGCTTCTTTTTCCGATTTTATAAATGGATTGTCGAGCTGTACCGACAATGTGGTATTTGCTGTTTGTCATTTTATTACACGGATATTGTGCATTGTGTTCTGTCCTAGGGAACGGATACTACTAATATCAAAGATTTAACAATCAATCACCAATGAATACTTTTATTTATCTTGCTTGACTAGAGATTTTATAACATGGGAATATCTAATTGATATATACAGTTGTTATGTATTGATATTGGATAGTATCGTACATAATGCGTAGCATTGTGTTTGATTACACAGTACACGCTATTGCTGACAAGTACATGATAAGTAATTACTAGTGAACAACCTATAAACGGGGTAGAAAACCCTATAAATGTTGCCTAGTAATGTAAAGAACATCATACAATGCTCCGGTAGATATTAAGCAACTCATTCACGAGCAACGTGTATTATTTTTAGAATAGACGTAACACTACAACTGTATCTTACCTTTCCCACGTGATACATCAGCGTATGTATTTAGAGTGTCTTTCATACCTAGCACTTCATAAGTCTTTGTAGAACTACAATACATTGATATAGATATATGAATTAGAAAATATATATTGAGTGAACTTATCAAATGTCTCTAAATGTTCATCTTCCAGTGGCCTAAAGACAATTACAATATTAGGAGAGCATGTAATTTAAAATAACAACAATAATAATAATAAGTTTGCATTCTTCCAATCTTGTTTGATTTTAGTCCTGATTTAAATAGGCATATCAACTTATCAGAATCTCAATAAACTAATACGAACTTTTAATGAAAAGTTTCAATATGCCAAATGTGTTATGAAAAGTCGTAAATCAAAGAAGGACAGACAACAGAGAGAACAAAATGGAAAAAACGACAAACAATGAAGTACAAAACACAACGTAGAAAAATAAAGATCGGGCTACACGAAGCCACATTTATGAGGGCTGTTTCTTAAACATCGGCGTAAAAGGAAATCGAAAAAAACACATAATGTGATTTTCTAAGGCAAAGTATCCAGAGTAATCCATATAATTGTAAGAAAATCTCTTTGTATTTCTACAAGAAAAACACCTTCCAATCAGCAACATATTTCTTCTTTATATAAAAGGTATGCATGTATCATTTAATAAATCGCGATTTTATTTGAAATTAGCTTTCTATTATATGTTGTAAAATAATGTACTTAGATACTCACGAAGTTTCTACTCTCTGGTTCCGTGAATCTGAAAATATTAATTGTAAAATAGATGTAAGAGTGTGTTGTAAAATGCAAGAGCAAACACCAAATTATGAAGCTCCATTTCTTTTCTAATCCAATTGGTAAGACAAAAGAAAATTAAAAATCAGTCCTTCCTTTACTTTCTGGATTCACATTGTAAAGCACAGATATATTAAGTGGTGAATTTGACCAGATAAAGTGGTTTACTTGTAACATATGATTCTAAAATAATATATCTATATAACTTAAGAACACACTTTGTACTAAATAAATCTCCAGTAACGTAGACATTTAAAGGTTGTGTTCGATAATAGTTTTATATATATGCAGATGAATGTTAAATTTCCTACCTTTCTTTCTCTGGTTACTCGTAGCCCCTTTGATGTCTTCGTACGTATCATTGTTTGTTGGATTATCAGCAGCTGTTACCTCGTTCCTATCAGATGTAATATACAATGATGAATTAACGTTGATGATGATACCGTAAATATTGATACGATTTACATTGTGAATTATACAAGACAAGGGACCAGATTAACATTGATTTTACCATACTTAAGACAATTGTATTATGCCATTCGGTCTGACGGGTCAGAGATGGTTCATGGATGTACTCCATGGGTTGGACAACGACATCGTTTTGCCAAAGATTAATCCAATGGAAATCTTGAAGCAAAATGTCTGATCACTACTTCATTTTATCATCAGGTTTGAATACGAAAAACCCTGAAGTAGCATGTTTGCTTACATCTCATGCTTTATTTAGGAATTACCTGAGTCATTAGTGTAAATTTGTAAATATTATTCTTGTATTTAAGAACAAGTAGTCATCTAAAGCATAATATAATATAAATACATTCACCATACACATACTGAAAATAAAATTGTTGAATGACACGACTTCGTCATCACAGCACTCTGTATCCATTTTTTTTTGTTTGGATTAATATTTTTATCGTTAATATTTTAATATTGCTCTGTGCTGCCTAGTAATAACGTGAAGACATAAAGTTTATAAACCTGCACTCATTCTATTTCAGCAAAACAAAATGGCATGGACATTTTTTGTGATATATATTCATTGACAATACAGAGTTTTTGTTACCGTTAACGACTCCCATGACTCATATCACAGAGCTTTTCAACGCTCTCTTTTGGCCAGACTGTGGATAGGAGTTCCCTATTGATCGGAGAAGGGGGCTAATCTCAGGTTATTATATATTATACAGACAGATTACTTCTTCAGAATCAAAGTTGGCAATGTGTTTTCAAAATATCATGCTCCCTGAACGATAAAAATTTCTTTTGTAAATTTCCAAAAATAGTTGCCGTGTTGTAGCCGGTACGAAAACACATGTCTTTTTTAGATATTGCTCAACTTGTTTTCAGTATATTGAGGAAAGTGTTAAAAATGTACCTTGTTTGACATTGTAGGATACACACAATATAAAATGCCTACATGCTGTCAGCACGGAAAATGTGAGAAAACACCGGCAAACATCATTTTTCTACCTAAACCTTATAGGAATATGTTGTATTTAGAGAAAGAGTAAGCATGTATTGCATATATATTAATTATTCGTGTATGTATTACTAATTATTATTGCATGTATTATTAATTATTCGTGTATGCATTACTAATTATCTTTGTATATATTATTACTCATTATTTTGTTTATGAATTACTAATTATTCGTGTTTGTATTACTAATTATTCGTGTATGTATTACACATTATTCTTGTATGTATTACTAATTATTCGTGTATGCATTACTAATTATCTTTGTATATATTATTACTGATTACTTTTTTATGAATTACTAATTTTTCGTTTTTGTATTACTAATTATTCGTGTATGTATTACACATTATTCTTGTATGAATTACTATTTTTTCGTGTATGCATTACAAATTATTCATGTATGTATTACTAATCATTCATGTATGTATTGATAATTAGCATTGCATGCATTGCTAATTATTATTGTATGTATTACTAATTAATCGTATATGTATTACAAATAATTTTTTTATGAATTATTTTAATTATTCGTGTATGTATTACTAATTATTCATGTATGCATTAATTATTAATGTAATCATTGCTCATCATTATTGTATGTATTAATAATTATTCGTGTATGTATTACCTGTTCGACTTTGTTTTATCTCTACCATCTGAGAAGCCTGAAATATTAAATGAAATTCTAAAATTTGCTATTAATTTTTAATCCTTTACATTGCATATATAATGTCATTTTGGGGTAAATAGGCTTACACTTGGCAATTAATATATATATATGTATATATATATATATCAGATATAATTTGTCATACAAGTGGTAGACGGTTTAATAGTCCCTTTCGCTACTAAAATTGTGAGTTCGAATCCGACTCATGGCGAGGTGTACTCGATACAACATTATACGATAGATTTTGTTAGTTGAAAATAGCGTTAATCACCCTAACCCTGACCCAGAAATGTTAATAAGTATTCTACAATTGTAATATCACTTTGATTTCTTGTCGATTGTTTATCAAACTATCAATTTGTATATTAACTGTTACTTAATGTATGTGTTTTTGTCCTTTTTCTGACCATTGAGCAGCCTGTCCTTTTTGGTATATTCAAACTTTTTAATGTAGTATCTTAGAATTTCCTGTGTATAATGCTCTGATATTTGAAACACACGCTTACGTATGGCGATTTGATATGCTATTACTACCAAGATGTGAGATGGATAAGCTGAAATCATCATGCGTCATACAGTTTAGACCTTATTTGCACCCATTCATCCCACCAGGTGAGTGTATATGTTACCTTTCTTTCTCCTGAAGAATATGATCCCTAAAATGATCATTACAATAATTAATACACCAACTACTCCTCCAATAGCACCTCCATACAGGGCACTGGATTCCTGAGGTTCTGAAAATATGCATAAAAATATAATTATAAACGTCAACAAGTCAACCTGAAGCTCCTCAACACAGGACGATGACTCACTGAATGATTGAAAATGTACATACAAATAGCATCACAACGTCAACATTTGTAAGCTTAAACAGTGCACCACATGACTATCTGAATGACTAGCAACTCAGTATTACAACACACCATTATAAGACATTACTGAGAATACAGTTTGACAAACCAGCATCCTAGAAACAGAAGTTTTGTATAAATCAAATCCAAGTAAACATTTTTAGATGTCAAAACACAATGTTTTTTTTGTAAATCAGTTGTGTAGTATCATTTAATATTCAACATTTTAGTAATATTTTGGAAATGAATGGTAAGAAATGGATAGAAAATACATTCTTGGCATAGCAATTGTTGCTTTTTTAATAATTTAATATAATGTTCTATAACTTTATTCACTACACCGATTGTGTATTTATTTATTTATTTTTAATATTAATTTTTTTTTAAATTGTCTTTCAGCTGTAATATGTATATTGATGCATATATCAACACAACATACTGTTTGTAATTGTCTTAACGATTATGTTTTTGTCAGTTCATCATGATTACATATTTCCACATTTTACGAAAAGAGTATAATGCTCAGGTTCGATAATTCCACAGGAAAATACGAGTCTAATTGCAAAAACATATCAAACAAGATTTTCCAAGGATATGGCTCTATAACCAGTGCTTTTTTTTGTGGAATTACAGTGATGTATTACATTTTGAAGAGCATTCATAGCAAATATCACTGTTAAGCCAATCTTAAGGTTTCAATTCACCATTGTGAACATTTTATGAAAGGAAAATATATTTGGTTATCTCACAAATGCACGTTTATAGCAGTTAGTACTATTAGTTGTTTTATCTTAAAGTGAAGTGGTTGTGTGTATTAATACACGGTCAAACGCCCAACTCTAGTAGTCGTTATTTCATACGAGAAAAAAAGGCATATTGTTTAACACTGATCAAATACAATCAGATAATTTGACAGTAGTCAGTGTTTCTGTGACACTATCATGATGTAGTAGAAATATATATGTTTGTAGTTGACAGTTCCTAAATAATGTGATTTATTACCACTAAGGTTAATCTCCCTATGACATATATAGCCTTGGTAGATGTTGGCCAATTTTGCTGTGCTTACCCCCCACAGCTTTTTGAAGTATTTGGATTTTCATGTTATTAGTATGATTGTTATTCCAGAGACACATTATGTGCTCTAAATTAGATATATACGTATTCACTTAAGAATCAACATGATTTTGATAGGACGTTGACTTATATGATCGCTATAAAGTCCACCCTTTAATTGTTGGATGAAATCCTATATCTTTAATATAGCAAACTATAGATACTCTAAAAGACATACCAACAGATGACATTGTTGATTTTCTTTGTATGTCTGTAACAAGGCTCCTGTAAAACTTATTTTCGGCAAACATTCTCAGTTCATACCACGTGTTACTCTGTAATCCTGATAGTGTGTAGGTCTGCCTATTATATTGTGGTATTTTCTGTGGCAACCATGTTTTCGTTTCATTAACAATACGATATTGTATGTTGAAAGTTTGTACATGTCCACCATTATATTCGGGAATCCAATCAATCACAATGCTTGTGTCTGTAGAACTAACTAAAGTGAAATTTGTGGGAGTCTGTGGGGGGCCTAAAACATAATAAATTATTTCAAAATAATTTGAATTCATTGAAATTTAGAATTTATGAATTTTTTTAGACGAATTCCTTCCACTGAGTTCAATCTTAGATAAACGTTACAGAAAAACAAATGAATAATCAAGAATGGACAATCCAACCACATTGAGTACACAATATTCACAAGCCAAATACAGACACAGAATATTAAAAAGATCAGTAACGCGAACCCCACACAAATCGGATGTGGGCCCAAATGCTCGCAAAGGGTAAATATTTCCTGTCTCTTATAAGACACTCAACATGTTACTCATATAGTCAAAGACGTAAAGTACAATATTCGTTTTGCTTTCTGTTTTGTTTTTATTTTATACTTTTTTTTCTTCTTTTTTTGTTTGTAGTTTGACTTAGTTTCTTGTGTTGTTTGTTTTTGTTTGTTTATTTTTTTGTTGTTTTGTTATTGGCATAATGCATTTATCTTCTATGTTAAATACTTACTCGCAGATTCTAGCAAGACAGAATGCTGTACAGTTTGACTGGCACCATATGACAGCTGTAGCCTATAACTAACATTGAAGTCAGATTCATACAATTTTTTGATGGTCAGCACAACACTGTAACCATCCAGTTGTACATCTTTACCGTGGATTGTATCATTAACTATTGCTAGACTTTCTGACACGACATATTTGGTTGATGTTGACACTGGTATGTTACCTCTGTACCACTGCTTTGTTTTATATATAGGTATACTGTATACATAAACATTGATACCTACATTTTTACCAAATTGACCATACTGTGTTAAGCTGTTGTCATTTGTAAATATTGGTCGAGCTGAAAGGCACAAAATAAAATTAATAGTTGTTTATATGTTATATGAGTTTCAAACAATTTTAGTCTAGGTGACCTTGACCGATTCTGGCTATTTTGCTTAGGTTCTTTTACTTGTTCTCGCAACGACTTTTATACTATTTGTCTTTCAAATCATTTGATTATGAGCTTCTTGTGATGAAGGATATGACATAAACGTGTCGTGCACACAAACTCGAATAGCTACGTTTTTATTTATATACATTACAAGGGAGTATAAATTCACTAAAAGTATCCAATTTAATCGTTTAAGCGAAGTTTCAAGTGCACTCTTACGAGTTATGACCGTTTTACTAATAAATGGTAACTAAGAGTTACGATACAAACAATGAGAAGAGCATAAATTAAGCAGAAACTTGAAATAATAATAATGATAATAATAATAATAATAACTATCTTTATTTAAACAGGATATCTCATTTGTTTGTCTGTCCTTCTTCGAAATTACGGATTCTGATTACCCCTTTGATATCTTCACTCTCTTCTTAGTATACAACGCTTTAGTTTATAGTTTATGGTCCTGTAATATTTACAATATTTAACAAACAATAACATATATGGTTATTTAATTAACAATATCAACTTACTTGACATAAAAACAAACAACGTATTAGACACACAAATTATACACAGCACAATGTAATTAGATATCTAATGATTCTTCCCTTGTAACCCGATGTTGCAGTTTACACTTTCTCCCGTTGTTCTATGATATATATCACTGACTTGGGCTGCTGTCAAATTAATATATTTGATTTGCGTCGTTTTGACTCCATCAAATATTCCATTTCACTGTACAAAAGCAAGAATATTATCCAAAATATACTATCGTGCTAATCGCTTAAACGGATTCATTTGTTTAATATCCGAAGACCACCATCTACAACAGGGTTATCCGCGAAGAATAACATTCCGGACTGAATCCAGTTACCTGACGTGGAATGTATATATCAACAATGACATAATATAAAACCGGAGTGTATATCTTAAAACCTAGCATTTAAAAATCACCATCTTTTACCGATTTGTTCCTCTATGTTTGTATATCTTTACTCTTAAATAAGTAAATCACAGTTTATTGTGCATGGTATCAATCCCTGTGGTACCATCTTCGCATTGTTTGTTGACCATTTGATTTATATTTAGTTGTTTTCCTTATTTATATATATATATATATATATATATTATTGTTTTCGGTTCTAAAATGAGAAGCTACATTGTTTGCATTATCTGGTAGACTTACATATAAAAACAAGTTTCTCAGTTAATATACAATGTATTTTAATAGACCAGTAGAATAGCATATTACAATTACAGCTGCCACTCATATCCCACTAAGATGCCATCAGATATAAAAAAAATAATAATTCAAAATGACACAAAGATAGATCTAGCTCTGTCTTATTTAGTATTTGAGCATTCCAGCTATTCAGGATTTTAGCAAATATGTGAAATCTACAATTGAATATTTCATGACAGCTTACAATCATTTCAAAGATTACAAAATTATCTAAAGTTGAAAATACGGGGATAGACACTTTCACTGCTATTGATGTTTTCTACCTCAATTATTTGAGAAGTCTTGTTATTTTTAGTGGAGCATGACCATATATTAGCAATAAACCGTCGTATTAAATATTTGTAACATGACATCTAGGTCGTTGATTATTGCACGGCTCTTTGAGGGTAATGCAATTACAATATATCGTGTCTTCGTCAATTATTTCATAGTTCTTAGCTGTTGCTTACATTCTGGTATTTAAATATTAAAAAGAAAAAAGGAAAATAATGCATTTATGTCACAAGCTGTTTCATTTACAAATGATTATAATGATTATGGAATGATATGATTCTGTTTATTTAACAAACCAGTTATCATGACATAACCAGATCATGTCTGTTTTACATACCGTTTATTGTGACATAACCAGATCCTGTCTTTTCTACATACCATTTATTATGACATAACCAGATCCTGTCTATTCTACATACCATTTATTGTGACATAACCAGATCCTGTCTGTTTTACATACCATTTATTATGACATACCCAGATCCTGTCTGTTTTACCTTCCGTTTATTATGACATAACCAGATCCTGTCTATTTTACATACCATTTATTGTGAAATAACCAGATCCTGTCTGTTTTACATACCATTTATTGTGACATAACCAGATCCTGTCTGTTTTACATACCGTTTATTATGACATAGCCAGATCCTGTCTGTTATACATACCATGTATTATGACATAGCCAGATCCTGTCTGTTTTACATACCATTTATTATGACATAACCAGATCTTGTCTGTTTTATATACCATTTATTGTGACATAACCAGATCCTGTCTGTTTTACATACCATTTATTGTGACATAACCAGATCCTGTCTGTTTTACATACCATTTATTATGACATAACCAGATCCTGTCTGTTCTACATTTCCATTACTGCCTACAATATCATTACCAGCTGTACATACATATTCACCACTGTCCTGGTACCTATCTTCTACAGTAATACTTGGTAATGTCAGTGCACCATTTTGTCCTCCATTGAGGTCACGAATCAATACACCATACTTAGACTTATGCTGCCATTCATAGTAGGTATATGTACTATGATTACCTACAGGGACACATGTCACTGTTCTGATGGCTTCATTTTGATCATAGGTAACACCATTTACTGTCACAGTTGGAGCATCTGTAAATGAAAATACACACAATGTAGAAGTCAATATGTGTATTAAACTGTCCTTCGTGTTAGTAATACTAAATGTATAATTGTATATAAAAATAACGTTCACTATGCAATGCTATTTACACATAGCATAAACTCACACTATTGCATTTAACAAGTGACAAATTATATACCGAACCGACAATGATGTAGCAGATGTACTTTGATATCTTCGCTTAAAAGCTAATCCTATTATTAAAGGACAAATGACACAAAAAATAAATTTCTCAATTTTGTTTGATTTGGTCATTAAATAAACTATAAACATTGTTTTAATTGAAAATAACCCCCTAGGATGCCCATTTTATTGATTATTACCTTTTGAAATCGACCCAATCTCTGACCTATACATTTTAATGAGCTAAGTGGTCACGTGATTACGTGACGTCACATGCGCCAAAGGATGGCTTCCATGATAAACGATCAGTTGAGCGATCGAAGTGAGACAGTAAACAGCCGATAAATATCATGGACAGTGATGACAGCAATATCTCCGATCATGTTGGTGATTTAGACATCCAGTCGTATCAGTTCGAGCCATTATGTAATGATGAAAGTCAACAAGAAAGAGAACATTCAACATCAGAAGACTCCGATATCGACGAAAGTTCCCAAGCTCAGGACAGACTAGTCAACACCGACTGGTGAGGTTTTGTTTATTTGTTAACAATATTAAATAAAAAACACGATTGAACGAAAAACTGAAATAATATAAGTCAACAGGTTGTACTGACGATGATATCTTAACCCCCCCCTCCCCCCCCCCCCCCAATTTACGAAAGTTTTAAAGAATAAAGACGACTGTCGTAGTGCCTCATATGTCCCCCTTTTTTTAGGATTCTACTTTGCACATGTATAAAATGAACCCTGACACATTTCGAATAGGAGAGATTAAAAACGAAAGACTTTTAAGCTCATCTGACTTTTGTTAGTGCTACAGCCATATTGATACTGATAGTGTGAGTCTTGCCATGTAAAGAGTACCCCCAGGTAAATAGAACATTGAGTAATTTTAACATTATTTTCACTCAAATGAAGCAGCAAACAAATAATCTACAATCCACAACAGCTCAAGCATTGACCGCTTTTCCAGAAAACCCACAACGTTATATATTTGCTTATACAATTACTGATATTATGCATATCTTGAACAAGTCTGCAAGTTGGTACATTTCTTTCGAGTTGTCAGGTCTTCTGGCCGAGTACCCAATCTCAACACTAATCATTGTATTTATGCATGTTGCGTACATTTCTACAAAAAGTTTTCAGAAATTTTAAAGAAAGTTTTGGTAAAGTGGCTCCCTGTTGATTTCAGACAATGAAATGTTTTAACTGGCACGTTCAAGTTGACAGAAACATCTTGCATGGGTACCTGGCGGGATAGGGTACACAGCCAGTAATTGTATTCATCAAGGGTAAATTTGCATAGTAATTACTGTTGAAGATCCAGAAAACTTTTTCGAGTTACCTGAAATGTTGACTTAAATGTATTCGAGACAACAAGAATCAATTACTTCTCAATTCCATTCTAGATTAGAGGCAGTTTTCAATCATATTTGAAAAATTGTTCTAGTATTTTGGCCACTGATCCTCTTTGTTTTTTGTTGGGGGTCATTTAGGGCTTGCTGTATTTTGTGGGGTGTCCCGCTTGCTGAAGATGGTGTGGCCATCTATATGTCTATTTTTGATCAGCCAGTCAAATCGAAGATGGGATGTTCTCTCATTTACATTTGCTCCATATCTGTTCCTTTTCTTCCCAACTGCATAGTAAAACCCTTCATAAGCTTTACACCATCTGTTTCTGGAACCATTCTGTCAGTCCCATCAGTCTACTTTATATCCATATGTATTTACTTTATAGATGTACCCCATGTCTATGTTTTTTCATGTTATGCTTGCTTTATATGTAAGTAATGTATCTTATTTTTTAGGTGTGAATGGGGCAATTGCTCCTCAATGACAACACCAAAAGAATGTATTTGTTGTGTTGAAGTGCCAGCAGTTCACTCCCAGATGTTATCAGAGGACATGCAGTGTATTACAGACAGTGACATTTTTATTTCCAACTGCCTTAACCGACATGTTCTTCACGTCAGCATGTACGAGTTCTTGGAAAATGTTGGTCCCTTTGACGACAGCGAGCCAATAAATGAGTATGTAATCATATTTCAACATTGTATTCAGTATGTGCATTTTTCAGTAAAATGTGCATAACTATAAACAGGTATATTTACAATGAATAATTTGTATCTTTATACAAATTATATTTATTAACATACAGAACTTACAACACAAGACTTTGTCATGTAAACTCATAAATTTGTTTTTATATAAATTATTATTGGATATACAGAAGAATTATTTACAGGACAAATTAACAATCATATTTTTAATATACAAATAATTGTGAATATAGGAAGATATAACATTTTTAGAATCATACTCTGTAAAATCTTCTAATTAATCATTTTATAAACTCTTATAATAAGTGAAACTGAATCTGAAAGTTGGTATTTTTATTCCAGACAATACAGAATTTTGCCTTACAGACGCTTCGTACAGTGGATTTGGCACAGACTTGGACGTCATAACAGGAATATTTTTACCAACTTGTGTTGTTCAGAAAATAAGAGAGACTTTTCCATCAGAAGAATATTGTGGGTTTAAATACGCTACTGTTTGAGTAACATTTGTTTGAAATATGTACTATTTCTATGAACTGTGAATTATATACACTGCAGATTATTATATACAATTTACATAAAGAATTAAATTTTAATGTTCACACAGTCTTTTCATTATCTGCTAAATCTTGATCGATGTCTCTGAATGAGGTCTGCTTTCTCAATATAGTGAATGATGTCAGAGACGGTGGATTGGTAGTGTTGAGCACTTTTACATCATCGTCTTCTTTCCACTACTGCCTGCTTGAGCAGGGCCACATACTCTACAATAAAAAAGAAAGTTATAAAATATGGTAAATGACATATACATGTATCACAATTGCAACTTTATATTAGTAGAGTTGAAATTTTTAATTTGTTTCTCAACACTGTGTACCTATATGACTATATTTCCTTGAATTACCGGTATTAATCTTTAGTTAAAAGCATGAACAATAATCAGTATAAATGCATAGTTAATTGACGCAACACATTAAATAAACCGTTAAGCTGCTTTAGCAAATTTTAACTGAAAACAGGATGGATAGGGCATAATGCATGCGAGAAAAAAAGAAAATCAGTGCAAAAGAACAAGGTTTTTATATTTATTGCTGTTCTTCATCTTGGTGAAACTGGAAGCTTGACAAAATTAAACTTGTCAAAAGGTATGACTTTTACATTACAGTGTGAAGTATACATGTACAGTAAAACATCACAGAGACTGCACAATTTTTTTCAAGAAATGCATATTGTTTAGTTACTAATAAAAGAATATGCAGGATTGGAAAGTGGATTGAGAAATGAGTGGTTCTCAAGCTACTGATGTTTGACAATACTAACCAAATGATGGTGGTGGTGTCCTAGGTTTTGCAATAGCGTGTGTTCCCTTCTTTGGGTAGCAGGTGTTGAAACATTGCTGTCCATCTTTAGGTGTTGCTTGGTCTCTGTTGCAGTTCTCGTTGTAATGAAGTGCAGCTATTCCTAACCTGCAAAAATCAAATCAGTTTGAAAAAAAAAAAAAAAAAAAAAAAAAAAAAAAATATTTACATTTGATTTGTTACAAAATAAAACTACCACATTTTACTTTTTGGATGCAAACACTTTTTCTTATGAATAAACAATATTATAAGCTACATGTTCAAAAGGTTACATCAGCATACATTGCACTTTTCTGTTTGGTAAGCAATTGCACACTTGTATTTTTTTCTTCGAGTTTGCTTGTTCATTTTTCCTCTTCATCATGTTTATATGAATGTTTTTTTTATATTTGCACTGTAACATACAGTGGTGTATTTTCAGTTGTCAAATCTGAGTTAAAAATAGTATTGTTATTTGTTTACATTTGGTAAAGGTCAGAATCTGGACCGTACGTACATTTGTACGTGTGTGGAGAACGTATATACTAGTAATTTATGAAACTGGAAAGAAATTATAACACTTGTATACTATGCATGAATTTTAAACGAGATTACAACATGCAACACTTGATGTATACGCCCCGTGATCGTCTGTTCGTGGTAAACTGGGAAAAAGGGGGACCATGATGACCTACATGTGTCATGTACTTCTAAACCACGACTTGCACTCTAATATCATTAATTATTATCGATATTCTCGACTAGCCTTTGCATATGTGCAATGTTAAAAATCACATACCTCGGCCTTTTGACGCTTCTGTAGTGCTCCCCTGCGAATGTGTAGGTGTTGAACAACGAGTTTCGCCATTTTTTTTTCTCAGGGTCAGGTGATGCAAGGGGCACATTTGGGGCTGCATCTGGCTTCAGTCGTCGCTTGAAGGTTCCATCAACACCAAGTTCCATCATTCTCAAAGGATCCATTTAAAAGCAGTCACGGGTGAAGTGGGTGGAGCACAATCTGGGACCTGATGTTGGATCGAAATTCCATCGTCCACAGTAATCCCACCAATGGGTCCAGGCTTTTCTCAGCTGGCCGTCCTTCGGGAACGAGAAAAAACTCAGTCCATTGCCTTTGGTTCCTCTGTTGTTGCACCCAAACGCTGCACAGGACACCATTTGGAACTTCTAGCTATTTCACCCACGTGAATGTTTGTTTTGGTTTGCTATTCACGGCTGTAATGCAAATTTCGTATCGATATCAATCGCTGATTTAGAAATAGATGACTGGCGCATGTGACGTCACGAGTGGTTCAGCCTCGTTATCGCACTCAAAATATGCATAATGTCTAGGTCAGCAAAAAGGGCGATAAAAGGGGTGTTTATCCCTTTGTACGTATCGTTAATCACATGAAAGTGAAAAAGTAATTATTTTTACAGCATATTGGAAGTATTTCACAAAGTTTTGTGAAAAATAAAAAATCGTGTCATTTGTCCTTTAACAAACATAATTAAACATTTCGCTATCACGTTAATGACTTTTCCTTGTTTTCCTCCCATATAGCTAATTTAGAATGCGACATGGAAATGGAGATCTTTACTTTTGAAAGGCAACATAATGTGGCAGTGTTAAGCCGACCATAATGGTCACAGCCCTATCCTAGTGGCTAAGGAATAATACATACATGGAAATCCACCACAAATTAGAGCCATAAAAATAACTTTTGCTTTCATACAGATGACAACATAACCATGAACAATATAAAAGTGCATTCATTGAATGATCATTGGAGATCAGATGTAAGCAATAACTCGTAAACATGTTAGAATAAAAATCAACAGTAATACTATATTTACATGTACAAAGCATTGTACTTACTAGTTCAGAAATCATATTACTTCATTCGTAACCAATACTGTGTTCAACTTACATGTAACATTTAAAGTTGTGGAGGTCTGTAGACCACTAGAA
Organism: Bathymodiolus brooksi; assembly: GCA_963680875.1. Classification (NCBI taxonomy): domain Eukaryota; kingdom Metazoa; phylum Mollusca; class Bivalvia; order Mytilida; family Modiolidae; genus Bathymodiolus; species Bathymodiolus brooksi. The sequence continues at coordinate 69,556,030 of OY804578.1, read as the reverse complement.
GCAGCCAAATTAACAGCTTTACAAATTAACACCTGTCCATTATCACTCTTTCCTACACTGTATGTCAAGTCTGATGTCACTGTATGTATATCACTAGCTGTGATATGAAAGGACCGTTCTGTAGCATCAGATGTAACATCCTTCTGTCCTATTGTCCAATGTAACGTAGCTTTAGGACGACTTCCTGTCGTTGTACAGGTTACAACCAGTGGCTTTGTCTCCTCTATTCTGCCTACATATCCCGTAATGGTTGGTGGGAATGGTCTCACTGATATGATATGCAAATGATGTTACTAACAGAAGATAGAAGCAATTTTTGCGTGATGTTTTCACAATATAAATCAAGAAAAAGTTATATTTTCAAAACAGTCAGGTTGGTGTGAATTTGTGTTTATATATTCCTTGTCAACATATTTCAGAAAATTCAAAATGCGTTGAATTACTCTGTCTATTATGGTAATTTAAGCCAAAACTAAAACAAATTTTTCTTCCACTTAGTGATGTTATTTAGTATGTGTACAAAGTGAAAAGTAAACCAGTAGATGTAGAATTACTTACAGTTTAGATATATCATTGCAGAATCAGTCATTGTATTCTGTGAATAATCAGCATGACTAGCTTGACATGTGACTGATTTGTGATCATAAGATCTGTTGATGGCAGTCAATGTATGTTGTACTGACTGAGTCTGATTGGCTACAGTCTGTCCGTCTATTATTAGTACAACATTAGGAACTGGTTTACCTCCTACTGCTTTGCATGACAAAGTTAGATCCTGGCCCTCTGTTCCTAATAATCTGCTTTGTGGTGTAACGTTCTCTATTCTTAAACTAGATGGTGGTACTGTAAAATAACAACAAATGTCAAAACATTAATAATAAATTATCTCTATTTCTGATATAATTTTAGTAGAAGTATTGTTAAATTGAAGTCAAGACTCAGCCCATTGTCCTTTCATGTTAGCTTTAATAACAGATACACATTCAAAATATACTTAAATCTAAAGAACTGTCATGAATGAAATTATTTGGTAGTTGCGTTTACATGTACCTATGTAATTATTGCTTTCAGCACTGAAGTTGAGATTTTATTCCCGCCCTTGATGAAGTGCTCCCTTTTCCTCCATTAATAATACTCACACAGTAACTAGAGTTGTTCAAAGGGGAGGGGAGCAATGTTCAATACTCAAAATCCAGATTTAATAGCTAAGTTCAATCTAACATTAACATTAATACAGCTAGTAGTAATGCTTCTTTGTTTTCAAGGGGAATGTGTATAAGCCTCCCAAACCCCCCTGCCTACAGTACAGGCATGGTATATGAGTATGACTGAAACATACATGCGGATGCCCTACCGAAGACCACCAGATTCGTAGCAAAAACTGAAATCCAAGTGCAAAGGCGAACGAAAAGAGGAAGAAGACTGAAACATTATTGAAAGTGGCATAAAACAGGTATTACCCATCGCATACCCTCAGACAACTGTTTAATGTATACTAACAGTATAGTACCAGTATCTTCCTCGTATTATGTCATCAAATGTTAATTATCTTACATTCAAACCTGTATAGAGGTTAACTATTGTTTGTGCAATAATGTGTCATACATCATACATTTACATTTAGACAATTTGAATGCATTTTTCCCACCCTCTGTACCTTCAAGTGTATGACCTTATATACCTCTATTAGTTCCAGCTTTAATATATTCATATCAATATGAGGTTTCATGACAAATACAATTGAATATCGAATGGTGATTTTTAAGAAGATCTTTTTTAAAACATTTTCCCAATACAGCCTATGTTAACAATTCCTTAGACCACCAAGACTGGAACCCCATTAACATTGTAGATCCTAGAGGTCTACATTCTCATATTTTATTTGTACCTCAATATTTATATTACATTTTTTTCATAAACAGGATGTTCCAATATTTCAACATCATGTCAAGGTGTACTTGATACAACATTATGTGATAAAGTTTGTCAGGGTACTCCAGTTTGCTCCACCAATAAAACTGATCACCATAATATAGCTGAAATACTGTTGAAACTGGTGTTAAAACACCATTACCCCCCCCCCCCCCAATATTTCAAATATATTCCCAATTAAAGCTTTTATTACACTTCTGACGCCATAAACCATGGGGCATTTATTTGTAAAATCTAATCTTATATAATCATAAAAGTGTATGTTTTAATACAAATATATATTGTACTTGCATTTCCAGGGCAGCCCGCTTTGATCCTATACACCCTAAGGGGTTCTTCATTATCATATAAACCTAGATCAGTATATCATGATGATTATTGGCATATGTTGTGGAATAGTGTGTGTTCAACGACTTGAGGTGAAAGATTTTTCATTTCATTGATTAAGAAATAATTCACAGTAGCCATAGTTTGTATCCAGTTTTAAAATGGGTAACATTATTTTTGTAAATATGTTATCCCGAGTGACAGCAAGGGATAAAATGCAATGAAAATAATATTACACATGCTAAAACGTTATACTAACTATGGTTTCCGTGAATTATTTCAATTCTAGTAGGAAAAATCTAACTTATATTTTGAAGTGGAAGTCAGTAATGGTAATGACTAATGCATGTACATGTAATAACAAAATCCACTAACCTTTATGTTTACAGTTGTTTTTACCCACATGGATACCTAGACGGTGATGCAATTAAGTTACTGATATTTTCCAATTTGATGGCATTTGGTATTTATATACCATAACAAGTAACATGCTCACAAAATCATCAAAGTAAATCAATAACCACTTGTGTCAATGTCACCAGCATTCATTGCAAACTACGTCACCGGAAGATGACAAATTACAATTGTTAAAGTCGCTAGATGGTTGTCTTAAGTATTTTTTCCAGAACAAATTATATGTCAAGAAACAATTTGAGAATGTTTATGTTTGTGTGCGCTGTCCTGCATGAATACATTAATTTACTTAAGGACTGATGTTTATAATTTGTTCGTCAATACACATGTGCAAATTAAAAAATATCGGGAGTTCTATCACAGTATTATTTGCTTTAAAGATTGACATGTACTTGATTGTTTGCTTGATGGTGTTTAATGCCACTTTCAACAATATTTCAGTTATATCATGGCGTCAGTGTTATTGGTAGAGGAAACCAATGGACCCGGAAAAATACCACTGACCTGTCACAAGTCACTGACAAATTTTATCGCATAATGTTGTACACCTCGCCCTGATCGAGGTTCGAACTCACAACATCAGTGGTGATAGGCATGTACTTGATTTCAACTTCTAGGACCACTCTACAAAGCTTGGGCAATCTATCTTATCAAATCTAAATTGTGTAACAATAATTAATCATGTAAGTGCTCAATTTTACTAACAAACATTATCAACAGCAATCAAATCTCTGTTTCACCACATTAAAGATGACCAATATATAATTACACCTACCTATGAGATCTAACTGCAAATAGAAGATTTGACGCACTCCATTAATAATTCCATCACATCTATGCTTCTTTACATCAGATACTTCAACATTCAGTATATGTAATCTGTAATACAGTCCTGTTGATAGATACGTAGATGTTGAATATTTAGAACTATCTATAGTATCAGCTGCACTTGCTATAATATTATTAAAATTATCATCCTTAAGCATGTTCCAACTCAGATCGTCACTTCTAAATGCACATTGTAGAACAGCTTCTCAACCTTGTACTACATATACTGGAGTAGGATTTGATTCATCATTGGTACAACAGATATTACCTATAAATTAAAAATATTCATTAATGCTTAAGACCATTTAGAAATGAGCTGGAATCTGGAAACATTAAACAATGTACGTGAATAACACATAATGTTGTAGTATAATGTGGCATTACATGATAATATGACAATATCAGGGAGAATACAAATACTAACAACCTGTTAGGAACAGAAACAAATACTAATGAAATAATATTGATTCAAAGTAAAGTAAGTGTTCCACTTTAAATACGTTGTATTGTTGTTTTCATTTATGTTTTTTAAATGATTTATTAAATAATGAAATAGTATACTTTATTAAGGTTCCAGAACTAGATTGACATAATAAAAGATACAGATATAAGAATATATGTTTTCTATGTAATGTTGTATATATATATATATATATATATTTCTTTTTTCAATAATGAACAATTCAAAAATTAATATAGTAAATTTAAAACATAGTTCTAAATCACAATTCATCAGATAAAATTATATCAATTTACTTGTTTCACACCATAACAAAACGAACCGACAGAAGTATTATCAACGAAGCGAAAATAACGAGACCTACGAAATCACCTTATATTGTTTATGATACCACATTGACAGTAATTACAATCAACTAAGAGCAAAAAAGACAGTATATATACTTACTTCCGATAATTATACATGTAATTACTGCTGACTAAATACAAAAAGGCAGTATATATACCTACTTCTTATAATTCTACATGTAATTACTGTTGTCTAAATACAAAAAGGCAGCATATATACCTTCTTCTTAAGATTATATGTTAATTACTGCTTACCAAAACCAAAACAATTAGTTCATAAACTTATTTCTTTTTATATTAAATGACATTCTTGGTGTTTTCATTTTCAACATGCATAATAATACCAAGAAGAAATCTTGACATTTCGCTCCGTTTTTGTTGTATATCGCTTGCCACTTGATTTTTTGTAGCATATTGTAGCCTGAATTATGGATTGTACCGCTGTAGCCCCGTCAGTGTTTGCCCTGAATAACTATGTTATCCCTGTAACTTATGGCAGTAACCAGTTTTTTATTGTAATTCACATTATTAACCATTAGGTTATATTATGAATACCACAGACTGGTTTGTATTTATACAGCAAGAACATTATTTTGCTCCAAAATGCTTTGTCTGTCTATTATAGCTTTTATCGATCCGTGGACCGAAAGAAGACCATAATGGACTGGTTAAAACCATAATAGGCCGGTGCATTACGGCCTTCTTAAAAAAAAATGCTGATTACCTAAAAAATTCAAAAATTTCAAAAAATTTCAAAATGATAAAATTTTCAAAAAGTTTAAAAAGTTTCAGTTTTCATAAAATTTCTAAATTTTAATATTTAAATAAAAATATTTAAAAATGATAAAATAATTATAGCCTACCATTTCGGTCAATGCTATGGCCTTCTTAAAAAAAGAATGAAGATTACCTAAAATTGGAATTGACTGGTTAATAAAAGTATTAAGAAATGGGTGTTTTCATATGGACCGGTTATATGTCCTCGGTTAAGTCATAATGGCCCTCGGAAGGTTGTATTGGCCCTCGGCGTTACTTCGGGCCAATACAACCTTCCTTGGGCCATTATGACTAACCTTGGACATATAACCGGTCCATTATGAAAACACCCATTTATTAATACTATTTTGATAACCACGAGTTAAGACCAATACTATGTCTGCCAATGACTTAAAATAAACTATATCACTTACCAAAGATTGTCAAAAATACCAAAAACAGTAAAGATGATAACAACATCGTAAAATGATTATAATACTTCCCTGTTACCTGTCGGTACAGATAACTTCTCCTAATTCATGTACCGATACATTTTCATATTTAAAATCGAACGTGCGTATAGGGTATTTAAACATATTCATTCAATATTTTAGATGGAGAGGCCAAGTAAGGGATATTTAATATATATTCATACAATATACGTACATTATCGTGCATCATTGGTAAATATAAATTTATTTGTACGATAATCCGGCTCAGGCAAGGTATACTCCATAAAACATCATATGATAAAATTTGTCAGTGACTTAGGGCAGGTTGATAGTTTTCACTGGGTACTCCGGAGTTCTCCACCAATAAAGCTGACCGCCACGATATAATTGAAATATTGTTAAAGGTAGCGTTAGATACCAGAAACCTAAATCTAATCAATATTTGTACAAGCTTTATAAACAAACAGAAAAGCGAGCTTTGTGTAATATTTTCTGACCTCTTTTGCAGCGAGTGCAAATGAATGTTATGCTTTCCGACAATGTTCTTATACATTGTGTTTTTCCTTCTATGTCATAAAGTGAAACTTGTCTTAAAAATGGAGAAAGAAGATCGTTAATAAACGTTTCTATGTTGTATTCTGTGAAGTTCGTGCTCATACTGATACCGTTTCTTACCGTCGCTAAGCATGAACTATGTACAAAAAAAACCTATATCTTGGGAAGTAACACATAGATTATCCATTAAATGCAATCTTACTGCTCAATTAGATGCAGTGTAGAATAGATTCAACCACGGTTTAGTGTAAAGTATCAAATAGTGAATTACAGTTATTCGAATTAATGCATTATATGCACAAAACGTTTAGATTATTTTGATTCCCAATCTGTTGTCTTTGAGAGTACCTGATGAATGACATTACATAAACTTATCATGTCCACTACATAGATTAGGCGTCTACGTTTTTATTATGTAAATTGCAATAATTATTTCATTTCATCAACTTATTTGGTAAGGAATGTGTTCTACATACTCCATTATTAAATGCAGTAAATCGTGAAACGTTTTTAAAATGATAAATGCGACAAACAAAGAAGGACATTTATATGTATAGGAAAATTCAGCAAATATAATATATACCAATGAAGCGAAAGTTTAAACAGTGAGGGTCATCAATTCCGCTAATATCAACAAAACGAACAATGACTGAACCACTGTGTGTGAATTAAAATTATTGTATAAAACGGATCTAGCATTAGGCAATACAAACAATGTTAAACTGATGAAATTATATGTTGTTTTTATTTTAGGGATGTCGATTTTGTTCCTTTCTATGAATTTTCCATAAGATTTGGCAATGTTCCGACAGTGTGGTATGTTGTTCTTTTTCTTGTTATTGTTATTGTATATGTTGCTATTTCCTAAATAATTATAATAATGAAAAACGTTATAATTTCCAGGTAGATCATACTGTGCCATGAAAGACGAGGTTTACTATACAAGAATTGTGTGGGTTTTGGGTTTTTTTTTTGTGAATTATTATCAAATATTATTAACTTTATAATAATGGTAGGTCATCATGTAATATACAATAACGTAAGTGAATGTAGAGATGCATATCAGCGATAGCAAGTTTATAAAGAAATGTTTATTTTTGAAGACACGTACATATTTATATTAATGTGTTCGTCCCTCTGAGTTTTACTACAATGTAAAAGACAAGGTTTATATAAATTAAACATGAAGATCATTCTCTGGTACGCGGAAGACGTTCTCTTCCTTATTTGAAGCTGTAAACAGACATAATTTTAGTTAGATAATATCACACGCCATCCTAAAAAACATCAATGTACACGACAGGAAATACAATGAGGTTTATAGATAAAGATGTATTCAGCTGATGAAAGACAAAAATACACTATACCTCTATACAGTTATTCTATCTTTAGAAGGATCTTAATGTTTTATATCAACAACACAGAAGTATAATAATACAAATTACACTGGAAATATGATGTTTGTACAACTAGAGGACAAAACAAACAGATACACATGAATATTCTAATTTTAATATATTTCATCATGATATTTTAAACCTATGCATGTCGTCGTTCTACTGCTACTGACTACCTTTTGGTAGGCTTCAAACTGTTCTTACCTGTAATAATCGAACATATATTTTCACACGTTGGTCAGTGAAAACGCTTGCATTGGTTTTAACACGTCCATATTTTTCGACGCTATATTAGAAGAGTTTGAAGCTAGCAAAGGGATAATCAAAGTCCGTATATAGAAATACCTGTAGTGTCATAAAAAAAAATCCACTCTGGTTATCACAAAGTTGATCAGAAAACAGCCTACAAATCAACAGAATTCTACGTCTTTCTAACGATTTGAGAGAGCGTTCCATTGTGTGTTGAAAGGGATATTAGTTTTAGAGGCTTTGTGTTGTATCACCCCAATGCGTTGTAGACTTTTGAACAAGATATTGGTTGTAGTGGGTTCTCGCTATATCTCCTCAAGAATGCTCTAGGGTGCTGGAATGGTTATTGGTGGTTGATGCTTTACGCTGTAATGTCCCCAATGTGCTGTAGGCTGTTGAAATTACTATTGGTTGTAAAAGTTTTATGTTGTATTCCCCAACGTAACGTAGGATGTTAAAATGGCAATAGGTTGTAGAGTCATTGCACTGTAACCCTCCAACGTAATGTAGGATGTTAAAATGGCGATAGGTTGTACCCCCTCCCCTCCCCCAACATGCCGTAGACTGCTAAAATGGATATTGGTTGTAGAAAAAACCTCTACAACCCAGGGGCGGGTCCAGGATTTTAAATTAGGGGGGGGGGCGCATTTAAAAAAAATTGCTAGGGTATTTCGTGTGAAAAATCACGGTTTTACGCCAAAAAATCATATATTTTTTTCAATTTTAGGGGGATACACCCCTGCAACAAATGTCCATTTTAGCAGGTTGTAAAACAAAAACACCGAGCTCTCATATAATTATTGATAAGACAAATGACAGATTATGACAAGTGCAAATATGTAATTATTAACTGAATCAACTAGAACATCATATGTGTATGGTTGTAGAATAATAGAGCATAATTATGTAATAATCTGTCACGCTCAAAAACAACAGCCAAAAACTAGAGGGTCGTCGTGATCGCATGTAGATGGATATGCAACTACCTGTACATTCAGTGCATATCACCACTAATGTGGTGCGTTCGATACCCGCTCAAGGCGATGTGTACTAGATACAACATTATGTGATGTAGTTTGTCAGGTCGTGGTATTCCGATTTCCTCCATCAATAAAACTGACCGTCAAGATATAACTGGAATATTTTAGAAAGTGGCGTTATTTTATGCAAAGCACATCCTTATTATTTGGTGTATGTCTAAAACGAGATACACTTGAATTCATGCTTTTACATATTTGTGTACACAGTATTTGTTGTGAACATAGTTAATGTGGGATTTCATGTGACTATGTTTTCTGTGTGATCTACCGGCAGCACGAGTATGTCCATTGTTCTACGACAGTGAGTAGGCATTGCAGGAACAGACAGTAAACTATATTTCACTTAAAATCACACAAAGATTGCGATAAATACCACTGACAGTGACGTAGACAGCAACATCGCTAACTGGGGATCATACTTCCTGATTCATATGTTTTAGTCCTGCAAAATGACTTTATTATTCATATATACTTAGTTGAAGTGTTCAAATAGTTTTTAAGGAGATGTCTATAAATATTTAGTAGTATTTCAAGTATCATTGAAACCTATATGTAGAGTGCATGTATGTAGAGTAACATCCACTCAACGGAAATATTCCCAGGGAATCGAAAAAAGATACCGGCTAGTGTATTGCGTCTAATAATTCGACCCAGCAGTGTTGAATATCAGATGTTTTGGCTGACAACCTTGTTATTGTTGGCTATGTTATATTTCTCTCAGCATGATTCGAACGCTTTACATAATTACAAGACATATATATCATCATCGGATGTTAGGCTTGGATTCATTTGGTAAAGTATGATATTAAAATTCATCACAAATAACGACGATGAACGATTGCCATGAAGATATCAAATAATATCAAAGACTTACTTAGGCCTTAGTCAGGTGAGCATGAAATGAAAGCAAAAGCACAGAGCTCTCATCAAATTATTTGTAAGACCAAATGACAGGTTAAGACAACTGGAAATAGCAGTTAATTAAATGAATCAACTAGAACATCACATCTTTATGGTTGAAGATAAAGTGAGAATAATTATGCTTGTCACCCTCAAAAACAACAGCCAAAAAGAAGACGCATATGCTTAACATAAAGACTATTTTATCAGTCCCTGCAAGACACAGAGAGCATGCTATATAATTCAACATTGATGCAGTGTGGTCTTCAGTGGAGCAATAGCTGATATCTCAAAATAACTGTGAGTTACTGATGCCAGCTCTCTTCATGTACTCATTTGATATTTACAGATGCAAAGATATCACAGCATGTTTCAATACAAAGGTTGTTTTGTTTATCTGGAAAGACGAATGTCACATATATTATATATAATAAAGTATCAAATGGGTAATTAGAAGCCGTATGTAAAAAATGAATAGACAATACAACAACCAAACAAAAAGGGACAAAGGGACAAACGATCAGCCACAAAACACTGGACAGAAAACAAAAGATCGAGCAACACGAACACCACTAAAGACTGAAAGTGACTCCGTTGCTTAGCAGAATTGGCAGTTTCTGCTCCACTGGAGTCCTTTTCCTAAACAACACGAGCATCATATATATAAATCATGGTGGACACCAGTGTGCTTAAATCAATGCAAGTAATATGCTTAAAGGATCACCATCCTACAAAACTATAGAAGTGAAGACGAACATAATATCTGTTACTCAGAAATCGTAGCGTACAACATCATGTTTTATGGAACAAAAACATTAAAACATATAAATGACAACATGAATATCACGACCCACAGTACTATATATGACAAATGGTGTCGAACTCGGCTTTTCTGGAAGGGTAGCAGTTGCTGCGCCCCTGGATGCATCCGTTTGTATCATACGTTTGATCAGTATTTTCAAAAGGGACATTGTAATTCAAATTCATGACACTAGCTTCATATTGTTTTCAGTTTAATTGAATACTACGAATGGCTACGTGCAGAAATATATCAAGACATAAGGTTTTACCCTTTATCTGACATTGGTGAAATTATAATATAATATGTGATCATGTTTGGCACCTCAACATTTCTTAGTGAAATGGTTTAAACGATCTGCTATCAGCAATATAATTTTCAACGGCATGTGTTCGAATCCCGCTTTTAGGAACAATTGTAAGAAAAATGACATATAATGCATCTAACTCTAACACTGTTGGGTTGGATTTTCAGAGATATATTTGAATTATTTAACACAATTAGTATCCTATACAGTTCGGGTATTTACATTGTATGGATATCACTGCACACTCACACTGTATATACATTATACATGTATCCCTTTAAAAACTATTTGAAAACATCAACTATTGATGTATTATACGAAGGTCACTTTGATTGAATAAACACTATGAACCAGGAAGTATAATACGCAGTTAACGATGTTGCTGTCAACTTTACTGTTTGCGGTGTTTATTGTTTTCTTCGGTAAGTCACATACTTTACTTTCTGTTACTGCAATAGCCACACATTGTTGTGAACGAAGTTACTGCTGGATTTCATTTGACTACAGCGAGTGTGCCCATACAAATGTACTGAAATATTTAGAATAAAAGTATGAATTCAGAGCACAGCTCATTGTAGACATAAATCAATTTATTATTTATCAAAATATGGTTTACATAAAATTACAATGGATGTTTAATTGCAGAGATCTAGTATGTCGTTAACGATATATGTATAAACAGCCTGTATAGTATCTCCAGACCAACGCTTCAAAATTTAAGAAAAAAAAAATTGTAATTTGATGAAAAGACATTCGACAGAAAAGATTAATTCCAAAATTAATTTCTGAAGATGGAATAGAAAATTAAATAAAACAAATATCTTGAATATGCTAAGCGAACAGAAATACTTTTATAAATCTTTATGTAGTTCAAGAAGAGTTTGAAGAAGATACCAAAGGGTAAATTGTAAATCGAAGCAGGTCAGACAACACAATAGCCAAAAGAAAAAGGACAAAAGGACAAACAACGATCTACAAAATATACGCATAAAACTAAAGATCAAGTAAATCGAACCCACTAATTTCTGTAATAAATGATGAACACAAATATTATCTTTTAAATGATGAAAACACTTTCGCAACTGTAATATCTGAGGATCAAAAACAAACGTGTAAAGGAGAAATGACGACTGGGGAATGTCTCATGAAATATATGACCTACTAGGAATACGAAGGATCCCAACAAATTGTTAGTTTAGACCTTTCAAGATAAAATACAGTCTTCAATACACTTTTCTAATTACCCCCTCCCCCCCCCCCCAAAGATAAATTAATAAAAGAAATATACAAATCGCATCTTATATTTTTATTGTATAGTACATGGATAAAGTTAAGAGAGAAATGTTATCAAACAGCTACGACGATGTGTATTTTTCAAAGGTTGCTATGAAAGTCGTTTGTGAAGCATTAAAAAGGACATTAATGAAATATATGTACCCTTCATTTCTTTCGCCATGTACAATACTGTGAATTGACTTTTTAGAAAAATAGTATGGGGACCAATTATTTTTTTATTTGGTAAAGACTGACTAATTACACCTTTTTGGGAAGACATTCTTGACATTAATAGTAATTTACAAAATGGAAAAGTGACGGGTGGAAGTGATGTATTGGGCCACAATTCATGCCTAAAAAGTCATACTAAAGTCATTAACAAATATCCCTATTTGAAGAATTGAATTAGAAAGGACATCGTGTTAATCAAATGCGTTTGACATAGGAAACACCGAATGGTGGTGCCATAGATTTTATATCCTTTTAAGCATAAAGAATTTAACAAATTTCATATTTCCAATATAAACCAAAACAAGTTTTTAAAAATATCCTTTCTGTGACAAAATACCCCGTTTTGTCTCTGTGCTCATTGACCAGTTTTGTTATGGTACAAAACCTAATGCAGAATTATCAGTAGAGGCTCCTTTATAGTTGTTAATATATATATATATATATGAGAGTTTTGAACTTATCGGTTTTCTGAGTTAATGTCGTTGATTTTGTTTCATTTCTAGATTTGATTCAATCCACCATTTCTTTAGAAATGCCTGTACCAAGTCATGGTCATTACGGTTTTCACAGTTTTCGGTTGTTGACTGATTTTGTCTGTCTATATACTTATGAGTTTTGACTTTCCCTTTGTAAGATTGTTCGGAGTTCGGTAATTTTGCTATTATCCTTATTCACAGGGACCATTACATTGGGTGGTGGTACTTCGGTATTATTAATGTCTACATATACCTTCGTGCTCATTTTATAATGCCATTCTGGTACATGATCATATATTATTTAATAAATTATTTGAAAACATGTACCACGGTAAGTAGCATACGTAGTTGAACACTATATAATTATTGCCTTCGTATGACGTGAACATCGAAAATTTTCAACGCAGGATGGTTGTTGAAGCTTTAGTGGTTTTTTTTATAGGAGACAACAAAATAATTTCCGGTTTTAGAAAATACAATTGCGGAACGGACTGAAAAACAGATTTGCGGCATACTTTTGCTTCACGATGTATAGAAAGGGAGACAACCTATTGTCTTTTTTCTCCCTTTACATTATATATACTTAGGTTCTGCACCGGTTATTTTCCTGGTCAGCATATTTTTCGTAAAACTTCCAAATTGTATTATTACTTGTATATAGTAAAATATATGTATTGGTCTTTGCTGACAGAGAATTTTGTTTGACATTGTGTCATTTTATTAATCGCTGATTCACAGAATTAGTGCAGCTTTATGTCCCTAGAAATAGTGTCCAATGTAGCTACACTGATCTTGTTTTAGGAAGGAGCACATATTATTGTGTAAGAAAGAGCTATAATTCTAATAAAACGCTCTATAAAATTTACATTATCAAGATACTCGATTTGCTTATTTGCATATGTGTTTTGTTGGCGTGTTTTCAACAAGCAGCTAACAATCCTATGGGTACCAACTGTGATCCTCTTATCGCCGAATTGTTCCTTGATTCAAATGAAGCAGATTACAAACAGAGACTTCTCAATTAAAAACGATAAAGGAGCTACATTGGTATTTCCATTCCCTAAATATACATGTACATTCCTCTATATATGATGTCATTTCACTAAATACTTCAGCACGCTTGGTGACTATGTGGATCGCATACATTCCAATAAACTTGAAATAAAGGAAACCACAGATACAGGTAGGTTCGCTAGATATTGACAGCGATGATCGGTTAGAAGCGAATCTTTTGCAAGAACAAGTTTGATTTCAATTTTCCAATTGTTTACAGCATCATTCCAGCAGCACACACATATGCAAATGCATATCCCAAATGGTTCATATCACGATTTCCTTTATAGAGGTTTGCTGTTAACGATGATACTACTGAAGCCAGGGTCCTTTGTGGTTAAGTTCAAGTAATCAGATCGAAAGTATTATGGTCGCCACCATCACCGGATTAACTGTTGCAGAATATCTGTGTTGCAAATGATTGCTGATATGTCCCGTTTGTCGTAATCACTATTCCGTCCTTATAAGTAGTGTTTTGCAGATCATTGTTTGTACTGTTGTCCTTTTTCTTTTGACCGTTGTATTTTCTGTCCTTCTTTGATTAACGTCTTCTGATTACTCCCTTGGTGTCTTCAAACATTTCTTTGTCCGTTTGCTTTAGTCATTATGTCCTTATAATCATGGCCTCTGATTATCTGGACATGTTTTGGTAAAAACATATTTCTATTTGTTTTAATCTTTGTTGAGTACCTATATGGAGGGACCAGATACACAATTTCCGTCCAAAACTCCATATCCCAAATAGACTAATTTTCTCGCATATTATAACAATGTGGATACAAGGTATTTCCTTTATTTATATCTTAATCTTAAATCATTGTCTCGTATTTTGTATCTTTAATATGTAGGTAGCGTCCGTTGTACCAGTAGTATATCAAATCCTACTCCAGTATATGTAGTACAAGGTGGTGAAGCTGTTCTACAATGTGGATTTGAAAGTAGCGGTCTGAATTGGTATGCGTATAATGGTGGTAGTATGGATATCATAGCAAGTGGAGTTGATACCATAGATAATTCTAAATATTCAACATCTAAGAATCCATCAACAAGACTGTATTACAGATTACAAATACTGAATGTTGGCATGTCTGATGTAAAGACGTATAACTGTGAGGCAAATATTAATGGAATGATTCTAAGCTTCTATTTGCAGTTGACTCTCTTAGGTAGGTATATTCATAGGTGTGTGTGGGGGTGGGGTGGGGGGAGGGGGGAGTGTGTGTGTGTGTGTGGGAGGGTGCTAATGTGAAAACAATATGTGTTTCATTAACAATGTTATGTCAACATATCTTAGTTCTTTGTAATGTAATTGTAATGAAAATGCTTGAATAAACATGGGTGTTGGTGTTGCTATTGCGTTTTCCTTCTATGTTTTTGTCAGCAATAAAGTTAATTTAAATGTTTGCCATAATTTCACTTCGTTGGTCAACTCTTTTGCATTTTCAAGGTACTTGTTACGGCTTCCAGGGCTCAACACACAGATCTACAAACGTATTAAGCACTCCCAAATGGCGTGATCGTGGATCATTTAATGGAATCAAATATCACAATATTAAAACATAAGACTGAAATATAATGTGAAATGAAATATAAATGTACAAATTGATAGTTGGACCTGCTTGTTGTACCAACAGATTGTCTACATGTTACCAGGGTAATCCTGTAAACCTAAGTTATGATTTGTTGCTATTTTACAGTGCAACCATCTAGCTTGACAATAGAAAATGTTACAATAGAAAAGAGATTGTTAGGAACACAGGAACAGGATCTTGTTGTGTCATGTACAGCAATAGGAGGTATACCAGCTCCCAATGTCGCACTGATAATAGAGGGAAAGTCTATACCAAGTCAGGCTCAATCAGTACAATACACATTCCAGTCCATCCACAGATCTTATGATCAGAAGACAGTCAAATGTCAAGCCAGTAATCCTGCATATTTGCAGGATCCAATGACTTACACAGCAATGATATATCTTAACTGTAAGTAGTTTATCCTTTCTCCTTTCGCTAAGGTATCCCACAATACTTTTTAATTACGTGGGGTAAATCCTATTACGTCTTACCTGGCTAAATGGAAATAAAAACTATGTATTTTGCTTTTATCAAAAGTCTTTATACAATCGTTTTGAAGATTGTGTGACATCTTTTTTGTGGAGTGAGAGTATGTATATATAATATGTCTAATGCTATTCCGTGTTATGTTCATATTATCATAGTAAATTTGAAGATATATGCTGAACCTACATATTTTCCTAAATCAGATAGATCTAACGATGTGACTGTCAGGTGACCTTTGTTCGTCCAATCAAGTTGGTGAATCTTGAATTGAAGTTTGACCAATATTCATATTGATTTATTTGTTAGCATCAATCGAACAATCATCATCTCAAAGAAATGCATTATGCGAAGGAAAAACATACCTGCATTCAAATGAATAATAGAAGCGCCATGAAGCTATGCATTTTTTAATTGAAACAATTAAGTCAACAAATATATGTAGGACAGACGATAATAATGATGGGTATGATATGCAACTTTAAGAACAAAAGCTTGCTTTTACACTATCAAATTTTAAAGTAATAATACAGACACGAAGTAACGCATCACCCGATTGCACAATTCGAATTTCAACGTAAAATGTCACCAATACGTGACTTGCTATGAATCTTCGTTAGATCTAAATGAGCCACGTATCAAAAAGAGGGAGCCATTAAAATAAAGCTAAAAGTAGATTGGTCTTCATGTTAATGTTAAATACAGTTTTCATGAGTCCAAAAAAGAATAATTGCCTTGTATTAGATATGAATGAAATCCTTCAATTTGGCAGAAACGTTTACTATGGTTTGTCAAAAAGGTAACTATAATTACTCTTTACTACGAATATCTCGTGTAATTAAAAAATATATATGTATTTGAAAATAAGTTTATTGAAGGAAGTCATATTTACACCTACAAACGTGATAGCTTCTGTAATATTGATTAAGCGTTGAGGAATATAGGAATTTAACCTTCAATGACATTTCCTCACACATAATAATTAGCTGAAGATAGACCTTATGTTATCACAAGCGTCCTTAGTTCAAGAGTAATCTATGGTTTCTACAGCACGATGAATCCTCGAAATTTCTTAACTAAATTATGTGTTAAAATCACACTGCATTTTATTTCCGTTATATTTGAAATTGTAAGATGTTTTAAGCGGCGCATTCCGTTCTTATTGACCATATTTTGCGTCAATTCCCTCTTCAACGACCAATTCTGAAATTAAACTAGTCTTTAAATTGGCCTACTGTTGCAGTCATTCGAATCATCTAAAACTCAATTGCAAAGTTTTAGTGAATTGTCCATAATAGAATATCGGCGAATCAAGAACAGCCTCTAAGTATCTAAAAAGAATACCTCGAATGACTGTCAAAAAATGCACTTATCAAATCAATCATAACTTAATTAACCAAGCACATTGCTTACATTAACGCTGCAAATAACTGCAAAAACAATTAAAATTAATAATAATAAAAAAAACACACACAAAAAATAATAAGATACAAACAAAATTTAAATTGACTAATATATGCAATCATTCTTACCAGGTATCATATTTGTTCGTCATAGGCATACATTATAAGCTTAGGAAATGTAAGTTTAAACAATTATGGTTAATAATTCCATCAATATCAACAAACCAACAATGTACTTCAATGTATTTTGATTACCATATCAAATACAATGTCAACGGCAGATAAACGAATTTGTTCACGCTCTGTTTACATAGAACATAATATTAGTTTAGGGGTCAACCAAAAGCTTGTTTAAAGCTTGATGTTCTATGCTTGTCTTAGTTTGATGTTTTGTGTTATACAGGTAAAATAGAGTAATTTTGCCTTTCATAAGTATTTACTTCTTTGAAAAAAATGATAAGCTTAACAACCTGAAATAACTGCATTATTTTATTGATCTTGCTAATATTTTTAAGCAATCTGTACATTCTGTTTATTGTACTGATTTAAAGGACAATGTTGATATTCTGAAAATAATTCAGAGTCAATGCATGTTTTATATCATATTAATTCAGTGAAACCAACAGCAACATCATTCATCTCAAGTCCAGTCAGTACAGAGGAGACAGTTCCACTCACAGTTTCCTGTATATCAAATGGTAGTCGACCTGCTGCAACAATCCATTGGACAATAGGACAGACTGATGTTACATTGTATTCTACAACAGATAAAACTCATGTCACAGATGATGATACATACACAATGACATCTACCTTGACATACAATGTAGACAGGACACATAACGGAGAAACAATAACATGTAAAGCTCTCAACATAGTTGTTCCTAATGGTGAACAGACCATCACATCCTTAGATGTAAAGTGTAAGTGTCACCTATAAGCATATCATGATGTTATATGTGTTAAACCGCTGCAGTGATTCTGTTCCAGATACTTTTATGATCTATGTTGTCATAGGACTACACCTTTAACACCATATTTGGTCACATTTCTTATCCAAACTCCATATGACCTTGTGTACACGGTGTTTAGCTTGTAACCACCATTAGCTTTCTACTCTTGATTAATTGTAAATCTTGACATATAATAGCACACACAAAAAAATTAAATATTTTAATAAAATGTAAAGTTAACAAATATACAGTCATAACTATTAGCCATGAACCCGTTTTGTTTGTCCTCGTAAATGTGAAAAGAAATCTACATATCAAAGGAATGTAACTAGAAAGAACTTCCTTTGTAAATATAATTTGCTGAAAGAAATGTTGTCTCGGCAGAGCTCGCTTTGTCCATTTTTGAATATCAGATGGTATCTCCGGATATTTACAGTAGTGACTGGACATTAATGAATACCTCGTCCTTGAACGTAATATTGAAGCAGCTCGCAATAAATAACGGTTTGAAGAAAGAGCTTGAGGACTTGATTGGCCCGTAGCAAAGCAAAATTATCCATTTATTATTTGTTATCCTCTGTCAATATACACGTCTCCCCACCTGTTAATCGTAATACCTCCATTATTCCTGCATGATATATTGTTTGAATTCTTGTGCCCGTCCTGAATATACATGAGATTGTGCTCACAGCATACAAAACAACAATTCATTAAACATTTCTTTGTATTTTTCTTACCTTACATTACAATTATGGTGAAGATATCTCAATCAGAACGAACGACGAGTTTCTTGAATAACCTTTGCCAGGTATGATCATAATCAAAAGATTGGGAAGCCAAATATTTCAGAAGTCTTTTGGAAGATTGCTTCATATCTTAAAAATTAAAATTTTGCAGCATACTGTATCATAAAAAGTCACCGTCGTTGATGCAAATTATGTAAATATACGAACTACAGTTATGAAGGGAATGGACTAAAACGTTTGCTGATCTATCGATTCTGTTTTGTGACCTATCCTTAATAAATTATTCTTCTTACAGCACTCTGTTTTTTATTTGCTATAGTTGCTCCAAGTGTATCAGTACGTAATGCTACATATGAGCAAGATGACGTCAATAGACAAGTGGCATGTTTCCCTATAGGTAATCCTAGTATATATACATACCATAAATGGCAGCACAAGTCTAAGCATGGTGTGCTGATTCGTGAGATGGATGGAGAACTGAGTGGTGTACTAACTTTACCAAGTACTCCTGTAGAAGATAGATTCCAGGACAGTGGTGAATATATATGTACAGTTGGTAACGGTATTGCAGACAGAGATGGCAATGTAAAACAGACAGTATCTGGTTATGTCATAATAAACGGTATGTGAAACAGATATTATCTTGTTATGTCACAATAAACGGTATGTGAAACAGACAGGATCTGGTTATGTCAAAATAAACGATAGGCAAAAGAGATAGGATATTAATAAACGGTATGTGAAACAGATATTATCTGGTTATGTCACAATAAACGGTATGTGAAACAGACAGGATCTGGTTATGTCACAATAAACGGTATGTGAAACAGACAGGATCTGGCTATGTCACAATAAACGGTATGCGAAACAGACATGATCTGGTTATGTCATACTAAACGGTATGCACAACATAAAAGATCTGGTTATGTTATAATAAACGGTATGCAAAACAGAGAGGATCTGGTTATGTCATAATAAACGGTATGTAAAACATACAGGATCTGGCTACAAATAAAAATAAAAAAAATACATCTCCATAGGAGAACCAATTCCAACATCCAATCGCAAATCGTAGATATTGAGGCAAAGCAAACAAATATATACTCCTGGCTTGTACTGACACTTCCACAAAAAAAGAGTGACGAGGTCAATTCTTCAATCTCCTTTGGTCGAACCAATCTGTCCCTCTTAGTGAAAGAGTTAAGTGTTAACTAACTGTGCTTCAAGGGTCTCATGTATATATAACAGGGTAAGCAACGTTGTCATATTAAAGAGAGTCGAAGGCCTCAACCATATTTAAATATTAGATAGTATACAAAGTTATTGTAAGACATAAAAAAGGTCTTAATAAAACATTATAGCGAAATAGACTTTTAACCGACATATAATTGACCATACCATCTTTCGTGCAGAATGTTAATTCTTTGTCTTTTAGTCAGAGTATACTATATATATTATTCACAACGCAGAATGTTTCACATATATGATCTTAGTTCTATAAAAGAGAGTCTATTACCTTAACCGTCATTTGAATTTTATATAGGGCATCGAGAGAACGTGATGACTTTTAACTGACGGTGCCACATCAGGTTCCTGTAATTGCTTACATCACTAATACATTGCAAGACCATACTCTTTATTTCATTTCGATCTGGTATCCAAGAAGTCCGCCACACGTCTTAATCGTTATTCTTTTCAATAAATTTCAAGCTTTATTTTCAAATGGTAAAATGTAGTATCTATTAAAGTAAATCATAATTTTGTTCACCCGTGATTAAAAGTAAAAGTAAAGTTTGAAAATACCAACAGGGGTAATCCGAAGACGTACACGAACAAAGGACAGACAGTTAAATGGTCAAACGGACAAACATTTATTGAGGAACACGAATCCCACTAAACACCGGGCTGAACTAAAAATGATCTTTTAACAGTTCATTCCAATATGCATACCATGCACTTAGTAAACATACGGTTCATCCATATCTAAGCGGCAAGAAACGACTATATATATCAGTACCTTTTCACATACTTCTTTAACCGTTAAGGTTGACTACATGTAAATGTGATTTCCTTGGAAAAAATATTTTATATTATTCTCAATAAAATATTGATGTGTTTTTCAGCCGAGCCAACATTTACAAATGACAACAGATTAATACACTATGGTGAATTTGGTAAAAATGTAGATATTAATGTTTATGTATACAGTATACCTATATATACAACAAAACAGTGGTACAGAGGTAACATACCAGTGTCATCATCAACCAAATATGTCGTGTCAGACTCACTAACAATAGTTAATGATACTTTCCATGGTAAAGATGTACAACTGGATGGTTACAGTGTGAAGCTAACCATCAACAACTTGAAGGAATCAGACTTCAATGCTATGTATAGATTACAGCTGTCATACGGTGTTAGTCAAACTGTACACCATTCTGTTTTACTGAAAACCGAAAGTAAGTAAGCATATATGTGAGATAACAAATATGTAAGGTATAGTTTATATATACGCTGGACTTTCAATAGTACATATTGTATGTTAATGTGTAAAATAATCTATTAATAACAGTTCTTGGATTGCCCGTACCACGCTACCCGTACCTTTCACCTTCATAACACGTGTACGACAATTACATCTGTTCATTGTTATTTCTGTGAATACTAAGTAATATGGTAGATGATTGTGTATATTGTTCAATAGTATTGATGAAATTAAATTATAATGCGTGTGTGCCTTATGTGTCCAATGTTGCCAGTGCCGTCGGTTTTCCCTAACGTTTAATAACTATTGTAAAACTATTATTTGATAAACAAACTGTATAAGCATGGGATTTAATTCATACTTTCAAACATTTACTATTTCATACGGTAATACATTTATAATTGCATGCGTCATGCATGCATACGTTTTCTTCACTAACTATCAAAATCGGCCTCACAGTTTGAAGAAAAATAAACAGGCTTTGTTTATAAAATGTGTGTGATATTTTTCTAGGACACACCTCAGCCTTTCTTAAATTGATAGTATTACATAACAGGGTTGTTTGTGTTTTATTGAATTCCCACCCATTCACACCTTTTCATGACAAGTTGCGGCATATTTCATCAATTTCTGGTCGTTTCACACACAAAATCAATATCAACGCAGTCGTCGACAATCGTAATATATGAACTATTAGTATGAGTTCGTTCATGTATTCAACTATCTAAGTTGTCGAGGACTGCGCTCATATAAAAAAAAATCTTAGTGATTGCTGAATGTGCGTATTTGGCGTTAAGAGTTCATGACTAACCGATTCCACTGGGAAATATGAGGGTTTTTAACATTGACTTGTTTTTAATTTAAAAGATATATCAATTGGAAAAATATATCAAAACTCCGACCCAATATATATATATACGATATATGGTAAGCATTTCCTTCAATATTCCGAAATCTGAAATCGCAATTATGGATAGTTCTTATGTTTACATGCGTCATGGAAACTGATTCTGCATGATACTACATTTTGATCTGTGAAAATTACTGACAGTTTGATTGCACAATATGAACAGGTGGACTAGAACTTTAAGAAGTAAAGTTGTGGATATTGGAATTATATCATAAACTGCAATTTCCTCACCTGTTGTCCCGTAGCAGACGACAGGTCACGATAATTCGAATATATTCTCTCATTTAAAAAAAAAAAATGTAATTATTACCATTTCTACGGGCCGTTCATGTATTTAATTAAATGTTATTGGTGTTTTAGTGTCACACAAACAAAACAGTTGAGCATTCTGGGAAAGAAAGTGGATAAAACTAATGGCCCAATGCATAAACATAGTGTTTTGTATGCGTACGTAGTATCTACCACTCATACATTATCGTTTCAATAAAGATATACAAAAAACTATTTGAATCTCTTGTTAAACCTATACTCATGTATAACTCAGAGATTTGGTATATGGATTTCTATGAACAAATACATAAAGGACAATTACGGTCAAACAAGTCAAAATCAGTCTTATTGATGGATCATCCGTAGTAATAATGCTGTGTTTGCACGTTTTAATTGCACATCACATATTTATTAATTTTGGATATATTGATTATTTTCAATGAATATAGATGCTAAAAACGTTATCAACCATGTTAATAATTCTATTATGTGATTTTATCACTTGGCTTAGGTGTGTGCACCGGGCATGTGCTAATGAGATTTTGCAATCTGAATAAATCACTCGTTTGTTTGCAAGGCGAAAGAAGGACGTAATATTATAATTCTGGATTATTAAATTTGTTCATCATTTTGTTGTCATATATGCAGGAAAAATATTTGGCTTTTCATATATAAATCTTATGTTGTCTTACAGAATAATCCATAGATATATCAGCATATATCATCGAAACATGACTTAGTAGCTAATATTTGGAAAGCCTTGCAAGATTTACAGATCTAGAGTTGATGCAAAGTTATTGCATCATTTTAACTTCATCGCAAGAAACAAAATACACATTATATCTTTAGGCCGACCATACTAGTAAATAGTTAACAGGCAGATAGCTCTTCGAAATACGTACAGCATAGCATGTGATATTTATTTGCGGTTAATTTTTTTAATAAAATAGTTAGGACACTTATAGTAAAACCAATATTAACGGAAAGAACAACTACTTCCCACTTCAAACAATTGAACACAAAAACAAGATCATATATACAGATGGAAAGCCAGGTTTTGGAGTAGGAGATGTACACCAATATGGCGAGCTTAAACGGTTAATGGGATCCCCAACCATCCATTATTGATAATTGGATATGCAATTCCTATACAGATATAAATAAAACTCGTGCACATCCACACATATAACATTATATTAATCGATTTAATTTGATTCTTACTGGTCAAACGATTTCCACTAAAGCAATATTTCCCCCAAACACTAATACCAAATGATACTCAATCTCAGTATACGGTGAAAAATGGTGAAACAAGCAATCATTACTAGACATCAAAAACAATGAACAAAAACAATGCGCTACTGACAAAAATTAATCAGATTGTAACACGTGTTTACTTCTAATGCACTCTTTGATACTATTAGGAGTTTTGTCTATTTTTGCAAAGAGTCAAAATATGTAAGCTTTATTTTATTTTTCTGTATGGCATCTGATATATTGTTCCATTATTCATTATTTATAATAAGCGTTAGGGAAAACCGATGAGAGAATCAATAATAGACAATCCAAAGAAACAGGCAATATTGAGCACACAAGACACAGAACGAAGACAAACAAACAATAAAGACACAACACAGAAAACTAAAAATGATGAACAACACCGACCCACCCAAAACATAGGGGTGAACCCAGGTTGTCGCGAATGGTAAGCAGTTCCTGGTTCTGATAAGATATCCGCCATGTGATAGTCTAGTCTAGTAAAAATCTTGTCCTGTCGGTGTTAGATGAAAGAAAACATCTGGACAGACAGAAAGGAACAGAGTCATTGCCATTTGCGAAATACATTAAAATATATTTAAATATTTATAATTTCAAATATATGTAGATATTCATAATAGCAATCCTTTAAAAAGTGACTTAGGAACTATTTTCACTTGTAAAATGAATGCATTCTTTTTATGGCTTATATACCAGAATGTATGCAACAGCTAATAAATATGAAATAATACACGCAGATACGAGAAATTGCACACTTTAAATCTGGGCTGAGATTTTGTAACTCTCAGAGAGCCGTATAATAATCAGCGATCTAGATGTGATATTGCATGACTTCATGTTACAAATAATGTATACCAAGGTTCTCTCAGTTCTATTGTTTAAACGTTTAACTAGGAAAACCGTGCTATAAATATAATATACACCCGATTGTTGAACATTTCATAGAAAAGAGAGTTTAAACAGTTGTTGGTTGCCCTTTTGTTTCAGTCATTCAGGAGTCGTCAGATGTTACCATGCTTAAAGGTGTGATTGGAGGACTTGCTGGTGTTATTGGTATTTTGGTTATCATCATTGTTGTCCTACTGTACATCATAAAGTCAGGTAAATTGGTGCATACAGGTTGGTGTAATGTCATTTGATGGTTGTTAATCAGTGATATACCGCTATAATATTAGCAAACAATAACCTGATAACACATGTAGAGTTAGACTATATAACCACTTTACTTTTAGGCTGTACGATAATTAATAAGTACAATATTGCACATTCGTATTCTTAATATAATAGAATATTCGTAGTTGTACAAAATTAAATGTTTATGAAAACCAGACACATGTGAGATGCTATACAACTAATAAGAACACGGTGTCTGATAATCGCATTAGAAAACATCATGGCATTTTAGTGGATGACCATTTAGAGGTTAACGTGAAATCGTGATTGATGACCATCATAGCTTTAGCATGTAAAGTTAAGATCGAGTACCCTCGTGGAACTTAAATATGCCAACAGGAATCAGATTATTATTTAAATATTTTGTTATTCTTTTATTGGGAATGAAACTACGATTAAGATATGATTACTGTTGTCAAATAAAATTGAAACAAGGATGTATTTGAAATTTGAAATTGAAAAATAACAACTTTGATCATGTTACTTAATTACATCATTATTTGAAATGCATTTGCATAATTTGTTTCAGCTTTATCAGATAGAAGACATAACAGGAAGTCTAATAGGTAATAATGCATAACTCAAACAACTGAAATCACTATATGGGTATATCTTGTAAAACAAAATGGATAAAATGCTTTTAATTGCTTCATATATATGCATTCATTATTTCTCATAGGTTACAAAGGTAAAAAGATTCTGAAAATTGCATGCTATATATATATCAAACATTGAAAGGAGGACGAAAGGTGCTTCAACCTAAATGAAATATTAGATTATTTTTACAATTCTGATGTATTTACTTTGTTTATAATAGCTACATTAAGAGATGACATGGAATTTGAATAGTTTATTACATTTTGTTTGTGTAAAGTTTTTTTTACTATCATTTACAACTTTGCATGCTTGTTTTAATGTCGTAAATATATACAGGTAATAGAAAGTGACCCGTGCAAGCACGGCTATAAATAGACAAAATAATAATCGTGGTCATGTTTTCATAATAATAGAATTACAATGATATGCTTGCATAGGATTGAAATGAACTGGTTATTTTCCCGAAGCACTTGAGTAAATGGAGTTTGTAGGCAATTCTTTACAATTTCAGTGTGCACTGCAGCGTTTATACCGAATGTTTATTTTCATTGTTGCCTGCCAAGGGGTTAAACAGAAGTGTCCAAAAGTAGAACATGAAATACTAACCAGAATTAAATTTCATGTTGACAAATGGTCATGTAGAAATTATCTAGAGAATAATGAGGTGCATTTGTAGTAAACTTTGAACATATCTTTGTTGTTAAGAAATTAATTGAAATTTTTCATTTTTTTATGAAAAATCATAGGGTTTCAATGTAATATATGTGCTTTCGCTACCACCTAGTTCGTCACTAAATGAGTATCAAATTAATATATTTACTGACATCAAGTTATCTGTCATACCAAATTTCAAAACATTGCTGATTGTAGCTTCAAAGGAAAATAATTAATAGTCGAATTTTTAGGTTTCAATGGTAATAAATACATCCTTCCACAGACACATCTCAGTATGAATTTTCAATCTACATTCTGCTTTTTTGTTTGTAATCTTCGTGTGGTCAGGAATAAAGTTTAAATATTGGTCACATGGCGTTGCCACTACAGTACAGTAAATCTGGAAAAAAAATTAAATGGTTGCTTCGTATTTCACACAGATATATGTCTATTATTACCAATAACAGAATATTATTTCTAGTACATTAGCTTCATCCCGAAATATATTTGTGAAAAAAGCCAGGATTCCCAATGACATTTCTTTTTTTTTGGTGTTCAATGAGAGTCGACTGCTCGTTCTGTTGATAGTTGAATTTTACCTTCATTGCTAAAATATATACATACTCCTTAAAGTAGCGTTCATCTAAGAGTAGTTTTTTTTTCTATGGCTGAATTATTTGCTGTTCTTCTTTTTATTAAATTGAACAAATAAATGCATTATAATAATCTATGTCGACGTCAATCGGTTTTACTGTAACTTATTCAGTTGATCTGGCGACGTATGATTGTAACAGAGTGTACATTAATGTGTGTGCATTATTCCAATAACACCACTATATCCATATGTAAATTAATATGCGTGACAAGCATCACTATGTGTGATTTTTCTACCATATTCGTTGTCTGTCCGATCCTTCCATGGATTGATGCATGCATGTTGAGGTTTATACTACTTAAAAATATGAAAAGCTAAAAATGAATTCAACACAAAATGAAACATAATCATAATTCTCCAGTTGACATTACTGATGATGCTTATACTGCTTCTATTTTAGCTCTGCGAATACTCGTGAAACTCTAAATATGACGGACATACCACATATATATACTGAAGTGACAGATGCCCAAGGTATGATCAGCATGGTTTATGGTTTTGTGAACTTACTAATTATTTTAGCAATGTGTTGAAGAATGATAATATCATGCCCCGCAAGCAGTGTCCATCATCACAAACGTTGTGAGTTCGAATACCACTCAAGCTAGGTGTACTCGATACAACATTATTTTTGTCGGTGACTTGCAGCAAGTCGGTAGTTTTCTCCGGGTACTCCACCAATGAAACTGACTACCACGATATAACTGAAATATTGTTGAAAGAGCCGTTAAACACCATAACCCTAACCATATGCTCATGCCCCTAGTGGTAAACACATGAAATACATTAAATCAAGGAAAGCTTGAGTAAATACAGAAATATGGAATCCCTCCTCTGTCAAATTTCCAACGATCTAAGCGATGAACTAGCAGTCCTGATATGGGACAGATACAACAATATGGCGAGGTTAATTCGGTAAAGAGGAACGAATCCAACCATACTCTCTGGATATTTAGATCTCAATTTCCTCACAAATTCACCATCAACTTTACTGTAAGATCATTTAAAAAAAAGAAGATGTTAAGCTCGAATTTGCTTCTATAATAAGGAAACAAAATACAAATTTAAAGTAGTTTTGTTTCAAGATTGTATAGCATTAAAAATGGATTGCTATGTAAATTATCAATGATAACTTCTCTGAAACACTCTTGATATATATTAATCCTTTAAACGTATTTCTTCTCTGTCTTATTCGTGTAATATTGATATATTGTTCTCTGTTACAATCTATCATAATAAATCATACAACTTTGACGGAATGTGACCTAAAGGGTTTGATCTTGGAGACACTCTATTCCGTTATTTTCCTGCTGGAAATTTATTTGATAAAATATTAAAACAAAACAAAAACTATTGAGATTGCATTGTTTCTACAAACAATATTGAAACTGCTTTTACATTGCAGGACCAATGCCAATTGACATGTAAGTATACTAATTGATTGATTGAGGTATTTCGTTAAACGTCACCTGAGTATTATCTCACCTATTTTTTATGACGAGTCCACATTTCCAATCAAACAATTAGCACTGCAATAAACAGATATGGGACTATTTCTAAACATGTTTTGCTCTGTATGACTGCTACATGCATTATTTTGCATTCAAAGAGTTGACATGTTAGATGTTTAGGAAATTCTTTACTCTCCTCCCCATTTGTCGTAAGCACTTTCCGGATCCTTTTTTCATGCATGACTTATCACCGGGTTTGTAACTAGATAAACACGATGGGTGTCAATGGTGGAGCAGGAACTGTCACCATTCTGGAGCACATGAGTTCACCCCCCCCCCGGTTTTTTGTTGGGGTTTGTATTAATCGATCTTTAGTTTAATTTGTATGTTTTGAGGATTGTTGTTTGTGCTTTGATCCTTTTTCTTGTGGTCATTGTGTTGTCTGTCCTTCTTCCATTTACAGATTCTGATTACCTCTTTCGCATCGTCAAACCTTTCTTATATTTACTCGTTCTTTTAAAGACATTCAATATTAATCTCATAGTCATCAAATAAAACTTGTAGATGTATAATTATGTTGTAGTTCTACAATAGATTACGCGTCATTAGGAAAACAAGACAAACCAAATGTGTATGAAGATCTAAAAAGCAAACAAGGTATGGGATTAAAGTTTAGACGAAAACAATTATTCCTTATTAGTACTTTTTTCAAATAAAAACGTAGATATCTAATTTCACATTCGACGCGTTTCTCAAATAATATTCATAAGTCAAAAATAATAAAGCCAAACAAGTCTTTTGGGAGCAGGAATACGAAATAGCCTAAACAGAATAGCCAAAGTCAGTTAATGTCGCCTTTGCCTGACGTAGGAGAGCCTTATGTTTAAAAATAATTACATTATTTAGAAACTGCCAAGGCATATTTAATTTATAATCTTTTATATATTGTTCACGAGCTATGAATATGTTCCAATATTTAATTCTGCTCCTATATTTCAGCAATCAAGATCGTTTTTTAAAATGGCGATTATCTCTAATTATATCAATATATAGTCAAATATCAAAAACATAGACAGAATGTTCTTATCTAGTATCTTTGTCCGACTAAATTTAATACCTGCTTTGCTAAAGATGGGCTGTCGTGATTATTATATTTGTTTACTTATTGCAATATTTTTTAATTCCCTGATAACTATGAACATATTATTCATTCAGAAGACAATTAAGCTGGTCAGAACAATTGAATGTTTTCATGCCATGGTACTTTATAAAAACTTGGAATCACTCAAACATGACGACCACATTTTGTATATGGAGAATTCAATCACTGCCTTGTTTTTGATTACCCTTTTGGTATCTTCAAGCTCTTCTTATTTAACCAGTTAATGACTTCTTATAAGATTTTTTGTTTTGTTTTATTGCCTATAAATATAGTGTATGTGTCTTAATGTCAACATTGATATCACATGACTTTTATCTTTTCAGAGACAAAGGGAGAGGAATAAACAAACATTCATATATAATTTAACATTAAAATAATTAGGATGAATGTTGTTGCTGTGTAATGCAACTTTCAATTAAATCGTGGTGGTCATTTTATTAGTTTTTGGAAAGCTGAGTATCAATATAAACCAACTGTCAAGAATGAGATATTAGCATGATCTGTTAGAATCTAATGTTGTTTTTACAGTAGCTTATATATGTATATATAAACGTGTCAGGTAAGCAACGATGTATCTACCCACTGGTTCCCTACAGGACCGGGCTGTATTAAATATTAGCTGTATTAGAGTGAGATTGTTTAGCAGACATTTACTTGTCATATTTCTTTTCCCGTTGTCAGGTTTCAAACCGACGTCGATGGAACAAGTGAAGTCGGTTACGGAAACCATTTTTTGTATTATAATTGGTCTAGGTGACTGATTGACTAGGCATTATGCTGAACGAATCGGTGCTTCATTTTACCAGTACTTCTGCAGGAGAATCCGTTTCTGCTCCACTAATGTCATCCGTCGTATTACTCATGTATACAAAACCGATGATAGGTCATATGATCAAGGAATGTATGGATGAATTATTTCTACTATGACAAATGAAACATTTCCGTAGTCATTTGTGACATCTATTTTCCGATACATTTAACCAAGTCATTATAACGACAGTAAAATGTTCGAAGTAATGCCTTCAATACAACCACTAGGGACCCTTGATTCAGTAGCGGTCTTATGGCTTTATATACTTGCTTTTGATGAGGTAAATATGTGATTGTTGGGGGATTTCCAAACACTGATATTCACAGAGCTATACCGTCTAATATCAGTTTAGTAAAATTCATTAAAAACACATATTTGTAAAGTCTTATTCATTGATATTTGTATTTTTCATTGTTTTAATATATTATTCAACTTTAATTCTAGTTTCACTATTTACACAATGTAATTTTTTTTCTTTTCCCAAGTACATGTACATAATGCTATTAATAAGTGCATGTACTAGTTATTCACTGAGGTATAGGTGTTTCTGGATTGGAAACCCAGTGGGCCGGAGGCCCGAGGGGTTTCTAATCCAGAAGCACCTTATACCGAAGTGTATAACTAACTTACTCCACAGGTTATTCTAAATACACGAAATATTTTTTTCTTTGTAAATGCTCCGATATTAAAAGTTTAGATATTGCATCCATTCCAAAATACTATCAAGACGCCATACAAGCATGGAACAATTTTTTGGGGTCATGTTCTACGGAGTCTAAAAATGACATTTTAGATAAAAACATATTTGGTAACTCTGAGATCAAATTTAATAGAAATCCACTTTTTTTTCAATCGTTTTTGAGAAATAATATATTTAAAATAAACGATATATGGGATAAAAACAATAATACCTTTGTTGATAATCAGACTATATTTAATAGACTGGATGATAAAAGGAACTGGAAATCAGAATGGGCAAAAATGAAAAAATCAATACCAGAAAATTTTGTTAAGAAATTAAAATCCGATGATAACGAAAAGATAAAAAAATCATTAGGTCTAAAAATAGATAGTAATTTGATTATTAGAAATCATAATAATAAAATCATTGTTCCAAAAGAGCTGAAACTGAAGAATATCCAGAAAGAAATACGTAAACCAATTACGCCAAAATGTCAATTCAAATGGGATACAATTTATGAAAAGAAATTTAACTGGACATCAATTTGGTATAAACTGAACAAGATTAAATGTAAACAAAGCATTATCCAGTTCCAATGGAAATGTTTGCATAACATTGTCTATTCAGAATATAGATTACAAAAAATGGGAAAATCAAATGGTCAATGTCATTTTTGTAAGAATGAAATAGAGTCCCTTATGCATTTGTTTTACAGGTGTCATAAAATTAAACATGTCTTAGATGAATTAAAACACATTTTTAATAGCATTTTTGAAAAAAATATAGTACTTGTTGAGGAAAACTTAATCATTGGGGTGTATGAGGGAGAAATAACTGAAAATCTACTTTTAATGAATTTAGTAATTTGTATATTAAAATGGGTAATTTGGAAAACAAGAAATTATATAAAATATAATAAAAGTACTTACAGGGAAGCAATAGTTATCACAAATCTCAAAAATGAACTCAGAAGTAATATACAAATGATGATTAAGAACCCAGAAGTTCGAAACTTATATAATATTAGGAAATTACAGCTATTATTGGATACATTATGAATTTAGTTGTATTAATAATTCCTTTCATTGTTTACTGTGTAAAAAT
Source organism: Bathymodiolus brooksi (assembly GCA_963680875.1). Classification (NCBI taxonomy): domain Eukaryota; kingdom Metazoa; phylum Mollusca; class Bivalvia; order Mytilida; family Modiolidae; genus Bathymodiolus; species Bathymodiolus brooksi. The sequence goes on along the minus strand of OY804578.1, from coordinate 69,523,838 downwards.
GTATGTTTATAAATTGAATATGAGAGATAAAATATGATTTATTTGCTTATGGTATTGTATTATTACTACAACTGTACCAGTATTTATTTATTTAATTATATTGTTCATTGTAAATATTTGTAAACCTTTGTGGTTTCCTGGCACCCAGAGGTAAATTGTTCACAGGTGTAATATAGATATAATAAAAAAAAAAAAAATACACGAAATATTCATTACCGAATGTCATAGAAAACAAAAACAATAAACACAGAAACATTTGGTTTTCCCATTGGGTGCCTCTTCTATAAAGATAGATTGAACGACTGAGATGTATTAAGGATTACACAGATTGATTGGTTAATACTGAGAGATGTTATTCGATATGTATCTGTATTCATTTACAACATGATCTTCAGGAATGATAGACGTGTTATATTGAACTGAACTGTTTGTAGAAAATGGATATGAACCATGTTGTCACAAATATTACTCAGCACTGCTAAATAAAGTAAGTAAGAATATATGTTGAATATGACAAAGTATTGTTCTCTCAATAAACTGTTCAGTTTTTAAATGCGCATTTAACAGGTCGAAGTTTTGTGTTTTGTTTTGTTTTTTTAATGGCTTGGATCCAGACAATTTAAAAAGTGGTTCCAGAATAAAAAAAAAGGTATTAACAGTCTCATTTTCGACAATTTTCGCATAGTTTTAATACATTTTTTTAAAAAAGGGGGAGCCCACCCTCCTTGTAACCCTCCCCACTGGATCCACCAATGATAAACTTTTGAAAGGGTGCCGATATATAATGTATTTTCCTTTTACAATGCTTTCCCGACCAAGTTTTTTTTTCGATTATTTATCATTATTATTTTTTTTAACGATTGCTTGGCTTTTTTCAGACTATACTTCATTAACGAGATCTTTATATTTTCCTGCTCAGTTTTTTAATATCCGGTTTTCGTATTATCTTTAGCTGAATGGTATTTAATTACCTCATTGTTGTACGCACAATAGGCCGTACTCACAGAGTGTGAAGACACGGGTTTCGAGAAACCCCTGTCGTCACGCCCTATGAACACAGGCTATTGTTCTTATAACAATAAAGTAATGCATAGAAAGGCAGTTTAAGAGATAGAAAGCGTATGGCTTAACAATAGACCTGGGGTGTAAATATTATCAAATGTTATTGTTATTTTTATTTATTTGCATAATTATATTTATACATTTTATTTATGATGCATATTTTTACCCATTATAAACTACATAGAAGAACACATCTTTCTATCACAACTACAAACTATTATCTTCTCTATCCACGACATATACAAATGTACACACATCGTGTTTTACTCTTATTTTTTTTTGGATATTCATAATTCTTTGTAATTAGCATTTCACGATGTTTCTTACATTATTAGCAAAAGAAGTAATTGTAATTTATTCTAATGTTTATCACCTTTGAAATATGAAATATAACTACTTTCCCAAGAGACAATACCGTAGATGTGGTATTAACAGTAAAACATTGTAGCAATGCCAAATATTCGTTTTGTTTATGCTTTGATTTGATTCGTAAGGAGTTCATTGATTGATTGTTGTTTAACATCCAAATGTAGATATTTCATACATATTCAGGACGAAATAAGGGGTTAAACTTTTATACATACTACTTCTATTTATTTACGCATAACATTGTGAAAAAAATATTTCGATATCAGATGATGTTCATTTCGTGTAATAGTAGCATGACCCATGCCGCGAGTGGAGAGGTTACTGATTACCCTTCCGGAGATTAAAGTGTGGGTCATGTTGCTTTATCTCTAGTTCTCTGTATAGTGCTTTGTTTCTTCAAACTTTTTTCTATAGTTGATTCATTGAAGCATGTTTTCTGTGATAATACTATAGAAAAGCAGCTAGTGGAAGTAGGACTTTTATATTTCATTTCATGGTATATTACTATTTTGTTTTCAGTGCTTAATTTCAACAAATTGATGATCTATTTATACTGGTCTCCCTCGCAGAGTTAGAAGTATCAGTAACAGTTGCCGACTGTGTGGTCTTCTTTTGTCTTTCATTTTATTATGACATTTTTGTCTTCAGAGTAATATTCTTTGACCAACATATTCTACACATTGAACTAGTTTTGCTTTAAAGATATATTTTTCTAGACAAAATGCTATATTGTCGATAACGTCATGCGAAACTATCATGATGTCCTCTTTTAACTAATCAGACAAAAGTTGTTCAGTTGCGGACATCATATATCGAGAGAAAACAAATAAAAGACCCGTAGAAGGTTATCTGGTTAGTGCAAAGAGGATATCCTAGATTCCAGCCAATCAAAAAGTGCATATGGCAATTGAATTTGACTGTAAACAGTAGCCAATGAAAATAAGTATTACAAGCTAAATTAAAATTGAAGATTAACGTATTCTTTATCTTCTGATTCTGAAATAAATGAAAAAGATATCAATAATAAAAATGTCAATATTAAATTCTGTGGTATTTACGTAAATATTTATCATAAGGATAATCATTCGACTGTGTAATTGTTGTAAACAAACTGAACACAACATTCCTAGTAGTGAATTCACCATATGGTAAAAATGAAGAAGTAACATAATGTTTTACTTAGGTGTTAAAGGAATAATATATATAATGCACGTTGCATTGTAGCAAGTATATTGTGTGTTCCAAGATAACAAATACTATATTGTGTATTGCATGATAGTAAGTGCCTTGGGCCTATTAAACTAGTTATCCACACATGCTATGGAGGTGCCTGAACCGAGCCAAGAAAGTGAGGGGTCATATTTATATGTTAGGGGTATCGATGTGGCCTCTTTCTGTTGTTTTTATATATACATATATGAACGGTCACTTTGCTGGCTTGGTTCATGCACCTCAATTAAGCTTGTTTTATAAAAATGAACAACATCAATACCACACTAGTGGTGGGGTTAAACTAGTTTTATGTATCAATCATTCCCTCTTAATGAGTATGTGAGTAAACTACCAACCCTGACATTAGAACCAGGCGAACAAATGACAATCAAAGGAAGTTTTGTCTCTTTTGAGTAATGTCTTATTGTTTACCTTCTTTGTTCTTTATACAGTCATACACATTAGATTTATCTTGTTGACCCAGTGCCTCATACTGTTCTGTGATGCTAAAATATATAAGATTACATTCTATCTAAAAGATGAACAAAGCTGTGGGAAAATAAGGTAATATGATGAAATGATCATAGTTTGTATATATAATGAAACCAGCTTACATTAGGTGGTGCTATAATGTGAAATCTTTTGGCAGTAAACAGTAATAGAGTGATAGTTCATGCCTAACGTGAATCTGTTGTGTGGTGAGCGATACTGTTGTCATTGTTAACTCATACTGTGACAACGTTGGAGATTAAAATGTCTTGTAATAATTTACAAATAATCTGAAACCATTGTACAGTAGAATTTAGTCCAGACAAAAAAACTGCACATTTAACTTAAATATGTCTACGCCACCCGTAAACAAAACAGCTAGATTGTATCGTTTATAGTTTCGAAATGATATGATTTTTTATATCGTTGGTTGGTAGATTGTATTATCCCATATTTATTAGTAATGACGTCATGTTTGCCCATCCGTAAACACCGGAAGTGCCACAACGATATCTGCCATCGAGGCAATACTCTGATAACACGGTATCAAGCCTCTCGTGAGCCCCATGACGTCATTTCCGCCCAACTCTCAATTGTCGTTTGGACAATGTCGACGTTAGGCGAGGAAAGATTTGTTGGCGTTTCGGAAGCAGAACCCTCAACGAATATCGATCACTCATATCCATAAGTTTGGTGTCTGTATGGGAAGTTAATTTTGTTCTTTTTAATTCAATGTTAAAATATGTGATACATAGATTAATGCATGCCTTTTTCCATATCAGGATTGTTTTCATCCCTTGACCGATATCGACCTCTGGCCGATATCGGTCTCTCGGGATGACAACAGTCTTGATATGGAAACGGACATGCATTAATCTATAAGTACTGCAATACAAAGAACCTCCAATATATAATTGACAATATTGCTGAAAGGAACTGTAAAAACTCAAGAAAAACAAGGAAGTAGATAGTACAGTTGTCATACCTAATGTGACACCGCTCTGTAGAATATCATATTTTCACAACTCAAATACGATGTGAAACCGTTGTCGGTAATATTTTACTGTCTTGTTGAAAACGTTCAGATGTGGGATCTAGAGATTTGATGTAGATCATCAATTTAAAACAATCTGCCTTAGGTGGTAGAATGCAGTGATACACAGAGATCATATTTTATAGCTATATGTCTTGGTACATTATTGGATGTTTAAAGATAACAAAGAGTGTATGTCCTATTATGATACTTACGGTAGAGATTGCTTTTGTTCTGAAATATAAAATATAGTTGTACATTTCTTGATCAAATTTCAACACTAAATATTAACAAATCAAACATTACAACATAGTTTCATCTTGTGCCGATGTCAGTATCTAGCTTTTCACATAATAGTTAATGGTGTTACCAGTTTTGGGTTGTAATAGAATGTTGCTATCTGTTGGGTGTTGTAAAATATATTGTCATCTGGATTGTGTTGAACAAAAATGTTGTCATCTGGTTTGTGTTTTACAAATTGTATACAAAGGTAGATGTGTTAATATATGAATTTGCAAATAACATTAATATGCCTTACACCATTTTTTACAATATAAAAGTAACAGGACAATTTGTATGCTATACAGAAAATTTACTGACAAGTGAGACATCCCGGTGAACAACCCAAGCATACATGATTGTAGACGAAAAAAATGGACACTTGAAATAACTTCTGATAATAACACCCAAGTTATAAACTTCTAAGAGTAGTTTGGGGATAATAAAACAGTTACGTTGTGAATTGCGTTCAAATGACATGTACATCAAGTTGTCAACTTTTAACAGGTTGTTTACCCTCGGGTTGACAACTTAGCTGCTCACCTCATATGAAGGCAATAATGGTATGTTGTAAGGATTTAATCGTCAATTGTTAATCAGGGTTGTCTTAAGCACATATAATTGCAGGACTGGGCCTACGAAACTAGATTAATGGCAAAGTTAAGCTAGTCACAACATATAGTTGTCTTTCATTTATTGGTGTATAAAATTAATGTTCAACTTATATATACTTTAATTGATCACGAGTGTGTGTATTGAATGTAGTATTCAATTAGTGGCCATCATTCATTATTTACTGTTTACGTAAATGTAAAGTACACATAATTACCGACTAGGACCTGCTCACTAATTACCAGTGTACGACCTATGAATATGTTAGTCCAGCATATAAGTGTTGCCTATTTGATATCTAGTAATGAAAAGTACATCATTTAATCCATAGGTTTGAAATTAAACAACTTATTCTTTAACAACGTATATTTCTTTAGAATAGAAGTAACACTACAACTGTAACTTACCGTTCCCACGTGATAAATCAGCATATGTATTTGGGATGTCTTTCATACCTAGCACTTCGTATGTCTTTGTAGAACTACAAGAGAGAGATATAGATATATAAATTAGAAAACGCTATACACATACGAATTGTCAAGAAAAGCTTGATGATACCAAAGTTTTAATCAGAAGCAGTAAGTCGAAGGACAGACAATGCAATGGTCACAATAAAATACGAACAAAGGGGCAAACAATGATCTACACAACACCACATAAAAAATAAAGATCGAGCAACATCAACCCACATTCAAAATTTAGGGCGCACGATGCGTTTTTGGAATAACCTTCAACATTGACAAATGGTTGTCAAACTATAATGTGATTATCTAAGGTAATGCATAAAAAGTAATACTTATTATTTTTTTAAGAGATCTCTTTATTTCTACAGGAATTGTTTTTCTACAATCAGTAACATGTTTGTTCCTGATCAAATTGTATGTTTCCTTTATTCCATACGCCATGATTTGGTTTCGAATTAACTTTCTGTTATATATAATAAATTAATATATTTAGATACTCACGAAGTTTCTACTCTCTTGTTCCATGGATCTGAAAAAAATAATTGGTAAAGAGAAGTAACAAATGGTTGCATAATGTAAGAGCAAACAAAACATTGTAATTTAATATAACACTTCATATCATTTTACCTCATACTGTTAAGGAAAAAAATGAAATAATGAATAAGGGTAATACCAAAATTACCGAACTCCGAACAATCTTACAAAGGGAAAGTCAAAACTCATAATTATATAAACAGACAATATCAGTCAACAACCGGAAAATTATGAAAACCGCAATGACTCTGACTTGGTACAGGCATTTCTAAAGAAATGGTGGGTTGAATCAGATTTTAAAGCGCCAAACCTCCCGCTCTCATTACGGTTCAAAGGTTCCGGCTGTCACTATAACAGTATTTATAACAATACAGGAACAAAATAGGTAAAATAGTTGTCAAAGCAATACCAAATTCAGTGAAGTAAATGTCAAAGACACTTTTACGTCACACATTGATAAAGAATATTTTTGACATTGTTGTTGACTTCCTTATCTATATACATTTTCACTATCTGAAAATGCATCGTTTATTATCGTCTCTACAGAGACGGAATATATTTCGACAACATCTTGGTATCGGAGTATATACTTTTTAAGAGATCGAATAAGGCGAATCTTTTAATAGCCCTGGTCCAGTAGCCTGTTTCTCAGATGAAGATGACGTTTCATGAAATCAGAATAATTGCTACTGGCCATTGCATAACGAATCAATTGCGAGATGTAAACACCATATGCAGGAGAAGCTGGTATATTACTCCACTTATTTGGAAAATTTATGATTTTAAAATTGAAGTCGTCCCGTTTATCATAAATTTTAGTACTGAGTTGACCACTGTCGTCAAATTCGAGGTATAAGTTCAAAAATGATGCGGACGAAGCTGTATCTGTGGTCTTTTTAACTTCCACTCTGGAGGATATATCAATGGAAGAAAGTCTGCAAATCTAGAATTATTGATAGATAAAACGTCATCAATATACCTGTATGTGAAATTAAAGGATGTAGCCTCATGAATCTTCTTATCTTTTACAAGCTTTTGAAGAAACTCCGACTCATATGAGTATGCAAATAAATCGGCTAGAAGAGGGGCACCATTCGTACCCATTGGTATGCCGACGACCTGCTGAAACAGTGTCCCTCCAAAGGAGACAAATATCGATGAGGAACGCCAGCATACTGATCACTTGTTCCTCGGAGTAACATGTTTTACCTTTTTGAATTTTTTCTATGACTGAAAACTTTGTGAATTGTTTCTTTTAAGCGGGTTTTTAATTTGTCATGCGGTAGGGTGGTATATAGAGTTGAAAAATCAAAAGTTTTGATGGAAGATACCTGAGAAAAAGATCTTGATTTAAGGTTATCCAAAAGATCTTTAGAGTTTTTCAAAATCCACATGTGATTTATGCCACTACGCGAGTAAACAGTTTCACAATATTTCTGTTGTCCCTCTTTTAAGATTGTTAGGAGTTCGGTAATTTTGTTATTACCCTTATTTACTATAGCCATGCCCAATGTCACTGCTGGTGGAATTTTGTTTTTGCCGAGGTCATTGCAACTTGGTAGCTTTACTTAAGCATTTATGAATAACGAAATTAACGACAACATACCGGCTAGGACGTCACCCGGGTTAACAAGATATTCATTTGCTACTACACGAACAGGGTAGGAAATGATATATGCGTTCCACGGAAAATCCTACGGAATACCCCCGATTTGTCTTACGTTCAGCCAGAGGGTAATTATTATTTCAAAACTTCAGATTCGTATCAAATTTTAAAATCTTGTTCTATTAATATTTCGGACTGTGTTAAATCTCCAGGTACTTGTGACTCTTCTCCATGCATTACCACTTGCAAAATAAAAACTGACAAAAATAATACTTGTAAAACATGCGTCATGCTAATAACTTCTCCTGAATTTACAAGTAATTTAACTGGAAAAACATACTACACCAAATCGTTTGACCCTCTAGACTTTTCTACTAAAAATGTCATTGACGGCATAGAATGTACACTCTGTGGACTGTTGTATGTTGGTGAAACTCGTCAAACATTGCGAAGTAGGATGAGCCAACATCGATATGATGCAAAAGATCCCAAATACAGGATTTTGTATAATCATTTCAATCAACCGAGTCATGACCGCTGTTTGACGATAAAAGTTCGAATCATCGAGAAGATTTACCATCTTACAAACAGTCCTATACTTCGTGCACCTTACCGTACCGATAGAGAGTTGTTTTGGATAAAAGAATTAGGCACTGCAATGCCTTACCGTTGCAATGATAACATCAAAGGAGTGGGAAATTTGTCAAGTCCTGGATGCAACGAAATCAACGTGATGAGCCTTTTTAATACTATTCCAAGAACTAAACGTAGCCATGGTCATAAAAGAATTCAACATCCTAATGTTAAAAAGTCCTCTAAACCAAGAACGTTACAAGATACTTTTAATGATTTACTTTCTATTATACAGAAACCTCTTGGAATTCATCATATTCGTACAATCTTATTTTCACTACGTGTAAACTACCTCAAAGATCTTAGGGATTTTGGACTTGACAAAGGAGGCGTAGATCCTTTTTCTCCTAAGTACAGATTGTCTAGTATTATATGTGACGTGGCGTCCTTTCGTCTTTTTAAACCAGTTAGATCTGAACCTCTTCATGATAACAACAGTAAATTCCTCCATATTCCGTTTTCTAACAAAGGAATCGATGCTATTGACATCAGCAACATTCTTAATAGAAAAGAGGTCGTAAAAGAAATTCCACCATATTTCAAAAATCAATCTGTACCCATTGTATCCTATAGCTACACTAACAGCATTGGCCGTAAAATTTTCAACTACAAAGAAGCTTTGCAAGATATTAACATAGAATAGTACCTTAAGAACCCTCTGACTTGTGACTGCTCCCACTCTCCTTTTCAATACAACCAATCTGGACATGTAATCACTGGTGATCTGAATATCATTCAACATGAGAGTCTCCGAAAGGTGATTTATCATGGTCCTAAATTCAGAGAACCTCAACACATCAATTGGAAACATAATTTCAAGATAATTATGAATGCTGTTGAAGATTATGCCAGAAGGCGGATAAAGAGAGAAGTAGACCAAGATCCAGAGTTAGAGTCCTTGTCAGACTGGGTTAGAACAATTAGGTCTCTAGTACAAGGTCGGATTCACAAACTCAAAAATTGTGTTAATAGTCGACCTAAGTCTGTATCTAAAGACCAAGAAGCTGTTAAGTGTCTTTCCTCTCTTCATGACAAATATGTTATCGTTCCTGCGGACAAGACTTCCAACAATATCGTGTTTGTATGTAGGTTATATTACTTCGAATGCCTTATCAAGGAATTAGGCATAAATAGCAACACCTCTAGTAATACCACATACAAACCAACTTCGTTCGACAAAGATGAAATCCTAGCTAACCACAGATCATTCATGACCTCTTTAAACATTCCCTCTGGTAAAGAGTCTGAGAATTTACCCTATTTATATTGGATACCTAAACTCCATAAGACACCATACAAAGAAAGGTACATAGCGGGATCATCAACTTGTTCGACGAAAGAATTGTCTATTCACCTGACAAAGATTATGTCTGCCGTAAAAGAGGGACAACAGAAATATTGTGAAACTGTTTACTCGCGTAGTGGCATAAATCACATGTGGATTTTGAAAAACTCTAAAGATCTTTTGGATAACCTTAAATCAAGATCTTTCTCTCAGGTATCCTCCATCAAACTTTTGATTTTTCAACTCTATATACCACCCTACCGCATGACAAATTAAAAACCCGCTTAAAAGAAACAATTCATAAAGCTTTTAGTCATAGAAACTATGGCTCAAAATTTGTTGTGTTAGGCTACAATTCCACATATTTTTCAAACAAAATTTAAAAAGGTAAACCATGCTACTCCGAGGAACAAGTGATCAGTATGCTGGAGTTCCTCATCGATAACATATTTGTCTCCTTTGGAGGGACACTGTTTCAGCAGGTCGTCGGCATACCAATGGGTACGAATAGTGCCCATCTTCTAGCCGATTTATTTTTATACTCATATGAGTCGGAGTTTCTTCAAAAGCTTGTAAAAGATAAGAAGATTCATGAGGCTAGAGCCTTTAATTTCACATACAGGTATATTGATGACGTTTTATCTATCAATAATTCTAGATTTGCAGAATTTCTTCCATTGATATATCCTCCAGAGCTAGAAGTTAAAGAGACCACCGATGCAGCTTCGTCCGCATCATTTTTGAACTTATACCTCGAATTTGACGACAGTGGTCAACTCAGTACTAAAATTTATGATAAGCGGGACGACTTCAATTTTAAAATCATAAATTTTCCAAACATGTGCAGCAATATACCAGCTTCTCCTGCATATGGTGTTTACATCTCGCAATTGATTTGCTATGCAAGGGCCAGCAGCAATCATTCTGATTTCCCGAAACATCATTTTCATCTGAGAAACAGGCTACTGGACCAAGGCTATAAAAAGATTCGCCTTATTCGATCTCTTAAAAAGTTTATATTCCGATACCAAGATCTTGTCTAAATATATTCCGTCTCTGCAGAAAAAATTATAATCGATGCATTTTCATATAGTGAAAATGTATAAAGATAAAGAAGTCAAAAAATGTCAAGGATATTTTTTTTTGTCAATGTGTGACGTAAAAATATTTTTGACATTTACGTCACCGAATATGGTACTGCTTTGACAACTATTTTACCTATTTTGTTCCTGTATTTAAATACTGTTGTAGTGACAGCCGGAACCTTTGAACCGTAATGAGAGCGGGAGGTTTGGCGCCTTAAAATCTGATTCAACCCACCATTTCTTTAGAAATGCCTGTACCAAGTCAGGGTCATTACGGTTTTCACAGTTTTCCGGTTGTTGACTGATTTTGTTTGTTTATATAATTATGAGTTTTGACTTTCCCTTTGTAAGATTGTTCGGAGTTCGGTAATTTTGTTATTACCCTTTTTTACTGCAGACAGAATCTTTGTCAGGTGAATAGACAATTCTTTCGTCAAACAAGTTGATGATCTCACTATGTACCTTTCTTTGTATGGTGTCTTATTGAGTTTAGGTATCTAATATAAATAGGGTAAATCCTCAGACTCTTTACCAGAGGAATGTTTAAAGAGGTCATGCATGATCTGTGGTTAGCTGGGATTTCATCTTTGTCGAACGAAGTTGGTTTGTATGTGGTATTACTAGAGGTGTTGCTATTCATGTCTAATTCCTTGATTAGGCATTCGAAATAATATGATTTACCAACAAACACGATATTGTTGGAAGCCTTGTCCGCAGGAACGATAACATATTTGTCATGAAAATAAATTACTTCCAAGATCCAGATTACTCCAACACAAAATAGTTTTTACAAATTATATGACGACGGAAATAGAGGTTCTGTCTTGATATATATATATTATGTGGTGAATTAGATCCGAAAATGTGGCTACTGCGGGTTATACCCAAAAAGTGAAATTCAATCCGATTACTTGGCTACGGCGAGCTATACTCAAAAAGTGGAATTTAATCCTATTACGTAGCTACGGCGAGTTAGACCGGAGAATGTGATTATGGAGAATTTAACCCGATCACGTGGATACGGTGTGTTTGACCAGACAAAGTTGTTTACTTGTAACATATTGTATCCACATAACTTAAAAATTGTATTAGCTAACGGTTTTCTATATATACAGATGTATGTTAAAATCCCTACCTTTCTTTATCTGGTTACTCGTAGCCACTGCGATGTCTTCGTACGTATCATTAGTAATTGGATTATCAGCAGCTGTTACCTCGTTCCTATCAGATGTCATATAAAAAGAGGAATTAACGTTGATGATAATACTATAAAAATTGATACGATATATATTGTAAATTATACAAGACAGTAAGCCAGAGTAACATACAAATATTGATTGTTCCATTATTAAGACAATCGTATTAGGACATTCGGTCTGACGGGTCAGATATGTTTGATCGTTACTTTATTTTATCATCAGTTTGCTTGTCAATACAATGTGAACATAGTGGAATAAGTAAACACCCTGAAGCAGCATGTGTGTTTAATGTTTACAGCTCATGTTTAAATATGAATTATCTAATTAATTTTAATTTGTAAATATTATTCTTGTATTTAAGACCAAGCAGTCACCATGATTAATTCTCAAGCGCAATATAATCTCAATATAATCAGCATATACATGTAAAACACATCTATGAGCAGCACAAATACACTATCACAGCACTCTGTATATTAAAATTGCACTGCACTGAATAGTAATTATTGCCATTGACACTGCATAGCGTTTTCCTAACGATTGACAACTCCCATGACTCATTGCCCAGAGCGGTTTAGCGCTTCCTTGCGAACAGATTGTGGATAGGGGATTCCTCGCGATCGGAGAAGGGGACTGCTGTCGTCATTGAGCTCTTTCGTAGATTTCTAAAAAAAGTAGCTGTGTTATAGCCGTTATTAAAACTCTATTTTTTTAGATATTGCTCAACTTGCTTTCATTTTGTGTATCTAGGACAGTTTTTACTTATTTGACATTGTAGGATAAACAATTTAAAATACATTTGTACTCTGCACGGAACAGAGGCGAAATCCCCGGTCTATTCATAACCCTTGTATTCAGAGACAGAATCGGTATGTTCTGTATATACTAATTCTTCGTGTATGTATTACTAATTATTAATGTATGTATTACTAATTATTCGTGTATGTATTACTGATTATTTGTGTATGTATTACTAATTATTTGTGTATGTATTACTAATTATTCGTGTATGTATTACTAATTATTCTTGTATGCATTACAAATTATTCATGTATGCATTACTAATTATTCGTGTATGTATTACTAATTATTCTTGTATGCATTACTAATTATTCGTGCATGCATTACCTGTTGGACTTTGTTTTATCTCTTCCATTTGACACACCTGAAATATTAAATGAAAATCTAAAATTAGCTGATAATGCTTAAGACTTTGCATTTGCATATAATTTGTTATGTTGGGAGAAATAGAGCTTAAATAATGCCATTAAAAATACCGATCAGATATAATTTATCCTTTAAGTTGAAAAAGTTTTACTAGTTTGTAATCTGTAGTCATTTTTATAATTTTATCATATTATCACCGTTGCGATGGCACATGTTGAATTGTTCAGGGCCGTCGTGGTGGTGATCGTATGGTAGTTGGATTTATAACTGCTTGTGCAATTCAGTCTCGATCACCACTAAAATATTGAGTTCGAATCCGGCTCATGGCGAGGTGTTCTCGATACAACATTATACGATCAATACAAGTTGAAAATGGCGTTAATCACCCAAACCCTGAACCTGAAATGTTAATATGTAGGGTTGTCGATAGTTCACCAAGCTATCAGTTTGTATATTAACTTTATTACTGTAGAACATACGAATTCCGCGCTAAAAACGATGTTACACACGTCGTTTCTGCCATTTGTTTTGTTGCGGATTCGTTTTATTTATTATACTTCTATTTATTTACGCATACAGGTTTCCAGCACGACTTCAATATCACATGTTACTCTTTTAGTTTACCAGTAATATGGAAGGTGCCACTGGTGGAACAGGAAGAATCTGAATTGACCCCTTGTGTTGTTATTTGGATTCGTGTTGCTAAATCGTTAGCTTTTTTGTGTAGAGTTTTGACATTTAATATTTGTATTTTTGTCCTTTTTGGGACCATTGAACAGCCTGTCCTTTTGATATATTAAAATTGTTCTATGTAGTATTTTAGATTTCCCTGTGTATAATGTTCTGAAAATTAAAACGTACTCTTGAATTGTGCATCAACTGCGCTTCGTATTAACATTATATTACTACCTAGATATATGCTGCATAAACTGAAATCATCACTCGTCATACGGTTCAGACTTAATTAATCCCTATGTGTCCTAACACGTGATTGTATATTCTACCTTTCTTTCTCATGAAGAATAGGATCCCTAAAATGATCATTACAATAATTATTAGACCAAGTACTCCTCCAATAACACCTCCATACAGGGCACTGGATTCCTGAGGTTCTGAAAATATACCAAACAATTATAATTATAAACGCCAACAAGTCATCATGAAATTCCTCAAAACAGGACGATGCCTCACTGAATGACTGAAAATGTACATAAAAACAGGACCATGACTCACTGAATGACTGAAAATGTACATAAAAACAGGACGATAACTCACTGAATGACTGAACATGTACATAAAAACAGGATGATGACTCACTGAATGACTGAAAATGTACATAAAAACAGGACCATGACTCACTGAATGACTGAAAATGTACATAAAAACAGGACCATGACTCACTGAATGACTGAACATGTACATAAAAACAGGACCATGACTCACTGAATGACTGAAAATGTACATAAAAACAGGACGATAACTCACTGAATGTCTGAAAATGTACATAAAAAACAGGACGATGACTCACTGAATGACTGAAAATGTACATAAAAAACAGGACGATGACTCACTGAATGACTGAAAATGTATATAAAAAACAGGACGATGACTCACTGTATGACTGAAAATGTCCATAAACAATAGGACGATGATTCACTGAATGACTGGAAATGTACATCAAAACAGGACGATGACTCACTGAATGACTGGAAATGTACATCAAAACAGGACGATGACTCACTGAATGATTGAAAATGTACATCAAAACAGGACGATGACTCACTGAATGACTGAAAATGTACACAGAAGTAGCACCACAACGATAACATTAGCAAACTCAAACAGTGGTCTATTTGATGTTTCCTTAATAACTGAATAACAGAGTATTGCAACTCAGTATTCCAACACACCATTATATGATACTACTGTAAATCCAGTTTGACAAACCAACATCCTAGAAACATAAATATAGTATTACTATAAATCAAATAAAAGAACAATTATTTAGATATCAAAATGTTTGCTGAACCTTTAGTGTAGTATCATTTAATATTCGACATTGGCTCAGCATAGATCATTCGGTTTTCTCGGCATTGCTGAAGATGAAGAACATCATTCACAGTTTTTATACATTAAAGTATTACATGACTGTTGAATCTAGTTTGCTCTTTTGTTCATTTATATAAATTTCTATAATACATATTTATTTCAGATTAAATTAACTGTCTTAAAATGAAGACAACTACACTTGTCAATGTACATAGCGTTTGTCGATGATGGTCACATCATAGTGTAAAAACGTACCTCATTATTATTATATTTTGGAAATTTATGGTAAATATTTGATAGGAAATATGACGAATCAAACTGTTTCGGGTGGGGCAGGAATCCTTAACAATACCAATGTTCCATATACAAAATGAATTCTTGATATAGCGATTATTGCTTATTTAATATAATGTACTGTAACATGCTTTTTCTTTTTTCGTTTTATTTATTTTTTTTTGAATGAAATGCATATGTAGTATGTAGGTCGTAGGTGTAATGGTTACTTAAATCTTTTCATTTGCAGATTATTTTTTTTCTTAAATTGAAGAACCAAATAACGTCTGTCAGCTCTATTATGTATATTGATCCCATATATCAACACAACATACAGTTTGTAATTGTCATAACGATCATGGTTGCATACTTCCATATTATGCGAAAATAGTACACTGCTCAAGTTTGATAATTCCACAAGAAAATACGGATCTGATTGTAAAATCTTATCCAGCAAGATTTTCCCTGGATGAAGGTACATATCCAGTACTTATTGTTGTGGAATGATAGTGAATCATTATAGGTTTCTCTTAACAATGACGACTTACTATAGTACTAAGAGAAGTTAACACTAATCAGTGTTGTTTCGATACTGTCATGGTTTAGTAGAAATATCTATATTCCTAAATAAGGTAATTTATTAAAACTCACTCTGGCATAGATAACCTTAGCAGATGTTGACTAACATTTAAATCTTTCATTTGCTTCCTTCCACCATCTTTTAAATTATTTGACTTTCCAATCTGTTGATAATGAGTGTACATGATGAAGGTTATTCCGGAAATACATCATGCGTACTAAATTAGATATCTACGTGTTCATTTAAGAATCAACATGGCTTTGGTCACACGATCACCTATGTGATATCGTCTGCCCCCAATGTTGAGATAACAACATATGTTTAATGCGAGAAAACAAAATACTGATACACTAGAAGGCATACCTTTTTCAATTGATGGTACTGTTGATATACTTTGTATATCTGTAGCACTGCTCTTATCAAACTTATTTTTGGCAAACATTCTCAATTCATACCATGTGCCACTCTGTAATCCTGATAGTATGTAGGTCTGCTTATTATATAGTGAAATTTTCTGTGTATTCCATATCGTGGATTCATTAACAACACGGTATTGTATATTGAAAATTTGTTCATGTCCACCATTATATCCAGGAATCCATTCAACAACAATACTTGTGTCTGTAGAACTAGCTAAAGTGAAATTTGTGGGAGTCTGTGGGGCACCTAAGACATAACAAATGATTTCAAATTAGTTTGAATTCATTGAAATTATAATTTATATAAAAAAACCTTTTTTTTGTCGAATGCCATTCTGTTTTATCTTAAAAAATATATCTTCTTCAATTGTTATGAACAAGCGAACTCGAATCAACAGATATAATCGTTCTAAATTCTCTAATGACAATTGATTTCCGGTTTGTACGTCTTACACAATTTTCCATATAATAGTCTTTTTTGATACAAAGTACTATGTCTATATCAACCATATCTTCCTTTTTTTCTTTTTTTTTTATCAACCATATCCATATAGGTTATTTTATTACACCATCCGTACTCAACAATATTACTGTTTATGTTGTGTTAGTGCTAGGGAAAGGTTTACGGTTTCTAACGCCACTTTCAACAATAGTTCAGCTATATCATGGAGGTTAGCTTTATAGTGGAAGAAACCGGAAGAAAACCACCGCCCTGTCGTAATTCACTTCCAAACTTTATCACATATTCTTGCATCGTATCGTGTACACCTCGCTATGAGCGGGATTCGAACTTAAAATGCTAGTGGTGATAAGCACTGATTGCACATGTCGTTGTAAACACAACCACCATATGATCACGACCACGACGAACTTTGTTGTGTTAAAATAGTTCATTTACCTCAAATAACAAGAGTTTTAATATATTCTGCAAAGCATAGATTTGTAGATTGCCTATGATTTTGATTGATTTCCGGGTTTTCTATTTTAAACTCAAGATTTTCAACGAAAGGTACACCATGTCGTTAACATACTTCCTGCATGCACAAACTCCACTTTCAGTGCTGCATAACCACACAGATTATCACTTTGAGTTCTTTCTCCTAAATTCTCGACATTATTAAACATCATCTACATTGTATTTTGAAAGAGTATTCTCTCATTAACCAATATGTAAGCTCATTTTTTTAAATTGTTAATAACAATTGAGCGCCAATCAGACATACAACTATAATTTGCATATCTCTATCATAGCTTGATTAATGCCTGATTTCAATTGCAAATTCAAGATATTTTGCTACAAGCGATAAAGCCTTTAGACAGATTATTTCATATACGTACAAACTAATCATCAAATGATATACAACCAATGAAACAGCTATAATTAATTGAGTCATTTGTCCTTAATTCTGGATCTTACTGAGCACCAACTATGCAGTATATTTTTTTAAAGTAGTTATCTTCGAATAAATGAGTAATTATCTTTTCCACATTCTTAATATAAGATGATCGATAATAAGATGAACATTCGTTATTAAATTTGACAATTCCTAAACAATGTTAGTAATATTAAAAGTAAGGTTCTGCTCCATCAGGCATAAGTAACTTTAGCCCAGTCTATCTATCTGTACATGAGGAAGGTATTCTAGAAACGCGTCGTGGGAACTAAACGTGATACAATGTATATGTGTGGTTTTTTTCTGTTTGTATTTAGAGAAATATTTAGTAAATATATAGAATTCCAAATTCGGAATTAATGACAAACATCAAATAATTTGCAACCAAGTGTAATATTGTTTTTGTGTTTTGTTTTGTTTTCTTTGTTGTTGTTGTTTTTGTTTTTTTTTTCTTTTATTTTATTTTATCTTATTTTTTTGTAGTTGTTGTTGTTGATATTTTGTTGTATTTCTCTTCTATTTTTAATTACACCTTTCATAAGAATCCTGGATTTTGATTGGTTAATAGCCGGTGTATTTTTCGTGTAATTTCATATTTAGGATTAATTTCGTTCATGTTTACCACTGCCGGGGTATTTGCATGAGGATTTAACTTTTTTCCCCTCTGTGCCGTGGTACTTGCGAACACTTATTTCACTTTTTTACCCTCCCGTGCCTCAAACCGCCAAATTCATTCGGAATAGGGCTTCTTTACCTTTATGCGTAAGGTAAAGTGATTAATCAAATTTGAAACCCGGGAGTGTTCCAATGTAAGCTTAAAATATTCCTGAAAACGACAAACAAAGGGTATTATTTATTTAGACAGTGTTCTACGAGCTCGGGGAATTTTTCGTCTCTCGATTGGTATTTTTCGCAAATACCCCTCCCAATCATGATATATCTGTTCACAATACTTACTTGCAGATTTCAGCAAAACAGTATACTGTACAGCTTGACTGGCACCATATGACAGCTGCAATCTATAACTAACATTGAAATCTGATTCCTTTAAATTGTTGATGGTCAACATAACACTGTAACCATCCAACTGTACATCTTTACCATGGAATGTATCATTAACTATTGCTGCTCTTTCTGACACGACATATTTAGTTGATGATAATACTGGTATGTTACCTCTGTACCACCTTGGTGTAGTATATTTAGGTATACTGTATACATAAACATTGATATCTACATTTTTACCAAATTCACCATACTGTGTTGTTAATCTGTTGTCATTTGTAAATACTGGTTGAGCTGAACAAATAAAATAATACAATGTTTAGAGATATATGTTATATGAGGTTCAAGCAATGTCGTTCCTAGATCATAATTCAGGTACATTTATAATGAAATAAATAATAATTATTATAATATATATATATGTTCACCGAGGGTATCATCCGCCCAGTAGTCAATGTTTCGACACTGACATTCTTTATTAGATATCCCTATTATTGAAATTTACAGTTCCTAAATAATGAAATTATTATTGAAACTAAGGTTCTCCTCCTCAGTCGTAAGTCACCTTAGCCGATTTAATCTATGTTTGGACCCTTTGACTTTATTTATCACAAAGACTTTTAAGATATATATCTTTCCAATCATTCCACTGTGAGCGTCCCTGGTGAAGGCTTATTCATTATACGCGTTGTGCGCACAAAATCAGAAATATTGTAAGCGTAGAAGCAAGAGGCCTCTTAAATGTTACGACCATTTTAATAATAAATAGAAATTAAAAGTTACGATAAAGCTTTACTACAAAATTTAGGAGCGGTGGAGGTCCCATTTAAATCTGAAGTCATAGCTTGCATTCACTGAAGAAATGCTATGTTGTATATAGCCGCAAATCATTGACAACTGAATATAATAAGAGACAACATTTTCTGTTATGCCTGTAATATGCTTTCTATCACGTCCGCGTCTATAATGCAAACAAACTTGTAACCCAACGTGTGTTTGATGACTATGGGGCACATAGATGTAAAGGAAAATTTAGTAAAATATCGTAACAAACAAATGGACAAACATAAATTAAGGGGAATCTTGTAATTAGTTTTCTTGTTAATTCTCCCATTGTAACCGGATGGTAGGTTCCTGTTTACTCGTTCTCACATTGTGCAATAGTATATCACTGACTTAGGCTGTCGTCAGGTTGACATACATGATTTGCATCGCAATATCAAATGGGTTAAAGTATTCCATTTCACAGTACAGCATGAATGTACTGCTGTGCTAATCATTTAACGAATTCATCTGCTTAGTATTCAAAGACCATGATCCAGGAGAGGGGCAGCGCGAAGAGCAAAAACTGAGACGTTTTCTCCACGGATTCCAGCTACCTGACGTAAGACGTATATATCAACAATGACATAATATATATTAAAGGAAAGCTCCAATCAGTTGAACAAATGCTATAATTCAATACAGTAGAACTTTTTATTCGTAAATAACTAATTATTAAGCAAACAAACACCTTTATTAAAATTAATATACCCGATTAGAAATATGAATATTTTGAATTTCATGTCTTTATGTGACGTCACAAATTCGTCTTCATGATAATTGAATACATTATGTATCTGACGCTTCCCAACCTAGAGCCCTTTTGGCTAATATAAGATCAACTATAATACAAGGTTTACAATTTGTATATCTTCCTAATTTTTTTCTTAATATTCCCATCCCATGTTACATTTTCGTAAAACATATGAGTTTATTTGTATTTTGTTGTGAGGGGAGGTCTAGCATGTTTTCCCGTGTTTTCGTGGTTATTTATCGATGTTTTGACAAGAGTATGATCGGCATAAATTACACACAAAACAATCTTCTCACACTTTCCCTTTTCGTTAGTGCAATAGCATGCTTGACATGAAGTCATATTGATAAAGATAAACATACGACGTTATTTTACGATTTACATAATATGATAAAATTGAAACTGATGCTGATATACGGTACCGATTTTGTGACGTCACGGCTCTTTCGGAAGAGCTTTAATTGCAGGTATTATCCGGGAATGGAGTATGCCTTTTGTCTCCTCAAATTGAAAAGTTCTAAAAAATGGCCATCCCTTTTATTTGGTGCTACATTCAGCTTCAATAATTAGATTCCACCTTACAGTATAGTGTTTTGATCTTTCATTAACAAAAATATCTTTTATTTACTGCCATTTCAATTTTCCCGCTAATTTGATAAAACCATGGCGTTTTTCTTTACGAGTATTTATCAAATAGGTCATCAGTGAAAATCACCATCTGTTATCGAATTCGTTGCTATGTTGGTATCTCTTTACTCTTGAGTAAGCAAATCATGGGTATTTGTGGATAGTACTTATCTCTGTGTTCTTCATTGTTGTTTTTTTTTTATTTTGTTTCATTGATTTCGGTTGGAATAGCAACAAGTATTTGTATTATGTTAGTCGACTGATATCTAAAATAGAGTTCTTATATTAAGCTATTTTAATAGATCAATAGATCAACATATTCCAAATAACTACTGTTACTCTTATTCTAGAAAGACCCAACCTAAATAAATAAAAAATAAATGAAATAGTCACACATCAGGGATATATCTAGCTTTGGTATATTTATTATTTTAAGATTTTAGCGTATATCTGAAGTCTACAGTTAAATACTTCATGAGAGCTTACAATCGTTTCAATGATTACAAAATATTCTAAAGTTGAAATTTCAGGATAGAAAGTCCGGCTGCGGTTCAGATTATGCACTTTTTTTCGACCTCAGTTACTGGAGAAGTCCTGTTACTTGTTGTTTGTCATAACCAGATCCTAATAAGGTCGTTCCGAATCATGACAATTCCGACCACGTTCCGTCTGTTTCGTGTCTGGACGTCTGAAAGGTATGGCAGAAGATCTCCGGTGTTTACGCTATAACTGTGACAACGTCAGCATATCATAGTCGTAGATGCGATAGATTATAAGTAATTGTAATATGGAGACGCCAAGGAAACGGCTGAATAAATACTGGTGTTAGGTACCCCACTACCTGTCTGATATCAGAAATATATAAAGGCAGATCGTTTTCCTTTCATGATACTGACAGCAGCATATAAAGAAAGAAAACAAATTTAATTTTAAAGAAGTAATTTTCTCTGCATTGAAGTCTTTAATACAAATAAAATAATTTAATTGATATCTGTCTTTAACAGAAAATGTTTAGATTTTTTTAAGTTGAGGGTCGAACGTTAAAACGGCACATATCGATTGGAGTTTTTGTTGTCTACATTGACAGCGGATTTCCAGTTTTTCACATTCCATCGAAATCACGTGATCTGGCGGACGAAAATAACATAATTTGACGAATGGAATTGATTCGAAACAACCGTATTGCATTATTTGCCGATGATTATGCCATAATATGATTCTGTCTATTTTATATACCGCCTATTTTTACATAACCAGATCATGTCTGTCTTACAAACATTTTATTTTGCCATAATAAGATCATAGCTGTTTAACATACCGTTTATACTGACAACCAAAGCTTTTGTGTTTCTCATACCCTTTATTGTGACATTACCAGATCCTGTTTGTTTTACATACCGTTTATTGTGACATAGCCAAATCCTGTCTGTTTTACTTTCCCATCTCTACCTACAATACCATTACCAGCTGTACATACATATTCACCACCGTCCTGGTATCTATCTTCTACAGGAATACTTGGTAATGTTAGTACACCGTTCTGTCCTGCATTCAACTCACGAATCAGTACACCATGCTGAGACTCATGCTCCCATATATAGAAGGTATATGTATTAGGATTACCTACAGGGACACATGTCAATGTTCTGGTGGCTTCACTTTGATCATAGGTAAAACCATGTACTGATACAGTTGGTGCATCTGTTAATGGAAATACACGAACTGTAGTAGTCAATATGCATAGTAAAAATTATTATTCGTGTTGGTAATACTAACAAACAAATTGTATGAAAAGAAAAGTTTGAAGATACCAAAGGGGTAATCAGAAGCCGCAAATCAAAATAGGACAGATGACACAATGGCCAAAAGGACTACAGGCTACATAACTATCAACAAAACATTACATAGAGACTAAATATCGAGCAACACGAACCCCACTAAACACCGGGGAAGAACTCCGGAAAGCTTAGCACTTCGCCCGTCGTTTTACTATTAAACAACACGAACATCACTTGAAATGGAGATCGTGTTGAACACCAATATGCGTAAATAAATACGAATAACATAAAAACATAAATCAATGAACTCACTATAAAACAAATGGGAGTCAAGACGAATCGCACATTGTATTTACGCAGAAATCGTAGCAGACATCACAACACGGAACTAAAAACGTGAAGCCATGTAATTAAACAACATGAACAACACGAACCCCACTCCGACAAGTATGAAAAGGGGGAGAACTAAGATGCTCTGGAAAGGTAAATAATTCCTGCTCCACATGTGGCACCCGTCATGTTACTCTAGTTATAAATCCGGTAATAAGTCATGAATGAGGAAAGGAACGGATTGTGATTGCGACAAATGGAACATAATCGTGGTCATATGTGACACAGATATTCTTTAGCGGCTAACAAAGTCATGACGTTAACTTAATCACTAGGAACCCTTGGTTCAGTAGCTTCCTTTTTAGCAGCAACTCTCTATCAAGAAATTCATGATAGGAACAAAAGACTCTGGAATATCGGATCAATTAAAAGATATATACTCCATATGCAGGTGCTGTTGGGATGCTACTACATATTAATGGAAAGGTCATAATGGGAACATGTAAACCATCTCTTTTGTCGTAAAGTTTGCTTTTTTAACCGACCCTCACAGTCAATTTTGAGGCATAGGGTAAGGCATGAAGCAGACCTAGCTGTATCTGTAGTATCATTATTTCGGGCTCAGTAGGATAGATGCGATCAACCAAATCACCAAAGGTACATTTTTTTAGTAAAAGGCCATCATCTATATAACATAACGTAAAATTAAAAGATCGGGGGCTAGCTTCTATTCATCATGTCATACTATCTACCCATCAAAAAACCTTACAATGTTCCATTGAAATTGTGGGAAAAGTGTACACAATGAGGAAGAACACCGAAGTAACAATGGAGGAGCAGATTCTCTTTGGTAGATTTGCTTAAACTATTAACACTCATAATACATGTTTTTTATTATCACGTTAATGTCTTTTGTTTGTCTTGCTGTCTAAGAATAACATTATTTGACCTTCATTCCTCTACCCATAAAAAACATAGCTATTTCCAATTGTGTTAAACATGTGCAAATATCGAAGCTACAATTAAAATTTTCAACAGTTTGGAAAACGTGGGATATTAAATTTCAGCTGAAGTGTTTCTATGGCAAATGCAAAACAGAATACGACATGACAAGGTAGGTCTCTACTTCTGACAGGCAACGAAATATGGCAGGGTTCACTTGGTGAAAATGGATCCAACCCTATTCCTGGTGTCTAGACAAATGTAAACAAACGGAAATCCACCACAATTAGCTTCATACAAATAACATATACTTGCTTTCATATACAAATGACAACATAGATATGAACGTATTCATTGGAAACTCATGTTAGAATTAAATAAACAGTAATGCTATTATTATATGTAAAATAATAAAAAACAAATACTAAAGTAATAATTTTTTGATTAGAATAACGAAAATTTGAAATATCTTTTAAACTAGATTTCAAAGTAGAAGTGTAAACGAAAGCTTTGTAGAGAATCAAGTGTCCTAATTTATTGAGGAAGTTTGCAGACCAGAAAGTGAACGGATTTGGCCCTGCTCATATAGAAGTATCCGATTTTAAAGGAATCTTTGGGTGTATATTTAGATAAAGTTTGATGAAATACGGAGGGAATAAGTCTATAAAGGAGAACAGCCTGTGGCCGTGGGTTTTAATCCCAGAGGACAATAGACACTCGACGGTACAATAATAAAACAATTACTAGTTCAGCAATCAAATTACGTTTATTGGTAGTTAATTGTGTTCAACTTACATGTAACATTTAAAGTTATGGAGGTCTGTAGACCACTAGAAGCAGCCACATTAACAGCTTTGCATGTAAACACCTGTCCATTATCATTCTTTCCTACACTGTATGTCAAGTCAGATATCACTGTATATGTATCACTAGCTATGATATGACTAAATCGTTCTGTAGCATCAGATGTAACATTCTTCTGTCCTATTGTCCATTGTAATGCAGCTCTGGGACGACTACCTGTTGTTAAACAAGCTACAACCAGTGGTTTTGTCTCCTCTATGCTGCCTGTATATCCAGTAATCTTTGGGGGGAGTGGCTTCACTGAAATAATGTACAAATGTTGTTACTAACTGAACGACTACCAATTGTTTTACATGTTACAGCCATTGGTATTGTCTCCTCTATGCTTCCTGCATATCCAGTAATGGTTGGTGAAAATGGTCTCACTGAAATAATATGCAAATGGTGTTACTAACAGACAACAGAAGCCATTTTTGGGTGATGTTTTCACAATATAAATCAAGAAAAGGTTATATTTCCAAACCGTCAGGTTGAAGTGATTTTGTGTTTGTATATTCCTTGTCAATATATTTCAGAAAATTCAAAACACAGGCACCATGCGTTTAATTAATTTTGTCTATTATCATCATTTTAACAAAAACTAACACAAAATTGTCCCCCACTTAGTGATGTTATCTAGTATTTGTACAATGTGGAAAGAAAGTAAATTAGTAGATGTAGAACTACTTACAGTTTAGATATATCACTGCTGAATCAGTCATTGGATTCTGTGAATAATCCGCATGGCTAGCTTGACATGTGACTGTCTTGTGATCATATGATCTGTTGATGGCATTCAATGTATGTTGTACTGACTGAGTCTTATTGGCTACAGTCTGTCCGTCTATTATCAGTACAACATTAGGAGCTGGTATACCCCCTACTGCTCTACATGACACAGTTAGATCCTGACCCTCTGTTCCTAATAATCTGTTTTCTGGTGTTATGTTTTCTATGCTTAAACTAGTTGGTGACACTGTAAAATAATAGCTAATTATCTGAATATAAATAAACACGTCCTCTTACATCTTATGTCCTCCTATTATTGATTATGTCAGTTTATACTCCTCTGTTCTCCAAAGATAATATAATAAATGTATGCATAACGATACAAATGAAAGATAGTAGGGATAAATAGAGAGAATTACATTTCCGTGTGTATGCAATGGGTTTCCATAAGATCGTATATAATTCGAAATGTTACGTACATCTTATTGCTATCTTAATCAGATAATACATTAAATTTGCTGACATATTTATGTAATGGTTGGAATTTCAGTAGAAGCTTTAATGATGTTCGTATTAATTGCAATATATATGATTAAAACTATAGAAAGTCATACATAAATAACCCTTTTTCCTTTGATTTTTTTATGAGGTTCAGTTTAAAATGTGCTTGTAGGAAATCATGGTATATTAACAAGAATTGATATTGTACCATACTCAGTTAACCAACCATTAAAACTTTGTTGAATCTAAATGCAACTGGGCGGGATTTATATCATGGTACTAAATGTTGTACCAAGGTTAAATCTGTGTTTAGTCAGTCATTTTATTTCTGTTACAAAGCATATATACCACTCATCAAACTCTGAACTTATTTAAGCAAACAAACTCATCCTTTGGGTTCGTTTCGATAGATAAGTTAATTCGTAAGAACCATTGTATATACTATGCATTGAGAATGGTGTATATGCAACGTGTTAATATGCAAAGTGTATGAGTGCGTGAGCGAGTCAGTGATTGTTGTTAAGCGCCTAATCAGCAATATTTCAGCTATATCATGGCGAGAATAAGTTTATTATCAGTGAGATGATGATGAGGTCCGCTTTATTCTAGACCAATACGCTGAGTTTGATTTTCATAGTGCTAGCTCACATTAATAACAGTCCACGGATAGACATGTCGCTCCACTCGGACACATTATTCTGATTCCGAGTCAACCAGTCTTTGCTCTTTCTACTTACAGCTGCATGCATAGAGGAGAAGCATCAAATACCAATTTTATGGTTTTTCGCTTGACCCGAACAGTGTTTGAATCCACGATCTACCGCACTGTACCACACGCTAACCATTACGCCACGATGCGGTACTGTAAAGTGTATGATGTAATAATTAATATAAGTGATAATCTTGATATCTGCAACTTTTGAATATATAAGATTCAAGAAATATTTGTCGACGTGATAAATGTCAAATTAAATATAATTTCTTTAAATGTTTTATTTGATCTTATATGATTAACGTTGGCTATATTAGTTTGTTTTTTTATTGGTGGATCTTATTAATTTGTGGATTATTAGATATTGCCAATTAATTTAAAACTATTTTAGAACTGAATTTACAGAATTCAACGTATTATATATTGAGGATTTTTGGACAATGAATGCAAATTGAATTGCACACATCATTTACATATCGTTTGGTTTTTTATCTGTTGTTAATAAATTTATATGAAAATTGTATGCATTTTGGATTCATTATTTTCTGCGATGCCAAATAATGTATTTCATCTTTAAACAGTTGCCATGTTCTATTCGGTTTGCTGTACGGTAAGCATAGCATTTATGTGGTGAGGGTTATATTGACCGTCAGTACACTAATATTGTATTTTCCTGCAATAAATGTTGCCTAAAAATGTTAATTTATTAATACACAAAAAACCATTGATATCCAATAGTAGATCCAGTAAGGGGGTGGCTTAATAGCCTTGTTAGGCTAATGTGAAAAGTGGTATGGTGACAGAGGTGTGGCTTAATAGCTTTATTATGCTAATATGAAGAGTGTTACTATGACAATGTGAAGTGGTACTGTCATAATAAAGCAACAGCTTATTTCACCCCATTTACTATAGCAAAACATAACCCAATTGCAGGATAAATAAGGTTTTCTACGATGTAATGTGTTGAAATGTTTCTCTTATTATCGTCATACTTCCAGTAAAAACGTTCACTTTGATAATTATTAGGAGGTTAGTTTGTTTTTTGGAAACTCGTGTTTATTAACTGTTATAGTTCAAGCACAGACAACCAATTCTACTTAAAAATAGTTTATATTAACATTAGCTGATAAGAAGAGTTTGAAGATATCAAAGGGGCAATCAGAATCCGTATATCGAAGAAGAACAGACAACACAATGGCCAAAATAAAGTACAAAAGGACAAATAACGATCTACAAAACATACATATCAAGCTAAAGATCGAGTAACACGAACCCCACTAAAACCCGGTGGTGAACTCAGGTGCTCCGGAAGGGTAAGCAGTTCCTCCTCCATTAGTAGCACCCGTCGTGCTACTCTAATTGCAAACCCGTAATCAGTCATGAATGAGGAAATGACCGGGAAGCGTTTACTACAAGTGAAGCATATCCGTGGTCATTTGTGACACAGATATGCCATAACGGTCAACCAAGTCATGGTGGCGACCGTAACATTTTCGAAGTGATCATTTCAACTTTACCAAAAGGAACCCTTGGTTCAGTAGCTTCCTTGTTATCAGCAACCCTCTATCAAATAAATCCTGATATGAACCACAAGCTCTGGAATATCGTATCATCTGAGAGATATATATTCCATATACAGGTGCTGCTGGAATGTTAATTAAGATCGTCTCAGCCTATGTAGAAAGTGTATCAGAAATATTTTTGAAAATATACCTGGTTTAAAGATAAGTGGCTAATATTTGCTATTTCATCGCTCAATCCAGCTTCAGTGACAGAAGTTCACAATGTGTTTGATAATGTGGTGTAACAAGGAATAAGATACATTTAACTCAGCACAAGAGATCCAACTTCAAAAGAAATTTTAGAACTACCAACAAGAAAACAGATGTCTCCCACCTTAAAGGTTACCAATAAATAATAATACCTACCTATGAATATCAACTGCAAATAGAAGCTTTGAAGCACTCCATTAACAATTCCACCACATATATACTTCTTTAAATCAGACTCTCCGACATTCAGTATATGCAATCTGTAATACAGTCCTGTTGATGGATTCTTAGATGTTGCATATCGAGGAGAAATACCTGAAGAACCAATTGCAACTCTATCCACATTACCACCATTGTACACATCCCAAGTCAATTGTTTATATTCAAATCCACATTGTAGAACAGCTTCTCCACCTTGTACTACATATACTGGAGTAGGATTGGATACATCACTGGTACAATAGACACTACCTACATGTTAAATATATTTATTAATTTGTATGGATTAAAATATTAAAATGTAATATTTGGTGCATGAAACATAATCTAGTAATTTTATAGATACATTATATTTAGATTTATCAATAATATAATTTGCACTTGCTATAACATTCACATTATCACCACTATATACTCTCCATGTCAGTATGCTACTTTCAAAGCACACTGTAGAACAGCTTCTCCAACGTCTACTACATATACTGGAGTAGGATTATTTATTTCACTGGTACAATAGACACTACCTACATGTTAAATAAATATGTCAAATATCAAAGTCATTAAAACATGAACAGAAAAAAAACTATGAAATACCTTAAAACAATATGGTCAAATAGTAATACTTAAGTCAATAATAAGAACATTTAAAAATGAGTTGAACATCATATTAATCTCGAAACCTTTAGAAATGTGCGTGAATACTATATAGTCTTGTGGAATGATAAGATTGTACACGAATCTAAATAAACATACAAACAACCTGTTCAGAAAAGACTTCGGAAGTAAAATTGATTCAAAGTCAAGTAATTGTTCTACCTCGCAAAATAGAATATTGTTCTTTTAATTGTATGCATTTTAAAGTATTTGCCAAATCGTATAACTGATTAAGGTTCTAGTACTAGACTGGAATTAGAAAATGAACATATATGATATGGACCAATATTTGTTTTTCCATATAATATTGAATATCATTGATACTGGTATATATTAATTTTTGAATAATTGAAAGATTAATATAGTAAAATAAGGTTATAAACTAAATACCATCGATAAAATTATACTACCTTACTCGTTTTACAACAGAACAAAACGAACAGACAGAAACATTATAATAAATCTGATATCTACGTTTTATTACTATCACTGGGTCGATACCTCCGCTGATGGACTATTAGTCCCTGAGGGTATCATCCACCCAGTAGTCAGTGCTTCGGCACTGACATGGTCTAATAGATGTATGTGTTATTGAAATTTACACTTTCTAAATAGTGAAAATATTATTAAAACTAAGGTTCTCCTCCATCAGGCATAGGTGACCATAGCCTATTTTTGTGATCCTATTTAGGCCCTTTTGTTTACTTGGTCGCACAACTTTCCAACCTTTCGATTTTGAGCGCACCTGATGAAGTTTATTCCAGAAACACGTTGTGCGCACTAAATTGGATATCTACGTTTTATTATTATCAACGAAGCAAAAACAACACAACCTACACAATCACGTGATACTTACACGTACAGTTATTACGGCGATCCAAGAACAAAAAGACAGTACATATACCTATGTTTATGATTCTACATGTAATTACATTGTACTTCTAGCCAAATACAAAACGGCAGTATATATAACTACATGTACTTCGTATAATGCTACATGTAATTACTGCTGACTAAATATAAAAAGGTAGTATATATACCTACTTCGTATAATTCTACGTGTAATTATTGCTAACTAAATATAAAACGGTAGTATATATACCTACTTCTTATGAGTATATGTAAAATTATAGCTTATCAAAGCTGTTAGTTCACATTCTATATCAATCTTAAATGACATTCTGGGTCTTTTTATTTTTTACATGCATAATAATAATACAAAGAGGAACTTTTTATTTAATGACATTGTTGTTGTATATCGCTTGCCATTTGATTTTATGCTTTGCGTAGCATATTTCTGCACATATCATGATTTATGAACAGTAACATAGTAACGCCATCAGTGTTTGTCCCTGAATTACCATGTTGTCTCTGTAATGTGCTGGCAGTAACCAGTTGTTTGTTGTAATTCCCGTTCATAGCCACGAGTTAAGAACAAAACTATGCTGACCAATGACTTAAAATAAACTATATCACTTACCGAAGATTGTCAAAAATACCACACACAGTAAAGATAATATCAACATTGTAAAATGATAATAATACTTCCTTGTTACCTGTCGTTCCAGGTCACTTCCAAATTCAAGCACCGATACATTTTCATATTTAAAATCGACCGTGTATATATGACATTTAAACAGATTCATTCAATATATAAGTTCGATATACCCGATTAGAGACATTTAATATATACATAATATACGTACATTATCGTGCATTATTGGTAAATATAAAATTTATTTGCACGATAATCCAGCTCAGCCGAGGTGTACTCGATACAACATTTTAGGATAAATTTTTTCAGTGACTTGCGACATGTCGGTGATTTTCTCCGGATTCTCCGGGTTCCACCACCAATAAAACTGACCGCCACGATATAGCTGAAATATTGTTGAAAGTGACATTAAATACCAGAATCCAAACCTATTTGTACGAGTTTATAAACAGACAGAAATGCGACCTTGGGCAAGATTTCTTTTATCCGTTTTGCTGCGAGTGCAAATGAATTTTACAAATTACGACATTTTACGTATATTGTGTTATCCTTCAATGTCATAAGCGCACATTATCTACAAAGAACAGAACCAAATGTCGTTATCAACGTTGTTATTGTGTCCTCTGTGAAGTCACCGCTGATATATATACTGATACCGTTTCCTACCTTCGCCAAACATAAATTGCTAGGGGTTATTGCTAAGAAGGAAGCTACTGATCCAAGGATTCCTCTCGGCTTAGTTGAAGTCATCACTTCTAAAGTATTACCATAAATTGTTCCACTTGTCGTAAGCACTTCCAGGTCCTTTACCTTTTGCATCTTCAAACTCTTCTTATTTACCGGAAAATAATATATATACCGGGTATATTGGCCAGTGACCGTATATAACAAAATAAATTATCTAGTCAATGCAATTTGACAAATAGAAGCAGTACAGGATAAATATTAGTATCTATCATAAAACGACGGGTTACTTTAAGGTGTCAAATAGTCAATTAAATAAATCGTTTTATATGCCCAAAACGTTTTATATTATTTGGTTTTCCAATCGTTTGACTTTAAGAGTAGCTGATGAAGCTTATTACAGAATCGTGGCATTGTCGCTATATAGATTTGGTTTCCACATTTTTATTTCATTAATTACAGTATTTTTTTTTTTTTTTTTTTTTTTGTAACAAATGTGTTCTGTATATTCCATTATTAAAGGCAGTAGATCGCGAAATGTTTATAATAATATAAACGCACCCAACGAAGAGGACATTTATATGTAGAGACAAAATAAATGGATACATTACATACTGTATATCTTTATTTATTGCATACAATTCTTCCAGTATCAGACAATCAAATATACACAAAGAAAAAAGTTAAGAATCCCCTCTGTTTTTGACGTGACAAAATGAAACGATTAGTGTCATTAAATTAATGACCAAATAATCTCAGAAGCACACATGTGACCTGTTAGGACATTATAGTTGCATTAGGAAAACACAACGAATACCAACATAAATGATAATTTAGTGGATAGATTGTCACTCAATCACAAAGTCAGTTTTTACACTAAAGCTGTATATTTTAAGTATTGACATGCACAGTTCATAATGCACGATCAGATTGTCATTTTACTTGGGGAACGTCAAATTTGATTCACTTAACGACATCCATGGTTCAAAATTGAGTATCGAGCGAAACCATCACGTCCTTGGATGACGGTTTCAATCCTCCTCATTCCTCCAGTCAGTTATCGGGTGTGCTGATGTGGTAGCTGTCGCCATTCTCGATGAAATGCTGCTTTCAATTGACGTAAGTTTTGTGCAGAAAGTTCAACTCAACTTTCTGCACACAACGGCTTAGCATTTCTCAAGCATGCTCTATCAGATTCAAATTAGGGCTCATGTTAGGTTTCCTCGTGTGGTGATCAAGTCTAACTTGCAACAATAAGAGACAGTTGGTTGGATGTTCCTTGGGGTATACACCATATTTTTCTGTCTGCAAACTCTCATTCATCCATCGCTTACATGAAGCACAAACCGGCTCTCGTTCAACCAATGGATACTATGTCATGTCCTCAAATTCAAACCACGTCGCGATAAGCACCTTGCCAAACGTAATCGTTGATGTAGATCTGATAGCATGGGACGTTCAATTACTCTCATTGACTTCAGTCCTACTGATTTCAAACGGTTTCTCACTGTTCTTGCTTACATACATCTATTGGGTGATCATTGTCTTTTCAGAACAGGGCTGGTTGTGAATGGCATCCGTCTGACAAAGCGATACAGTGCCCTCTCTTTACGCTGCTACATTACATGTGGTATTTCGAAACTTGTCAAATCTTTCACGGTGTTGGTTTTCACACACGCCGGCCGACTACTGTATAATGATAGCCCATCTGACGTCCAATAGCTTTGAAGGAAATTCCTGTATACAGCAAGCCGATAAGCCGATTATTTGTCATCTTTGCGCCTCCGATATTTGCCTAGGTACCTTCGTACACAGAGAAAGAATACATTATTGAAAACAATGAACTTAAGTACCCAAATTTGAAGCGTGGACATACCGAATTTTGGATAATGAATGGGAGGCATGATTCATGTGCATGATATCTCGATATCGTACTTAACCGTCCCACCTGTATGATCATATCTTTTCAATGGAACACCTGTCTTGTTAAAATCAATATTTGTATTAAAATTGAAACTCATGATAACATGTTATAGTTAAATATATTAGGGGGTACTTAACTTTTTTTTCTTTGTGTATACACACAAACGAAGATATTTGCTAGATATGCTATTTCGTTGTTATGTTAGAATTGTGCACATTTATATTATTATATATATTTATATGTACCGATATATATATACAACGTCTGAAAAACCAGTCAACGATCAATATTACGGGGTGTTGGATCACTACGGTATAACGATACTATACAATACCAGTAAAATAAATTATAAACGTCTAAAATGCTTTCTAAAGCAACACCAAGTACACACAACAAAGTGATAAAGAATTAAACCCTTTGTTGAATGACACAATTTTCGTCCCATCGAGGGACTTTATCAATGTCTAATTCATATATATATATATATATAAACATGAACAGCATCCTCTGGTGCGCTTTAGACGTTTTTTTCCTTATTTGAAGTAGTAAATAGACATCTTTAGTTAGATAATATCACACCATGTCTTAAAACAGCAATATACACGACATGAAAACAATGAGGCTTACACATATTTTTTTTTAATCTGATGACAATAAAGACAAAGAAACAAAATACATGTACCTCTATACAATTATTTTATCTTTAGAATGATCTTAATGTTCTATGTCATGCATCTTTTAAATTTTAAAATATTGCATGTAGATATTATAAACCTATATCTGTTGTCGATCTACAGCTACTGATTATCCCTTTGGTAACATCAAGCGTTCCTTACATGTAATAAAGGAATCTATATTTTCATACGTTGGTCGGTGATAACGTTTTTGATAGCTTTAACACGAGCATAGTGTCACGCGCAATACATGTAATGTCATAGTAAAATTTTCATTCTGATTAACACAAAGTTCATTAGTAACCTGCAAAACAATCAACAGAATGTCACGTATTTCTAACGATTTTTGAGAATCGTGTCACAAGCTTTTGGAATTAAATGTGTTTGTAGAAGTTGTATGTTGATATCGTAGACTTTTGAAAACAATATTGGTTGTAGTGGCTTCTCGCTATATCTCCCCAAGAATGCTCTAGGCTGCCGAATGGTGGTTGATAATTTACGTTGTAATGTCACCAATGTGTTGTAGGCTGTTCAAATTGCTATTATTTGTAGAAGTTTTATGTTGTATCCCCCCAACGAACCGTATGCTGTTAAAATTAATATAGATTGTAGAGTATTTATACTGTAGTCCCCAACGTGCTGTTGGCTGTTAAAATGGCTATAGGTTGTAGAGTCTCTACACTGTAGCCCCCATATCCCCCTCCCAACATGCCGTAGACTGTTAAAATGGATATTGTTTGTAGAGGTTTTAGGTTTAAAAACAAAACACAAAGCTCTAATTAAATCATTTATAAGACCAATGACAGATTATGACAAGTGCAAATATGGAATGATTAACTGAATCAACTAGAACATCATCTTTATATGGTTGTAGATAAAAGAAGCATAATTATGTAAGTTTGTCACGCTCAAAAACAACTACCAGAACAAGAGGGTCTTCGTGGTCGTGATCGCATGGTACTTGGATTTGCAACTAACTGTGCAATCAGTGCCTATCACCAATAAAGTGGTGAGTTCGAATCCCGCTCAAGGCGAGGTGTACTCGATGCAACATATTGTGATACAGTTTGTCAGTTCTGTGGTTTTCCTTGAGTACTCCGGTTTCCTCCATCGATAAAACTGACCGCCACGATATAGTTGGTATGCTGTTGAAATTAGAGGTTTTATGCAAAATACATCGTTCTTATTTTGTGCATGTCTAAAACGAGCTATATTTGAATTCATGCTTTATTTTAGCATATTTCTGTACACAGTATTTGCTATGAACATACTCGCAGTCGTCCCATGAACTCTCACAGTAATTATGCTTTCTGTGATTTCCCGGCAGTAATAGTGTATCTACTTTTCTACGACAGTGAGTGGGTATTGGCAGGAGCAGAACATAAACAATGTATGACTTACCAAAGATCGCAATAAACAACACAGACAGCAACATCGTTAACTGTGTATTTATACTTCCTAGTTCATATGGTTTAGTCCAGAAAATCATTAATATATACTTAGTTGAAGTATTCAAATAGTTTTTAAGGAGATGTCTATCAAGGGCTAGTAGTATTTCAAGTACCATTGAAATATATATGTAGAGTGTATGTCTGTATAATGACAACCACTCAATGTAAATATTCCTAGGGAATCGAGAAAAGATACCGGATAGTATATTGTGTCTAGAAATTCGACCCAACAGTGTTGGCTGTTAGATATTTTGACCGACAACTTTGTTATTTTTGACTATGGTATATCTCCCTTAGCAGATTTCGCATACACACCGCTGAAACATTATTTTCTTTACATAACAAGATGAACTGTGAGCTAATGCTCACTTATGATACCCCAGCATATATGTTCAATGTGCATCAAAACCAAGCAGGAAGTAGGAATCTGACGGATCCAAAAACGCTGCCCACAATATGGTATATCTATATGAAGCTAGTGACCAAATATCAGATTTCTGCCATCAATAGTTGCTGAGAAAAATGCGACGAAACATATCTTGGGACGGACGGGAGGACGGACAGAGGTAAAAC
Organism: Bathymodiolus brooksi; assembly: GCA_963680875.1. Classification (NCBI taxonomy): domain Eukaryota; kingdom Metazoa; phylum Mollusca; class Bivalvia; order Mytilida; family Modiolidae; genus Bathymodiolus; species Bathymodiolus brooksi. Next base: position 69,487,605 of record OY804578.1, on the reverse strand, counting down.
AGTATACCCCCTTCTGGTGGAGAGGGGGTATAATTACAAGACACTTAGCCCCCTTCGATGCTAAGATTGGTTCCATTTGGTGTGAACAGGATATTAAAATGTAAAACGGAAAACGACGAGGAACGATTGCCATGAAGGCACACACTAATATAAAAGAAATGTACTTAAGTCAGGTGAGCATGAAATGAAACAAAACACAGAGTTCTCATCTAATTATTTACAAGACCTAATGACAGGTTAAGACAACTGTGTGAGTGCTTATTGTTAAACCTCAAATCAGCAATATTTCAGCTATATCACGGCGAGAACAAGTTAATTTTCAATGATATGATGATGAGGTCTACTTTGTTCTACACCAACAGGCTTGGTTGGATTTTAATAGTGCTAGCTTATTGAAACAATGATTTACGGGTATACATGTCGCTCCATCTGGACACAATATTCTTATTCCGAGCCAACTAGTCTTTCCTCTTGCACGTTAATGCTGCATGGGAATCGGAGAAGCAACAAATATTAATCTAGTAGTTTTTCGTTTACAACACCTATGCAGTTTCTCTTGGTTGATAGGGTATTCCTAAGCTTGCGATTTCTATCGTGATGTCCATGAAAGAGAATTACTGATAATATGGAAGCCACTGAACCAAGAGTTCCCGCGGTTAGGATGGAGTAATGTCTTCGAAAGTTCTACGGTCGCCATTTTGTCTTTATTAACGGGTACGGATTATCTGTGGTGTAGTCACAATTCGGTCCTCCTTTAATCTTTCATGAATTATCACAAGATTTGAAACAAGAGTAACATGGCGGTTACCAGTAGTGGAGCAGAGTATTTGTATACATCCTCCCAAATGTTGGTAGGGTGCGTGTTCTTCATTTTGTCCAATTATATGTTTTCGCGTTGTTTGCTCCGTATTGTGAGGTCTGCTACGATTTAAGCTTAAAAATTATATTCCTTTCGTCTTTACTTTGACTTGATTTGCAAGGAGTTCATTGATTGATTGTTGTTTAGCATCCAGCGGTAGCTATTTCATACCGGACGAAATAAGGGGTTAAACTTTAATACATACTACTTCTATTTATTTACGTATACTATGTCCATATTAGATGATGTTCATTTCGTGTAAAATTAGCACAGCGCATGCCACTAGTGGAGCAGCTGCGTCCATCGCCGATTCTAAGTGGGGTTCGTGTTGCTTTATCTCTAGTTCTCTGCATAGTGGTTGTTCTTCTTCAAACTTTTCCTATAGTTGACTCCTTGAGGCAGGTTTTCTGTGATAATAATATAGAAATTCTGCTGGTAGAACTAGGACTTTTATAATTCATTTCATGTTATGTTAATATTTTGTTTTCAGTGTTCAATTTCATCAAATTGATGATCTATTTATCCTACCCCTCCCAAAGAGTTACAAGTATCAGTAACAGTCACTGACAGTGTGGTATTTTTTTTTTTTTTAATGTTGTTATGACATTTTTGCCCTCATAGCAATAGTCTTTGACCAACATATTCTATACATTTCATTAGTTGTCAGTTAAGAACCTTTGTGTTAAAGACATTTATCTCGACAAAATGCTACCGTGTCATGGTAAGCTATTTGTAGAACACTTGTGGTATTATTGATGATGTCCTCTTTCAACAAATCAGACGAAAGTTGTTCAGTTCCGGAGATCATAGGTTGTTTTCGAGACAAAAAAATACAGACCTCTTCAAAGGTGATACGATTAGTGCAATGAGGATATTTGATATTCCAGTCCATTAAAAAGTACATGTGGCAATTGACTTTGACGGTAAATAGTAGCCAATCAAAATAGGTCTTACAAGTTAAATTAAAATCTTAGATTGATGTATTCTTTATCTTCTGATTCTGAAATAAATAATAAATATCAATGATAAAAGTGTCAACATTAAATGTATTTACGTAAATATAAGGGTCATCAGACGACTGTGCAATTGTTGTAAACAAAATGACGACTATCAGATTTAACATTCACGAACTAGAGAATTCAGCAAATGTACAAAATGTAGAAGTAACATAAATTTCTAATTGAGTGTTAAAAGGATAATATATTTAATGCATGTTGTATTGGAAAACGTATTTTGTGTGCTACATGATAACAAGTACTATATTGTGTATTGTATTATTCATGTGCATCGCGCCTATTAAACTAATCATCCACACAACATGCTATTTAAGTGCCTGAATCAAGCCAAGAAAGTGAGCGGTAATTTAGTTGTTAGTTAGGGTATCGATGTTATCTCTTTTATTGTTTTTATATTTGATTTTGGAATTGTTACGTGACAAAATCGATATCCCATAACACAAATATAGCGCCGCTCACTTTCCTCTCTTGCTTCAGGCACTTCAATAACATGTCGCGAGGTTGAACAAGTTTTATGGGCCCAAACCACTTCTCAATGAAATGATGCGGTCATGCGGTGTTTTCCAAATAGGAGTAGAATACCAACCCTCACACACAACCGGGGAACAGCACTATCATAAAAACAACGCTATAATCTTGAACATTATACACAATATGTTTAATATTCTTGTCACAGAAGTTGTCATGTGTATTTAGTCGTTCTAGTAAAGAAAGCAGCTGACCTCAACAATTATCTAAATATAAGCTAGTATACAAGGTCATTATCAGACATACTAGTGAAACAATAGTAAACTTAGAACCTAAATCCAATTGTAAGTACCATCTTTCGTCAGTCATCTGTACTCAACTGACATAATACATATCAAACAGGTATTGTTATCTTCCATGAAAGATGAAATGAGACAATTCTTTAAAAATCCTTGATTTTATATTTTAGCATTCAGAATACGATGACGTTGTAAAAAGTAAAAAGTAAAAAGTATGAATACAAACTGTAAAGTCGACCGTAGCGCATGAATTGTGAGAAATTAACTCCACACGAGGGAAAGGTTGGTACATTACTATGAAGATGAGGAAAATTTATAATGGCAAAATTGAAGTCGTCTCTTTTGTCATAACGTTTGGTAAGTTGACTATTGATGTACAATTTGAGATAAATGTCAAGAAATGCGGCAGAGAAAGCTGTTTCTGTTGTTTCTTTAATCTGAAGTTGTTTTTGGATATATTAATGGAATCCTGTTAGCAAAGTTTTGATTATTAATTGACAGAACATCATCAATAAACCTGAAAGATAGATTAATTATTGCATCCATAAAGCATGTTGTAAGTTAATAAGGAAAAATACATAATATGGAACCATTTGTCTGAAATAAACTAAATGAACATCTCACAATCAAACACAATAACAGAATATAATTATGTTGATCAACTGTATCATTAAACTACCGGTATTATTTACTAGTTGATGTGATTTGCCATGATTTGAATTAAAGTTAGTTGGCATAATTGACCAAACTCTGGAAAGTTTACATACAAACAGCTTCCATGAAAATACTGTAAACATCTTAATCGATTCAGAGCAGCATATACTTATTTTATTCCATCTTGACAGGAGGACAAATTTTTAGGAGGATACATGTTACTCGATCTTTAGTTTTATGTGTAATGTTTTGTAGATCGTTGTCTGTCCTTTTGTCCTTTTTCTGTTGGCGGTTGTGTTGTCTGTTCGTCGATTTACGGATTCTGACTCGCCCTTTGGTATCTTCAAACTCTTCTTGACATAAGTAATCTCTAAGATGAATGATTTACTACAAACATGATTTGTTGTCATTTATAGTAAAGGACAGATGTGTGAAATATTCAATATACAAACAAACGGATAAATAATAACAGAGTACATAGGGGGATATCACAAAGAAGTATTAGTAAAATGAAAACCATAAATACCACACCGTCAATATAAAAGAGGCGGCGATAATCTAGCGCTATGGACCCAACTGCCCCTATTTGTGAGTATGCGAGTAAATTACTAGCCCTGACATTATAACCAAGTGAACAAAAAACATTCAAAGGCAGTTTTCTTTCTTTTTAGTAATAGTAATGTTTTATTGTTTACCTTCTTTGTTCTTTATACAGTCATAAACATTAGGTTTATCTTGTTGACCCAGTTCCTCATAATGTTCTGTGGAACTAAAATATATAGCATTGCATTGTATCTAAAAGATTAACATAGATGTAGAAAGTAGGGCAAAATGACTCAAAGCATTATTAATCACTAAACTTTCAATAATAAATGGCAATAGTTTGCACATAGTATGTAACCGGTTTACATTAGGATGTACGATAATGTGAAATCTTTGGGCAGTAAACGGTAATAGAGTGCTAGTTCACACCTATTGTGAATCTGTTGGGAGGTTAACGATACTGTTTTCATAGTTAATGCATACTGTGAGACCGTTGGACATTATATGTCCCTCCCAGTGGATAACGTAGTCCGTTAACTTGATAAATAAGATGTTTCTATCTTACCCAGGCTCATTTTGTTTCCATTAATTTATGTACACACGCACAATGTGTATTCATTGTGTAGAATATTGTACTGTCACGGCTCAAACACTATGTGAAACCTTTTGGAAGAATATTGGACTGTCACGACACACAGGGTGTCAAAACGTTGTGCAGAATAGTGTACTGTCATGACACATACACACAATGTAAAACCATTGGGCAATATATTTATGTGCTGTCCTAATTACCAGCTTTTCTGAAAACGTTGGGTATTGGAATGTAGAGATTTACAGAGATCATAAATTTATAGCAATCTGTCATAAACAGTAGAATACAGTGATTAACAGAGATCATATGTGAATATCTATCAATCTTGTTACATTAGTGGATGCTTAAAGACAACAAACACTGTATGTGTTAACATGATACTTACGGTAGCGTTTGGTTTTGTACTGAAATATATAATATAGTTGTACATTTATTGATCAAATTTCAACACTAAATATTGACAAATGAAACACCACAATAGAGTTTCACCTTTGTGCCCAATCAGAATCTATATTTCTATATAATAGTGAATGGTGTTATCTGTTATATGTTTTGTGTTGTAAGGGTTTATGCTTTACAAAAGTAGATGTGTTGATGTATATCGTAGGTTGTTGAATTTATTAAAATAATACAGTGGAGATTTAACTGAGGACGTTTGATTAATCGTCACCCTTAAATGTCAGGGTTGTCGTTTTACTCACATCTGGAAAACACTTACATAGCTGCATCATTTCAATATTGTGCCAATAAAACTAGCTTAATGACAAAGTTAAGCCACTAACAAAATATAGTCTTCTTTCATTTTGTAGTTCATCACAGGTTCATATTCTAATTGTTATATACTTGAATTATTCCCTAGTGTGCGCAATAAATGTATCTTAGCCAATTAGTAGCCAGCATTCAACATTTACTGTTCACCTTAAGAAGAGTTTGAAGATACCAAAGGGGCAATCAGAATCAGTATATCGAAGAACCGACAACACAACGGTCAAAAGAAAACGTTTTAAAGGACAAACAACGGTCAACAAGACATACATATTGAACTAAAGATCGAGTAACACGAACCCCACTAAAAATCTGATAATAAGGTAGGTTCATATCAGCTAAACATCTGATAATAAGGTTAGTAATTATCAACTAATATCTGATAAAGAGTTAGTACATATAAGTTAAACATCTGAAATTAAGGTAAGTGACATCAGTTAAACATCTGATAATAAGATAAGTTCATATCAGTTAAACATCTGAAAATAAGATCAGTACACATCAGTTAAACATCTGATAATAAGATCAGTACATATCAGCCAAACTTGATAAAAAGATTAGTACATATCAATTAAACATCTGATAATCATGTTTTACATCTGTATAACACATTATATACTGAAATTTATCTAATAATCATGTTTTCGCAACCATCGGTATACCAATTTTATATACTGAAATTAATCTGATAATCAAGTTACATGCAACATCGGAATACTATGTTATATATCAACCGTCTCCTCAATCCTAATTCATCCCAAGATTTAAATAACATTTGCTTATATTTAAAAGAATCTTACTCTCAGAGATTCAATCTTTAAAGATATTTATCTTTCCTCAAGTAACTGACAAAAACTTTCAAATGATTATAATAATTTTAATCTTATCTAATTATTATGCTTCCAAAATGATAATAAAATTATGATATTATTATCTAACTGATGTGGTCATCCCTACAGATTATAGTCTTATCTGAATACTTAATATTATGTTATTATGTGTTATCTCTATGTTTATATATGCTTGTGAATGTATTGGATTACCAACATTATGATTAGTATGTACATGTACTTAGCTATGCTTTATCCAATAAATGCTTTGATTTGATTATATGCAACAACTGCATACCATGTTTACTGAAATGTATCTGATAATTGTGTTATATGCCACATCTGTATACCATATTATATACTAAAAAATTTCCGATTATCATGTTTCTCCACCATCGGTATATACCCTTTTATATACTCAAATTTATTTGCATCGCCGTCTTTTGCTGTAAATGTTAACCCCTTTGGCTCGAGTCACAAACTGACCAAGGACATGTCCCGCAAAGTGTTTTTTTTTTTTTTTTTTTTTTTTTTTTTTATACTGTGGCCGAACTTTGCAGGAAAGTGATGTTTTAACATTGGCTTAGATAAGTGCATCATTTAATCTTAATATTATTATTTTGTGTGTGCATCACGCCACGTGGCGACATTTGCCGATTTGGCAAGCATACATTAACCCCAAAAAGGGGAGGGAGAGAAATCAAACCTGAAAGTCCACTCCTGATCGAGCAAACTGACAGATTAAAATTCATTTATTGTGTCTAAATCAACATTTGATTAAACCAATTAAAACTCGGAGCACACATCTCATAATAAGCTGGACACGTGGTCGGTGGTGACCACGCCGCACGCTACCTGTACAAGTCTAAAAATACCTGTGTAGCCAGACATTCATAAAACAAATTGTGATTTTATTATTTATTTATTTTTTGTATTGTCCTATCCATTCCAATGAAAAAAATATTATGTGAATCAATTGTATACCATAATACTGTGATTTTTATTGATTATAAAATTTATATCGTCTGCTCATTGTGGGCGTCTTGATTGACAATAAAGCATTTGTTTGTTTGTTTGTAACATGACAATAGTTTTCCCGATCAATATACCGACTTAATATTATAATTAAAATACTCCCTGACATTAGGATTTTTCAGAATTTATAAAAATTGTTTCTGTATCTGTAAACAACCATGCTGTCTGCTTCGCCCACAAATTGGAAAGAATTACCCAAGATGCAATTCGCATTACCCAATAATGGGTCATGTTAAAATAAAGAATAATATTCCGGTTTTGCCGTATAAATGGATTTATGCATAGACATAAATCTTATTATCCCAAATGTCTTTTATTATAACACTAGAGAAAAACCAATGGTATGTAATGGAACTTAGTTTTTTCTGTTTTGGGAGACGATAGATCGAATAATCTGTCTCTTGCGTGTTTATATTTGTTATTATATATTTCCTTTTTATTATTTGGACATTTTTTTTGCCACACTAACATATTTTATATCGATAATTTTACATATGAACATGTTATTGTTTATATTTTATAGATAACAATAGTCTCTCATAACTCTTGTAAGAGTGGCTCTTGTATGTTTTTACTATATATGTGTTTTATTGTGTATGTTTATTTTGTAAGAGGTGAGACTCTAATAAAGTATTTGTCTTGTCTTGTCTATAAATTGTTGGTGTTGATATTTTGAATTCATTCTGAAATTAACATTATTTCTTGTTAATCCGTTAAATTGATGCTAAAATGTTGAAACCGTCGTCTAAACGTCGTCGTGTTGAACTAACACTTCAAGACAAAATCAATTTGATTAAAGAGTTCCGTCAAGCTCGCGACAAGGCCATTCCACTTTCAGAGCCTATTCTGTAAAGTAAAGCATTATAATTTGCTAGTCAGTTAGACATTGCCGATTTCAAAGCCTCAAATGGGTGGTTAGAAAAATTTAAAGCCCATCATGCTATTAAAGCTTTTACTGTTAGTGGCGAAAATGCCGGTGTAGATTTACAAACTCTTGACGATTTCCGTCAATCTCTACCCAGAGTTGTCGGTCCTTACACTCTCTCAAATCTCTGTCAACGCCTATACGCTAAGTATCTTGGCAAAATCGGTTTATTAAAGGGTAACTTGATATAAACTGGTTATAATGACCCCATATATTGTAAAATATGCAAAAAATACCATATAACTAATATTTGAGAAGCTTCTTTGTTTATTTTCAAGCGAAGATAAGGGATTATTTTGCATACGGTGATCAATCATACAGCGCTGTTCTGGTTCCCTATTGTAATAGCTTCTATTGTTGCTGAACATTACACTGGTAATATGTTATATAAAGGAAACCAGTTTAATACAAAGGTAGATTACTGCTTAGGCGTTGACAGAGATTGGATAGCGTGTAAGGACCGACAACTCTGGGTAGAGATTGGATTTCCGTAGCGTATTCCAGAAATTTGCTCAGATTTTGAACCTTGTGACGTGTAGTGAATTTACACGTGGGGAAAACCAACTGGTAGATATAATAATAAAACTGGTTTCAGCTAAATGTTCTATTAATAAATCCAAATAATATTGCATAATACAAATAAACAATATTCACATATGGTAGTCCAATATAACAATTACGGTAAGTCCAGTATGCCAGTAAAACATACACAACATACGATGTCCGTATACTATTCGATCAGGTATCCTAATTGATTTTTACACTATTTCGGGTCTGAATTTATACAAATTTTCATGATAACGACTTGTTGTTACTCATGAAATGACATGTTGAAACGTATCGGATTAAGTGCGAATTATAACAATAGATATGAAATTAACAAAAATTTAGTAATTAAACCTTAATCTCCTTAATTTGACACATTTGACTTGAAACAACTACTTTAACAATGAGCACATACTGTTATTGAATTAAATTAAAGTTCCCGAAATAATCGAATTTACATTGAAAACATTTAAAATACAAAAATGTAATTTTGATAAAATTTAAATCACGACAACTCTCCTCCGGTTCAGCTAGACTCCGACCCAGAGTCTCAACGTGGAATTATTGTTCCTCGTCTGTATGCGGAACCAATAATCCTAGGAGTTCGACGTCCTCTTTGTCGATGGTTGTGTCCCCTTTGTGTGGCGTTAAGTGCACTTTGCGGGTGATGAATTGAGCCGCTGCCTAGTTCCAGTGACTTGTACTGCTGTATGTTGTCACTCTGTTCATAACACAGTTTCCTCCAGTTCACGGTAATCAGATCTTTCGTTTTCCAATTCTACTAATTTTAATTTAATTTGTTCTTCCAATGACCTCGTTATTGACTTTTGCTCTTGTAGTTGGACGTTTAATTCTTGGATTATTCGATCACTATTTATTTGACTGATATCAAGATTTATTTTTTCATCAACAAGCTCATTCCATTCCTCGACAATTTCATTTTTGAATATTTCAAAATTGCTCTTGATTTTGTCCTGTTGGTCGTTTGCATTCTTATGCTGTTCTTTCACAGTTGATAATTTTTCTTTATAATTCGAATATCCTTTTCTCTCTCTAATAATTATGTCATAGTTTTCCTCAATAAGTTCAATAATTTGCAATCTCAGTCCAAAATGAAACTTAGACACGGCTTCTCGGAATTCTGAATCGTCTAATTGACGAAACGGAAAGTTCGAACATGTTTTCATTCTTATCAAGTCTTGAAGTCGTGATTGATCTCTTGCTATACTTTCACTGATTTTTGCTTCTTTGTATCGGAGTTGCACTGTTTACGGAAATGTTCAAACTGTCCACAACGGTAACATTTAACATCAATATTGTTCCTACGTTTCCGGGTAAACCCAGAACTTTGACAGAATTCATTTACATGATACGGGGAAAACGAACGCAAATCAGGCGAGCACTGCCAATTCGATGTCGGAAGTCCGAGATTCATCATAAGAATTCAAAATAGTTGTGCACACATAATCTTGCAGCGAAATTAACTACGAACGATGTAGTCAAATGCTCCTGGTTCCAGCACCAATTGACGTGTAGTGAACTTACACGTGGGGGAAACTAGCTGGTAGATATAATAATAAAACTGGTTTCAGCTAAATGTTCTATTAATAAATCAAAATAATATTTAATAGAACAAATAAACAATGTTCACATATGGTAGTCCAATATAGCAATTACGATAAGTCCAGTATAACTGTGAACCTTCCGGCGGAAGCATTGTTCTCCCGATTTTGAGGGTCCCTTCCGTCCCTCCCGTCAACTTTCGAAATCTTCCGCCCGTGAAATAAATCAAGTACAATAAAATCTTGACCTACATTTTGCGATCAATATTTCTGGAATTTCCTCATTTGGAACTCCCGCGCTGACGAAAAACGTCGAGAGATACGAATGGTAAAGGTGAATGTCATATTTAATGATATCCGGTTATTGATCTGTTTGACACCTTTACAGGTAAATTGGGTCATGGTGATTAAATAATGTGTTGATGATTATACAACATTCTAATATGACGTCCTTCAAACGCTTTGAGTTCAAACCCGTGGTAAAAATAATATTAATCTATGACCGATTAAATTTATGATGTCATCGAATATTTATAGCGATATTTTACCAATTTTTACATATTAGAATCGATATAATTCATGGAAGACATATGCATATATTGTTTTTACCACGGGTATTATTTCTTATTTCTTATATTATCCACTGATTGACGGTTAATTGGGGATAAGGAAGTGGGTTTGTGGCACACGCTTAGATGATTAGAAGTGTGATAGCGGCAATTAAAAATAGTTATAAACCGTTGTGCAAACAGGAGTCGGACAACCTTTGATGCCGAGGAAAACTTCTTATTTCGATCAAACGTGCAATGAATTCATCTCGGATTGAGTTGTTATGGCTTGTTTGGCACCAAAACCGATCAAAGTATTATTTAAGGACTAAGTTCTAGGATGGAATTGATAAACCACAAAAATGCCGAAACGTATGCTATCACCCAACGCACCAGCAGCAAAGTGACTTTTTAATTTTAGTGCTCTATGACTTCATTGTTCAGAACATTCTGTCTTCATTGTTATTGCTTTGTTATAACCATATAATTATGAATGAATTATACATACAGTTTGTATCCTTCATTCATCACATGAAACACTACTAATAAGACAGAAATGTAAACAATATATATTGAAATGGGATGCAGTTGGTTCAATACTGAAACAAACAAAAGGAAAACATCAATAAACAATAAAAACACGCATCAAATACCCCGAGACCAAATCTCCAGCCAAAAATTTGCAAATCTCCAGTAGCAACTCTATTACATGTAAATAATTATTATTAACAGTAAACATACACAACATACGATGTCAGTACACTATTCGATCAGGTATCCTGATTGATTTTTACACTATTTTCGGGTCTGAATTTATAAAAATTTTCATGACAACGACTTGTTACTCATGATATGACATGTTGAAACTTATCGGATTAAGTGCGAATTATAACAATAGATATGAAATTAACAAAAACTGAGTAATTAAACCTTAATCCCCTTAATTTGGCACATTTGACTTGAAACAACTACTTTAACAATGAGCACATACTGTTATTGAATTAAATTAAAGTTCCAGAAATAATCGAATTTACACTAAAAACATTTAAAATACAAAAATGTTATTTTGATAACATTTACACCACGACACTTGTAAGATTTTTAATTGTGATGAAACTGGTCTTTATTATCGTGCATTACCAGACAAGACACTTTCCGCTAAAGGTGCATCTTCTAAAGGTGTTATGAAGAATTAGTACCAGATTGCCGATTTCATTTTGCCGAATCCCATATTGTCGACTTTTGTTAAAAATGACAAAATTTCATCATATTATTTTTTATTTAAAAAAAAATATATTGATGATGTGTACATATTTTATTGAAAGCAGTAATTTTTCTCTTAATTTTAATTAGAAAAAACATAATCAAATGCATACTGATTGTTGAATAGGAGATGCCCGCCGATAATCATTACTCAAACAATTGAAGAGCAATGGAAAAAAACTACAAATAAGTAAATGTTTTTTATTAGAGTTTTACTAAGTAAGAAAGAAAAACAATGCGGAAAATTGTCATTAAATAGCAAATTATTTAGAACTGATTGATGATTTCGGTAATCTAAAAATGAACTAGTACTATACCCACAATATCCAACCTAGGTGATTATGGTAGATTTTAATAAATGATCGGCAATTAATTAATTCCAAACAAATTTGGGGCGTATTTACAAAACAAAAAATGTGTATTCTCTCATGCTTATGCTAATTAGTATTCACAGAGCATATGTTTTGAAATTATTTCTTGGCATCATTCATCTTGACAGAAATCATGGTTGTCTGCAGGACTAATCCATCGTATATCCTTTTGAGCTCGAATGCTATAAATCTAAACTCCCTGGTCTGTCGGACCATTTCAAAGGAAATATTTATTTAATTATTTACAATGTCCCTTCATAAATTAGAAGCATTATTCTACTTGCAATAACAATATTTTTCATATGTCGGCAATTTGGGAATCGGTTAATTGGACTCGGCAATTTGGGATCAGGCAAACTGGGAATCGGCAATGTGGGATACTACCGTTGTAATATACAGGATGTAATAACCAATTACTGATTATACAGGAAGAACACCTACTGTGAAGCCATCTATTTTGAGATGCCATTCAATTATTTTTATTATTATTATTACAATTCTTCAATAGAGCTTAATCTAAAGCAATGTTACTCTAAGCGCTTCACAGTGCATAGCATAAAATATGTACATGTACAATAAAACATATATCAAGAAATGACACAATGAGATGAAAATTTCAAATTGAAAAACTAGTTCAAATCAAAAAGTATATACATATATACAACATATAGAGTTCTAAAATACGTAGGAATTAAAAAATAAAAGAAAAGGGAAAAATAAATTGAACTTAGATATTGCTAAGAACAAAATATGATAGACTTTAGGTTAAAGTTAAAAAGTTATGCGAACACAATTTAGTCAAAAATATGGCTTTATCAATGAATAATGAACTTATATATTATTAAGAACAAAATATGATAGACTTTAGGTTAAGGTTAAACATTTTATTGTAACAATTTAGGCAAAACTTTGGCTCTATCACAGAATAATGAACATAAAACAGATGATACCTTGTCATACAACATACATGTAAGAAACACATCTCCTATTAAAACAGAGGGTATGAAAAGTCAATGGCACTATGACTAATATCACTGGAAAGAAAAGTTATTCAACAAAGCAAATTTAAAAACTTTAAAATGCTTGTCTGAAAAAATGAATCTTTAGTTTCTTTTTGAAAACGTTCACTGACTGTACATTTCGAAGTTCGTTCGGCAAATCGTTCCACAGAGAGGCGGCAGCTTTATCGAATCTCCTTTCTCCATAATTCTTAGTTCGTACAATTGGTGTTACAAGTGTTGTGTTGTTTTCGGATCTGAATGATCTTGCTGGCTTGTATATATTCACAAGTTATTCAACATATAACGGTGCCTCTTGTTTCAACGCTTTAAATACATAGAGTAAGACTGTGTATTGCACTCGGTAATGTATAGGCAGCCAGTGCACTGAAAATAACAACCTGACCAAGGATTTATATAAATCCTTGACCTGACCATATTGTTACATAATAATATGTAATGAATTATTTTGTTTTATTGGTGTACAAATTAGATAAGAAATTAAAATCTATAGAAGTCATGTATGTATTCTCTGGTATGTATTTTAATTAAAATCATTTAACACATTAAGTCACATTTCATTTATTTAGCCTAACTTGGGTTAGTTATCCATTCAAAAGACAAAAATAGTTTAAAAAAAAAATCTTTTCTAATAAGTCTTTACCTAAATAACGATATTGTGATTGATATTTCTTAATGAATTGTATTAAAAATCATTTTAATTTATGAATTAATCAACTTTCTGTTTACATATTTATTTTCAATAACATTCTTTATTATTTCATCCCATTTTCCTTAATTTAACTTGTGAATATCCATATTTATACAATCTTATGCTAACAGCAAGTTATGTGTGTCGACCCTATATATACTCTTATAATCCACAATAAATTCCGAAAAAAAGAGATGAAATAATAAAGAAATTGTATTGAAAATAAACAAATACTCAGAAAGTTAAAAAAAAAAAAAAAGAAAGAAGAAAAAAAGGTGGGTGATAATTCTGTGCCACGAGTGCCTGTGCTAGCAATAATTATAAAAAGGTCTTAACTTTTATTGTCCCACATACATGTTAAATGTGTATTGTGACATTTTATTGTTGTAACCTTATTTAACCCAAAATTTTAATCGTGACTTGTTGTCCTATAAAATTGTGACTTTATGTCCTGTAACCCAAATAAATACTAATGCCTGTATGGTACTCTACTTATTTGTGTACTGACTACTATTATTAAGGGGAGCCTTTTTTGTAATATATTTCTGAATATAATATAAGGACAAATTGAGTAACAATTTCTCATTTATTTTAGGTATATTCACCAGAGAAAGCTACGGCCCAGAGCAATCTACACACATGATCCTGAAAGCTGATGTCACACCATCCATGAGAGTGTTGTTGATAGTTGTTTTTATTATTATTTCACTTATCCAGTGCAGCATTTTATTGTGTTATTTTTATATCATTGATATGATGTAAATATATGATGTACTGAGAAATAAACCTTCAGTGAAGAAAAACTTTATCTTTCTTTTGTACTTAAAATCAAGGATGAGCATCGTGAAGTAAAATTTTCTCATAATTTGAAGATATTTATTGCAATCAAATGTTGCACATAAAATGGTGCAAATGTAGTATTAGAAGGAATGAAATATAGATGTCCTGATTTAATTAATCAAACTTACTAGTTGTACCAGCAGATTGTTGTCATCTATGTTTTTGTACCATTGCCGTTGACGGGGCTGTCGAGATCGTGATCGTATGGTAGTCGGATTTACAACTATCTATGCCATTAGTGCTTATCACTAACATGAGTCCAGCTCATAGCAAGGTGCAATCTACACATTACATTGTATATGATAAAAAGTTGTCAGTGACTTGCGACAGGTCTGTGGATATCTCTGAGTACCCCCGTTTCCACCACCTGACTACCAGGAAAGAGCTGAAATATTATTGAAAATAGCGTTAAACACCATAACCATAACCCCTTTATCGGGTAATAAAAAATCACACAAAAGATGGTCAATGTTACGGAAAAGAAAATTGAAAATTCTTTAATTGACCATTATTGCTGAGCTCAAATTTGAACATGTTGAAAGTGGCATCAAATACCATAAGGCATAACCCTAACCATTGTTGTATATTCTATACAATATTATGTGATAAAGCTTGTCAGGTCAGTCGTTTTCTCAAGGTACTTGAATACAACTGAACGCCACAACATAACTGCTGATGATTGATGATTTTTGGTATTTAACGCCACTTTCAGCAATATTTCAGCTATATCATGGCAACGGTTTTAGTATTGGAAGAAGCCGTAGAACCACCGACCATGGGCAAGCAACTGGTAAACTTTAGCGCTTGTGGCTGCAATTTACAAAGCTGGGCGCGAACCCACGCCATATTGGTGATAGGCTTGTATGAGTTGTTACTGTTAAGTAATCCAACTACCTAGCTCATTGAGCCACCCGGGCCTTGTAACTGAACTAGTGTTGATAGTGGCGTTAAACACTATAAACCTAACTATGCCACTGTTCTGTTGTGTATCGAGATTGTCCTAAAAAAAATAATTAATATTTCCTTTAACATGGGTACCTTAATTTATATTATAAGTTTGTCTAATCCTTTACAAGTACAACACACATGAAAGTAAATTACTAGTATACATTTATTACATATTACAGAAGAATATAAATAATGCAAACAATTTGAAAAGGGTGGTATACATTGTTGTTTCTTAATAGTCAATGCCCTCACCAAGATTATTGAGGGACGCCCACTCTTGCAGTATGGAACATAAATCAACATGGCGTCCGATTTTCTCGGAACCACTTCACTTCAACTGCTCAGTAGTTGTACCAAATCATAGTTTTATTGCTTTTAATTACCAAATATATAAATTGCTAGTTTTAAACTTTTATCTCATATATACATTTTTACACGGAATAATAATGTTTAGGGGGTTTTCTAATGAAATGAAAAACGTGAAAAAAGTTTTTTTTTTCTCACTCTGACAGAAAATAATAACGTTATCGGTGAATACACATCTGTTTTCGTCTTTCGGAAACTTGTGAAATGATAACTTTTTAGCATCATATTATGGTAAGAATTAACTGAACAACATGTTTTAGTCATGCTGTAGGTGATTTTTTTTTCAACGTAATTTTTTTAAAAGGACTAGGTATCAGGGGCGGATCCAGGATTTGAGGTTAGGGGGCGTGAGTAGGCGAGGGGTCTGGGGACCGCTTAGGTCCCCAGCTGGTCTAGGGTAGAACCATGGTAGGGGGACCAGGGGGCAAAGCCCCCTGAAGCTCTGGGGATTTTAGGAATTACATACATTTATTTGAACGACAATTTTGAACCAACCACACCATTTTTATCAGACCAAAAAATCTTTGATTTTGAGTCTTAATTTTGTCGGATAATTGTTAACAGTATATTTTTGTCAGATTATAAGAACCTAAAGTAAAACTTTTTTTGAACAACCGTGATGCGAATTGTTCAACTCATGACTGATCGATCACGATATGTTAACCCTTCAAAGAACTATTGATTTAGTTTTAACGCATTCCTCATTTCACTAATTGGTCTGTACTTTCGGTGCTTGTCCTTTCGGGTGGTTCTAGTTAATACTGCCCGTCCGGATGGAGCTTTTCTTTTCGTCGTTTGATTCATTCATTGAAAACATATGATTCGACCGTTCTTGTTCATAGACAAACAAAAGTGGAAATTGTCGGCGAATCCATATATGAATCAACCAACACACCCAACGTGTATTTACAATGTGTAGGAATATTTTACTACAGGTCACGAGTTAACCATTCATGAAAAAGTTGTTTGTTGAACTGCTTAATTAACGTTGCATAACATATGCTTTGCGAATTTTAGGGGGGCGCACGCCGCGCACGCCCCCTCTAAATCCGCCCCAGGGTATGATAAGGGTCAATCTTGGCCCAATCTCAGAAACTGTTTATATAGATATATATAATATTAAACGCAGTCATTGAAAGACAAGAAAAATAAATGTGTTGATGATTTCACTTTGTCCTTTGTTGCTTAGCAATGTAAATGGAGGAGGGTCCAATTAATCATTGAAAATTCAAATATGGTGGTTTTATTTCAGATATCTTCCATCGTCTGTTCGACAAAATGTTATAATATGTGTAGGTACATTCTACAAATGATATTCCAATGCTTTACGGTAGCAAATACTATTTTTGCGTAGCTATGTCATCCTAGCAACGGTTTTGTAAACACTAAATTAGGCTATATTATTGCAATACGGGAGTTCGGAGATAGAGAGTCTTTTGTGAAAGAGGTAAAATAGTACTATTATATTTCCCGTCGTTGGGCGTTTATTCAAAATGGCAGGTTTTACTATTCTCCTTTGAATTGAACATTGATGCAGGAAAATATTAAAAAAATAATACTCACAGCTATTTATGTATTCTTTCTAATATGACAAATAATAATTGGTTTGTCTGTATATTATGCTACAGTAAATCTAGCATTGATACAGGGAAAATACCTTCGTTAAAAAAAGAAGTATGTTTCTTTTAATGTGACAACTAATATGAAACAGGCACGGCCATGAATGCTCGCGAATCTGAAAATTATCTGGCAATTTCACGCTCATCCAGTGCATCAAAAAGTGTCAAGATTTTTGGGGCCGAGATATATCGGGGATGACTTTGTTTAGGGCCGAATCTAGTCTCATTCAATCGAACTATCGTTCCTTACGAAATCTCAAAAGCTAACTTCTGCGTAGAAACAAAAATTATTGTCAGTATGTCAGAAGAGATTTAATAAATTAGAAAATATCAATATAAGTAAAACAAGGTAACAAGATGACTTTTATTACACACGGATTACGGGTTTCAGTGGTATCGGACGTACGAGAGAGTACAAGACTTAGAATCACCTTTACGTTTTATGTTAAGAAGATCTTCATTAGTTGAGTGTGTTAGTGTGTTACACGGAACGTGCTTACAATGCGCAGATTTTTTTTTATCCGTCAGTATGTGCAGCCATGTTTGTCAAACAATCCTAAGTGCACATTTTATACCATAAAGAGCTCGCTGATGCTCGCATAATATCATAAAATGTCAATTATTTTCATTAAATATAGTCTGCTTAATTTTTTTTCATAAAGCAGGTAATTATACACCTGAAATGTTCAGTGTCATCTACGGTAACTAAATTTGAACATTGTCATTACATCCGATGCGGCGATACTGCACAATATAGCAAAGTTTCTTTATCTGCAGTTTCAGCTTCTGATGAATAATCCTAACCTAGCCAGGCAATGCTCAGTGATAACATAGAATATGAAGTTATTACGCAACCACTACCCAGTAAGGTATAAAAAGGGAAAGCTTTTTCTCTGCTGATAATGACAGCTATAAAGGAATACCCAGGGGAGGTCACAGAGAGGGGAGTTTAACGTGTAGTAGAAAGATGGTGATAACATGGCGTCTTTCTTTTCGGAATGTTTCTATGCTTGTCTGTTGTCACACAGATCATACCTAAGAGACTTTCCGTACTTCCTGTATATTGCGATTGGTCGTTATTAATATATTGATCATGTGATTAATATGGTAACAAATATTTCGTATGCATGTTAACCCGATGTGTAACCTGTCAGAGGTCAATACTTTTGTTAGTCAAAAATAAAATATAATGCATGGGTATGTGTGAGTTGTGCTACGTGACAAAGGTGAATAAAAGTTAAAACGTGGAAAGAACTGTGTCAGTTCGTCGTTCTCGTAGCGGTTGTTAATAAAAGTTGTAACTATGCAGGGCTCGGTTCCGGGCCAAGAACACTGGGCCCAAAATCAATAATTCGTGATTAAATAGTTATTTATGAAGCTTTTTCCTGAAACTTGGATATGTTTTGTAGAAATATATAACATATTGTAAAATAGAAAAAGAATTTGTAGGAAAAAATTGTTACAAAAATCAATAAATTCTTATTTAATAATATCCCAGGAATATCTGTTGGTAAGAAAAAAGATATATTTTCATTAAAATATAAGATATAAAAAGATATATAATATCTTAGCATTGTGTTAATAAAAAAAAAATATGATCCCCCTTTTTTACAGATCAAATGAAAGTTTAGTTGTAACCGGAAATTAAGTACATCACATTTTTATTATGAGCTGTTTAAATTAAGGATATATCGGCATGAATTAATAATAAAGAAATAATATTCATTTCGATAGATAGAATCCTTAATTTTGCAATGTATTAAAGTTTAATAAATAATTTAAGAGGTTATTTAGGAAATCATTATAAAGTTTAATTCCAATTAAACACCCAATTAAAGATCAAAGCTAACAAAGGTCGTACATCAATAAAGATATGAAGCTATAAATTATGAGTGTTTGCATTAAAAATAACAATTAATCTTTGATGTACAATACTTTAAACATGTCTTAATTGAATCATTATTTTCTTTATAATTGATTCAAAGAAATATTCGTATGCCATGATGTAGTACAAAATACTAGCCAACACAAGCTAACTGTTGTAAAGCAAAACAAGCATTTCAATGACATCAAATGTTTTTTGTTTCTATAAGTTTCACATATTATTTTAAACAACAAGCTCGCGCAAAATAAGCTGTATCATCTTTCAAACTATAAAAAAAATCATAATTTAGTTGATATCATCAGTTTCTAACGAATTTGTGTTGGATATAGCTATGTATTTGTACCAAATTTTCATTTGCAATATAAGCAAAAACAACAATCACTCACCATAAAATCTAACTAATAAATGGATTGTTCAACTACAAATTACAGACAAATGCACTTTTTTTAACTGTTTACCTTGAAATTGAGGGTACTATATTTACTGTAAAGGGTGGATTAAGTCTTTCTATTTAAGTAATAGCAAACTTATTGATTGTCTCAAGGGTGGATGCAGTTTTTGTACTTAAGAAATAGCTAACTTATTGATTGTCTCAAGGGTTGGTTAAGTCTCTCTACTTCAGTAATATCTATTTTTTTTGTATTTGCTATTTAATATATCCTGACAAGACGACCGTCTTTACACCTTTCTCTTTTACTTGGCTATATATGCACTGTTTGTGTTCAAGCAAGTTTTCCTTTTTTTAGATTAACCTTTACATTCATATTCCTAGTATAGATAGGCAATATCATGTGGAGTAAGCCAACTTGGATTTCAGATCAACACTATTTAAATATTTAGATTGAATCTTTCGAGTATATGAAAATAATAATTTATTTAATTTTCCAATATGGTCCTATGTTAAAGTTATGTCCTGTGGTGTCTACCATCTTGGATTTCTGATTGACACAAAAAGACACACATTTTGTAAAGGACCACCAGAAGAACATTACAGCTATGATTTCTGTCAAATGTTAAAAGAAAGAAGAAATTTGCTCCTGTGGTGATGACCTTCTTGGATTTTTTTTTCAATTGAAACTCCATAGAAAACCCATTTTAATTTTTTTTTAATATCCATTGAAAAACCTTTTGTCTTTAATTTAAATTACATTGTAAAACCATTGGAAATGAATATAAAAACCATTGGCTTTTACTTGAATTTCCATTTATTTGGCAAAATATGCTAATGGGCATGACCATTTTAATGATGTCATAAATTAATGGTTGATAAACAGTCCTACAAAATGGTGCCATTTAAATGATGTCACAACTAAATGGTTCAGAAATGGTTCTTGTTTACATGAATAATTTGTACAGCATTATGTGATAAAGTTTGTCAGTGAATTCCGACAGGTTGTTTTCTCCGGATTCCTCCACCAATAAAACTGACTGCCTCGATATCACTGAACTATTGTTGAAAAAGGTGTTAAACACCATAAAGCTAACCCTAATTATTGATATTACGATGTCGTACAATTTTCAACAGATACAGATTTATTTTTAGCTCACCTGTGTGAGCTATTGCCATCACTTGGCGTCCGTCGTCCGTCGTCCGTCTGTAAACTTTTTTCAAAAATCTCCTCCTCTAAAACCACTGAACCAATTTAAACCAACATTGGCCTGAATCATCCTTAGGGGGTTCACTTTAAAATTATGTCCGATGACCCTGTCGACCGACCATCATGGCCGCCATGTCTATAAATAGAACATATGGTAAAATTGCAGGTTTTTGGGTAATAGCTCAAAAACAGTTAATAATATCAGAAATCTGACAGGGTAAAGATGATCAGCACAGCAAGATCTAACTACCCTGCAATTTTGAAGAAAATATGATTACTCATCTTGGGGTTATTGCCCTTTTTTCATCAAATTTTCACAATTTTAATATTTTTCTACTTATATTTCGATAACTATAAGAGATAGAAGTTAAGTTTAAACAGCAAACATGTTCAGCATGGCAATATCTACATCCCCTGCAATGTTGAAGTAAATCTGATTACCCATCTTGGAGTCATTGCCCTTTTTTCATCATTTTTTTCCCAATTTTAATACTTTTCGTCTTATATTTCAAACACTATAAGAGATAAAGGTTAAGTTTAATTGCAAAAATGTGCAGCATGTTATTTCCCTTTTTTATCAAATTTTCTAAATGTTAATACTGTTCGTCCTTTATTTCAAACACTATAAGAGATAGATGTTAAGTTTAAACTGCAAACATGTTCAGCATGTCAAGATCTACAAACCCTGCAATTTTGAAGTAAATATGATTACCCATCTTGGAGTTATTGCCCTTTTTTATCAATTTTATTTTAAAATGTTAATACTTTTCGTCTTATATTTCAAAAATTATAAGATGATAAAGGTTAAGTTTAAATTGCAAAAAATGTGCAGCATGTCAAAATCTACCTACCCTGCAATTTGTAAGGAAATCCCATTACCCATTTTGGAGTTGTTGCCCTTTTTTCATCAAATGTTCTAAATTTTAATACTTTCATCTTACATGTATATCTCAAAAACTATTAGAGATAGAGGGAAAGTTTAAACTGCAAAAATGTTCAGCATGTCAAGATCTACAAAACAGTTCCACAGATGAAAATGTCTGACAACTGCGTGAAGAGTTATTCCTCTTGAAATGCATTTCTTTGTTGACTTTCACTGCTTTTAGTTGCTCAAATAATCAAAGGGAAGCAACTCTTTTTCAAAATGTGAAGTAGAAAAAGCTAAATTTTCAGAATCATTGACATTTATGTTTTTTCTACAGCAATGTCAATAACTTACATTAAAGGGGGAACCCCTGCCCAATTTTTTGTGGAGAGGGGGTCTGCAATGACGAGGGCTACATTTGGTATTTGTTGACCGAAGTTATCAAGTTTATTGACTGATGTTGTTATACCCGGCCAGGTGAGCTATACAGGCTCCTGGGAGCCTCTAGTTTTCTTTAAAAAAAATAATATAAAAAAAAACTGCCTCAAATTGCAGACACTATCCCATTAAAAGTATACATGGAGTACACTTGACAGGGTACATTTAGATATAATAGTTCTTGTTTGTAGCAATTCCAGGGAGAATGGTAATACAAACATAATAAAATTAAGCTAAAATTATCTTTTGTCAGATTTTATTCAATAAAATGTTTGTTTTCACAGCTCTTTGAAATACACATATATTATTCCCATGAATGTTTTCAGGGTAAATGAAAATGTTCATAATATTGTAAAGTGTACCAGCTAATAAGGATATAAATGCATTATCAATTTATCACAAATAAATTCTTCAATTTTCCCAACAACCAGTGAATGGTACATGTACAGTATGCCCCAGCTATCCATAATGGAATGTTTTGAAATTAAAATCCATCTAACATTGTCATATCAATGCTAGAGTCTTCATCCTAGATCATTCATCATTTTGGACAGAGTTCTACAATTTTGTCTGAAAAAGAAATAATGGCAATGTATAATATCTTCATCAATTCTACAATTCTGTTATAAAATAAAAGGGTTATTTGCACAAATATTAATGAATGTTATCCCTTGCAGAATAATATTTACAAAAAAAGTACTAGTAATTGAATGAGCATGATCTTGACTTTATAAGAGTTCAAGGGTTCTACAATGTCTTTGAACAAGTATCTTATCCAAAAAATAATAAACTATTGTATATTAAGAAATGTTTGTGATGTTTTAATTAATGAGGTAAATGCAACCAGACGAAGATATCATTAATAAAAATATTATTTTTAACACAAATAACATAATAAATTTATCTTTGTAATAAACAATCCAAAGGGAACACATGTATGAGTTCAGTGATCAGGAGAGAGGAAATGATTATGGGCCATTGCGGCCCCATCATCACAACATTCAATGGGCCATTTCAGTGTAGTCTTTGTAAAGCTAAAATATTTTATGAGCCTTTTAATTTGTGCATGGGGCATCTACACAGAATTAGAAAACTGTATGTATCAAACGGCCCATGGTCCCTGCCTTTCCCAATCACTGTCAGATAATTGTCAAAAAAATTCAGCAAAAAATATTCTTCATCTGTATGATATATCCAGCTTACGGAAAGGAAAAACTTAATTGACCTTCCCTACCTAGATGATCACATCACAGTTTTTATCTTTGAAACATATTTTCCTTTTCTCATTTTTGTTTATTTTTTTAGCTTAAACCACACAAAATAAAATTCTTTTTAGATTCTCATCCCATCCCTTCCCACTTTTTACCATCAAATTCACGATTTTCTATATTCAATCAATTCATTTTCAAAATTTACCAAATTCTTCATTAGTGTATCAGTATACCAAATACAGTTTTTGTTATGCCCCCGCGACGAAGAGTCGGGGGACATATTAATTTACCCCTGTCCGTCCGTTCGTTCGTTCGTCCGTCCGAATATAGATACATGGTTTGTCCTCCCACAGTTTTGGAGCTACAGATTCAATAGTTTGTAGGATGTTCATACGCGTAATGGAGGTGTGCATGTCCGGAGGATTTAGATTTTTTTCAAATATTCTCAAAATGACAGGTAGTTGGACTTAGTCATTTTTTTCGTACCAGCTGCATGAAGGGAACATGGTTTGTCCGGTTAACTTCTCCTACAGTTGTAGAGCTACAGCTTTAATATTTAGCAGGATGTTTATACACATAATGGAGGTGTGCATGTCAACAGGAATTTGATTTTCATCAAATATTCTCAAAATGACAGGTAGTTGGACTTAGTCATTTTGTTCGTCCGTCCGGATATATATACAAAAATGTACATGGTTTGTCCGGCTATCTCCTCCTACAGTTTTAGAGCTACAGCTTTAATATTTTGTAAGATGTTTATACACATAATGGAGGTGTGCATGTCCACAGGATTTTGATTTTGATAGAACATCATACATAGTGTTAAAGAACTTTTGACTTGTTTATAATTTCTTATTGTCAGGCGTGGGCATCATTTGTGTCTTATAGACACACTTCATTTAAAAAAAATCACTCGTAACAAAACAACTTTGTCCCTAATTATCAAGTGCGGGGGCATACTTCTTTTCTAGTTTTATTATCTGATGTTCTATCACGATAGTTTCCAGATGTATCTAGTTCTACAATATTTAACTCAGTAGTCCGCAAGGGGCCTTCGTGGTCGTGATCGTTTGGTAGTTGGATTTACAACTGCCTATAGATGCAATCAGTACCTATCACCACTAACGTTATGAGTTCGAATCTCCCCCAGGCGATACAACATTATTTGATAAAGTTTGCCAGTGACTTGTGGCAGGTCCGTGGATTTCTCTGTGCAATCCATTTTCCTCCACCAATAAAACTGACCCCACTGAAATTTGTTGAAAGTGGTGTTAAACACCAAAACAAGTAGTTCGTACGTTTCCAATCGTGTAAGTTTACATTTTTTTATGTTTTTTTTTATTGTATAGAACGCTGGGTGTTATGCAAATTCTCGATTTTTTTGTAGCATTACTGAAATCGTAATTCAAATCGCTTGACTGTTCATTTCAATAACAGGCAGCTAACTAAAGTTATAAATAACGTTTTTACCTGCATTAGAATGGAATAAACCTACAAAATCATTTGCTTTGCATTTAGTCCTTTACCATTAAAAAGTTCATTATGCCAAATAATTGTAATCTTCAATATATGTTTATATATATATTACAATGAAATAAATTTGATAATTATGATAGTATAGTGGTGCGTGTATAGGTCAACAGATAAGAAAAGTGTGTAGATGCCAAAAGTGTTATCGGAAGTCATATATCGAAGAAGGGCAGGCAATGCAATGGCCAAACGAAAAAGGACAAAATGATAAACAAGGGTCTACAAAAAACTGCACAGAAAAGTGCAGATTGAGCAGCACGAATCCCACTTAAAACCCGACGGAACTCTGTCGGTGACAACTTGAGTCTTTAGTTTTACATTGTATGGCAGTTCCAGGTTTTGTACCATGATCAGCCAGTCTGATTGTACAAAATATTTGAATGCTACCGAAAATAATTTAAAATAATAAGAAACAACGAATTTTCTTTATTCAACTATTTATTATGCCATTCATAATACGTACATCTGCTCAAAATCTTTCTAAGATAAATGCTCTGATTAACCCGCTTGTTGTCGAATCTTTAACAGTTAATAACACTACAAGAAGAAGGAATATATTATCTGTATAATTTTGTACCAAATGATTTTAAAGAGTGTGACTTAGATTTGAAGATTGCCTAAATATAGATAGACCTAGATATATTCATTAAAAATTTTGTATGTGGAGACGGGGACTTTATTATTCTATTTTGTTCACTTGGATGTAGTATTTCCCGAAATTCAGGTACTTTAAAATGTTGGAATAAAGTTAATCAGTATTGCAGTGTGAGTAACAAAACACCATGTACAATGTACACCTTTTATGAACATGCATAGGCTACACCAAGGTACATGCCGATATGGCTTGCAAACGTCCGTTGTATTTCTTAATATGGGGGTTGTACTAAGCTACGAAACGAAATCGAAACGCAACGAACGAAACGAAACGAAACGAAACGAAATATTACGAAACGCAACGAAATATACTAAAAGGCGAAACGAAACGTAACGCAACGAAACGAAATTTACTATAATGCGAAACGAAGTGAAATGAATACAACGAAACGAAACGAAATATACTAAAGTGCGAAACGCAATAGAACGAAATGGAATTTAGCGAAACGCGATGAAGTTTTCCCTATAATTATCATTCATCAGAAGCAAAGTAGTTATCATTATTAATTAAAAACTCAGAATTCAATGTGATCTAGCAGCTAATAGTTACAGTGACAATACTCTACCTTTGAAGTTCTCTGATAGACATCGGTTACGGTTCCATCATAATACCCGTAATTAACGGAGCAGCGAACATGTTTCAAGTACTATATACATTATCTGGCGTCAAATGAAATTAAATATCTTAAGACACTGAGGATCATTTATTATGATGAAAACCCTGTCGCTTCACATGCAAGCAAATAATGGGGTTTCCACAAACATGGGTATTGTCTATGTGGCCCCTGTCCAAAATAAAGCGGACATACATTTCATGGTGAATCTATCAGACCACGAAGTGCAATGTCATAATAATAATAATAGTTATTAATATTAATAGTTTTTTCGAAAGGAGCTTCTGTGCTAGTACTGTAAAATTCAATGCTGATTTCACAAAAGGTACATCGTATTGATTTGATTGATTGATTTTGATTTTTGGTGTTTAACGCCACTTTCAGCAATATTCAGCTATATCATGGCGACCAGTTTTAGTGGTGAAGAAGCTGGAGTACCCGGAGAGAACCACCGACCATGGGCAAGCAACTGGTAAACTTTATCACAGGCGACTGCGAGTCGAGTGCACTCTTTTTTGTAATTTACAACCCCGGGCGCGAACCCACGCCGTATTGGTGATAGGCTTGTATAAGTTGTTAGATAATCCAACTACCCAACTCATTGAGCCACCCAGGCCCTGGAATAGAGTTTTAAAATATTTTAAACTCTTGGAATAGAGTTTAAAATTGGACCCTTTTGAAATATGTTACAAAAGAACCACTGCATGGATTGAAACCAAACATGACAGAAATAGACCTACGGTCCTCATAACGTGTCCAACATGCATGTATTTATCAGCACCTTAGATATCCCCAAGCAGCAAGGATGCACAGGGTGTTTTGTATTTGGACTGCCCTCACTCCCTGCATACCAATACCAGTCCTGTTGTGTGTCCGTCTATAACATTAATTCTTGTGGATATCCTGGATGTTTCTCAACCAATCTTAATCAAATTTAGTAAACATATTCAGTATAATAGCAGCAAACCCTATTCAAGTTTCAAGGTCATAGTGTAAAGGTTAAGGTCATGAATACATATTTGCTAAGTTTACAGCGTTGTGGACACATCATAGCTTTTTTCCCTTGGATTTCAATCAGACTCTCTGAAAATATTTTTCATTAAGAGTGGGGCAAACTAGTTGGATTTATACGTGTAGGTCAAATGTCCAATTCGTCGTCCTATTTTGCATTTCTTTAACAGTCCTGTGAACAAAACAAAGACTATTTTTTCAACCGGCCGCAAGTTCGTTGCTTATTCCTGGTTCGTAAGTTATTCCTTATTCATTACTTATTCCTTATTTGCTATTCCTTATTTCATTCGATGGATTTCAATTAAACTTGGAGAATACATAAACAATTAAGAATGCAAGTAGCCTTTTAATTTTTAAAGTCAGAGGTAAGGGACATGGTGACATTTTGTCTTTTTATATATAGCCTAGCGGACACAGCATAGCTTTTTTAATTTGTTTCGATCAAACTTGGTTAGAACATTAACCATTTAGAGAGCAAGACGTTTATCGTATTTGTAATGTCATAGGTCAAAATGCCAAGGTCCCCGTTATATTTTTAATTTCTTTTACAGCCTTGTTGACACAATAAAGCTTGTATTTTTCAATGGATTTCGATCAAACTTGTAAATATTAATCGTTGAGATTGCATGAATGTTTATTTTCAATGTCAATGGTCAAATGTCAAGGTCAAAGTGACATTTTGAGGTCCTTATATAGATACACTTAAGTAGTTACATACATGTATATCGAATCAAGAGAGGTCATGAAAAACCGCGATTCTAACGATAATCAATCTCAAAATCCAGAGACAAGTCCAAGATAGCAATGACAAAGACGAAATTCAACTCTCAAAAACTTGAAATTTACACAACAGAAACTAAAGAGTAACCAGCAACTTAGACTCTGCCAAATATGTGGAACTTAAACCAGATGCACCGGTTGGGTAAGTGTTCTCTGCTTTTCATGAAACACCACCACGTTGCTCGTGTCATAGTCCGGTAAGACGTTGCTCATGTCATAGTCCGGTAAGACGTTGCTCATGTCATAGATCGGTAAGACGTTGCTCATGTCATAGTTCGGTAAGACGTTGCTCATGTCATAGTCCGGTAAGACGGCA
Organism: Bathymodiolus brooksi; assembly: GCA_963680875.1. Lineage (NCBI taxonomy): Eukaryota > Metazoa > Mollusca > Bivalvia > Mytilida > Modiolidae > Bathymodiolus > Bathymodiolus brooksi. Next base: position 69,458,944 of record OY804578.1, on the reverse strand, counting down.
GAAAAAACTACGAGTTAATTAGGAAACTAATCAGTTCTGCATTGAAAACAAATGCACTGTCCTTGCACCACAAAGTGGTCCTCTAAAATTCAACATTTATTCTTCGTAATTCGAAACCGACTAAACATTATAAAAAAAATGCGAATGTAAAATAACAACAAGCGAAGTTATCGTTTCCGTAGAGATGTTCTTAAGATATTCTATTAAGATATCATCGTGACTCTTATTAACTGTGGCTTCATTTAATTTCGATATGTACCAATTTTCCAACGACCTGTTTATTCTATTATTCTATAAAAGATGATCTGGTAGAATTCCACAAACCACGAAAGTGAGTATCCACAACTTGCCATTTTTTCAGCTTACGAAATTTGATACCCACAAAAATAATTGAATCCACAGTAATCGGATTTACTATAATAAATGATGCGTTATTACGTACTTTGTATGCGTATATGTACGTACTGAAATGTGCACGAATAATTAAAAAAAATCCACACTGATATGAAAACATTATTTCCACACTGATATGAAAATGTCTAGATCGATTGTATTGATTTATTTGTATTTATGGTGTTTTAACGCCACTTTCAACAATATTTCAGTTATATCATGGTGACCAGTTTGTATGTCAGACGAATATGCATCCGATAATGTGAATCGAAAACGCTTTTAAATTTTGTGGTAAACTGATTCACTTTTACAAAGAACGGATTTCTTTTCTTTTTTATTGTGAAGATGGAAAACGTGGGGCTGTCAGTGGACTTTCATTGAACGCTGTGGAAGTCAAGCAGACCTCTCATTTACTTGAGGTCTGCAGGTTTCGGTTGTTCCTCTGACAGTTCGATGGTTTCTTGAAGATTTTCCGCTTTCCTTCATCTTTAATACAGCCGGTTTGTACATAGTGCATGTACATCGGCATCAGTGGTATCTTGGGCTACTCGACTAGATAGTATGTATAGTTGTCCAGGTCGGTATTCCCCGTTACAGAGCCTTTTAATGCTTGGGGCTGAATTTGTCCCCCGGTCCGTGGTTCTTTCCCCCGTTTGCACTACACTGTAAATAATGTTCACATCACTGTAGGGATGATCATGGAGTGGCATGCAAGTATTTCCTGCACCCCTTTTTAAGCTGTTAGACCAGACGCATAGGCCCTGAGGTCCGACTCTGGAGATACTACAGAAACCCTGACAGGAATGCTTGGATATCCTTCTTACCTCATTTATTGAGGGTGTTCCTTATAGAAAAAAGGATTCTACCTGGCATAATGGTCGTTGATAGATTTTTATTTTGTTTATTTTGACGAACGGTTCATCAATCTTGTACACTAAATTGTTGTCTTGAAGAATGGTTCATAAATCTTCTTATACATGCATATCAGTATAAAATTCTGCTTAGACTTTTTCATCACTTCTCGTTTCATTCATGTTGTTCTTATTGGATTTTAGTATATTTTCGTTTCATTTTGCATTTTAGTATATTTCGTTGCGTTTCGTATTTTAGTATATTTCGTTGCGTAATATTTCGTTTCGGTTCGTTTCGTTTCGTTCGTTGCGTTTCGATTTCGTTTCGTAGTTTAGTACAACCCTTAATATGGTCATAATAAAACTCTTTTCTTGCGACTTACAGATAATACTTTATTTTACATATACTCGTCAACTAAATCTATACTTCTAACAGGTAATATCATCCGCGCTGTACTAGTTAAGCTTCAATGTTTGCACCATCCAAGTTTTATGATCCAGTGCCGTCATTAGGTTAACGTTAAGATACACGCTTCTTTGTGATTCAAACGCACATGTAACCACTTATGGAACAGTAGCGTCACCAAACGGGAAAAGGGGTGAATGATTCCTATTCAGTAGAATTTTACTATCTTAATTCATGTGAAATCTAGCCTGCCTGATAATGGGGATGACCTTTAGTGGGAGTGGTCTTATTAAAGAGAGGGAAATACTGTATAATCAATAACAAAAAAATTGGAAACATGTAATGTCTTATAATAGTAGAAGCACAAATTTAAAGTCAGATTATGAAATTTGAATATTTAAATATACAGGTCATCCTGTCATATTGTTTGTCTTTTTTGTAGTTCTGCAGTTGAAGGTGATTTTGCAGAAGGTGAGTATGTATAAATAATAAGTTATAGAAAGATATTTCTTGTATAGGTAATTGACTGAAATTGAAATTATTATTGTATAAGATATTGTGTATACTTAATTTATACATGTATATATTGTATTATACAGTGAAGAAACCTGTTTAAACCGAACCTCCTTGGTACCAGCTTTTGTGTTCAGAATAGACAGGTGTTCAGTATTGATAGGTTAAACGTTTTTTTTAACAAAGATTTCTCTACATTAGGACTTTATTTATAATTAAAGTTGATGCAGGATTCCGTTTTATTCAGGGTTCGGCTTAGACAGGTTTCAGTTGTATCACTGTTTCTCCAAATTCTAATTTCAAATTACGAAGAATATTTATAAAGTCCAGGATTTGTGACCACAGGCTTCAATTTGAAGTAGGTCATTATAAAGCGATACCAAAAGAAGATACAGTATTTATTAAATATAAAAATGATATTGATGATGAGTGTCATTTCTTTCTTCATGGTCAAAGAAATATGAATATGCATACAAAACTTGAATCTTTTTGATAAAGTAGAACATGAATTTTAAAACAATTGAAAAAGCCATTGAGTCAAATCAATGCCATCTGATATTACAACGGTTATATTCAGGACCAGATTATGACCTTTTGGTGCCCCTTGACTTAAGGCTAATGAAATTATGGGACCCCCTCAGACATTTGCATAGCTGAAGGGCCCCAAACTTGAGGGATCCTAGGATGCAGCCTATACTAGCCTATGCCCTATAGGATAATACAGCACTGGATATATTCTTTATTACACAGTCATTAGAACTACAAAACAAATTAATTGTGCTTGGTATCTTTTGTAATGTGTATTGCATTGTTGATGTTGTGCTTGTATCCCAAGCATGTATTGTATTAATAGTTGATTTGGTCGAGGTGCTACAGTGTGCCAACGTAAGTTCAAATCGTGCCGAGGGAGGAAGAAAAACAACGAAAAATTGTCAGATAAATAAATCTTACTCTCAAACTATTACCTTGAATTTTATACAGATATATCATGTTTGGGATGGGTATATGCGAAAAATACCAGTCGATAGACGAACAATTTTAGTCTCAAGACTGGTATTGTTCGCAAATACCCCTTCCAAACATGATATATCTGTTTAATTACACCGAATATTATTTAGAACACTGGCTAAATAAATAATACCTTTTGTTTGTCGTTTTCAGGACCTAACATGATGTATCTGTTTAATTCTACCGAATGATGTTGCATAAAACGCACAACTGATAACGTTTTACAAATTTGTTATAAGCGTCTCGGTGAAGGGTAAAAACGGCAAATACGATTTTGCAAATACCATGAAAACAAGTTAAATCTTATACAAATACACCTACATGAAGTAAAAATTCTGCAAATTCACAATGCAAGGCCTGAATTTGTTAAATAATATCACGGCTATTAACCAATCAGAATCCAGCATTCTTATATAAGGTGTAATTATCAGATGTATATGTAAAATATTTTAATTTAAAGGGGCGCCATTATATGCCAAAATCGTAAATTTTTGTTACCCATAAAAACTATCAGATATGATTGATGCCTTGATAAAACGTGTTTCTGTAGCTTATAAATGTTATGAAATGTACGCGCATCGGGAAACTGCGCGTATTTTGAGATCGATCAAGAAATGGACGCCATCTTATCAATTATCGGCATTGTTTAACGCAGTTTGCCGAATCGTCAATAAATCCGTACAACAATGCACTTATTTCTTATTTTCTGTGAATCTGCTTTTAGTCGGCGTTAATTACGGACAAAGAACCATGCAAGTTTGCAGTTAATAAGCGACAAAATACAAATTATTCGTTTTTACCTGTCACTAGTAAGGTCAGTTGCATACGGAGAAAGTGAGGTCAAATTATTTGCTTGCAAGGAAATAATAAATCGATGGTAATGTTCGTTCTTAAAAGGCGAAGAGTGGTACGATAAGCTGTTTAATGTGAAATATTTACCTTTATTTCATCATTTCAAAGCTATTTACCAATTTCCAAAACATATAATTTTTTGGGTCAAAATCGTAGCTAATGCCTCTTTTAACAAAGTACACTGAATCACCAATTCTACATAAAATATGGACAAACCATATAACAAGTCAACTTTTTGTTTTGTTTATCATAACTATGATTATTAAGGAAGTTAAAAACTTTATAATCATTTTTTTTTAAATTTTAGATTTTAAATTTGATAAATGTATACATATCTTTTCATCTTACATTCCTATACTTTTAACAATGTACTAGGATGTTGTATTTTAGAAATATATAAAGTATAGTTTTGTATTATACTAAAGCAGTTATTAAGGAAGAAAACATCTAGTATTGAGAGTTAGTGATGCAAAAAGCAAAACATTTTTATTGAATAGAACTACTTGTTTACTAGTTTTAGCTGCATTGTATTTGATATACAAGTACAGTGATAATTTACAATCCTATCATCAAAAAAAAAGAAGAAAAAAAACCCTTTCAATCATTTTTTGAAATAATAATAATTGCAGGGACATCAAATTTCACACGTCACGATATAGATGATGTTTTCTTTTTGAACAATACACCAATTTTAACAATGAAAAAAGTCATTGAAAATTTCACACTGTTTTGATATAAGTATTTGTCTAGTCTAATCATTAGTGTAATTTAAGTATTGGTCTAGTTTTAGTATCATCTGTTGTGTAATTTGGTTTAACAATTTTGATCCTTTTGTGTTTGGTTCCTTTACATATATTAGCACACAGATCTTTGACACAGAATAAATAAATAAATTCTTTTATTCAAAAGCAATACTGCTTATAGAAATATACATATAATAAACAATTATTCAATACATCAGTGAAAATACATATACAATTATGATAATAACAGCGGAGCATGATAATATATATGTAAAGCAATAATACGAAATGAAATGAAATTAAGCGTTGCGAATTTTTTCAGCTAGTAGCAAATATTTACCAAGATTGTTAAGTTCTTTAATATTGCGTACAGACAGTAATTGTACTAATTTAAAACATGACGCATTTGCCAATAATATTTCTTAAGCTATCTTCCTCTTGCATCAATATATTTTTCACATTGCAGAATAAAATGGTATTCATCTTCAACAACATTTAAATTACACATACTACACACTCTTTCATGACGATCTAAATTATAGAATCTTCCAGTTTCAATATCAAGATTATGTGCTGATATACGCATTTCACAAATACATGGCTTATAAATATAATTAAGTGGACGATCAAGATAAAATTGTAAAACATTATTGTCAAAAAGATATCTGTATAAATGACTTTTAGGAGACTCATTAAAAAATGTATTCATTTCACTAATAAAGTTATCCTTCATTCTTTGCTTAAATTCATATAAAAAAAAATCTACATGGTTAACATACTGAGATATCCAGATATTATGAAAACCATATTTAAAAAGAATATCTCTTACTTTACATGCCCAGTTTAATTTATCATTAGGCTTTACCACTGAACTTTCAAACATATCTTCATACAAACATTTTAAAATACAGTTATCAGTATAAAGCAATATAAACCAATATCTCAGCATTCTACAATATCTTTCAATATACATAGGGAATCTTCCTAACTCACAATATACCATATAGTTAACAGCAGATTTTCTTACTTTTAAAATACGCTTTAGATAACTAATATGAACCTTCTCTACATCATCAACTGTATGATATCCCCAAACTTCACATCCATAATTCAAAATACTTGATACATATGTGTCAAAAAGTGACAATAATGTTTCACAGTTAAGAAAATCTTCATTGGTTTTACTACATAGTGAAAAAAAAACGCTTTTCTACCCTGATTTGAAAGCATTTTCTGTGTATGAACAAAGTTACCAGTATAATAAAAAAGTATACCAAGGTACATCAATTCATTACATACATCAATTTTATTACCATTTAGAAACCATTTCTCTTCAGCCATTACATGACCTCTATTTCTAAATATCACAATTTTTGTCTTTAACAAATTAATATATAAACCATATTCATTTGAACAAATATTTACAGAATTAATCATTTTCTGCAGATCATCTACATTTTCACTAAGCAAAACTGTGTCACCAGCATACATAAGTAAAAATAAATTCAGTGATTTTAATTCGTATGTTTGACAACCACTATTTATCAGTTCTATCTCCATATCATTGGCATAAAAAGAATATAACAAAGGCGACAAAGCTTCTTCTTGCATTAAACCTACATAACTTGTGAAAAAATTAAAAAAATGTCCATCGAATTTTACACGACATTGTAGCTTTGAATACATAGACTTAATTACATTAAGTAGTTTACCAGTAATGCCACATCTTGCTAGCCTTAACCATAATTTTAAATGACAAACACTATCAAAGGCTTTAACATAGTCTATAAAACAACAATATATACGTTTACCCTTTCTTAGTGATTTTGATATTAACGAATGCAGACTGAAGATGGCGTCAGTAGTTCCATATCCAGGCCGGAATCAAAATTGTGCGTCTGTGAGGACTGAACTATTTTCACTCCACTTTGTTTGTCTGTTATTTAATAAAAATGTAAACAGTTTTCCCATGTGTGACACTAGTGAAATCCCACGATAGTTCCCTGGATTATTAGGATTTCCTTTCTTAAAAATTGGAATTATGATGCTTCTCACCCGGATTTCCGGAAAGTTACCAGTATTTAAAATATTATTAAATAGTTTACACAATACAGGTTTGATCAAGTTTTTAGACATTAATATATATTCATTCATTATATTATCAATACCAATAGCTTTGTCCCGTTTCAACTTGGTAATACACAAATCTAGTTCGTTTTCGTCGAACGGACGGTCTAATTCATCAAACACAGTTGCAGTTGTATAATGGTTTATATCACCAGTATTGTCTTTTGAAATGTTCTTCGAACTTCTCAAGTGAGATATCGTGTATAACAGGTTTTTTCCGCTTTTTAAATTTACGGTAAAAACGCCTCGGATTCGATTTCCTCAACTTTGATAGCATGTTACCCTGTTGACTCTTATATTGTCTTTTGAGTTTATTCTCCAAATACTTGTATCTCTGCCTGGCTAAATTAAGACCGAGTCTGTTTTCATTCGACCTATTTTTGTTAAAGCTGTCAATAGCCATTTGATATTGTTTATATAATGTTTTACACTCTTCGGTAAACCAAGGTTTATCATTTTTGGCGCTAAATGTTTTAACTCGTCCAACACAAAAATCACAGTGCTCTCTATATATCGATTCTGATTTCGTATACTGTTCAAATATATCTGTTAAAACTTTATTCAAATTATCTACACAATTATCAATGTCTATATTTTCATGAATGTTTAACAGTAAATCTTCAAACTTCTGTGTATTCATCAATAACTGGTTTCTGACGTCATCCTCAATACCTTCATTCCATTTAAATATGTTACACCTATGATTACTACAATTACATTGATCAATAATCTTAGTATTATCCTTAAGGTAAATTTCAACAGTTACAGGTGCGTGACATGAAAAAGTGTTAAATGGTTCAATATAAAATGATTTGATCTCATTAAGCATTCGATCATGTGAATATAACAAATAGTCAATAACACTACTACCATTGTTATTGTTAAATGTAATTTTCTTACTGTCTGTTCCAAATCTACCGTTACATATACGCAACCCAGATAATTTATAGATAAGTTGTAAAATACGCTGTTCGGTGCATTAGTATCTTCAGAAAGTCTTTTCGGCAAATTATTGTCACTCATATAATTAATAAATGAAATATTATCAAGTAATTGTTGATCTAATGCATAATCAGGTATATAGTCTGGTTCTAATCCAACTCGTCCGTTCAGGTCACCTATGACAGATACAGTACCAAGAGCATTGAACATTTCAACTTGTTCTTGTCGGACATCAAACACATCACAATCATATTTACGGTAAAAAAACATTTCTGTCTGGCGGCATATGTATAGCACACATATATAAATCTACACAATTAGGCATAATACTTTTATCAATTTTAAACCAAATCATGCAATCTACACAACATTTTACAATTTCAATATATGGAACTAACCACTTTTTTATAAAATACAACAACACCTCCTCCATTACACTTCTCTCGAAATAAATACTTTTTTTTCATAACTCGGTAAATCAAAATCTGTAGGACATTTTACCCAACATTCATTTAAGCACAATATATCATATTTATTAATTAACTCAAAGAATGATTTGTCCGATAATTTACGCACTAATCCTTTTGAAATATTCCACGAACAGACTTTTAAAACATCTTTATGATTTTGAGTATCATTCTCCGCTGACTCCTATTGCTTCCACAGCTCCCCGTTCGCATACAATTTATCCCCTGCTATATATGCCTTTTTATTGTTTTTTCTCTCCTAGGTATCAATTTTTTGCGCCTTTCCAACACGTCCTGTGGATAATGAGGACTAATTCCAAATTTGCTACCCTTTAAACGATTGGAAATACTACGTACCATTTCACGATCTTCAAGTTTACCAAATTTCACAACTATAGGTCTAGGCTTAGTAGCATCCATTTTCTTTTTCCCGAGGCGAAACGCCTTCTCTATTTTAATGGTTTTTTTTGCATTTTCAATCCTAAGCAAGTTTTCACAGAAATCCAAAATTTTTTCAGTACAGTTTTCCGTGTCTTTTTTCTCTCCCGTTACACCCCCCCTCTGATCTCGTTACACCCCCGTTGAACCCGTTGCACCCCCCTCCAGTTGTTCGTCCAATGCGAAAAACAGCAAGTTATGTCTCAAATTTTGCGCTTCAATGTCAATTAGACGATCACGGACGACTTTATTGTCACTTTTATTTGTCTCAATGCCACTATTAATAGAGTCAACTTTATATTTTAAAGCTTTATGTTCATCGTGTATATTGGACAAAAACTGCGCACTTTTTTCCAGGTTACTAATACGATTTTTACAATCTAACATGTTTGTGTCAACTTTACCATAGTTTTTCTCCATTTTATCTAACCTCGAACATATTTGATCAAGTACACTTAATTTTCTCTCGATATTAGCCATTCGTGGGCAAAGTTCTTTGAGCCAGGTTTCTATTCCAGGTGAAGGTGGAGTGCATTGGCAGGGAAGGTGGCTGAAACGATTGAAACTGTTGAGGTGGATAGCCAACGGGCGAACTAGTCATTGGGCCTGTGTATTGCATACCTGATATATAAGAATGAGATCAAATTTTAGCTGCAGCTACAAGTGAATGAGTAGTTTAACATATATTCCGGGTTTTTCTGGGAAATTTTTCTTTCAGCCGATTTATACCGATTATGCAAATTAGGCATATTTTGATAACAGATCACATTTAAATCTTCTCCTCTGAAACCGCTGAACCAAATTACACCAAACCTGGCAGGTATGATCCTTATGTGGGTCCCTTTCAAAATTGTGTCCGACAGCCCCACCCTCCATTCAAGATGGCTGCTGTTACTAAAAATAGAAATTTCTTCAATTGTCCATTGCTGCTTTAGCATAAACCAAAATGAGCTCAAATTTTCACTGCAGCTACATGACAATGAGGAGTTTAACATTATTCCAGGTTTTTCTGTGAAATTTTCCTTTCAGCCGATTTATACCGATTATGTTTATTAGGTATATTTTGATAAAAGATCACATTTAAATCTTCTTCTCTGAAACCACTGAACCAAATTAAACCAAACATGGCAGGGATGGTCCCTGGGTGGCTCCCTTTCAAATTTGTGTCCGATAGCCCCGCCCTCCATTCAAGATGGCTGCTTTTGCTAAAAATAGAAATTTCTTCAATTGTCCATTGCTGCTTTAATATAAGTCAAAATGATCTCAAATTTTAACTGCAGCTACATGGCAAGGAGTAGTTTAGCATATATTCCCTTTTTAGCTCACCTGGCCTTTAGGCCATGTGAGCTATTGCCATCACTTTTCGTCCATCTTCCGTCCGTTAACATTTCACATTGTAATCTTCTCCTCAGAAACCACTGCGCCAATTGCAACCAAACTATGGTGGAATGTCCTTGGGAGGCCTCCTTCCAAAATTGTATCCGGTGATCCCGACTTCCAACCAAGATGGCTGCCAAGCCAAAAATAGAAAAAAGGGGGATGAAATTAAAAAAAAACTTCTCCTCTGAAACTACTGAGCCATTCTCAACCAAGCTTTGCTGAAATGATCCTTGGGTGGTCCCCTTCCAAAATTGTGTCATGCATTTCAGACCTCCGATCAAGATGGTCGCCACAGCCGAACTTAATTTATCATGGGACCCTATGGGAAATTCCCATAAAAATCTTCTTGTCTGAAATCATTTGCTCAATAAGAACTAAATTTTGATGACATAGTCATTGGATGGTTCTCTTCCAAAAATGTGTCCGGTGGTTCGGCCCTTCGAACAAGATGGCCCCCAGGGCCAAACTTAGCTTAACACAGGACCCTATGGGAAATTCACATAACAATCTTCTTGTCTGGAACCAATTGCTTAATTGGAACCAACTTTGATAAAATAGTCATTGGATGGTCCTCTTCCAAAATTGCGTCTGGTGGTCCCGTCCTCTGACGCAGATGGCTGCGCAGCTGAACTTAGTTTAACATAGGACCCTATGGAAAATGCACATAGAAACCATCTTGTCTGGAACCAGTAGCTCAATTAGAACCAAACTTTGATGGAATAGTCATTGGATGGACCTTTTCCAAAATTGTGTCCAGAAGTCGCGCTTTCCCACCAAGATGGCCACCACAGTGCAGTTTCGTGTGTTATTAAAAGCAGCTTTGATCCAGGTGAGCGATTACAGGCTCCTCGGAGCCTCTGGTTTGTGGTACTCTTTCAAAGCAATTACTAATAATCTTGTACATTGTCATGTATTTTCTGACTCATGAATATTCATATTTTATAGCATGAATTTAAAGTTCAATTGTGGAAGACGGGGTACTCTTATTGAAATGTTGTATGGCGTTCTGAGGTCCAGGTCGAGCTATTTTATGGATACATATATAGGGGGTGTTCAAATATTATACTCATATATAACAATTGACAAAACCTGTTATAATTTGCAAATTATTATATTATACACAGAGGAGTACACATCAACTTAAAAAAAAAGGCAAATCTAAAAAGTTATAAAGTGCATATGTGCCAATGTGGGGATATGCAAAATATGTCAAAATATTATCTAAACTTTAAAACAAAACACATTACAGACACATCCAAAATTTAAGTTTGTGAAACCTTTCAGTTAATCTAAATAAATTGTAGTGTAGAGAGTAAATAACTGTTTTGTAGAGTAACTTGGCCTCGGGCTCGGGCACCGGACCACCGACTAATAATAATGCTACTTAAAATCATTTAATTCACGTCATCTCTTGTGTTTGTTACAATAAGATATCATCAATTATGAGTGCCTATTGTCGAGTATGTTTTACTATTAAAGCGGAAAAAAGTTGAAAACAAGGAAGATGTTCTAATATATTTGAGACTTATATAACTTATTTTACACAATTTGTTCACATTCACAGCTAAGTTGATAAAAAACATGTTAATATTCACATATGAAATTGTAAAGATGAAACTGAGTTTTTAACTCCAAACTTTAATCATTGCTCTGACGGCGTATTGTTGCTATATTATAATAAAAATGAAACTGAGTTTTTAGCTCCAAAATGGAAAATAATTTAACTTGAAAAGTCAATGTTAATTTAATCATACCGATTTAGTTTAAGAAACAAATCATGGGAGCCAGAATGTGTTTTGAGTTTTAACATGGATTGGCAGATATGAGTATTTTATACCGAACCAAGATTTTTTTTTTTTTTTTTTTTTTACAACAAGATTCTTTATTCTCATAAACCAATGCATTACAATGGTACAGAGATAAATACAAACATTCAATATCAATATTTGCATGCACATGACAAGATGATGGATGTAACACAATAAAAACACAACAAAGAAGGAGAGAGAGGTGACTAACCAGGAGGACGTGTTTTTGAAAAAATAATTTTGATAAATTTACAAAGGTGTCTTAACTTAATTTTATTTCTAGATTGGAATAAATTAGCAAATTTTAAAACATTAACTCTAGTCAAATAGGTAGAATCCAATAGACGTCGTCTATCGTCGTGAAGAGATGGGCACTGTAGTACATAATGGAATTCATCACCAATCTCGTTTTTATCACATATGTTACATGTCCTATTTTGTCTCTCAATGCCTTGCCACCGACCAATTTCAATAGGTAATCTATGATTGCATGTCCTAAATTTACAAAGTAACTGTCTGTCTTTGTCATCAAGTAAATTTAGATAATTTTCGAATTCAAAACAATCCTTAAAAATTTTGTAGCATAACCCTTTTGATGAATTATTCATGTCGGAACGCTATTTTTGCTGAAACTGATCAAACAGTTTTTGTTTTAAACTTAAACTAAGCCACTTTGAATTAGAATTTCCTTGATTTTCCCATATATTACTAAAACCACAACTATCTAATATATTTTTGACAGCTTTTATCCAAGGCATTTCCAAACCATTTTGTGTATGCTGTAAATATGCGTATTTATAGATAATACTTGACAATTTACTATTTTCACAGTTCACCAACTTTGACCAAAAATTTACAATGCGTGTTTGGATATATACAGACATAGGGCAAGCACCTAGTTCACCATAAATCATAAAGTTTGGAGTAGATTTCTTCAAATGGAGTAAGAGTTTACAAAATTTAAGATGGACACGCTCTATTGTATCTAAGTTTTAAAAACCCCAAATTTCACAACCATATAATAGAATTGGTTTAACTATCTTATCAAAAAGATCGTACTGACATTTTATAGACAAGTTATGAAGACGCCCCTTTTTTAGTACTGCATATATAGCCTTGTAGGCTTTATCGATGTTACGCTTTTTAGTATTCAAATAACTCCCAGTTCTTGAGAAATTTACTCCAAGATATACAATATCTGATATAATTTCTAAATTATTACCATCAAAATTGAAATTAAAGTTATGTGTGGGAAATCGACCACCGGCAAAAATAACAACCTTTGTTTTACTGGAATTGACATTTGGTTTCCATAAACTACAATATTCTGAAAAATTATCAAGCTGTATTTGCATCTCAACTGCAGAGTCTGCAAATAAAACTGTATCATCAGCATGTAGTATTACTAACATTTTAATAAAAATATCTAGCTCATTTACTATTTCATCAGTAATACAATTTAGTCCTAAAGAATATTTGCTCTGTAAAAAATGTTCCAAGTCGTTTAAATATAAAGAAAACAAAAAGGGAAATAAATTTTCCCCTTGTCTAACTCCAACATTGCAAAATAGTTTGAAGTCTCTTTATTATACTGTATGCGAGACTTGATGTTTTGGTACATATTAAAAATAACATTATACATCTTCCCATTTATCTGATTTATAAGTAATTTATTCCATAAACCATTTCTCCACACTGTATCAAAAGCTTTGGCAAAATCTATAAATGCGCAGTATAGCTTTTTCTTTTTCTTTTTCATAATATGTATCAATATATGAAGAATAAACAGATTATCATTTGTCGAATACCCTTTTCGGAATCCCCCTTGGTTTTCTAATATAACATGATATTGATCAGAGAATTTATTTAACCGATTAGTTAGAACAGAAGTGAACAGTTTTCCAAAGCAGCTTACGATTGTAATTGGTCTATAGTTTTTCGGGTCAGACTTGTCACCTTTGTTCTTGAAAATAGGTATAATATCACCATATAACCACTGTTCTGGAATCAAACCTTTATCAAAAATCAGATTAAACAATTTAACATATATGTCAGACATAATTTCAAATGAGTGTTTTAAGTATTCGTTTGCAATTAAGTCTTCACCTGAAGCTTTGTTATTTTTCAAATTTTTCATAGCAGATTTTATTTCATCTATGGTGATTGGCGCATTAATGATATTATTCAAATCATCAGTATCTTGATTAAACACTGGTAGGTCGCCCTCATTTTCAGGTTCGCCAGTATTTAGAGTTTTAAAGAAATCAAATAACACATTAATGGATATATTTGGACTTATTTGTTTTCTACCACTATTGATCATTTTCCAATATTCTTTTGGATTAGTAGATCTTAGGTTATGTATTTTTTGTCTCATTTTTTTTCTATGTTTTCGAATACAACGATCCATCACTTTTTTATATTTTTTCTCTAAAGATTTTGTCTGTTCAAGTTGGGGCACGGTACGGTTAAACTTAAGTTTGTGTTTAGAACATCGAAATTTTTGTCTCGCTTCTCTACATTCTGCGTCGAACCATGGTTTATGTTTTTTATTAGTTTCCGTCTTGCTATGTCTGCCAGGTACAAAAGTTCCGAATGTCGTCTTCGCGGAATTTGTCAAAAGTGATTCAATTTTTTTCCCCATATCGCTTACAGAGGAGTTGTCTACTAAACCTGAATCTTGTTCAGAAAGGTTATTTAATAATAGTGCTAACTCATTAATGTCCTCAATATTAATGTTACTAATAAATTCACCTTTCTTTTCGGATTTCCAATTCTTAATTTTTTCAACCTTAGCATCATTGGTCTGAATAGCGCTACTCGTATTTTCTCTAATACAATTAAATACCATCGACAGAGGATTGTGAATATCGGAAAACAACTTACTAGTCTCCAATACTGAAAAATTATCAATAATCTTAAATAATAGTGGAGAACAAATTGCATAATCAACAACGCTTGCATTTTTACTAGTGAATTTACCTATCCCCTTATCATCTCCAATTCTACCATTACATATAAAGATATTATTACATCTACACAATTCTAGTAATCGATTACCAAAATTATTCTTTCTGTTATCCATGCTCTTTCGTAATATCTCAACATTTAATTCTTCTAACATTTGAACACCATCATTATCAACATTTAAAAAGTCAGAAAATGTATCAAAATTGGTTATAATATAGTCATGTTCTTCACATGTTCGTGCATTCCAATCTCCTATAATACAAACGTTTTCAAAATTAGTACTGAAATCTAATAATTCGTTTTCAATTTCATTAAAAGGATCTCCAATACAATATTTAGAATTTTCTGGTGGCACATATACAATTCCAAATAAAACATCTTTAGGCAGATGAAACAGACTTTTGTTCAATTTAAACCATACAATGTATTTACTCTCAGATTCAACAATATTAACGAAATTACTAAGTTCTCTCTTATAAGCTAAAATAATTCCACCCGATTTCACCCTTTTAAAAGTAAATCTATTTTTCATATGCAATATAAAACCCGGTAAGTTAATTTGCGTCGTCTGTTTTCGTTTCAACAAAACAAAGTATGTCATAACCTTCGATCAAATCCATAAATTCAGGGTATTGAATACGTTTAACTAACCCGCATACATTAATCATTAAAAGTTTAACAACATTTTTATTTACATTCACATTCAATGATTGATTATTTACATTATAGTTATATCGATTTTGTCTTCCTTGGTTGTCCTATTCTCTCTCGGGAGTAGAGTTCACTCGACTACGTTTTTGTGGTCGTGAAGTGGAACGACGAGGGTCCCCAGGAGTATCATCTCTTCTCACTTCTACAAGTTCATTGTTGACATATAGTCTATCACGCACTAGCACAACTTTTGATTTTGTCTTCTTTTCTTCTCTCATAATAAGGTATAAGAGTCTCTTTCGATCTTCTATCTCCGGCGGAAATTGTTCTCTGACACCGAAATGTGTGCCCTTCAAGAGTCTTCCAGAGTTCTCCACAAGTTCTAAGTCCTTATAATGTAAGAATATGGCAACAATTGGTCGATGAGGGTCATCTCTAGTTTGTGGTCTTTTTCCGAAACGGTGAATATTTCCGAATTGAATGTCTTTGTCAATGTTCATTTCATAGTACAAGAAATCTCTCAATAACCCTTCACAAGTTTCGCCCTCTTGTTCCGACAGACCAGTAAAAATCAGGTTGTTCTTCATCGAACGACATTGCACATCTAGAAGACCTTCTTTCAGTTTACTATTTTCTTCTTCTAACTTTTTCATGTCCTCGGTCATCTTTGTTCTATCAAACTGTGTTTGTTGATGTTTTGTTATAATTTTTTCTAACCCTTTCTTCGTAGTTTCAGTTGTTTCTTTTATTTCATCAAATAAGTTGCTGGTACCTTGGGAACTTGTTTCTAGGTCTGAAACCCGGGTTTTCACACTCGTTATTTCGTTTTCTACAGTTATAACCCTGGATGTTAGAGATGTCAATTTATCATCCATCTGTTTAAGTGTTCTTGTATTTTTCCCTGTGTTTTCCTCAATACTAGATAGACGTAAGTCCATTCTACTAAATAGTGTAACCAAGTTATTTAGGACCGCTGTGAGTTGTGTATTCTCTCCAAACAATACGTTTCTAGTTTCACCAAGTATCTGTGATGTGGATAGTTCATTCTTTTTATCTTTGTCTTTCTCCTTTTTTGACATCTTGGCATACTCGTACAGACCCTCAGTTCAAACGATATCAAATTGTGTAAAGCGGGTCTTAACAGATCGGATCGGAATTACAGGATGGACAATATTACAAATGTATCCTCTTCGACTTCAGAAAACGGGAGCTAGGAGGATGTAGGACCCGAAATGCATGAAAAAAGTACATACATGGTCAAGTGTTCTATGTATCCAGAAATACTACGTTTTATATCACAATTTTAATCTCCGAAAAATAAACATCGACCATCCATCTTGTCATGTGATCTATATAGCCAGAAGTGAGGGATAACATTTACTAATATCTGCCAAAATTTGAGGGTGGCAAAACTAATTGATCACCCTTTTTTCGCATTAGATTTATGAAAAAAAACATTTTTAACTTTAGTGTGGAAGCATACATATTGTCCAGTTAGCTAAGGGTATACGGATATTTGGATAAGGTATGCTTTGAAACCATAGTGACCTTTTTTTTATTGCTGCACAGTTTTGAAAATTTACCAGGCAAATAAGGAATACATTTGGTTTGTACATTTTTCATAAAGATGTAAACCGAATATAATGAGCACCCATTTAAATTATCATAATCCAAGCTATCATTAATTGACAGATGTACGGTTGAATGTGCTTACTGCAAGGTGTGATAAATGTCAGATTACCAACAGATAATTATTTGCTTAACAATTACAGGTAGAGGATAAACTTGTCATTAAATTCAGCTGTGACTTGATTATTAACCATTAATTACGATTAATAAAGAACGATTATTGAACCCTAGACTGGTGTAGTTGATTGTACCAAGCCGAGCCTGCACTCGACAATAATTAAAACAATCAAATGTTTACAATTGTAATAAAGTTTATTAAAACAATTTTTTTTTTAAATTGTTACTACATGAATTATTATTATTGAGAGTGGTTTTTTTTATAATTTTTATAGTTGCTGGGATCGAATAATATCAAACTGCCTGGTCTCTCAGGATTCATCTAAATACCCAAAAATAGAAATGTACGCATACTGAAATTCCGATTAATCTGAGTTTATATGTGTATATAATATCAAAAGAAACAAATATAATTGCTTCAAATTCAAATTAAAAAGAAGAAAATGGCTAAAATTTGAAAATTGGTCTTTAAAAATATATAACGGAATTATCAAGCATTATACCGATATCGATCCAAGTGTTAATGTAAGACATACTAATGTCCTATTTTAAAGTGTCCCCCCGGACAATATTTTATAGAGATTGCGATATGAAATAGTGTCCGGTGATATGAAATTGTGTTCTAGTATATGGTTAGGGCTATGGTTAGGGTTAGGGTTAGGGTAAGACATACTAGTGTCCTATGTTAAAGTATCCACCCCCTGGACAATATTTTATAGACATTGCGATATGAAATAGTATCTGCTGGACACTATGACATATATATATGTATGTAAAAGTGTCCGAAGGACACTTTCAACTAGAGGACACAATTAAATGCTACATTAATACCCGACCTCGTATTTCCTGTTTATTAAATATATCGCGAACAAAGTGAAAAAAAATTTCTAAGGAACATTTGAAGTTACATTTGTACCAAAGAGGTATTCAGAAGCCGTAGTCTTTCAGAACTTTCTAAAGGATTAAATATTTTTTACAAGAAAGGCCCAGTTTACTGTGCATCAGTTATCATAGCGTAATGAAATTGTCCGGGGTCAGAACAGGATTTTGTTCTCTCTAAAATTACTGGACCTCAAACTTCCGATAGCTCGAACAGATTTTGACAGTCCCTTCACGTTCGAGCGAGCGAAGTTCTACAGTAGTATCTATATCAATCAATTCCAAATATTTGGAACAGCATCGGTGGTGTAATGGTTAGTGTGCTCGCCTCGAGTGCGGTAAGTTCGAGCCCCGGTCGAGTCAAAACCAAATACTATGAAATTGGTAGCTGTTGCTTCTCCGTTAAGCATGCAGCATCAAGGAGAAAGAGCAAAGTCTGGTTGGTTCGAAATCAGAATAATGTGTCAGAGTGGAGTGACATGTCTACCCGCGGACTGTTGTTTCAGTGAACTAACACTATAAAAATCAGCATATTGGTCTAGTACAAAGTGCACTTCATCATCTCATTGAAAATTAACTTGTTCTCGACATAATATAGATGAAAAATTGCTGAATTGGTATTAAACAACAGTCACTCACTCACTCCAAATTATTTGGTGCCAAATTAAATATAGTACAAAATTACAAAAGCTAAAAAAAAAACAAAAAAAACAATATACCAAATTGAAGACCGTAATCAAACAAAAATGGGCAATCAGTTGGTGACAGTTTGCATGGTTTTTGGAATGTTGATGATGGTCATTAATTCATAATTATATTAGAAAGAACAAAATTAATAGTCATTATTCTAGAATTAATGGCAATTCAATGGTAAAGTTTGGTATTTTATTGACTTTGACACATTTATTGGCCATTACTATAGATTTGGTTTTTTTGGGGGTTAAAGTAAATACTTACAATTAAGGGGGCTTAGGTACCCGTGATCACATGGTAGTTGGATTTACAACTACCTGTGCAATCAGTGCCTATCACCACTAAAGTTGTTAGTTAAAACCCTGTTCATAGCGAGGCGTACTCGATACAACATTATGTGATAAAGTTTGTCAGTGACTTTCGACAGGTCGGTGGTTTTCTTCCACCAATAAAACTGACCGCCACGATATAACTGAAATATTGATGAAAGTGGCATTAAACACCATAAACCAAGCCAGCCTACTTACAATTAATGAACATTAACTACCTATGTTGGGGATCAACAGAATCAACATTTTTTTAATGACCATCGTGTTATATGTGAAAGTACTGTAATAAATGGCCATTAAATGGCTAATATTTGTTGTCATCCACCGCTCCACGCCGGACGATATAGAAATGGTATCCACCGCCCATGCTTTCATGACACTTTGTGAACACAACTCCTCTGAAACCCTTTGTCATCACTGTGATTCATCATAATTTGTTGGAGTTATGGGACTTTGACTATTCTAATCATAGTGTATCAGAGTAAGATTTTGTGAACACAATTTTCAAAAGTGAAGGCAATTACTCTGTAACGTTCAGCAGAATTTAGGATTGTTAGTCATAGCATGTTATTGAGCCTGCTATGCTGCTATTTTAGTTTGACGAAATTTTGTGGAATATTGGGCTTCGACTATTTAGACTGATATTCAGACTTTTGAATTTTGAAAACACAATAGAGGGATCTAATATCTTTACTGATATAAATATATGACCTGGATAATATACATTGTACTTACACTACACCTCTTTCTATGGCTACATGTAGCAATCTTGTTTTCATTGCAAAAAAAATGGCCATTGTACCAAAATAGATCTTAGTAAAATTATGATAATAAATAGTTGATGACTTGATTAATAGAATGGCTTGATTAAATTGCCATTAAATAGGATTTTAATATTTTTTTCTGAACCCATTAATAATTTCATTGCAAATTTTAACAGGGTTTTTAAAGGGTTAGTGGGATTTTAGCAAGGTTTTAATTGGAATTTAATGGGTTGACATTGCAGTGGTGTATGGAACTTTGCTTTGCAAATGCAGCAGAGCCTGTGACTATTCATTTAACAAAAATAAAAATAAGGAGGATTGTGGATCTAAAATTACAGTTGCTTTGACATAAAAATACTATTTCTTTTTTCTTTTTTTAACAGCAATATATTTTTATTCAAAATGCTTGTTACATTCTTACTTCAAAAGCCTAAGCTACTTATGAAGTATTTCATATTAATATTTTCTTATATAATTAAAATAATTTCAAATAATATATTATAACTGATGAGAAGCAGACTTTAATTGAATATACCTATAAATACGCACCTACATCTACACACATACATCTATGCATATGCACACATATATATGCATGCATACCTATACATATACATATATACAATGCATACATATTTACATTTCAATATTTTTCCTTATTTTTGCTAACAGTTTACTATTTTGGAGTTTTTGCACCTGGCTTATTCTCGTAATATATTCTCTCACAAATAAAGAATATATGTTTACTTGTTTAGTCTTTTGTTCAGATACATAATATGCTGTGTATATAGAAAATCCTAAAATTGTTAAAAAATAGTTGAAATCAAAATAATCCTTATCAAATATCTTATACACAAAAAACAATATGTTTTAATGTGACAAAATTGTCTATATTAGATTTTTTCAATATTTTTTTGTATTTTCACCCAAAATTCTTTCAGATAGGGACAAGAAATAAAGTAATGTAGATAGTCTTCATCTTGACCACAGAAATTACATTGGCTATTATTAGCAATTCTCCATTTCATTAATAGTTTCTTTGTAGGAATTATATATTATAATAATTTCCATCTGCATATGTTTAGCTTATTTTCTTCTAAATAATGAAAAATGAAACAGTAAAGCTGACTCAAGTTTGGTTTTTCATTTATAGACAAGTGCATTAACCATGTATCTATACCTATTGGTTTCAAAAATTTTACATTAATATATTCATTATAAAAATATTTGTTGGACAGTTGTGACGGATCTATACATTTTCCATTTACTATAAACTTTTTGAAAATTTACAACACTTTTAATAGAGTTTTGAGCCTGTAATGTATGATACCATTCATTAGGTATCGCTTTTTTTAGGCAGAAAAATTCAGATATCCAATTATTCTTGTATTTTAATTTATCTAAAATTTAATTCTGATTTATTTCCCCGTTTTCATTTAAAATATCATTGATAAAAATTAAATCACTATTTATCCAATTATCAAACATTAAACTTTTATTTTTAAACATTATACATTTATTTCCCCATATAAGCTGTTTTCTAATCTCTGCAAAATGTGATAGCATTTTTGTTTAATCCCCACCCATTTTTATCCAGGTTTGCAATATTTCTTTAAAAAAATCAGGAATATATCTTAAATAATCTTTCATTTTGTATTCGATATTCATTAAAAATATCAACCAATTCTTACCAAATTGTCTAAAGTATTTATATGGTATCAATTTCCAATTGTCCATTTCTCCTCTAACAAATCTACTTACCTATGATGCTCTCAGTGATGCAAAGTAACTTTCTATGTCTATCATATTTAAACCCCCCATTTCAAAATTACCTATCATAGTGTTTCTTTTAGCTTTGTCTGGTTTACCATCCCATATGAATTTGAAACATTTACTTTCAATTTCTTTTCTATATTTGTCTGGCAAGACACATGCACTAGCAACAAAAGTAAATATAGGTATGACTAACGCTTTAATAATCATAATTTTCTTAAAAATAGTTATATTTCGTTTTCCTCAAGAGAAGAATAAAGTATTCATTTTATCTATTTTATTTTCCCAGTTTAATTTTTCACACTCTTCTTTATTGTTACCAAAATATACACCCAATGCTTTAATAGGTTTTTCTGACAATTTAATGCCCTCTATGTTATTTATCTTTACTGTGCTTAAAATAATATGAAACGAGTTTTTGGTGAAATAAACATCTTCAAAAATATTCCTGATATACTTACATTCCCTAAAAACTAAACCATTCGTGCATGTTTGAGGACGAATGGTGCCAGTTTTTGTAAATAAAATAAATAATCTGGCCACCCAAAGTTGGGAAAAAAATTCTGGCCTTTGCTCCATAGAATATTTTTTTAAAATCTGGCCGGAACTGAGTAAACAATGTTATAACCTGTCCTGCACTTTGTGCCGAATGAATTTTCTGTCAAATATTTTAACCTGACTAAACTTGCCAGGTACAGAATCAAATTATTTCTGAAAATTATTTGCCTATATATTATTATGAGATAAAAAATGTGACACAGTGTGCTTTCTTTCACATTCTTATCTCTTAGGCCAAATAATTGTTATATTTAGATTCTCATCCTCTCCCTCCCCATTGTTTTTTGCTTCAATTTCATAATCTATTTTACATTCTCAGATATTTCTTTAAAATTCCTAGTGTTTTTTATGAAAATGGTCAAAAAATAAAATATATATGCCTCCCTCCCTCCCCATATTTTTAATGACAGGAGGATGAGAATCTAAAAATTTATTTTGTGGGCCTTATGAAATTAACTAAAAAAACCACCACTACCACATAGAACAAAACTTTAGCCTGGGATATACCGGTATTTAAGAGAGAAAAATCTTCATCACAAATTAATAGAAAAAAATCTGTAGATTGACAAACAAAATGTATTTACAGTTGTAACTTTTCAGGAGTTTTGATTGGCAATGATATTGAACATGCTGCAGTTTCTGCATACCTGTAAGCCAAATTTGGGATTAATTAAATTTTGTATTACCTGAAGGAGAATCTATACATATCATGTCACCCATTCCAGGAAAGGCAAATGGTCCGTGTCTAAATAGGAAATTACGTTTAACTGTATAATTTGAAGGATTTGAAGCAAAGTAGTATTCATTTTTAATAAAAAAAAACAAAAAACAAACCAATGTTTTAACATAATTACAAGTTGTGTATGGAATGCCCCCTTACTGGGGCTCCGGGAAATTTGCTGAATTATACACATAATGCCGTTAAAAGACATTTACGGAGGATTAGATCATAGATGGTGATATATATTTATTTGCCATGTGAAGAGATCCTTGTTTAACGTTTCGCTAAGGGAAAATTATTTTTAATCGTGGATTGAATGGAAAATAATGGAATGTAAATCGAAACGAAGAATCTTGGCCACTTCAGAGTTCGTTTCCAGACGAAGAGCGGTCTTTATTTCCATCCAACGATCATATTCATCTCCAATATATATTCTGTTTTTGTTTAACTTAGTATTCGCTGCTTTTTTGTTTCTTTTTCTGGAAGAATCGCTCAATTTACGCTTCGGAACTGGCTTCAATTTCTTTGCCTCCGACATTTTCTTCATCAACACTATAACGGAGCATGCACACAATCTCTACCGAATGAGTTCAAATCTGAGGTCAATAGCATATGATTTGCATTATTGTTCGGGTAGCAAGAATTATGGAAGACAGAATAAAATGACATTTTCTCCTGAATTATACATCGTAGCTCTCAAAAAGTGAATGATTTACGTTCTTTATATATTTAATCTTTATATATATCAGAAATTTTTATGAAGAAATTTCATCTGTTTTTTTCGACGTATAATGTTTTTCATAGTAGTCCTTAATTGTGTTAAGTATTTTCCCCCTTGTTCTTTAATAACTTTATTGTTTTCATCTAGTAACTTACTTATAAATTTGGTATCCTGTCTTTGCTTTTCTAAACCCAAAAGGTATGAATTATTTTTTTCACCCAATTCTACCCATTTTTCTCTCGACCTAATTTGAGCCCCTTTTGCCTTTTGGTTATACATTTGTTCTAGTTCTTTCTCAATATCATTTATTCGTTTATCTAAACTTTCGTCTGTGATATCTAAAGAGTCCCGATGTGATGATAAATCTTGTAGTTCTTTTTCTAAAGATCGTCTAGGTTCTCGTTTAAATTTTGATTTACTTTTACAATATATAATAGTTGCTTCTCTAATTTCTATTATTAGAACGTCCCATAAAAGCCGACAATCTACGTTATTGTTTACCTTATCGTAAATATATTTATCAATCAGATTATTAATCAATAGTTAGTACTCTACTTCCTGTAGTATTGAATTATTGGTTTTCCAGTAACCCCTACCCTTTTCTGAAACGCCTGGTACAAAATTTATATATACACTTTGGTGATCAGTAGATTGTATGGTTACAGGTTTAATCTTACATCTTTCGACAAGAGAACAAAAATCTGTCCTAAAAAATTTCTTATCTATACGACTGGCCTGCATTTTATCCTTCCGTTGCCAAGTAAATTGTTGTTTATCTTGATTAAATTTTCTCCAAAATGCTATTTCTTACTGCTTTTATAAAAACTTTATTTAACTCTTGAAGGGGAATGCTTTATTTCAGTTTCATACTCATCTGTTCCCTGTATTGTGGAAAGTAAGTATTATGTTCTGTCCATAAATACATACCCTGCTGTTGCTTCCTAATTGTATTTGTTCTAAATCTGTTTATGCAATGTCTCACAAAAGCTACAACAGAAATGCTTAAAATCTTTCGCCACTATAAAGCACTCTTGGTGTAGTAGACTCATGCTTGTGTCTTCACATTGTATTCACAAAGCAATGAAGAATCTAAACATTGATATTATACTTGCTTTCGTCTTTCAACAATGTGTTCCCTATTTTCTGCTATCAAGTTACTGGTATATCACAATTTTGTTGCTGATGGATACAGTCAAAAACTCATTTATTTGTGTGAATTTGTGTGCTGACCAAGTTTGTTAGATTCAAATAGCTGCAGTTTAATCAGAACTTATATACAGTGAAACCTGTCTAAACCAAACCCTGATGAAACCGAACACATGCCTAAGCCAAACAAACCTTGACAATTCCATCTACTATATGTCTATGTAATTTGAACCTGTGTAAACTAAACAACTCTCTAAGCTGAACAAATTCTTCAGTCCCAAAGTGGTTCAGCTTAGACAGGTTTTACTGTACAAGTACTGTATCAAATTGAACCAAGCATAATAAGGGAGCTAGGTCCTTGGTTGTCATATCTACGTTTTTCAAAATATTACTTATATACTCTGCTCTGTAGCTATCCAGTGTATGTATAGTAACTGTTGCAATTTATTGGTTGAGTTCATATTTTGATTTAATTCACCAAACGTAACTCTTTTGTTAATCCATTTAAAAGAAGATTTTTGGCTAATGTGAAAGGTTTTTATCTATAAAAACTTGACATTTTTCCAATTTAAAACCATAATCTCTAATTTATTATCTGAAACATTTTGACGGGCTTACATTAACATTATGCAAATTATTCATTGAATTGTAATGAAGTTGATGAATTGCCTGGGTTGGTGGTAGTAATGAAGTGTGCATATTATATCTTTTCATTTTCATGGCAACACTCAATAGGAGGGGCCATCGTGGTCATGACCGTATGACAGATGGATTACAACTACCTGTGCAATCGGTGCCTATCACCACTAAAGTTGTGAGCTTGAGCCCTGTTCATGGCAAGGTGTACTCGATACAACATTATGTGATAGCGTTTGTCAGTTACTTGCGACAGGTCTGTGGTTTTCTCCGGGTACTCTGGTTTCCTCCACCAATAAAACTGACCACCATTATATAACTGAAATATTGTTGAAAGTGGTGTTAAAAACCAGACCAAACCAACATCATTTTCATGGAAATTAAATCTTTTTAAAGAAAAAAAAAGAAAAAAGAAAAGTACTTAAAAACCTGCACAGAGACATGTGGGAAGACTAAATAAAGTTAAAAAGATATATGTTAGAGTGAAGCAACGTGTTTAACTGTAGACTATTGTTTCAGTGAGCTAGCACTATGAAAATTCAACTGATCATGTGTGTCTAGTACAAAGTGGACATCATGCTCATTTCATTGAAATGTAACTTGTTTTACCCATGATATAGATAAGTTGTTTCCTACTTGGCATTAAATAACAACCACTCACTCACTTTCATGTGAATAAAACCAACTATATTCTAACATCAAATTATTAAGTGCTGTTCGTTTACTTGAATTTATGTCTAAGTGTAATGTTGTATAGTCTCATGTTCATTTACATCCATATCCTTTCTAACTAATACATGTACTCCTTAATAGCAAGCATCGCAAGATGCGAGCTAAACAGCAACATGTGTGTAAGGAGATGAATCAATACATTTTGTATATACGATCAATACCAACCGGAAATGGATTCTAAGTTTCAGCATAGAATGGACAATCGGAGTGAAGTACAGGAAATAGCTTTATAATTTGAATAAAAAATAACTATCCAGTTTAAAAATAACCAAAAAAAATAGAAAGGAAACCGTACAACTTCTGTACATGAAACGATTAATTTATTTGAAAAATGGACAATCGTTAGACCTTCTTGTTTCGCCCCTAAAGAACGATCGGCCCTAAGAAAATGTCGTCCCCGATATATCTCGACCCTAAAAAAAGTCGTCCCCGATATATCTCGGCCCAACAAATCTCCTTTGCAATAAATTAGCTGGGTAAGTCGAATTGAAGAACAAAGAAAAATATCAAGAATAATGAGGAAAAGAATCCAAAACTACTATTTGTACATGCACATGTCTATGCATAGATGCGATGCTCGCCAGTAGGCTGTGCCTAATCCATATTACAGTTGATGAAGGAAATATCCGATTGGTATACTAATGTTGTAAGAGAGATTAAAAAATACTATTGATGACTAATTTCTATTCTCTAGCCTTGTAGATTCCCTTTGGAAAGTTTGAATCCCACTCAGGTAAGGTGTATACTCAATACAACATTATGTGATAAAATTTGTCAGCGACTTGCGGCAGGTCGATGGTTTTCTCCGGGTACTCCAGTTTCCTCCACACATAAAACTGACCACCACAGTATAGCTGAACTAGTGTTGAATGTGGTGTTAAACACCATAACCCTTCTTTTAGAAATAAATCCTGATCTTTCAAAAGTATTCTATTTAGTTTAGGACATATTAGTCATCTGATGTGATTTGTCCAATGTTGAATTTTATTATGCTTTTTTTACATTTGAAAGCTTTATATTCTTCTAAGAGGTCTTTCAGAACGTCCTCCCATGTTTTATCCATAGAATAACTGAAGATCTTATTTTTGATAAAATGTTCACCCCCCTTAACTGATGCATTGCAGCATAGGGGAATGCTTTCCACTGCCGGATGACTGGCGCATTGCAAACGTCTCGCCTGTCTACAAGAAAGGTCAAATGTCGTTGGCTGAAAACTACAGACCAATATCCTTAACATCAGTCTGTTGTAAAATGATAGAGCATATATTGGCCAGTAAAATCATGAAACATGGAGAAGAAAATACTATCCTGTATCCGCTACAACATGGAATTCAAAAGGGCCGCTCCTGTGAAACGCAACTCATTGAATTCGTGGATGACATCTCCAAGAACTTACAGGAAGGCCAACAAACAGATATCCTCACAGTTTTTCGGTTGTTGACTGATTTTGTCTGTTTATATACTTATGGGTTTTGACTTTCCCTTTGTAAGATTGTTCGGAGTTCGGTAATTTTGTTATTACCCTTATTGGATTTTGCTAAGGGTTTTGACAAAGTCAACCATAGCCTACTCATGCACAAACTGCAGCATAATGGTATTATAGGAAAATCAGTCAGGTGGATACAAAACTGGCTTGCAAACAGAAAACAATCTGTCGTAATTGATGGATCTACCTCTGATGCAGTCAGTGTGAACTTCGGAGTTCCTCAAGGTTCCGTCCTAGGTCCTGGGCTCTTCCTCTACTATATAAACGACCTCAATCAAGACTAACATCAACAGTAAGACTCTTCGCCGATGACACAATACCGTACCTGACAATATCCAACAACAACGATGCTGAAACTCTACAAAAAGATCTGGATAAGCTGGGACATTGGGAAAATGAATGGTGCATGAAATTCCACCCTGATAAATGCACAGTACTCAGAGTAACCATTGAACAAAAAGAAAACAATTGATGCCAAATACTAACTCCACGGGCATACGCTAGAGTCGGTTACATCCGCCAAATATATGAGAATTTTAAGGGTTAAAAAACGTGGATTTAAAAAAATGGATGTGAATAAAAATATCAGTATTTCAATGCTTTTTGATTGTGTGCGGGTTAACACAGGTCTTGGTTTTCATTGAATCTGTAATAGTGAAAAAAGGGGGGTATATGTGAATTGATGATGGTATCAATGGATTCTCGAAAAATATCAGCATTTTAATACTATTGACACGGGGATTGTAAATGAACTGATACATGACAAAAACTAATGACACGTACGTGAGTAAATTATGCAATTTTTTTATTTCTTATTTTTTTTATTTTTTTTATTTAAAAAAAAATAAAAAATAAAAAATGGGTGTGTCTATGGCCTTATATGGTTTCCTCCTTCCCTCCTTGTTTT
Organism: Bathymodiolus brooksi; assembly: GCA_963680875.1. Taxonomy (NCBI): domain Eukaryota; kingdom Metazoa; phylum Mollusca; class Bivalvia; order Mytilida; family Modiolidae; genus Bathymodiolus; species Bathymodiolus brooksi. Next base: position 69,430,304 of record OY804578.1, on the reverse strand, counting down.
TTTATGGGGACTATAATGTCCTAACATATACTATTACCAAAGGTTTCAATTTCTCACTAGTTGCACTACATGCAAACATAATTGTTAAACATTCTTTAGCGTTCTTAACGGTAGCATCCCAAATTGTCGATTATCAGTTTGTCGAATCCCAAATTGCCGAGTCCAATTAGCCGATTCCCAAATTGCCGACATATGAAAAATATTGTTATTGCAAGTAGAATAATGCTTCTAATTTATGAAGGAAAATTGTAAATAATTAAATAAATATTTCTTTTGAAATGGTCCGACATACCAGGGAGTTTAGATTATAGCATTCAAGCTCAAAAGGATATACGGTGGATTAGTCCTGCAGACAGAGAGAGAATACACATTTTTTTGTTTTGTAAATACGCCCCAAATTTGTTTGGAGTTAATTAATTTCTGACCATTTATTAAAATCTACCATAATCACCTAGCTTGGATATTGTGGGTATAGTACTAGTTCATTTTTAGATTACCGAAATCATCAATCAGTTCTAAATAATTTGCTATTTAACGACAATTTTCCGCATTGTTTTTCTTTCTTACTTAGTAAAACTCTAAAAAAAACATTTACTTATTTGTAGTTTGTTTCCATTGTTCTTCAATTGTTTGAGTAATGATTATCGGCGGGCATCTCCTATTCAACAATCAGTATGCATTTGATTATGGTTTTTCTAATCAAAATTGCGCAAACAATTACTGCTTTCAAAAAATTATGTACACATCATCAATATCTTTTTCTTAAATAAAAAATAATATGATGAAATTTGTCATTTTTAACAAAAGTCGCAATATGGGATTCGGCAAAATGGAATCGGCAATATGGTATTCGGCAATCTAGGATTCGGCAATCTGGTACTAATTCGATTAAAATTGTGTGTCATGTAGACTTAAACAGTAGTAAATTTGTTAGTTGTAATGAATTCTTTTAATCAGCAATCATCTTCACAAAATACATTTGTTTAATCTTTATTTTAAATGAAATTAGAAAACATTATAAGAGTGAAGTCAATTCAAGCTTTTAGCTTTTATTTACTTTACAACTTTGAAATAAAAATTAATAAGCTTTAATATTAATTTTTTTTTAGTAATTATTCATTAAGTTTTATTTCATATATGATCTGATTTAATATTTAATAATTATGATAACCTCGGTTGCTTTTCTACACGATTCCGTGTTTATATCCATGACATGATGGTCTCAGATAGTTGACTGTTGTTCATAATAATTTATGGAAGGAGTTTGTTTCCAATAATTTGTATTCTAAGTTTCATGATATGTAATAATTTCTATCTTTTCATTAATAAATATATTTGAGACATTAATCCTTATTACGATATAGGCTAGTGACATTTGTAGGTACATTTCACATTCTGAGTAATATTACTTATTTATTAATAATCATTTATGATAACGATATCGAGTCATAACTTATTTATGAAAAAGGGTATAAAAGTACAACGACTTTCTATCAGGTATGAATAGCCTACACATCCCCATACTGAAGATCAGTCTAATTGCATGGATATTTTCCCCAAACACCTTGGTGGTAACTTGTAAAGGCACTCTTTACAGTTAATTACAATACACTTACAGGGAAACTTCGCAAACAAATGTTTGCTTAAATGTTTCCCCTGATGTATGAATATGGATGTTTATATGTATATTAGCGTTTTATTAAGTTGGATAAGGGAATGAAATCGATTTTAAAATTCAGTCAACGATAGATGGATGTCTCCATTTTGATAGCATCTCGATACCAATTATCACGTGATGTCTAAATACCACCACTCCCGAAAACAAGCGTGACAAACCGGGGTCCTCATTCAGTGTCGGTATGGCTTGTCAGGCATAATTCTTTTTATTTTTCTTATTATTCTAAATATATGAATTTATTACACAATCACTTTTTGCAGATTTACGTTTTGTGTATACTTATGGCAAAACAAGCGAATCGGGGAAAACGGTCCGTCTTTAATTTACAAAAGATTTTTTTTAGAAAATTGAAGAACTACGTAATTATGTGAAAAAAAAAGAACGGACATCGGAACAATGCCATGAATTCGTAAAAAAATAAAAATAGGCCTATGCTACGGGGCAAAATTGTTTTAATTATATTATTTATAAGATCGCACTTTGTAATCGATCGTTCATGCACTACAATAAAGCTACACATAAGCTCTGCTTCTTAGCTAAAAGCACAGAAAGTTACAGTGTAGGAAGCCATAAAACTGAGAGGATTATGTAAGCATATAATTTGTAATAGTTTTCATTTAAAAATTACAGACAATGAGTATTATAAATACTTTTAAAGTTTATTATACAAAACTTCAGGGTACATCTCTTACGTAATATATAATAATTTGTTGATGGAAATACAATATTCGTATTCCCCAACAGTAAAACAAAATCTGTTTTCATAACGGTTATTTCTGATTTGAACAAAGCGTAACATATAATATGTCTCTGCGTAAAGAAAACATTTTTTGTTTATTTTAATCACGACTTTCGAACTGGCGGACCCTTCTGATTAATCTCAGAATAGTCATAAAAAATATGGTTGTTGTTTTTATAACGAAAAATTGCATACGAATGGTTTTTGTCTATTTTGCTTTTTGGGGTTTGCAAGAAGAATTTTCTATCCTGCCCTGATGAGGCACACACAAAATCAAGATAACAATAAACAATTCAATATAACTTACGATCAATGTTAATCTTAAGATTTGTTTCTGAAAATAGCCCCAGAATCATTGCTGTGGGGTCCCAGGCTCTTGTTTGCCAATTTTTACTCAATTTATACACGAATTTTACTAAATTGTCGAACACGCCCTTGATCCGCCAGTGTGCATTAATATGCACCCATTCCTAACGTATACTTGATCAGGGTCGTGTATTTTGATAACCTATTAGAACCTTTAAAATGTGTATTGCGTTTCTGATTATTGCCAAAGGTTGTCACAGGTAAAATGACACTTGTATATTCTGCCTGGCGACTTCCTGTGTGGACCTAAACTCATTACGCAATAATAGGTACCCTGTCGTTTTCAGAATGGAAATGAAAATAAGTAAATCACCACTTTCACTTCTTATTTCAGGAAATATTTGCATTTAATTTATTGGAGAATAAAATATTTAAAATTAAAATATGGTCTCTCGCTTTTGAAAATACATGAAAAATATAAGAAATATATTTTCCGCATAATATTTTACGTTTCGCTCATCAAAAATGACACAAACAAAAAAAGGAAAAGAAATTGGCATTTTTTAAATCACTTGCTCGCTCCAACGTTTTTAGCACAACATCCGAAGAACAAGAAATAAATTTGGTGTGGCCTAATCTCTGTATATTTTGACTGCTCTTCATCTATTTATACCGCTCATGATCAGAGGAGGCACTACGCTTTGCACACGACACGCACATAGCAAGTATATTATCGACAACCGAATGTTTACGATTCAGTTTGAAAATGGACTTTGAAGTGAAAACATCATGTTAAAAAAAATACTTAAATTAAACGTGAATTTATCCAGCTGTCTAAATTTATTTTCAATATGGGATCTCTTGAAATGTATGATCGCAATATAGAAGTATTGTCAACAATACATGTATAGAAAAGTGTACAAGTATTGTTATTCCCTCCCCCTATTGATTATGATTATTTTTCTGTTCTGTTTTACTGAAATTGTGTTTTTATTTAAAGAATCATAATTAATTGTCCAAATACATATTTTTTTTCTCACTTATTTGACTTTTTTTTTATAGAAAAACGGTAATAGTTTAGTTATTTCACAATACACAAACATGTCTCTGCAATACACATCTACAACATTTATCATAATTATTAAAGATCATTAAACTTAATTACATTTAGTTACGCAACGATACTAAAACATTCTTATCAAAATCACATACAGTGTATGCACTAATTAGTTCTCATGTAAAATACAGGTAACAATACTTCGACAATACTTGTACTTTTTTTTTATCATATATTTTGTTTTATTACATATTTGTATACATAAAGATCACGTGATCCTCAATATGTTTTAGTGTGAAATCGCATAATCACCATTAAAAAGGCTAAAATATGATATTCTGTGGATTCAAATTGTCACAGGAAATGTTTGGTACAACACAAATCACGAAAAATTTGGTTTTTTTTCAAGGTCAATTGTGGCGCAATGGATGGAGACTTACGGAGACGTAGGAAATTATTGGAAGCACCATGATTGATCTATGTCATACTAAAAGGGATAGGAAAAGTCTCAAACAGATTTAAAAAATTGTCATTTTTAATGTTGATCGGTTGAGGATGCTATGAATGAAAAAAAGATGGCGACAAAATGTCCCTCTCGAAAATTGCAGATGATCACATTTAACATTCAACCCAAACATGCTTATGTTAATTCCATTCATATATAGATATCTATCAATAATATACCGAGAGGGACTCGCCATTAATCATCCATGAACGCAATAATCGGCTTAGTAAAACACTGAACATTCGATAATGTCACCCTCATCAGATAACGATATATTGATGCCGACTTCCGGTTGAGCAACATGTACAATTTTGCACACGACGCCAACGTGTCGTGTGTCTGAATGAATATCAGTGGATATAAAAATTATAGGTCAAGTTTGCTTACGGGGTTCCGAGCTGAAAAAAATCATATATTTAGGTTTTGTGCTTTCTGGGGATCACTGAGCAAAAAGTTTTTTTTTTTTCTTTAAACACTCACTTGGTAAACTCAGTTGCCACACGAACTCCTAACCTTTAATTTTTAGTTCTTTAATTAACATTAAAACATCTTTTATGAACATCGATCGGTAAAATTGCGAATACATATTAATTATGATGAGACAGCTATATATAGTTAGGCCAATTTGGCGCCTCTAATAATGAAAACTTATAATTTCAAGGATGGTGTATACTTTTTTATCATCTAAAACATAATTACAATTATAATTGTTTCTGTTATTTCAACATTATATTTATTCTAATGTTTTAAAAATAGGTGTCAATTACCACTCAATTTATAAATAACTCACCCATTCTCCACTGACGCCATGTGTATCCATGCGATAGCTTCACCGCCTCAAGATGGTCGACTTGTGCTGTTAGGGGAAGTGACGTCACCCCGGAAAAGAGATAATGTCTGTCCGTGTGATAAGTTACAGGGACCTGCAATATTATTGATATTTACAACATTCACAATAGTTCCATATAAATTGTCATTCTCTATCCAGAGTTGTCGTTCCTGCTACGGTACACAACCTCTCTGTCAACGCTGATTTTACAAGATTTTTGTAAAATTTAGAAACAGTAAAAAAAATGTACTTAAAATTGTTTTAATTATTGTAAATATCAATAAAGATGAAAATAAATCACTCATTTAAAATAAATTCTCTCTTAAAAATGGCCCCCCCCCCCCCCCCACTTCTTGGGGAACTATTTTGCGGAGGTAAAAATTAAAAAGTTAAAAACGATCACAAATCGAAGAATTCCACAAATGAGATTACAGTACCCGAAAAGGACCGAAAAGCCCCACCTGAGTTAAGCTGGAGTCGAAATTCTACAAGAACCATAAGAGCTAGGGTTCCGCAGCTTTTTTTTATCCACAAATCTTGGATAAAAATAAGCTCCACCCAAAAGTACTAATCCAAACAGTTTAATAGACTAGTTCACACAGAAAAAAAGATAACAAGGAAGTAGAAAATATTCAGCTTTAATGGTAGGAATCCACTTGTTTAGAGTGTCAAACAAATACTTAACATCGGTAAGGATATTTTCATTATATATGATACGATACTTTTCGGGAACCATATTATCATTATCACTAGGAAAAGTTATTAGTTAAATTATTTGAAAAAAGATACACTTTATTAAATGGAGGGGTTGCTTCCCTCTCTTCATAATGATATGTAAATGCAAATTATTAATTATGTTTGTTTTTTTGTTTTGTTTTGTCTCTTTGTACTTTAATACTTTAACTGTAGAATCTACTTGAACTGATGTAATTGTGTCCTTTGTTGTTTCTTTATATTATATCTGTAACCAATCAACCCAATCATATATGTTTATTCATTGTTTGATTATTCTGCTCAGCAATGGGCACTGTGATTAGTAAATAGAATATCTGTATCTGTATCTGTATTAAATGCCCAGCCTACAGTCAGTACAGTACAGCATACAGGACCACAGGGGCTTGTTGCGATTTTTTCCCCTCGAGTACTCTTAAAAAAGCGACGTTTTAGAGTACTCGAGGGGGAACAAATCGTAAAAAGCCCCTGTGACAGTACTCAATATTCGAAATCTCTTTTAAGTCACATATGAATGATACAGATTGGAATGTACAAAAATTCAATCCAACGTAGCGCACAGTTCAGTATTTTAAAAAAGTATATATAAGGTACATAGGTATAAGTACTTGTGGACATAATTGTTGCCTCCGATTTACCCTTATATCACCGAAATATCGATTAGCTCAACTGAACTTGGCGACGACAATACTGGGTTAGGGTTAGGGTAGTCCGAGATTCCTCTGCCGTCCGACGGCTTTTTGTTCCACTTGCTGGAGCCGCGGAACGACAGAGCGCTCTCCATAAGGAAAACAGCGGATTCGCCACTCCAACTCTGGGTCGACACATTTCCATGTTTCGTGACTATCAGATTTTATTTTCTATCCGAAACCCTTATATAAATCGCTTCACCAATCATTTTTCTATTCATTCATATCCATCTTACCTTCAGAAAGTGGTGTTACACTCGAGTACAGCACGATTTTCACACATGGAGAGCGCTCTGACGTCCCACGGCTCCAGCAAGTCGAACAAAAAGCCGTCGGAGTGCGGAGGAATCTCGAACTACCCTAACCCTAAACCAGTATTGTGGTCGCCAAGTTCAGTTGAGCCAATCGATATTTCGGTGATATAAGGATAAATCTCGGACTAGGGTTAGGGTTATTGTGGTCGCCAAGTTCAGTTGATCCTCTCGATTTCGTAGCCCTTAAGGAAAGATCGTAAATATCTCTGATTGCAAGGGTTCAAAGAAATAACTAACGTAAACCGTCCCAAAATCGTCACCGGCCGAAATTCGTCATCCTGAAACCTCGCATTATTTTCGCTTCCATTCACGCTGTAAAAATTTGGACACACGGTTTATTTGGAAGAAGTAAGTATCTAATCTTATATTATCATGTCTTTATACTAGAATTTGAAAAGTAGCAAGTTTTAAGGACGTCTGTAGAAATGGTACGCATGACATTTTGGGTGATGGTGCCCCGAATTGTATCCTTGTTAGGACGATTGATAGGTACAACGCCATTTAGGAAAGTGACATCAATAAGGGTAATACCAAAATTACCGAACTCCGAACAATCTTACAAAGGGAAAGTCAAAACTCATAATTATATAAACAGACAAAATCAGTCAACAACCGGAAAACTGTGAAAACCGCAATGACCCTGACTTGGTACAGGCATTTCTAAAGAAATGGTGGGTTGAATCAATCTGAGATGCTAAGACAAACAAAAAATAAATCTTCTTTCAAAAGACGGATTTTTGTAATTGCAGAGCTGTCGCATGTGGTCATAATTTGTGTGTACACTTGATTGACGACCCTATGACGGTATGACGACTAAACTCATTAGATTTATAACTGTATTGGGTGAGGCGGGGATGGGGGGTGGGGGAAGGTACTAAAACTGATATGTAACGTATTATTTAATCGAACATCTGAGGATAGAGCAAATACGTTGATACCATACCACTGCAAGTTCTTAACAGTTGGTGCTGTTTACTATTTGGAGCCAGAACAGTTAAATACAAATGTAAATATGGAATGCAGTTGCAATTTACGATGGTTCTAGGAAAGTAGGAAATTTAGAGCGAGAAAATGCAGCTGCTATTGCCACAGTTGTGAAACTTAACTTGACAAAGTCTAAATTTAACTTGAATCTGAGTTGAGGAGACCAAATTTTACGATCTGAAAAATTGGACCCCAGCAACTGTGTCGCATATATATATAGCATATATAGCTGAACAGGACAGTGTTTTAAAAATCAAGACTTAACTGAAATCACGCTCTTTTATTACAATTACCATCGGATAATTTACAAACTGTCCTGTATTTACATAATTCAGTTACTTGGATTATCTTTGTAGACAGCCATAGGGTATATCCTGATCCAAAATTTGGAGCAATATGGAGTTTTGTCTATCTTTGTCATTACATCTGATTGTTTAGTATAAAATTTCTTTAAAGAATAATAATACATAGAACACGTTTCTGATCATGATAATATTATTGAATTTTGAAAAGTGTTGATAATTTGAGCTGAGTTTGTATTTCAATTTTAAGGAAAAATTGAAAAATGTAATTTGTTATTTTGATTTTTTGCTCAAATAAAAGACAAAAAATGACGATTTAAGGGCGGTAAAAATTGCTTGACGACCAAAATACAGGGGGTGTGACGACTTGGAGACAGTGCTGTCCTTAAGTCGTCTGATCAACCCTTGTTCTCATTAAGGCAAAATCTACCCTATTTAAGATTGTTTGACGACCTCAGGGGCAAGTAAGTCATCTTTCTGAATAATTTCTCTTGCCATCCAAGCCAATTCATCACGTCCTTAAAGTCGTCCGATTATCACAGCGTATTGAAAAATGCAAACTCCTGATGACTTAAGGACGGTTTACGTTAGTATTGTTGGCAATATTTGACTTGTAAACTAGTACTAGTAGTTCCTCTAATATTATTGTAATGTAAGCTTCGTCATCAGACTTCACATAGAAATAACTATCACCGATATGTGGTCCGTTCGCCCTAATTACACATTTGGCCTGGGCTTGTTCGCCCCCATAATTAAAATCAAAAGTATTTAAATGAACATAATGCATGTTTTATTTTAAAATAAAGAAAAATGCTATGTAGAAAAATAATGAGCGTTTAGAAATGAATCAAGTTCTTTTCAAGCAAGTATGTGCAGTACAATGCCAAAAGTGAAGATAATTTCAAGATGGCTGCCAACTTCAAATGAACTACATCTGGGATTTTAAATCTTTGCAACAATATAAATAAAAACAAATTCACTTACCTAGCACTTTGTTATACATCCCTTAACTTTAATTACTTGCTTCAAACGCTAGGGAATTGATTTTTAAAGGTCCTGACATGAGGTGATGTTTTGGACATGTTTTTGTCGTTCATGTTTGATTTTATGCCACACATTCTCTATGCTATTAAGATCAGGAATTGGGCTGGCTGTTCTATGCCATGTAGATCAGTTTCTTCCATATACTCATTCACTACGCGTGCCCTATGTACGGGGGCATTATCATCTTGAAACGCATAATTGTCATCTGGGAAATGACATGCAATAACAGACCAAGCAAAGTTATCAATGACTTCAATATATTTTTGGGCATTAATATTACCGTCAACAACTGTCAAAGTACCCACACCTTCATACATGTAGATCTTGGTGATGCAGCCCCAGTTCATCAAACTTACACGAAAACTACGACCTGGATTCAAGCATTGTGGAGTCCATTCTTCGCCGGATCGTCGCCAGACAAGTACACAATTGTCCATTCCCAATGCTACCTTACATTCATCACTATAAATCGCCTTCTTCTAGAAATCATTTACAGTTTTGTGCCTATTCAATTTACACCATGCCAGCCATTTTTTGACATTGTAGTCGTGAATTCTGTTTATTGTTTCATACAATTTTCTTTGAACAGTTCAATCTGATACAGGTTGAGCCCTATACTAATTGAAAATATTTGTAATTTCCCGGAGTGAACGGTTTCTGTTAGATTTTACAACCCCATACAGTTTTCGGGCGTCTCTTGGTGTCAAAAAAGATGGCCTACCCGATCACTCCTCGTTTTCTACAGTTCCACCTTGTTTAAAACGTTTTAAAACACCATAAAATATTGCCAGCGGGTGTCCTGTTTCCCGTTCTATTGCCGGTCCTTTCAGTCCTGTTTTGTGCAAAGCAGCAATTGCATTCTTCTCAGTCAAAAACAGTTGAACACGTTATGGTGCCATCTCAAAAGCGATGAAAATTGTAAGCAAAGCAGACGACCCAGAACTTCCGGTGACCTTTTAACGTCATCTATTACAGGGTTAGAAACTAAGTTTTGTAGTTACTAGCCCAAAGGGCTAGTAGAAAATATAAATCACTAGTCCTTAGAAATCCAAACTAGTCCTGTTGATGTGGCGAGCACCCTTCAAGGTGTGAATTGGCTAAGGGGGTCTGGAAGGATACCTCCCCCTCTAAAAAATGTTGAAAATCTAGATGCAAAATCATGCAATTTGAGGGTTTTTTGGAGTGAAAATGTCTTTCCCAAAAAGAGAGTTTTGAGGGTGTTTTTTTCCTTAATGAATATAATGAAATTTGATATGATTGGCAAAGAACACAGGACAATGATTTCACAGTTCAGTCCTTCTATTATTAGCAAAACCCATAATACCATGAAGCAAAATACTGCAAATGTGATACCCTTCCAGAGCACTTAAATTGTAGTTTTTATTTTAAGTCAAAAATTTGTTATTTAAACAGTTTGGATCATTAAGTGATTAACGATGTTTTTTAAACGAGAGGACTTTTCTCAGTCATCTCTCATCGAAGGCGAAGATGACTGAGAAATGTCCTCGAGTTTTAAAAGAACATCTTTAATTATTTTATCGCTATTGTGTATTCATTATATGATTAAACGCATTTGTTTCCGGAGTTTATTTATGTATAACCTGGACCAATTCACTCACAAACAAATAAGATGTAAGTTTGTGAGTGGACTTTTATTTGTTTGTGAGTGAATTGTTCCAGGTTATACATAAATAAACTCCGGAAAAAATGCGTTTAATCCTTATAATTCTATAGTTAAGTAATTTTTTTTCATTTGTTTTGAAAATCTACCTTTGGGGATCCCCAGTACGCACACATACATTCCATTGATGTGTGTCAGCCATGAATAACAAATTTACTAACCTTGTTTTCCAACATTTATAGGTAGACGGTGTTGTAATTAAGTTACTGATATATTCCAATTTGATGGCATTTTGCATTTAGCTACTTAAACAAGTAAAATGCCCACAAAATCGTAAAATAAATCAGTAATCAGCTTGTGTCAATCAGCGTCCTTTGTAAACAACGTCACAGGATGCTTGTTGATTTCATCATTACCACTATTGATTGGTGATTATTATATATCTTTAATCTCTTTATTTTCGTCAATGGCCTTGGTCCTGTAATAATGCACTTTCGATGTAAGCTTGGTATGTGTAAAACAACGTTGAAACAAACTGCAAACATAAACAAATTATATACCTCAACCTCCCAGCTTGTGTTCTTTGATCTCATGTGTGTTTTTGACAAATTTTGATTCACTCATCTTTACCTGCTTTATTCCAAGGGACTGAAATGCTTAGCTTTGCTCAATATCGAAACATACACTTTAACATGCTCCATATTTAAAATTTCATCAAAAAGCCATCAAATATCATTTATACTTCATTTATTTTTAATATCCTACCTATATCAGTGTGGGAAACCATTTGTTTTCAAACACTCGCCAAAATGGCCAGTGGACTGACACAAAAACTCGCCAAAATGAAATAGAGCTCGTCATGTTTGGTGAGCGACATTATTTTAAACTCGCCAACAAATACCAAATAAAGAATACAGCAATGTTCAACAATTTATTTTACAGATTTTGACAAGTCATCAACTTGGTTTAGAAGGATCAACACTCTCATAAGATCTGCGTTGATCTCTTCTTCCTCAATTTGATTGTCTTCATCTTCATCAACTGAAGTAAAGACTTTTTACGTTTTAATGCGCGGTATAAACATGCATGTCAAACCCGGTTCCGACACATATTTAACTTTATGTTTTCGCGTAGTTTTTCGCTACGAATTCGTTTGAAATATTTTAAAACCAAATTATTTTATTTGCATTAATTTTATAAGTATATTTGCAATGAAACAATATTTCATTTAATCGTGAAAATTATGCAGAGTCGGAATTGTATAGTTAATTTTTCTGTTGACAGAAATGATGAAATGAAGTGTCATGGCGGAATGTTTTCTTATCGAGTACAATGATTAATAAAATGTTGGATAAATGACAGTTAGCAGAAAATTTAACTGTTTGGGAGCTATGATATTTTGAAGCTGTAAACCAGTTATCGTGGCGAGCGTTTTCAAGTTCCTACTCGCCTTCCAACTGTTACTCGCCAGACGGCGAATATAAACTGGATCTTACTCGTCTGTCGAAATGTCCGCGAGTTAGCGAGCGGTCGTTTCCCACACTGATATATATATAATTATCAGGGCGAACGGACCCACTATTAGGGCGAATGTGTATTAGGGCGAACGTGAATTAGGGCGAACGGACCCTGAACCACTATCATCGAGGTAAGCTTGATTGTCAGATTTGGGCGTTACTGTTTAGCCAAATACACCCAAATATACCCAAATACCCCCAAATACGCCCAAATATACCCGCATACACCCAAATACACCCAAATATACCCAAATACACCATGCAATCGTATTTATTGTATTAGTTAAAGGTTCTATATGAATTATTTTTCATAAACAAATTAAAATTTCATAACTTTGTCACAAGAGTAATCAAAATTATCAATGTTATAACTTATAAACATCGATACAACATGACCGCTTCCATCAAATACAAATGTACCCATACACACTCAAAATTCATATGGCATGTGTTACTTACATACAACACATATATTTCTTCCAACACTCTTAGTTATTTTATTTATCTATCTTATTCCTTTTCTTCCTTTTTAATATGAATAAAAATATATATGAAAACGGGAAATGATCAGTATGTTCCTTTTTTTCCGGTGATTAGACATACCACTTGCTCACATAGCAATCGCCTTAAATCAACTGCATCAGTTTTAAAAATACTAGAATTGTTTTCAGTATTAGAATTTCTGTAAAAATCTAAAAATAATTTATATACATGTATATCAGACTTTTGAAAGACGAAATTTTAATGTATATTTGGGTATATTCGAGATTGTAAGCGACCCGACCGAGATCAGGATCGTTTGATATTGTCCGTAAAAACCTGACTATTTGGTTGAAATTCATGAAAAAATAACGATAGAGGAGCTAATAAATCATTCATTATTCATAAAGCATCTCAAAATAATAGAAATAATATAATTTTATGGTGTATTTGAGTATATTTGGGTGTATTGTGTGTATTTGGGTATATTTGGGTGTATTTGGGTAAAAAGTCACGCCGGTCAGATTTCGTGGTGGTTTGCAGAACATGTTTATATTTGAATTGTATATCATACTTCATGTTAATGGTGATATTGGTTTCGGAATGGCTTTCTGATTGGGTACTCACCACTTGTTTAATTAATGGAGCAGCGGACATGTGTTTGCTTGGTTGGGTACTCACCACTTGTTTAATTAATGGAGCAGCGGACATGTGTTTGCTTGGTAAGGTTGATGGTATGGGTACCAGAACTCGGACCGTATGAAAAAAGACTACTCGGACAATCAATAATTTTTAATAAAATTGACGGAAATCATAAAGATACAGTCATCTGTCAAAAGTATTGGGAAATGTAAAAAAAAAATCCCTATATAATGAACCAAAACCATATTTGTTTCTAAAAAATATTGTGAAGTCATTTCTGGATAGATTTTTACAAATTTTACACCAAGACATTCGGAATTGTCTATATTTCGATTGGTTATTTACTCATTATGTTGTTATGAGTGATTTTTATTTGTACATAATTTAAACACAACAAATAAAATTTGATTTCCCTATGTATTTCAACTAATAATAAATCCTAAAAATTGACAATCATGGGAAAATTATGTACAAATAAAAACCGCTCATATAAACATAATGAGCAAATAAACATACATAATATAGATAATTCCGAATGTTTTGGTGTGAAATTTGTTAAAATCTATCTAGAAATGCCTTCACAATAATATTTTGAAAATAAGTTTTTTTTACGTTTCCCAATACTTTTGACAGATGACTGTATATAATTATTTATTTTTAATTTTTGATATTAATGTTAATGTTATTCCTGTAAATGATACGTAATAGACCATACTATGAGAACAAAATCACGTTCTAATCACATTTTTGGTCACAAGTAATATTATCATTTAATAAATAATTCATTTTCACTAAAAAGATAATAATTGTCTTTTAAATAAATAAATAATTATACACATATAAATATTGTATAAAACAATAATACGGTCCGAGTTGACTTAGCATACGGGCCGACTAGTCCACGTTCACGGGCCGACTTGTCCTCGCTTATGGTCCGAGTTGTCCGCGGGCCGAGTTGTCTGGCATCCGATGGTATTTACTAAAATAATAAAAGTTTTGTTATCAAAAATCTAAATTAAGTCAAAACAAACAGATGATCAAACATGACATTTGAGTTCAACATAAAATTGTAAAAAATCATATTTTGCAAATGTTGTTGCAGGGAGTTGATCACGTTATTTGCAATTGTTATTGGCTCCTATATGGCAGATGACTTTAAGATATCTATACATGTATTTTGAAAACAGTTATTAGTTATCGCACAGAAATTGGAACTCTCAGTTCTTTCATGAGTCGTAAAGATAACGCCATAAAAGCCTTCAAAGTTGAAAGTCACTGTATACCTACATCACATGATCGATGATGTAAAAACGTGATTCATCGGGAGCTTAACGGCTGAATAACAAATCTTAGTTCTGAAGAGTAAAATGAAATAACTCTCTTAAAGTGTTGAGTTGTTTTTCACTGTAAACGACTTGAAATTTGAAAATTCAAGTTCTGCAAGACAAAATTATTTTTACTAGCCTATAGTGTTAGTGACTAATGCGAGTCGTTTCGTAACCTGGTCCTTTCGTACCTACGTCGGGACGTTTCGTACCGTATAGCGAGACGTGTCGTACTTATATATTTTTTGTGGGAAATGTTTGGATCCATTCAGATATAACTATAAATGTTACCACAAAGGAGGTAGATGAGTTAAAAATATATAAAACAAGGCACGATATAGTTTAATTTTTATTTGTTTTAATTTGGAAAGGCTGATGATTTTTTGTTTATTTTACACGTGTACTTAATTAAATAGATCTATGTAAGAACTTAAATTGTATCCCGCCATCCACCTCAAACACTTTTACATGCACAATGCATAACCTTCCTCCTTTTTCACCCGGGCTTGGGACCGGCGTTGGCGGAGTTAAAGTTGTACAACATTTATTCATTTTATAGTAAATACATAGATATGAATGCCTGTGAGTCTAGCAACATTTATACATTTATAATAATACATTTACATGCAAAATGCATAACCCTCCTACTTTTTCACCCGGGTTTGGGACCGGCGTTGGCGGTGTTAAAAGTTTTTTTTTTATTTTTTGTTTGCGTATTGTACATATATATACAGAATCTCTTCTTTCCACCAGCGATGTCATAGTCCTTAGATCATACACTGCCATGTTTATACTAGCATAAAGCCTGATTTTTCATATGAAAAACCCTGGTATAAGCATGGATCGGAAGTCAATTAGGGAGAACCGGTAGCTGCAGTTGGTCCATACACAAACGCACACCTCCTTAATAAGGTGCTGGCAGTGCTGTTCGTACTGATCCCACAAGGAAAATATATGGCCTTGAATGTAGCGGGACCGCTTGCGCTGGTACCGCTTAAGATTGCCCTCGAAAACCAACTTAGCTTGTAGAGGCACAACAGGTAGAAAGGTGGGTTCCCAATTACAGCTTGGTGTTGAGGTCATTGTTGTAACCCTCAATGGCGTTGTTTGTCCGGGTGGCTTGACGAAAGACACACCAGCTGACGATTGGGTAACGACGACTGGAAATCCAACATTTTTTCCTCATACCGAACAACTGTCTGGAGACGACCCTGTGCAGTGTCCTTTAATTTGTTGAACGCAAGTGGTTTGTGTTCCCGTGACAAAAATGGAAGCGCCATGAGCTTGCGGAGGAACGTGTACGTGTTACCTGTGGAGTTGCAGGAAACTGCAAGTCCTGACTTCTGAATTTTGCGGAAGATGGCTTGGCACCAGTGGAAAACGCACCCTTTAATTGGTATACCAAGAAAAAGTTCACGGAGAGCATTCCATAAACCTTTCTCAAAGTCGGCTACAAACATTTGCACATATGTACGTGGCAACAGATGTAAGAGGGAACGGAACACTGCAAGGTAGTCCCTTTTCCGACATAATTACGTAAAGAAGGGGCACCTGCTTGGCCGCTGCACCACTGGAGATAAAACAGTTGATCATGAACAGCTGCATAAAAGGAGCCTTTGTAGCTTTAAAGGTGCCTTCCATGTACCACCATTTCAACATTTGGCTTTTGAAAGTAGTCTTAGCTGTTCATACGTGGCCAGTATAATGTGTCGTTGTCCATCGTGCTGGATGTCTGCATGTAGAAAGTCGTCTAGTTGGTAATATTCGGCGTGCTGGAAATCAAGGTCTCTTGGTTCTGGTGGTCTATCGTTCTGTCGCTTACGATTTAACTGTCGTTTTAAATTGATTGGTGCTTGTCGACTGGACTGGCCTCGGGAAAATCTGCATTAGGATGGGCATTTAATACACCTTTGATAATTTCTGAAGATCTTGTAAATGCGTTGTTGGGCATTGCTGCTTTGGTCTTTATTTCAGCTGAAATTGCTGCTGATACGATATGGCCTGGTGTTAATGGATGGTTATGTGGTAGTCTACCAGCGGGAAAGGTGTCACCAACTTGGTTTACTGTAGCTGGACAACGGTTGTTTTTGGAACGAACGCTGCGCCACCACCACGTTTTGTTGTCTTTTTGGCGTTTGACTGTATATGAAAACCCATCGCTGGAGAACAGTTTTTTTATTTCCGCGTTTGGAACATTGCTGAAGCATTTTGTATGTAGTTGGGGCATACTGGTTTACGCCTTCTACTGGGTCGTCGACTGAGCTGTCGGAGAGAGAGTCTTCTTGGAAATGGTCAGGTATTTGAGTCATTAATTCCAATTAGCAAGCTTCACCATTAATCTTATTTAGAGTATAGACCAATGTATTTGTACACTCTTGTGATGATTAAGCGAGTTCAACTATACATACAACATGTTAATTAACGTGTTTATTACAAATCTATGAGTTGAAACGTCTCACTCTACATTTTTACCCCCGGTACGAAATGTTCCGATCTAGGTATGAAACTACCTGGTACGAAACAACCAGATTACGAAACGTCCTGCACCCCTAGTGACTAATACGTTTTCACTTGCCTGGTACAAAATTTACTAGACGCGGGCATCAGACTAGTGGAAAACGACACAGGCTGCATTTGCATTCTCAGATAGGTCCTCGCCACATTTTGTCAACTGGTAAAAAACATCGATGTCAGTATCACGCTTCAAATAATACGTTAAAGATTTGAAATCTAAATCGCTTAAATGATCGGTCACGAAGATGACTATTTTACATTCTATTCCAAGCTTATTTTAGACTGCATTAACACTTTGATGTAGACTATAAAGTGAAGATTAGAATAGTCTGATGGGCAACCATAAAACGAAACGGCTAGTCCAATGTCCTTTCTGCTAGCCACGGACTAGCAGACAATAGTTAATTTCGAACCCTGCATTCAATTTTGATGCATTTTTTTTTCTTTGAATTGCTTTTGCAGAGCTTCCGCTGGTATTACCCATTATTTCCGAGATATCTCTTATGGTTTTGGGAATAAACTAAACAGAAAGGGACCAACAAAAGCTGAATTCCAAAAATTGAACTTTCTTATCTTAGATTCAATTTGAATGGTTATTTTGTTGCAAAATGATCATCTTTATGATCCATAATGGATCCTTTATGATCCATAATGGATCCTTTATGATCCATAATGGATCATAAATAAAAATAAAATTTTGAAAAGGGGCCCAAATTCTTAAATTTCGAATATTTGGAAGGCATAGTTACTACTTAATTTAAAAAAAGCAGAGGATTATTTTACAAATTCATGCAAATTCATAAGTTGTTGCAACATTTAAATTTCATGTAGAGTATGCTATTTTAGTTGAAATTTGCATGAAAAGGAAACATTTATCATATCAGCATTAACGGAAAGAAACTCCTACAAAGACATGGAAAAACATATAAATAGGATATGGGGACAGCTCAAGTTACATTTGTGGAGGAGCAGGTGAGGAGCAGTGACCTCACCGGAAGTGACTGGAAGTGAGGTCACCGGAACCGGAAATGAAAGGGAGATAAATTCCCGCGTTTTTCCGGGACTCCTCTAGATTCTAGGTACGAACAATGAAATTTTGAATCCAACCTGTATCGGGTCACTATAGCGCTATTACCCCCTATGTTAAACCATTTTGCCCTCCTGAATTGTGCAGTCAGCCGTGACTAATTGACTCAGTGTTAAATGTATGCAATATATGACTGCATTTTCTATGTATGTTCTTTTTTTGTTTGTTTGTTTGCTTTTTTCGTAAATAAAATGTTATTCGTCATCCAGGCTTTACATTATAACAAAACGCCAAGTACATTTTCTAAGCTTTATTGATAATACGACGCACAAAAGTCTTGACTATGCTTGTGGCTTCTCTCGGGTGTCTCAATGTTCTCGTAGCATCGCCCATGGATTTTCCGACACATCTGTGTATCAGATAAAATATACAGTGGTGTCTGCATACAATGGAGCCTTCTTCTTGAAGGCTGATGGTATTGTAAGTCCAACTCGTACAATGTTTGT
The DNA here is from genome assembly GCA_963680875.1 of Bathymodiolus brooksi. NCBI lineage: Eukaryota > Metazoa > Mollusca > Bivalvia > Mytilida > Modiolidae > Bathymodiolus > Bathymodiolus brooksi. The sequence goes on along the minus strand of OY804578.1, from coordinate 69,411,493 downwards.
TCATAAAGTTCACGTAAGCCCTTAAACAGGGTGGTCTTCCTGTGGGATCGTAATATTCTCCTCTAGAATTGGCATCGATGTATAGGGCTACGCAGTGTGTTCCGGTCGATCGTCCGGGTCCTTGTTCCCTTTCAAGGCCGAAGGTACGTTTAATCTTCCAGGTAGTCTGTTTCTGGCGTATTCTCCTTTGAAAACGTTTATGGTACTTGGGTGTGTTTTCATTACGTGGTCGATCTCTACGGTGTACATCTAAGCACTGTAATCAAACAAGACTTGTCTGTTTCTATCAATTTCAATGACGTTTTCAAATTCTGCATACATGTTCACGTTAATGGTAGCTGTAGGGGTTTCTGCGACATGAATCTCCACTCTCAAGTTGTCTTGTTTTATCAGCTGAATACTGCAACTTCAGACATGTCGGGTGTGAGATCAAACCAAAACAAGGTGTTTCCTTTGGCATAATCATCTCTCGAAATGGTATTTCCTTCGTCTTGATACAGTTTTTCGGTACTGGTGTAGAGTCCCATATATTACTTCGGATGTAGCCATTCTTTTCGAAGTTGGGCTGTAACGGTTTGGCTGGAATATGTCGTCCGTCAAAGTTGAGTGCCACAAAATTGATATTGTAGTGTTTGAAATCGAACGGATTGTTCCCAATAGTGCTGTTCAGTGCATCGCTGTCTACACAGGCAATGACGAGTCTCTTTGGCAGCTGTCCCAAAAAAAAACATATTGTCCTGAACGTAATTCATGTTGCCGATAGGTACCGTGTCCACTTTTACTTCTACTCGTCTGACGGGGTATTTACAGGTGGTCGTTTCCAATGCTTTCACGTGACCCATTCTAACGGCGGGACTCAGTTGTACCTTTCTCACATACAGAGCCATTTCCTTAATCTTGTTTATATAATTGGCTGCGTCTGCCACGAGAACAAAAGCGTCCCGACTTCTTCTCAGTTTAATTTTCAGATCCACGTGGTTGAGTAAGTATTTGTTTTGACAAATCAAATCCAAATGTAGTTTTCCCATCATTTGTACCGAATTGCTTAGGGCCGTCAATTTATTCCTGGACGTGCATCCCTTGTTATTCGTCGTTCTCTTGTTCTGCTTTCCTGGGGTGTCCTTGTACCAGATCACGCCCGTCAACTGAGATTCTTTAGCCGCTTATCCGTAACTGAGAAGAGTCTATTTAAGCCCTGTAGGGATACATGCTGGTCGGTGGGGAAAATAATTTTTCGCTTAGGCTAACGCTGACGTCACTGAACAATGAATGCATCCACAAATCGACGGCTCCAATTTCCGTATCGGGGCCTAAGTTATAACCATCGGTATTCACGATATGCGCTTCCACAAACAAGTAAGTGTTGAACAGGTCGATGTAATCCTCTCCAGCTCCACTGACTGCAAATTCATAAGGACCTTGGTCCGTCAAGGCCGATGTCAGTCCTTTTTGCTCCCAATAGCCATGTTCCACACTGGTCTGAATCGGTGGTACTCCAAACAAATCCACTTCCGATTTCGTACATTCGCAAGAGTTTGGGTGTACAAGAGCCATTTTTAACGGAAGATGTCTTTCGATATGTACCGTAGCTTCGTCTGATGACGTCTGGACTTTTTCCGCTTTGCAGCTCGTTTTATATATCGTTCACACGTAGGTCCCACCGTGTCCATAGCTTTCTGGAGTAAGTTTTGTCCCGTTGATTTCAATCTGGATTTGGCCGCTTGTTTAACGTTCTGTCCTTCCATGACGTCCGATGCTAGGTTCAGACCTGTTTTCAAAGCTTCGCGACCCAAAGTTTTGGCTCCTCTCTTTAATAGAGGAACGGCCGATTTGAACAGACTTCCGATGATGCTACCCAGTCTGTGTCCTCTCTGATAACGTGTTCCAGCATAGACGAGATATCCCCTTCCTGCCTGATTCAAGTAGTACTCGTGATACGCTCTAATGTCTGGATTGTGTCTGCCTCATTCCAAGTAAGATTCTTTTCTATTTCTGCAGTGAAGTGTCACCACCACGCGTCCTCGCTCGAATGGTATTTTGACTCCGGTGTCGTCCCTTATATCTATTTCAACTGTCTGAAAACGTCTTAGTATCAGAGGACAGTACTGCACGGGATCGAAAACTCTGGTCACCATCTCTGCGTCTCTTCCTTCTACCAGTACGATTCTCAACAGTGGTACTTGAGGGTCTCCCACCATCCTCGGTTCGACCAGTGGGCAATACACGTACCGAGAATTTACTCCCCTGGTTACGTCTGCCATCCAATCTGCTACGTGATCTCCGTGCGGGAATATTGCTCGTTTAAATCCCAACATGTGTTATAAGAGGGGACTGATGGTCACCTGAGAGTCCTTTTTCACTGCAATTCCTCTTTTGTGGTCAATTTCGTTCATTCCGATGTCAAATTTCTTTCTATGTGGCTTCCTATGCTTTTTCCCTTCAATGGCTTTTAATATTCTTTTTGGGGAAGAATAGTAACCTCCCTATAGTTCAAATGTATCTGTATGCAGTTGGTTTACTTCAAATAATATGTCCACCAGCACCCAGGTTTCTCCTTGTTTGATGTTATACCAACTGTGCGGGTACTGTATCTCTGCCAGTCCTATTTCACACGATCCGTCTGGAAAGTAATCCATGGAACTGTTACTGGGTAATGTCAGATAAAGCATGTTTGGACTTGATGGTGGGATTAGGTAACAAGTATCCCAAACAACTGCTCAACAGTGCCGTCCACAAAGTACTGTTCTCCGATTCGACCGTCAAGTTGCAAATGCTGACTACGATAACCGTGTACAGGATGAGTACCTGACACAAAAATACGACCTCCGAACGTGGAGTCTTCTATCCACAAGTCACCCAAGACGATAATACACTGTCCTTGTCACTCGGTGCTATTTACAAGACTGACACTTCAAACCGCAACGCCTCGCTTTTGTTGGTCCTGTTTAAAGATCCAGCTTTTGAAGGACTCTGGATATCCGAGCCACTTTACTAAATACTGTACTATTCTTTCTTTCCGTCGTTTTTTCAGAACGCTTTGGATCTTGTATACGTCGTCCTGTTTAATGACTTTCTGTATCTCTTCGGCATAATATGTTCCCTCCAGAATTTCACCGTGGTCGTCTTTGACTAAGTATACCGGGGGTCTGGTTTCGATACATTTCAGTACCGTAAACAATACTTCAGTCCAGTTGGGTAAATATCCTTTCTTGAACGTACGCTTGGCTTTGCTGAGTCGCACTATATCTCCGGGAGAAAATTTGCACGATTTTGTGGGTCCATGTCTTCCATATAGCCTCTTGGACACCGTTGTTTGGTTAGCCCGCATGACTTCTGCCGGTGGTATGCCAATGGTCCTGTGAACGGTGTGGTTGTAAGATTCGACCATCTCGGATAGAACGTATACGTAGGTTAGGGTTTTTCTATGTGTTAAATACTTCCACATCTTGGTTTTCAATGTTCTGTTAAAACGTTCAACGATATTGGCTTTGGTCTCCTCGATGTAAGTGTTAAAGACGTGCACGTCGTGTTCCTTGTGAAACCTTTGAAATACTCGGTTAGTAAATTCAGTTCACTTGTCTGTCTGTAAACGTATCGGGCGCCGCCCCAATTTGAAAATGACCTGAAACGCGTCTTTTAAAGTCTTTCCCGTCTTGCCGTTCAATAGAACGACCCATACATATCGGGATAACACGTCTATGCATGTCAACAAGTACTTGAATCCTTTGTTGTAAGAAGACAAGTTTGCCAGATCCACTAAATCCGCCTGCCATTGGTGGTCAATTTCATAGACTACAACGCGTCTCCTGTTGAATCTTCGTCTAGTTGGTTTATGCAACGCGTACGTGTCCTGAGACTGTAACCATTCTCTGACTTCTTTCTTCGTATAACCTTTTGGCTTAAATTTACTAAATCCTCCATAACTGGCGGGAGCCGAAAGGTTGTAATATGTCGACTCCCATGTTTACAACTGCTCCCTTCGTGGTCTCAACCTCCGTTCTTTCCTTCTGTTTCTTGGTGTTTTTGGGAGTACGGTCTAATAGGGGGGACTGTTGTCGTTTGCGAGATCTCGGTGTTCTCTTCGTGTGAGTGACGTATCTCCAGCGGTCTTCGTGACCAATCAAATCTTGTGGAACAGTTGCTTCTCGTAAGGCTTCTCCGAATGTTTCCCATCCTTGTGGATTAAAGTATTTTCGCTTACGTAATACGTCGTTCACTAAATCCACCACGTTACTCCCTCTGACGGTTTCTCCCTTGAATTTCAATTCCCCTTTCTCGCTCCAGGCAATGTTAGGGTCTGCTTTCATTTTCTGTGCCAATAGCTCGTCCTTGGTTTTCATAGTTTTCGGAACGCTTTCCAATATTTCTTCCTCTATCGCGTCCTTTGTCTCCGTTTCGATCACTGCGGGTGGTGATATCGACATTCTGGATACCACGGGTCTGGACCTGTAATCGTCGTGGACGTTCAAATATCGAGTGAAACATTGGTCGTATAGCTTGAGACGCTCGTCTGCCGACAGGTCTTCTCTTTCTAGTATGGTTTGCATCTTTTTATCCAAGGTGTCCATGACTTTCACACGTTGTTCCACTGGAGGTTTTGGGCACCTTTGAGTCTGGTGGTATCTATTCATTAAGGCTAGTTCCTTCATTGAAACAAAGAAGAGAGCAAAGGTGTTACTACAGAGGCAATCGGTGCTAGAAGGGATCCCCAAAATCCACCTTTCTGTAAGATCGCTTTCTTCTTTTTGAGAGAGACCGACTTTTTCGTCAGTCCTCTCAATCCGGCCTTATTTCTCTTGAGTTTTTCCTTCTGCAGTTTAGTTAACGGGACGTTTCCTCTTAAAATGTTATCGGCACACTCACACAGACAGTTGACGAGACTGCGATCGGCTTTGGTGAAGAGGTGTTTACGAATACACGGTCTTGCTTTTTGTAAGTATACTATATCACTGGCGTGCTTTTTCAAGTGCTGACAGATCATGTTACTGCTTCCGCATCTGATGCAAGAGTGACGAGAAGCGGGGTGTAAAATCCCTTTTTATGAATCGACATACGCTTTCTGTTCTTCACCGGGAAAGATACTGCTCCCCAGTCGCAAGATTTCGGGGTATTTTGTTTCATATCGATCACCATGTAGCCGTGAGGTCTGGCCGTAGCTCAGGCAAAGGCTTCTAGGAAAATTACGTTCTCCTGGGATACATTTGATGCGATACGTCTTTCGGGTTTTTGAATAGAACCATGTAATGGGCATTGAGACTATGGTTTGATGGTGTTTTCCTCGATGAAACAGATTCTGAACGATGTACATGACACTGATGTTTCTGTGGTGACTCTTTTTCGTAATCAGTGAAGCCACCCTTTGGTCCGTTTCGTCCATGAGATCGTCCAAAATGAGCAAGTGTTTATCTCTGGGATCGAGGGTGTCCAAGTAGGCAATCCTTGTTGAAAGTCCACCCCATCTACTGTTCCGTATAAAGTCTGGTATTCTCCATAACACCACAAGATGCGATCCGGTATTGGGGTCATCATGTGTTTGATATTGTGTGCGAATCTCCTGAGATTACACTGGTAAATGGATGGACCTACGCCATGAAATGATCGGGATTGTATTTATCGGGACCGAAAAATGTGTAAGGATTGTTGGTTTTCAAAATATAATAAGGTTCTTCTTCATTACTCTGTGAGTATAGCTGCTGCTGCTGCTGCTCTGGGGTAAACGTGTATGGCTACTGCTGCTGCTGCTACCGATGCTGCTGCTCTGGGGTAAGTGTGTATGGCTGCTGCTGCTGCAGCTCTGGGGTAGGTGTGTATGGCTGCTGCTGCTGCAATGGGGTAAGTGTGCATGGCTGCTGCTGCTGCTGCTGTTGCTGCTCATGGGGTAAGTGTGTATGGCTGCTGCTGATTAATTGTAGACTTTTGTTGACCGTGTATGCTTTTCAAATGGCGTTTTAAGTCTGCAGGCCACACATAGGTCCTATTGCATAAACTACAAGTATTACTCATGTTGTCGTTTCGGATGTCGGGATACGACTGATTGAATTAGGGTAGATAGGGCATATGTATGACAAACAAATAATACACTTCTAACTTTTATTTTACAAGTCTGTTCTATACAAGGGAATTAACTCTCTCAGTTCTGGCTCTCTTTCTTCTAACAATGGGATGATCTGTTTTAGTTCTTTCCATTCTCCAAAGTGTAAAGCCACACCTCTCTTGGTAGGATGGTAGGTCCATTCACCGGCGGGAATAAAGTGCTTTCTGATGTGAACGAATGGAAACGATGCCTTGATCGTCACGAAAACGTCGTCTCCGATATAGTATTGCCAATCTACTGGTTCTTTTTCTATGACTCTGGTAAGCAAATCGTCCATGGCGTCCGACATGTTGCACAAAGCTTTCCATTGATCCAAATGTGAGCTCACTCCTTCTTTCGTAGGGATTGTGCCATCTTTCCAGAATCGCAAGTCAACTCTCTTGGATCCGTTCCATTCTGTGAACACCAAGTATCTGTTTCTCCCAGGGCTCGTTTGAGCGACTGAATGTCGACCATCTGGGCTTCCATCTGCAAGATGTATTGTGTCGGTGGACCCTGTATGATATATTGGGTTGCTGGCATCTGTAAAATATCTGCAGTTGGTGGCATCTGTGCAATATCTTGTGTTACCTGAGGGATTTGAGGCTGCTGTTATGTCATCTGAACGCCTTTGACTTGGCATGTTGCAGGTCCCAGCCAGTAAATGACACAGAGTTCTAGTTACACCATCTTATATCCAAAAATGTGATACTATTTTTTTAGAAAATGAGGTAATATTCATTGGTAACGACGTGTCTGATTGGTCGATTTCTTTCGTAACGTCGTATCTGATTGGACAGTCATTCTGTATTTCGATTGGTCAGTTGTTCATGAAATGGAGCTTTCTGATTGGTTCCTTTTCCTCTATTCTGATTGGGGAATGAGCGATCGATTGAAACATTCGTATTCTGTCCCTTTAAGAACAGTATGGTAAATGTCCCAAAACTTCCATGCATCCATGGGATACTGTTGTCCCATTTGGCTCGTGAAGGCAAATAACACTAGAACTCTACCCATATTGATAACACCGTCATTGAACATGGTGGACGCAATCCTTCTATACGTCTGTACTCTATCGTTTTCCATGTCTGAATGATATCTGTTTGCTTATTTTTCTCTGTTATCATAGGTTTTTGACCACGCCCCTCTAACTATAACCCATTGTTTTAAACTGTACATGTACTTTGTGTTAACCCTTTCGTTTCTTTGTTCTGCTTGTTCCTGTGGGGCTCATACACGGCTTTGCATACCTCTTGTATTGCAAAGTCCTTTGTTTGTTCTCTTTGTCCCTGTGGGGCTCATACACGGCTTTACATACCTCTTGCATTGCGGAGTCCTTTGTTATCTTTGTCCCTGTGGGGCTCATATACGGCGTTGCATTCCTCTTGTACTTTAATGTGAAGTCATCTTGTTTTTATATGTATGTTTTGTCAATCCAGCCATTGTGTTGTCTGTTCTTCTGATTGCTCCCCTCCCCCCTTGGTATCTTCGAACTCTTCTTTGTATAATAGGCGTGATCAGTTTTCAAGATAAGACATCTATAAGATAAAAAAATGTCCGTCTAGACCTTTGCAATTATAATAATTTACTAATCTTTGAAATACGCATGTGTGTCAGTTACTTTGCGTTACGTCGATGGTTTCCTTCACCACTATATAACTGAAAGTAGCGCTAAACACCAAAAATCCAAATAAAATCTTTGATCACGATATAACTGAAAGCGGCGTTAAAAACCAGCAATCCAAATAAAATCTTTGATCAGTTTATTTCATCTAACATTCATATAAAAGACCCAAAACAGTTATACAATTTCAATTATTTTATAAATACAAATATATACAACAATGTACAATGACATTTTTTTAAAAGAAAATGAATGACATCAATTTAACTATTTAAAATCGGTGAAGTATAACCCATTCTATTTTCCTTTATATTCAACTTAAGGACTTTAAACTGTACAGGTAAAAATTTTAAACTTTTACACTTCACGGGGGTAATACCGATCTTCTGGGACGTCGATGCCTTCGTCTTCTAACCGGTCGAATACGGTCTTTGCTGTATGGTACACGCCACCAGGATACTTGTAGATAACATATCCGGTACAGGTCCGTTCATGTCTGTGCAGTTTCCCAGCATGGTTCCACAACCGGTCACATTTCAAACACAGGTAGCTGTGACTGTACTTCTCCATATTACTCACGTAGCTGAAGTGTTGTTCGTACAGGTTCAAATTCATGGTGTCGTCGTACTTGTAGGGGGAACGTCGTACCAACCGAGCTGCGATGTCACCAGCTTCTTTTTCTTGTACGTCATACACGTTCAAGCTGAATATCTGCTCAAATACCACCAAATCATCCAATGTCACACCCTTGAAGTCTGCAGGGGTCATGTCTTGTTGTTGTAGATACTGTCTGTAATACGTCTTGGCTTGAACTTCTACGTCCTTCACTGGAGCTCCACGATGTACTGTTAAACAGAGGAAAAAGCATAGGTTGTCTGTATAAGGTCCATGGGATCCACCAACTAAACTCACGACAGCTTTGTTCTTCAAAATATGGTCTGGAAGGACGACTTTGGCGCCAATCGGGTGGTCAAACAGCTTGTTGACATAAAACGTCGCATTGGTCAGCAAATGGACGACCCATTTGGTGTCAGGGCGCTGTTGGCGAATAAACTCCAATATATCTTGACGACTCAAGTCGGCCGGAAATTTGTCTAAATCTTCTTCAGTTCTGATGAGGTGTGGAACAGCAAAACATCTGGAGTAGTTCTTCAGTTTCGACGTTTCTCAAAATAAATCCAAACTACACGTTGATCTTGAAGGCTGTGGTCTGCTGTCTAAAAATATGGTGTACCATCTCTGGAAAGGTGGAGGACGCTATATCGTTTAAGGTAAAATTATACCGGTCATGGACACGGTTTCCACTGTTTTCATACGTTTGGATGATATTCCGGTGCCTTACATATAGTATTATGGTATCCGTGTCCTCAGGTAATATATTAGGTTCAATGGACCTGGGGTCTGTGAATTCGTGGTCGCTTTGGAGGACTATTGGATGGTCCAGTGGAAGCGGGTCTCTTCACTAGCATCCTTGGCCTCGCTTCAGGTCTTTCGTGGAGAGTCCGGGGACGGAGCATGCTTTCCTTTCTCTTAAAATATTGACCACAAACGGGACAGGTAATCGTATAGTTGTGGGATTCCTCGTGGCGTTTCTTGTTATCGGGACGGCTGAATTCTTTTCCGCAGATGTTGCAGGAATAAGTGTGGCTGTGTCCGTGGCTGGTGAGATTGTGCTTCTCCGTAAACTGTGTCTCACATTTGTCGCACACGGACTTCTGAAACGATGCAATAGAAACCCACGCAATGTTTGGGTAAAAAGTTCAATATTTTTATTCCTGTTTTGAGATTTGATGTTCTTTTTGTTTGTGTGATGCATATATTTAGTGGAATTGCCCTTCTTTAGTCTTGTTGTTTTTGTTTTTGTCTCGTTATCTACTCGTGTATCTAAATACGTAGTATCGATTCCCTCCGGAACATCTTTATTTTTCTTTCCTTTTATCATACTATATTCAATAGTTATGCTAAATTCGTAGTATTGATTTCCCTCCGGAAACTCGTTATTTTTTCTTTCTTTTTTTTCATAGTATATTTAATAGTTATGTTTCATCTATCAAACACATAATAAAAAAAACACTTACATTACTTTTATCCATTTTCTTCGAATCTGAAACACAATGGATATTTAATAAGACCACCTGCTCTACTGCACATGAAAATCGATTAAGAACTGAATGACATTAATAATACTTCATACCACTTGCATAGATTATAAAATGAATACAAATGCTTTGCATTAAATTACTGAATTCATTTAAAATTATAACAATATGTAGTAAAAATAAATTCTGAAAGATTCATACTAAAAGTTAAAAAACTGTAGCGATATATAGTCCATAAAATAATTTTACCTTTATCAATATGTAAACTTTTCCTCGTTTCTTCTTTGAACCTGAACAATTCGTTGTATTCTGAAAAGAAACGGGTTTAATTTTTAATAGTTTGAAGAAAATTATTAGAATATTGATTAAAACGTGTAAATGATCGCACAAGAAAACTGCAAATAAAAAGAAATATTAAAAAAAGTGTTGTTTGGGTTTTGAAATCGATGACGCGTAGCACGTGACCACTTCGACTAATAACTGTTTGCAATAACAATCACACAGTGTGACGAAAATACATTAATGCATCCTTTACATTGTTTGGGTTTAGAGACAGTCAATTATGAACACCACTTCACCGAAAATCGATTATACACTTTTATACACTTTTAAAATTATAACAATATGTAGTAAAAATAAATTCTGAAAGATTCATACTAAAAAGTAAAAACCGTAGCAATCAATAGTATATAAAATAATTTTACCTATATCAATATGCAAAATTTTCCTCGATTCTTCTTTGAACCTGAACAATTCTTTGTATTCTGAAAAGGAACGGGTTTGACTTTCAATAGTTTGAAGCAAATTATGACAATATTGATTAAGACGTGTAAATGGCAAACAGTCGAAAAATATGTCACAACACGATCATTATACAAGATTATTGATTTTTTATCAAATGTTTTCTGAATTAAAAGTCGTGAAAAGACTACACGAATTAATTTGAAGAATATTAAAATATTATAGCAGGATTGAGATGCCTACCTTTGTTCGAATATAAATTCTCCACAAGATAATCACGTCCTGCCAATATGAAAGCTGGAGCGAAAATGACTTTTTCAAATAGAAGAACGTACAACGGAAGATTGACGATTGGCCGTTCAAAGAAGGCTTACCATTGGTGGGATTCAAATATCGGAAGGCTGACGATTGATTGAATTTGAATTCGAAGCAAGAAGGGGTACGATTAGTGGTATTCAAATATCAGAAGGGCTGCGATGGATTGGATTTGAATTCGAAGTAAGAAGGGGTGCGATTGGTGGGATTCAAATATCAGAAGGGCTAAGATTGGTTGGATTCAAAATTTCATTGTTCGCACTTAGAATCTAAAGGAGTTCCGGACAACAACGCGGGAAATACGGGTACAAAACGTGGGAAATTATCTCCCTGGCATTTCCGGTTCCGGTGAGGTCATTTCCGGTGATGTAGCCAAAGGCAAGGTGAGCTTTTGCGATCACTTGCCTTTTTTCGTCTATTGTCCGTCACCTGTCGTCCATTAACTTTTCATATTTTAATCTTCTTCTCTGAAACCCCTGAACCAAATTAACTAAAGCTTGGTAAGAAGCATCTATGAAAGGTTCTCTATAAAGAATGCACATTTTGTCCCGATCTGTTAACAAACATGGCGGCCAAAGGCAATTTTTGTTAGTGATTGATCGATTTCTAAAAATTTTCTCCTCTGAAACGACTTGTCCAAATGAATTCTCCTCTAAAACCCCTGCGCCAAATGTACCGAAACTTGGTAAGAAGCATCTATGGAAGTTTTTTTTTAATAAAGATTGCTCATTTCGTTTCGATCTGTTTACAAACATAGCCACCACAGGCAATTCTTGTTTCTGATTGGTCGATTTCTAAAAAACCTTTTCCTATGAAACCGATTGGCCAAATGAACAGAAACTTGGTAGGAAGCATCTATGAAACGTCCTCTATAAAGATTGCTCATTACTTCCCAAATCGTTAGCAAACATGATCACATAGTTTTGATCCGTAGACAAACATGGCCGCCATAGGCAGTGCTTTTCTCTGATTGGTTGATTTCTAGAAAATATTCTCCTCTAAAAACGCTTGGCCAAATGTACTGAAACTTTAGTAGGAAGCATCTATGGAAGGTGCTTTATAAAGCTTGCTCATTCCGTTTCAATCTGTTTACAAACATGGCCGCCACAGGCAATTCTTGTTTCTGATTGGTCAATTTCTAAGAAATCTTCTCCTCTGAAACCAATTGGCCAAATTAACCGAAATTTGGTAGGAAGCATCTATGAAAGGTCCTCTATAAAGATTGCTCATTTCGTCCAGATCCGTTCACAAACATGTTCACCACGGCAATCCAATTCATGATTGATTTCTAAAAAATCTTCTCCTCTGAAACCGCTTGGCCAAGTGAAGAGCAAGTTGGTAGGAAGCACCTATGGAAGGTTCTGTATAACATTTCCTCAAACAGAATGGAAGGTGATTGAGTCCGACTGACACAGCCCACTGAGCCTCTAGTTTCATATTGGCATAGTATATAGAAATGGTAGATATAAAAACTAAAAAAACTAGGAGTTAGCAGACATATTGTCCACAAACTGACAGAAACTATGTAAATCAATACATGTACTTGATTTTGTCCTACCAACTAAATAGAGTGAACATGATCCTTGGTTCTCAATGTCATTTCCTGGAGTGAATTGACATGTTTTCCATAGTATGAATAACAGTCCAGATGCTACATAAAAATTGATTTTTTTTTTATTAAACATTAGAGATATTCCTAGATTTGTTTAGTGCACCAATTACTATAAATAGGGATATTTTGGCTGCAGTTATAGTTTGGTTATAATTTGGTTATATTGGCGCCTGTGTTGAAAGTTCAAAGAACTTCGGAATAAACAAACATTTTATTTTTTTTTCAGTAATTTCCATGCAGTATATAAATGTTGCTCTAGAAGTTCTGAAGAAGTGTTTTTACTTTTTAGATAATTAAAAATCCCACATGGCCAGCTGGCCTCTGATAGTACAGAATAGTTTTGCCTTTTATCCCAGAAAAACTGCATGCTTAAGTCACCAGCCTTTTTAGAAATGTTTCTTTAGGGGTTCCAATGTCTTTTGTATTCAATGAGTTGACTTATTCAATCTTTTCTTGGGCTTTAGTAGGCCTTTTTGAGCTAATTGGAAGACATGTGATAAATAGATAATAAAAAAATCTAAGATGCTTTACACAGTCACACCTGTCTTTTGGCTACCACCTCTATTAAGCAATTCTGTAGCTTGTATAAGATTATGTAGCATTAATGTTAATGTCCCTTCATGTGGTGCCGAGGTGATCTTGATGGTATGACACTATGATAAATGGATTTACAACTATTTATGCAATCCGATGAATCACCACTAAAGTTGTGAGTTTGAACCCCGCTCATGGCGAAGTGTGCTCGATGCAACATTATGTGATAAAGGATGTCAGTGACTTGCAACAGCTCAGTGGTTTTCACAGTGTACTCCTGTTTCCTCCACCAATAAAACTGACCTCCACGATATAACTGATTTTTTTTAATTTTGTAATTTTGTTGAAAGTGGCTCTAAACACTATAACCCAACCCTCTCTTCACACACTGCAATTCTTCTTAATGAAACCTGTAGTTAATGACCACATGTCTTTATCTCTTATGTGAACATATTGCAATGTTTCCTTTGAAGGTCATATAAGACAGGTTTTACTGTATTAAGGTTTTTCCAGTAGACTTTTGACTTTCATTTCTCTCGTATGTCCGTTTTTGAAAGAGGTGGGATTTTTTTTAGGAAGAAAAGTCTGTTGCTGAAAACACTTGGCCAGAAAACGTAGACAACAGAAGAAAATAAAATCTGTTATAATTCCACACTGATGCATAGTAGTAGAAATTTCTTACCACTGATACTATGCATATACAGGGCGTCAAGTGATAATATACATTGTATTCCTATATATTTCCTATTTTTTCAAGATTTTACTATATTTCCTATATTTGCCTAACAATTCCGGTATTACATCCCAAATTCCTAGATTTTTTAAAAATTATGAGAACAAAAAAGTGGAGTCTTTAATTTTCAGTGGTAATTTCATATAAACATGACAAAAAGAGGCTATACAAGATATTAATGCTGATACTTCTATTGTTTTTAGCTGATCTTGTACATTCATGTGACTTTTTTATTGTTGAATTTTCTGAGGGTTTAAATTCACATGATTCCATAATTATTTCAGTATCGTAGTCTTTTTTGGTACATGTTCATTTTGATAGTGGTCTGCTACTCAGTACCAGTTCCTTGGCTTAGGAAAGAGACCGTCATGATCGTATATTAGTTGGATTTACAACTACCTATGCAATCGGTGCCTATCAGCAATAACGCTGTAAGTTCTAATCCCACTCAGGCGATATGTACTCGATACAATATTATAGTTTGTCAGTGACTTACGACAGGTCGGTAGTTTTCTGTGGGTACTCCGGTTTCCTCCACCAATAAAACTTGACTGCCATGATATAGCCGAAATATTGTTGAAAGTGGCATTAGACACCATAACCCTAAAGCCTTGGCTTAGGATAATGCATATTGAAGGCAATGTTTAATGGTCTATAACATAAATATATGCCACTTTAACTCTCCGGGCTTTTGGACAAGCCAATTGTATTACCACATGTATCTTTTGAAAGAGTCATTATAAAAATTGTAAGCCCTACGCCTTGCTACAGAGCATTTTTTCCAATAACTTTGTGAAGTTGAATAGGTAACTTTTTCTTCACAAAAAATATTATATATAATCTCCCAGACATTATATCAAAATTTGTCCTTTAAAATGTTAAAGGAGTTGTCATATTCTTGTAAAGTTCAATCCTTTGAAAAAGACAAATTTTGATATTTTTCACTGTCTGATTTTTATATATTTTGTAAAAATGACTAATAGGAGACTAGAGTCTAATGATACTGGCTTTTTGGTTCATTTGTCAATAAAAAAAGGGGGTGAGGCATGGCTACAGGGGAGGTGGAGGCCATGCATGTTTTGCTTTATATATTATTAATTTACCCTATATAATATTTATCCTATATTTTCATCCAAGAAATTCCTATTTTCCTCTTAACTTTTGGTCAAAAGTGGCTTGACACACTGCATATTTAAAAAATAATCTGCTATTTACCTGATGGGAGCTTGGTGGTTGTTTTTTTTTTGTTTTTTTTTTTCATCTGTATCTGTATTTGTAACCATAAGGTTAATTTTATTTTACTGGTATTTTGTTTTCTTTTGGATCCTACATCTGTAATTAAATACAGCAAATGACATCGAAATGACAAAAATACCCAGATGTAGCAGTTATCAACAGAAATAAAGAGTACCGCTCAACTACATATGCTAGAGGCTGTTTTACAGTAAGTTCCAATTCGTCAATTGTTTTGTGTTAGCGTGAACGTGAGAGCGTGATTTGATGTCTTGAAGCATGACTCTCACACTGAAAGCGTGAGACTTGACAGGTATGCTTACATCAGACAATGACATGTAGAATAACAATAAAAGCACTGTTGATTTATTGTATCCAATGACTTTTGTGTAAAATTAGATAGTCTCCTTAGTTCATTTACACCCATATCCTTTCTTACTAATATCTCTAAAGCCCTTGTAGGCAGAACGATGGTGGGGACAACATAATTTGGAGGTTTTTTGAGCACCAGTGGTGAAATTGGTGACCCCTTGTACACAGCTGTCCTTTCAGAATTTCTTACATTTTTGTATTAAAATGGCCCATATTATCATTGACTTTTTACCATGAAAAAGATTCTTTCCACAATCAATTGTAATTGTTCTAAATGTACATGATATATATTTTAATAGGTATATTATGATGTTGAAACAGAGTTTGTGGATAGTAGGATTTTTATTCTGTGGTAAGTTAATTTATTATGAATTTATTATTTATAAATACAAAAAAGTACTCAGATGTTAAAAAGAGAAAATTTGAAAATGCATATACATTGTATGTAAGATTCAACTTTATGGTTGTACCAAATCCATATCAATTTGGGACTTCTGGTTAGAAATGTGTTCAATACAATGTATCTATTTATTTAGAACCCTTTGTTAGATGTTACATACATGTATACAATAATTGACATTGTGAGTTTCTGTTATATACTTTTCCAGACTTTGAATGATTCAATGTAAGCAATATTAGAGACAAATGCTTGGTTCATGATACCGTCGATCCACTCAACTCTGTCGACCATATTTGAAATACTCAATTGTGAAATAAACAGCTAAATATGAGTGTAGGAAATTTGAAGCAAACCTATATGACACACAAATTGGTGAAGTAAAGTAGAGTGTGAAGTTTGTGGAAGACAGTTTCGACTTAATAGCAATCCATGTTGAATATGCGTTGACCGAATTGAACAAACTTCATAATACATATATACCGCCCACACTTATAAAGTAAATTAGAGAAAGAGGAATTGGAAAGGCACAAGCTAGAAATGGGGGAAAGGAAGTGGACTTTGTTTTTTCGTGGAATCAACGGACACAAAAGATAGATTAGAATGGCCAAAGGAAACATTGGTCTTAATGAGAACCTTCCTGAAGAATGTTCCTTCATTCACTGAAGACTGTGCTGATGCCATGTTCTTAACAGTATTGTGTAGACTGTAAGGCTTATATGTTCATACAAAACAAGTTTTTTTTTCTTAACTTTGTTCTGTTTTTGCTTTAAATCAAAATTAGTCTAGAATACTTTGGCAAATACTCTTATATATGGGCAAGAATTTTATATCGGGGAATTAAAAAAAAACATGTCAACGATCTTTTCTGGGCTTAAAAGAGGTCAAAGTTTCAGATTTATGCATATCTATGTTGTTAACTACAAAATTATTTTAATGTTGTAGATAAATAAAGATTTAAAATGATTCTGGTGTGTTTTCTTACTAAGTTGTAGTTTCAAAATGTCACAACTGGCATAAATTTGGTAACAGAAAGCGTGACATTTAACACCCTGCTTAGTTTGTTATCTGTTTACTCTGTAAATTTAAATTGCTAAACTGACTTTTGATGCGTCAAACTTCCATTTAGACATGTACGTTTTCCAGCATTATAAAGATATTTGTGTGCAGGCTTCATTGTTTTCTAGATACTGCAGTGAGAAAAGGACTATGTATGTAGCGCATTCCCGTAAAAACAGTATTACATACAATAAACGAATGCCGGGGATATTTTGCAGAATATGATCTGACATGTCGTAATCAAGTCGGTTATTTATACGGTTCAGTTTGCGATTTAAAGTTTTTCCGTATAGCGGCAAGTAAAAAATACTTACAGCTATGAGTAAACCTATTGAATTTTCTGTCAAATTCGTGTTACATTCACTAGTATGCAAGCTAGCCACACGCCAATGGACAGAAGCACACCCTTATAGACTCATCAACTGACTTGTATTGCATCTTTATTTTGTTAATAATACTGAAAGAAGCAGAAAAATTCAAAGAATCAATGCAAAATAAATGCACAATTTTTTTTTCTTAGTCGATAATTTTTTGTCAATGTTACATACATAACATGTCACAGTAATCAAAATGGTATGAAAGTTCCAGCGAGTATTTGTTTCTGAAAATAATATTTAAAGAATGAACAATGTTTTAATAAATAAATACTTTGAAAAATATAAATACATGTAGAAATATTGATAAATAGTATTTAAATATATGTTTGTAACATTGACAATTTTATTTTTTTGCAGACCATATGTGCCTAAAGGTTAACACTTTGTGTGATACAATTAAGTGAAATTAAAAGAGTTTAACACTGCCAACTTGTTCAACTATTGAACCTTTAAAGAATTTGTTTTGTGAGCTGTGGTCCTAGGTTGTTTATAAAAAAACATTGTGTCAACAGTTATATACTAGAAATTTAGTATAGATACTTTCTGCACAGATACAAGAAAGCATGCTGAAAAACTACTAATATTTTCAGAAACTACATGAAATTTGCTATCTTTTCAGGTTGTAAATTAATGAATGTTTGCCCTTTTATTTTTTATTGCTGATGTCACACTTTCAGGTACCGATAGCAAATTCTTTCCCATATACTAGTAAAGAGGGGGTTTGTTGTCCTTAATACACGTGTAGGATCAAACCAATTCCTTTCGGTAAATATCGGTGTTATTCGATTACTTTCGGTTATTACAACGACTCCTTCCAGTAAAAACAATGTAAGTTAGATTAACACCGGACCTTCTTTTCGTCATTAACCACTGAAATGTAAGTATTTATCACTCAATTGATAGATCACGGAACTCTTTAATAATGTGTTTATTTCAAAAAATCAGTTTTACGCACTCTAATGAAAGTGTAATGCAGCATTAAACGATACAAAGTGACAAGATCGTGTGAAACAGGACAACCGGCGATAGAAATACACGAATTTGAAGTAGAAAAATAATTCCTTTACTGAAGTCACTTTTCCGTTCGAAATGTCTGGTCATTATTGATACTTTGTAACTGTGATATTACATGTGATCACATACATTTGTTTCAACGAAAATTGTAATTTTAGTTGCAATAGTGAATAACGCTTCCTTCAAGTCAAGTAAATGGCACGTATTCCTTTCTTTCGTGACAAATACAGTAATACATGTATAAATCGGAGTTGGTGAATTTAAGTTCTATAAAGTGAGAAATCACACGCAATTTGAACAGCTACCAAAAATTCTCCAAAAATTAAAAAGTGAATACTCGGTAGCAGTGACGAAAGGATCATAATACCACCGCGAGCAAACGCTAAGATTTAAGGGTTTTTTGGATCCTGACATTTTTATTGAAGTATGAAAACGAAATGATATGGAGCACTGCTGTAGATGTATGTTTTGTCTTGCAAAGTCACTTCTTGGTGTTTATCGTGCTGCAGTTAATCTTGTGGTATTGGCTGAATTAGAAATATACCCGGGAAATGTACCCAATATATATGCAAGCTTTGAAATCAGCAGCTGAATATTGACTTCATGTGATTAAATCTCAAAATTCTGACAAAATTGATGCGTATTTATCAAACTTGAAAAACTTGGATGATGCAACCAAAGAGTAGATCTTTTTCGTTTTTTATTGGGCTTTCGGAAAAAAAAAAACATTTTATTGAATATTTAGTACAAGTTCTTTGGTTTGAAAGGAATCCGTGCCAAAATGCTTGATCATTTTCGATGAACCAAAAGGAGGCGTTGACAATTTTTTCTTTAAAAAGGGATTTTAAGGCCTATTTTACCTACAAAACATATCGTAGATGAAACATGTATTGTATTGAAAGAATAACACACTTACGTAACACAATCAGTTACATTTGGCTTATGTTTTCACATATTTGCTCCAACATCAAAGGCACTCTTCAAATTTTTCAGGATTTTAATGAAAACTGTAGGATTACTATGGAATTCAGTGACAAAGTTGATTCAATGAAGTATTCAACTGTTCTGTAAAAGACAGTTTTGGGAGGATTTTACCTATGTTCTTGGTATTTTTCCATCTTTTTTGGTCGAACATCGTTTCAGATGTGCCATAATTTCCAAAAGGAGTCGTTGTTACATAACCGAAAGGAATCGAATAACGCCGATATTTACGAATGGGAATTGATTTGATTCTACACAGTGTTATATCATCAATGTGACTTGTACAAGGTACACTATACTAACTTAAACTTCTATATATATGATAGACTCAGATCGACGTCCAGTCTCTAATCGACGTCCACACCTCAAATCGGCGTCCACTGACGTCATTATCTCAAATTACGGTCCAATTTGAGGATATTCTCAAATCGGCGTCCTTTCCTAACTCGCATATCTATAGGCCCGTTTACACGATCAAAGATTGCCTTCAAACATAATTGTAATGACAGTTTTATTTTGCGTGTTTTTTTTTATCAGTTTCTTAAAGTTGTTCAATTACTTTTCAAAGCGGCCGGACATTGACAAGCTGGATGAGTTAAGCTCATCAAATGTTATTTCAAGATTTCAAGACTGTTCTTGTTGACAGACGTCTTTTGGGCAGGCAGTGTTGTTTGAGTACGGGGCTGGTTGCGAATGGCATCCGTCTAACCAAACGCTGCAATGCCCTGTCGTCACGATCAGATGCTACCCGTGGTCTTCCGGATCTTGGCAAGTCTTTCACATTGTTGGTTTGTGTGTGTTTTCTCACCAGTCGGCTGACTACAGTATAGTGGTAGCCCATCTGACGTCCAATAGCTTTGAAGGACATCCCTGTTGTATGCATGCCGATTATTTGCCATCTTTGTGCTTTTGATATTCGCCTTCGTACCATGCTTATTGAGAATGAATAAATGTTTTAAAACACCGGACTTAAATACCCAAATTCGAAGCGTGAACATACTGAATTTTGAGTAATGCGTGAGAGGCATGGTTCACGTGAATGACTAGTCGATATTAGACATAATGGTCACACCTGTGTAAGCACATCTTTTAATGGAACATTGTTCTTGCTATAATCAATATAAATACATGTATTAGAATCTAAGCGTAGTGTAGCTTATTATGTTTTAATATATCAGGGAGTGCTTAACTTTTTTCTTTTTGTATATATGTATAAAGATTGTGTGAACATACATGAATGCATGTAAGAGTAAGCAAACAAATCTACTGAAATATGAATATCATGGTATGCATATGTTTCTTTTTGAACGACAAAGCTCTGGTGCGTTACAATTGTAAACAAAATGTAACAAGGGCAATGCAAAGCGTGGCATATTCCCTCGCCTAAAAATGTGATATGGTGACTTTGACCTATGACCTTGAAAATCAATAGGGTTCCAGATTCTCTTAAGGACTAAGTATGTACCAAGTTTGACCAAAATCCATTGAAGGATGTTGATTCTAGAGTGTTCACAAGGATGTTACGAGGTAAACAATTTGACCTGGTGACCTTGCCTTTTGACCGATGACCTTGAACATCAATAAGGGTTCCAGATTTTTTTAAGGATTAAGTATGTACCAAGTTTGACCACAATCCATTGAAGGATGTTGATTCTAGAGTGCTCACATGGTAAAAATTAGACCCTGTGACCTTGACCTTTGACCTATGACATTGAAAATCAATAGGATTCCAGAATCTCCTAATGACTAAGGATGTACCAAGTTTGGTCAAAATCAATTGAAGGATGTTGATTCTAGTGTTCACAAGGTAAAAATTATACCCTGTGACCTTGAACTTTGACCTTGAAAATCAATAAGGTTCCAGATTCCCTTAAGGACTAAGTATGTACTAAGTTTGGTCAAAATCCATTGAAGGATGTTGATTCTAGAGTGTTCACAAGGATGTTACGCGTTAAAAAATTGACCCGGTGACCTTGACCTTGGACATATTACATTGAAAATCAATAGGGTTCCAGACTCTCCTAATGACTAAGTATATACCAAGATTGGTCAAAATCCATTGAAGGATGTTGATTCTAGAGTTCATAGGGTAAACATTTGACCCTCTGACCTTGACCTTTAACCTACATTTTGTATGACCTTGTAAATCAATAGGGTTCCATACTCTCCTAAGGATTAAGGATGTACCAAGTTTGGTCAAAATCAATTGAAGGATGTTGATTCTAGAGTGTTCACAAGGTAACAATTATACCCTGTGACATTGACCTTTGACCTTGAAAATCAATAGGGTTCCAGATTCCCTTAAGGACTAAGTATGTACTAAGTTTGGTCAAAATCCATTGAAGGATGCTGATGCTAGAGTGTTCACAAGGATGGTACGCGGTGAATAATTTGACCCGTTGACCTTGATCTTTTACATATGACCTTGAAAATCAATAGGTTCCAGATACTCATAAGGACTAAGTATGTTCCAAGATTGGTCAAAATCCATTGAAGGATGCTGATTCTAGAGTGTTCACAAGGATGTTATGCGTAAAAAAAATTGACCCGGTGACCTTGACCTTTGAAATATGACCTTGAAAATCAATAGATTTCCAGATTCTCATAAGGACTAAGTATGTACCAAGTTTGGTCAAAATCCATTGAAGGATGTTGATTCTAGAGTGTTCACAAAGATGTTACGGACGAACAGACAGAAGGAAGGACGGACGATAGCGTTGCTATATCCCATCGCAACTTCGTTCGCGAGGGGATAACAAACTATATGTACAAATACAATAATCAACAACACTTGAGTTTGTACATGTTGATATTCCAGATTCAATTTTATCATCACCAGTACGACCATTGACAATAAATGAACTATTTGCATTTCAAATTTCTAACAATTGTTACCAGATCTGTTTTTAACTTTGTCCACATGTTTTCGAATTTTTTCTGTATTTAATTCATTTAGAGTAGTCAAATCATTTTGTTAAAATTCAGTAATTTAAAGCCTTTCATGCTCATTTATCTCAAAATCAATAAAGTCTGGTTCTTCTGGAGTTCTACTGTTAAAAATTACCAAATATACAGATATATTTATAATTTTGTGAAAAAGTTCGAAGACGGTCAAAAAATATGATATCCAAACTGCTGAAGACTACACAAATATGAGTTATTACAATTGTTGTGGTATTAGACCAAAGCATAGTAACATTTCAAAAAGGGTGGGGGGAGGGGTTACTACAATTTGTGTGGTATCAGACCAAAGCACAGTCATATTCCAAAAGGGGGGGGGGGGGGTATTGCAATTTGTGTGGTATTGAGATCAACATAGTGGCAATGTTATGTTTTATTAGTTGGTTGCTAATTTGGAGGGTATGTTCCCATTCTAGGGGGTTTTCAATCTCCATTACTAACCAATAAGGCAACGTAACTGATTATAAGAATAAGCTCATTATATTCTTGTTTATTCATAATTAATCCAAAAACAATCTGTTCCGCTAATGGTCTCAAAATCCTGGCTAAATCCCTGAATATCCAAACCATAATTACTAGCTATATAGACAAACATCAGGTATTAAAATGTTTCATTCTTCAAATATGGCAAATAGTATACTGCACACATAAACACTAATTAATATTGTTTGACATATGTAGGTAGTGTTTATTGTACCAGTGATATAAATAATCCTACTCCAGTGTATGTAGTAGAAGGTGGAGAAGCTGTTCTACAATGTGGATTTACTAGTATGTTACTGCAATGGTATGATTATAAAGCCATAGGTGGTACATGGAATATTGTAGCAGATGGTGGTACTACTATAGATGGTTCTAAATATTCAACATCTAAGAATACACCAACAGCACTGTATTACAGATTACATATACTGAATGTTGGAGAGTCTGATTTAAAGAAGTATAGATGTGAAGGAGGTGTTAATGGAGTGCTTCAATACTTCTATTTACAGTTGATTTTCATAGGTAGGTGTAATTATATATTGGTCATCTTTAATGTGGTGAAACAGGTACAAAAATGTTGCAGACTGACATGGAAAGTATATAATGGTGGTAGTGTAAATATTATAGCAAGTGGAAGTGATATTAATGCTAAATCTAAATATAATGTATCTACAAACCCATCAACAGGACTGTATTACAGATTACATATACTGAATGTTGGAATGTCTGATGTAAAGAAGTATAGATTTAATGCACTTGTTAATGGAGTGAAACAAGAATTCTTTTTGAAGTTGGATCTCTTAGGTAGGTGTTATATAATGGTAATCTTTAATGTGTTGAAACAGAGATTTTATTAATGTTGTTAGTAATAAAAAATAGTAGAGAGTATACAATGGTGGTAATGTGAATCTTATAGCAAGTGGAAATGATATTAATGCTAAATCTAAATATAAAGTATCTACAAACCCATATATTTAACCAATATCAATAAAATGAAAACCTCAAGTGGTTGAAGACAAAATATACTACAACATATATGACTGACACATTGTGATATGCTGATTTAAGTTGATATGTTAATGAAGAACCCCCGAGGGTGTATAAGATTAATACTTGTTTTAAAACAAGTAACATGGTGATGTTGAAGATTATTTTTGTTAGAAATGAGTTGTATAGTGCATGACACATTATTGTGCTGTGCAGATTCAAGCTTGCACAAACAGTAGTTAACCTGTATACAGTGAGCACCTGTCTTATGTGATTATATTTCAATGATCCTTTGAATGGCCTTATATAAGACCAGTTTGAATGTACGATAATGAACATTTGACGACATAATAAGTTGAACATAATGGTACTAACAGTTCCAAAACTTGTCTTTCCCAACTGTTAGTATGCTTTAACAAGAACAGTTAATAAACTGTTGTCTGAGGGTCTGTGATAGGTTATGGCTGTGTTATCCCACTTTCAATAATGATGCAGGGGGGTTCAGGAGGCTCATATTTTATGCCACTTTCAATAATGTTACAGTCATTTGCCACACCTTTACTGTAGGCAGGGAGGTTTGGGGGGCTTATGCATACTCCCCTTGAAAACAAAGAAGCACTACTACTAGCTGTATAAGTATTAATGTGGAGATTTTGATTGAACTTTGACTATGAAAAGCAGGATTTCAGTTGAACTATGACTTTTAAAGTCCAGATTTTGAGTATTGAACATTACCCCTCCCCCTTTTGAACAATCCTAGCTACTGTGTCAGTATTATTAATGTAGGAAAGGGGAGCACCAAAAGAAAATTGCTGCTTGTCACTAACAAACTTTTATCACATAAAGATGTATTGAGTACACTTCAAGAGCGGGAATCAAATCTTAACTGCAGTGCTGATAGTAACAATTGCATAGGTACATGTAAGCGCAACTACCACATAATTCATTCATGACAGTCGTTCAGATTCAATGTATATTTTGAATGTTTATCATTTGTTAATTTTAAAATGGAAGGACTTGATCTAAGTCTCCACTACAATTTAACAGTATTACTAAAATATGACATCAGAAGTAGAGATAGTTTCGATATTAATGTTTTGACATTTGTTGTATTTTACAGTACTACCCACTAGTGTAAGTTTTGAGAATGTTGTATCACCAAGCAGATTATTAGGAACAGAAGGTCAGGATCTAACTATGTCATGTAAAGCAGAAGGAGGTACACCAGCTCCTAATGTTATACTGATGATAGACGGACAGACTGTACCAAGTCAGATTCAGTCAGTACAATACACATTGAATACCATCAACAGATCTTATGATCAGAAGACAGTCACATGTCAAGCCAGTAATCCTGCTTATTCACAGAATACAATGACTGTTTCAGCAGTGATATATTTAAACTGTAAGTACCTGGTAGTTCCAGTTTTTAGCCACATTTACTCAAAGGACAGGCATTTATTATTGTTACAACAGCATTTCTTGATGCATGTACTGTCCCTCTTTAAACTTTCTACATTCCAGTCTTTCTGAATCCACATGGTCAAATTATTTGACAGTCTAACATTCATCCAAGATATTGGAAGCAGCCATATGACCAACAAGTATGTATTCCAATGGCCACTACATTTCAGGGTTTTATTTGACATTTGTAATTTTTGTGGTTTTTAGCTCATCTGATCTAAAGGATCATGTCAGCTATTGCCATGACTCTGTGTCGGTTGACCATTGTACAACCTTCAATCGTCATTGATAACATTTCACATTTTGATCATTAAAACTACTGGCCAATTGAAACCAAATTTTACAGATATAATGTTTATGAGGTCTTCTACAAATATTCACCATTTTGTCTTCATTCATCAACTACATTGGCAACATGGGAAGCTCTTGGTTTACTTGGTTCTGATAGGCTGAATGTTTTAAAATCTTAATGCTAATGGCCAAAAAGACCATTTGCACCTTTCTCACTTTGATTCTAAAATTGTACATTTTTCAAGAGTTATTTCCCTTTTCGATGGGGAAAGGGTCCCCTTTCATGCAAAGTTCAATGAAAAAATGTATATTATATATTTTAATTGTCCTTTCAAAATATTAATGTTGTATAAACTTATGAATTTTTTATTTTCTAAAAAATTAAGGGAAAAAACATAATTTTAGAATCAAATCTGGAATGTGCAAAAGATCTATTGGAACCAATCTTTTGCTAAAGACTTCTATGAGGTCATGTAAAAAAAATTGTCACATTCCTGCAAAGACATGGCCACCATGTGCAATTCTTGGTTGAAAATCTTCTCCTCTTAAAATACACGTCCAAAGTAAATCTTTTGCTATTTAGTGCAACTAATATGTATGTCATATTCTCCACATAAATATCTCATTTCATCTTGATTCAGGGAAAACATGGCTGTCATGTGTAATTATGAGATAACTGTATTGTATTTTAGGCTTTGTGGGCGTAAATCATCGGTTTTACAGTCCCAAATTAAGCTTATGAAAATGAGACATTTGTTGTATCTTTTTAAATTGTTTTTTTTTACAATACACTAACATCTAATGGCATCCCATCTAGCACTGGCGTTTAGCTGATCGTGGTAACTGCAGTTACGATGATCACAACATGACGGAGGTAGAAATTGGTAAGATCATTTTGCTAATTTCTCCATTCTAACGTGTTGTTGTCAAGAATTACTCAGCCGCAAGGTTGATCTGTACGATTGTGTTGTATGTGTGTGTTCTTGATGCCATATATATTCTCGTTACCAAGAAAAAGGCCGTCGGAAATTTAAGGAAGATAATCGTAACTCCATAAATTATAATATATAAAAATAGATTATCTTCTTTTATTATCATATAATCCAATATTAAAATGAAAATTAGCACCAAAATAAATGCAGAAATATCATATATCTCTGAATATCAGATACAACCCCCCTTTGGAATATTCTTTACAAAAAAATCCCAAATTTTACAAATATTACAACTTGCAATTTATCAGTTAATTTGTAATATGTATGATTGAAAATATTTGTTATTCTTCTATGAGAATCATAAATAAATGTTTCTGAAAATTATTATTTACATTTGGTTTTTATATAATATTTTTAGTGAAATTTAGATCCCTTTCAAACTTTTGTAAGAAATCTTCATGAGATACATATGTTTTGGTTTATATAAAATATTTCATTATCTCATGGAAATCATGAGGACATGGTGATAGTCTTTCATAGAAGTAATTTCATATATGAAATCTTAAAAGTTGTGTCAGATAATTACAAATTTTAGAGCTTATTGTGTTTTACACAAGCCGGCAAATATTATTTGATTGAATATCAAGTCTTTGAAGCCATAATTAATACTTAAATTGCTTTTGTAGCTGTGATAGTTTTAATTGCAATTAAACATAAAAATATATCTGTTGATCATGTTGTGAATTGCCACTTTATTTTAATATATTTTTTTTTTAGTTTTTATAATTGAATTTCATAATATATTTTTTTTATTTAGATCTCAATAAACTTTATTTTTTTTCTAGTAAACCATTCTACATTATTTGTTTTATGAATTTTATGTAGAAAATTAATTTACATAAATGATACATTAAATATCTAAGGAGATATATGTATCAGTTAAGACAAAATAAGTCAAAATGATGAAAAGTTCTAAATGTAATCAGAAAGTAATCACAATTACAGGGTCAAAATGAATGTAATCGATTACATTATGATTACATGTAATCTAAAAAATGGCCGATTATAGATTACATCCGATTACATGAAAAAATGTAATCGGTTACAACTGATTACGATTACAAATTACGATTACCCCAAGTCTGTCTAGGAACATGTCAGGATTCATAGTTTCAACTGACCAGTCATCGATGAGACTAATTAATCTTTCGGTATCAAGGAGTTCACAATAAGAGCTGTTTTCCGATTGGTGAATATTGATTTTGCATAAAATTGGATGGTCAAAGATGAATGAAAGATTGCATGACAATTTACTCCATATATATGTTAGTGTATATAGCCAATACATTTTTAGCTCACCTTGTCAAAGACAACGTGAGCTTTTGTCATCACTTGGCGTCCGTCGTCCTTTAACTTTTCACACTTTAATCTTCTCCTCTGAAACCCCTTAGCCAAATGAACTGAAACTTGGTAGGAAGCATCTATGGAAGGTCCTCTATAAGGTTTGCTCATTTCGTCCCGATCCATTAATAACATGGCCGCCACAGGCAATCCTTGTTTCTGATTGGTCAATTTTTTTAAATCTTCTTCTCTGAAACCGCTAGGCCAAATAAACCGAAACTTGCTAGGAAGCATCTATGGAAGGTCCTCTGTAAAGATTGCTCATTTCGTTCCGATCCGTTTAAAACATGGCCGCCACAAGCAATTCTTGTTTCTGATTGGCTGATTTTTAAAATTCTTCTCACTCCTCCGAAACCGTTTGGCCAAATGAACCGTAACTTGGTAGGAAGTATCTTTGACAGGTCTTCTGTAAAGATTGCTCATTTCGTTCCAATCCATTAACAAACTTTGCCGCCACAGACAATTCTTGTTTCTGATTGGTTGATTTCTAAAGAATCTTCTCTGAAACTGCTTAGCCAGATGAACCAAAACTTGGTAGGTATCATCTATGGGTGGTCCTTTATAAAGATTGCTCATTTCGTCCCGATCCAATAACAAGCATGGCCACCACAGGCGATTCTTGTTTCTGATTGGCTGATTTTTTAAATTCTTCTCTGAAACCGTTTTGGCCAAATGAACCGAAACTTGGTATGAAGCATCTATGAAAGGTCCTTTATATAGATTGCTCATTTCGGCTCGATCTATTAACAAACATGGCCGCCACATGCAGTTCTTGGTTCCGATTGGTCGATTTCTAAAACTATTCTCCTCTGAAACCGCTTTGCCAAACGAACCGAAACTTGATAGGAAGCATCTATGGAAGGTCCTTTATAGGGATTGCTCATTGGTTTTGATCTGTAGACAAACATGGCCGCCATAGTCAATGCTTGTTTCTCATTGGTCGATTTCTAAAAATATTCCTCTCTGAAACCGCTTAGCCAAATGAACCGAAACTTTGTAGGAAACATATATGGAAGGTACTCTATAAAGGGTGCTAATTTTGTCCCGATCCGTTAACAAACATTACTGCCATAGGCAATTCTTGTTTCTGGTTGGTCGATTTCTAAAAGTTTTCTTCTCTGAAACTGCCCAGCCAAATGAATCGAAATTTGGTGGAAAGCACCTATGGAACTTGTACGGTTCTGTATTAAGTTTCCTAAAATCAGAATGAAAGGTGATCGACACAAAACCTCTAGTTTTTATTAAAAGATACAACAAGGATCTAGTTTTAATTAGAGTAAGTTAATGTCTATCCCTTGTGATGTCATGCATATAGAAATGTGATATCATAATTAATATGCCAGCTAACAGGCTATTATATAATTTGTCTCTATTATAACTCAAAGGGAAGAGGTACTTCCTATGTAAAGGTATATACAGATGTGCAACTGGAATGGGTCGACTTTTTCAGCTTTGGATATATGCTTTGGTTGTAAATTGTTCACTTCAATATATCAATGGGTGGGGATTGTTAAGCTGTTATATTAATAGATCATATATTTCTACAAACCCATGCAGCTTCTTTTATTTCCAAGAAAAATTTTGACATGATTATGTTATAATGTAACATAATATTAAGGTGCAAAATTGATCTATGTGTTTGCATATTGGATTTTGGTATAATATATGAATGGGTATAGTTTTCAAGCTTTCAATATATGTATGGTTTTATATATATATATATATATATTGGTTTTATGCTGAGGTAATATATGAATGGAGGGGGGTTCCAACTCCAGCATCACCACCATACTCATTTTTATCTTAACTACTCCTATTTTGTTGTTATGTAAATATATATCCTTTGAATGATGATAAGTATAATAACATTGTATCAATAACACCATCTAGGGTTAAGATTCTTTATTGTTGACCAAATGAATACAAATTGAGATAACACTGAAATAACAATGTAAACATATTAAATAACAAGTTGTAAAATTATTGATCATTAGTTATCACAGATATAGTATACAATACAATGCTTTCTACTGGTAGTTTTATCAAGGAAGTAAAAATATATTCTACATGTACTTGTAAGTTTTTGTTAGCATTCATTCTTATTATAAACAATATGATTAAAACTGTATTACACCAAAACAATATAACTTGCTAATATTATCCCAATAAATTACAATGGTTTGGTTACGATATAACTGAAATATTTCTAAATTATACTCTCTAAAAGTTAATTATATAAAAGTATATATAAGTATACAGTATTCTGTACATTTGTATATCTATTGTAATATGCAAATAATTACAAACAGTTCAAATTAATATAAAAGTTTGGTCTACTCTGTATTCCATATTTGAAAAAAAATTATCAAATCTAGCAAGGGAGAATATTCTAGATGAATTTTACAAATGTACTAAATAAAAAAAAATCGCATGCTAATAATTAAATAATATAAACAATAACAATTTTTACCAAGGTATTTACTTGGCCGGAAGATAATGGCAAAGGTTAACAATCAAATCAAATTAAGTCCTGCAAACCTAAATTACACATTTATATTAAAAGGACTAAACAATACATATAAATTGCTTTCGAGACGTTTCGTCCACAAACCATTTCGGCCATAGTCGTTTCGACCATAGTTTATATTTAATAAGAATGGATGAAGAAACTGAGTGTCGTAGTCTGTACTTCAGTATGGATTATTTTAGGGGATTTTATCAAATTGATCATGGTAATACACATCACAGTGATACATATACACATTACATATTGGCGTCGAGATGACTGACCAATTATTTACTTTGTTATTTTCGTAAGTATGGATGAAAAAACCGAGTGTCGTAGTCTGTACTGGCGTCTACATGGCGTTTTAAAATGCATATTATATGTTTTATGAATAATTAATGATTTATTAGCTCCTCTATCGTTATTTTTTCATGAATTTCAACAAAATAGTCAGTTTTTACGGAAAATATCAAATGATCTCGGTCGGGTCGCTTACAATCACGAAATCAGTTCAATATAATATGAAAACTTAAAAGCTTTCTTTAGTTTAATATATTGTATTTGATTATACAGTTCTAATTTGTATTTGTATCAATCAAAATTTATATAATGTTCGATATTTGCAATGAATAGTCGACTTTTACTTTTAAGAAATGACATACTGAATTTCCGATTTTGAAGCTGAACTGTCCACTGTCCTGTGACGATTTCTCAAAAAGTATTTATCCAAACTATGCATATTATTAATCCTTGAGATATAAGCTTTAAAATGGTGTAACATTTATTTGACAGACATTTGATTTAAAAGAGTTATAGGTGATCAAAACAAATATTTTAATACAAATTATCGTCATTTCCACGATTGAAAAATACTGTCCTGCCACGATTTATGGTATCAAATATCAATATTTAAAAAACAAGTTATATCAAATTAAAGCCTTTAATCTCTTCTTTATTATGGAATTTACATCATGAAAATATTTCATTCCGTTCACCCTCCCGTTTATAATAGTTATAAAATTGATCATTGTGACAAATTTATGAATATTTGAATTTTTTTATGCAGCAGATAGATCAAAGAATAAATAATTGCTAATCATCATGAAGTCATGAACATAATTACATTTTATTGTCTTACAATTAACAAGCCGATCTACAATATCTAGTTTATATTGATCATTAATCATAAAATGGTTTAAAAAATTAATATTCCGAAATTTCATGATTAATATAAAAGAAAATTATTATATAGAAATAGAAATAAGTTTATTAACCAAATCAGGGCCCTGTTATTCTTCTTCTCTCAATCGCCGCGATTTTCAGATCTGCAAATCGCTGCGATTGGGAAAAGAAGAACAATGATAACATTTGCTAAAATACATCGTTTTAAAAAAAAAAAAGTAATAAAGTACAGAAAATGATGATTAATTCCAGATTTTCATATAGGTAACACTCAAAACTAAGTAAATCGTAGATTATGACTTCTTTTCTTCGTGTCGATCTGCAAATGGCAGCGATTGGGAAAAGAAGAACAATGATAATATTTGTTAAATATTTTTTTTTTAAATAAAGTACTGAAAATGGTTATTAAATCTAGATTTATAAGACTTAAAACTATGTAAAACGTAGGTTTTGGTTTCTTCTCTTCATGTGGACCTGCACATCGCCGCGATTGGGAAAAGAGGAATAGTGATAATATTTGCTAAACTATATCGTTTTTCTCAATTTTTTATTCATTTTTGTATTCAATATGATTATTAATGCATAATATTGTTATAAATAACACATAAAGCAACATAAATAAAACCATGGCCGAAATGTCTTTTTAAAGTGTGGCCGAACTGGTACTATGGCCGAAACAACTATGGCCGAAACGACTATGGACGAAATGGTACTATGGACGAAACGTCCTATACACTATAAATTAATACAATTCATCTACTTGATGTAAACCGCATCGGTGGCATAATGGTTAGCTTACTCGCTTCGAGTGCGGTATATCGTGGGTTCGAGGCCTAGTCGGGTCAAACCAAAGACTATATAATTGGTATTTGTTGCTTTTCCGCTAAGCACGCAGTATTAAGGAGAAAGAGCAAAGACTGGTTGGCTCGGAATCAGAATAATGTGTTAGAGTGGAACAACATGTCTATCCGCGGACTGTTGTTTCAGCGAGCTAGCACTGTAAAAATCCGCCAACTCAGCGTGTTGGTCTAAAACAAAGCGGACCTCATCATCATCTCATTGAAAATTAACTTGTTCTCGCCATGTTATACATGAAAAACTTACATTAGTTATTGTTATTTCTTTGTCACGATTACTGTTGGTCAATGTAGAAGTGGACAATTGTCATTTGTTTTATGTTGTTATATCAACGTACAACCAATTCGTCGAAAGTCCACTGTTCGTCTTCCCAGTCTGGCACAAGAAGAAAACAACCAATGGAATCAGTTTCAAATATAACCTTCATAATTATTCAAATAAGCTTTACTAATTTAACAGGGATCGAAATTGAGAAGTTCAAGCTGGTAGCCCAGACAAGATTTTTGATAAAAAAAATCTCTATATGTTTAACTAAATTATAGGTAAAAGTTTAGTAGCCCAGACCAAAATCTAGGGGCTATGGGTGACTGGGTCCCTGTTCATTTCTGTCCCAGCTGAATAAAATGTACCCATAGTAAAAATACAGGTGTACCTACCCTTAATAAAAAAATACTCTGCAATTATAATGTTAAAAAATTAATCTTTTGCAAATATAAATAATATTTTTATTTATAAGAATATAAGAATACTATATTAAATATGAATTTAATAGTGGTTGAAAATATCACTCAATGATGTTATATAGGTGGAGTGGAAGGACAGTGAATTAATATTAGAATGACCATGTATTATACTTCTTTATTTCATAGAATTTTCTCATTATCCGCTCATTTGACCCGAAAGATAATATCAGGCGAACTTTTGCCATCACTTGGCGTCTATTATCCATCTGTAAACTTTCCACATTTTAATCTTCTTTTTTAAAACTGCTGAACCAAACTAAGCCAAACTTTGCAGCCAGTCCTTGAGATGAGGACATACAGATTTTCTCAAATGAATGTGATGCGTCACAGGGAGGGGCTATTAAGCTATTAAGGGGCCTTAAATGGTGAATTAAAGTAATTCTTTAAATATTTTCTTCTAAAGAATTAGCAATTGCAATGCTACAATATTTAATGTGTAGCATCATTAGGATATGCAAATTTAAATTTGTTCAAATGAAGGTCATAGGGAGTCCAAAGTTTAACATATAGACTGCATTGTGGAAAATGATAATACAGTAGAGTTCGTGTATAACGAAGTCCAGGGGACTCTCGATCTTAGTTCGTTATAGGCATCGTTCGTTATAAGAGAAACAATGTAGAATTACCTCCCCTTTTGAAAATCGTACAGTAGAACTTCGCTGGCTCGAACTCGAAGGGACTGTCAAAATTTGTTCTAGCTATCGGTAGTTCGAGCCACCGAGGTCGCGTAATTTTAGAGAGAAAACAATCTGGTTCTGACCCGGGCAGTTTCATTACGCTATGATAACTGATGCACTGTAAAGTAGACCTTTAATGCTTTATCGTAAACAAATATTTAATCCTTTAGATAGTTCTCAAAGACTACGGCTTCTGAATACCTCTTTGGTATCTTCAAATGTTCCTTAGGAACATTTTTTCAACTTTGTTCACGATCTATTTTATAAACAGGAAATATGAGTTCGGGTATTAACGCTTGGATCGATATCGATATCGGTATAATGTTGATAATTCGGATATATATTTTTAATGGCCAATTTTAAGATTGTAGCCATTTTCCTTTTTTTTTAATTTGAATTTGAAGAATAATTGTTTCTTTTTGGTATTATATACACATAAAAACTCAAGTTAATCGAAATTTCAGAACGAGTACATTTCTTTTGTTTTTTGTATTTAGATGAACCTTGAGACCACGCAGTTTGTTGTTTAATTAAAGAGTCTATCATCAAAGAAAAAATAAACAATAGCGAATGAATTAATCTCACACATGACTTGTTTATAATTTCTTTAGCTTGTGCATCCATTCATTAAAATTTAGATTGCGTTTTATTAATTTTTAATGCAATAAATTAGCGCGTGTGTTATTAATTGACAACTTGTTAATCGCATCATTAATACCCATTTTATTGTTTGAATATTTTAAAGAAAAGTCTTGATTGACATCATTAACAACATCAAAGGTGGGATTATTGATTTTTCAATTATCAATAACGGAAGTGTCAAGTGCACTTGACCGTTCTAATATGTGATCGTCCGTGGGAAACGGAAGACAGGTAAACGATTTGTTTGTTCAGCAATTTTCTTTGTTATATCATGTCAATTTTGAGTAATAAAAACGTTGTTTGGGTTTAAAATTCTCTTCGATATACGCCTGATTTCGTTATTAAAAAATTCGTAATAGGCCTTCAGAAATACGTTGTTTAAATAGCGATGGGACCGGGGATTTATCTTTACTTCGCTATAAACCTGATTTCGTTATAAGCCTGTTCGTTATAAACGAACTCTACTGTAAATGAATTTCTAAAGAATCAACAATGAAAGTGCAAGTATGATTTTGATAAGTGTATTCAAGATAACTCCAATGTAGACCTCAGGGTCTATGGGGTCCAACTATTGCACAAACTTCAATGGAAAAACAGGATTCTCAAGAACTAGAAAGGAAATGGCCATTGTATTTGACATGAAGTTTCCTCATTAAATGCAGATTCAACCTTGTACATATTAATTGCCCAGAGTATATATGCGGTGCAATCCATGGGGGTCCAATTTTGAACATAGCTTACAATGAGGAAACTTTTTTTTTCTCTCAGAACCAGATATGGATTGATGGAATCATCAGTGTGATATGCAGATTCAAGCTTGCACATATGAAGACCACAGGGTCTATGGGCCCAGGGTCAGTGTCCTATTGTTTTAATTTTTAACACAGACAGCAATAGGGAAAGTGTTGCAAAATTATTTTCTTAAGTACCAGATAAGGAAATACTATTGCAAATGGCATAGATCATTATTCTGTTATGCAGATTCATACATGCACAAGTGAAGATCCAAGAGTCTATATAGGGCAGGGTTTCAGCTGGATTTTATTATACTATGGTCAAATGACCTAACTCATATAGATTCCTCAGGCCTTTTGTCCTGAAAGGCACTTATTCAATAGGTCAATTGTGTCCTAATTTGTCTAAAACTTATAGGTCCTATAATAAAATTTAATTAAATAAAAATTAAATTGGTTTATTGTATTTCAGAGTAATTCATTATCACCATTGAAACCAAAGTTTATTATTTTAGCATGTCCATTTATTAAAACAATTCACGGAATACGAATTTATAGCGCCTCGTGCACTCAAATCATATAAAAACCAATGTTCGCGGGTAATTTCTTATTCCACGTGCAAATTGGGAGGTGAAGGAAGTCAAAACTTGAAGACATTGAAATAAGATAAGTACAATATTGTGTTTGCTTTTAAAAAGTTTTATATTTTTCCACAAATATGTTTTCTGCTTTTAGTTCTCAACAATATTCACGTTCATTTTTTTTCCCCTCCAAATTGTAGTCAGATGGTATAAAATGTTCACGAACAAACTTGAAGTTATGATTTAAAGCTATGAAACGGGAAAACATGTCAAGTTATTAAATAATTACACATTTTGTAATACAATTGACTGTGTTGAATTCATCATTGCACAATTTAAATTAAATTACAATACATTTGAAGAGATATCTTGTTTTCTTGTAAGCCTTGACAAGGGTGCACTCGATTTAATATCACATACACTACTTCTATGTCAACTATGTTCACGTTGAAAGGTATATTCGTTTATTAATTACACATGGAAGAATACACTCATTTATCAGTTAATTATTAGTATATTTAAAGTGGTCGTCTGGTTGAATAGCTCACACATTCGTTTAATATCACAACAACATATTACAACGTCATAACAGTTCTGCAATATATATATATATATATATATATATATATACGTCTGAAAATTAAACCAAACAGTGTTAGAATTAGATTTTAGAGCTGTCAAATTTTTGTTCTTCCCTCGACGGGATTTGAACCAACACCATTGTTACACTGCAGCACCATTCGCTTAGCCTTACGTCCAGCGCCCTAGACCACTCGACTACATCCACTATATATATACGATTAACATTTCTAATTGTAAATTTAGGTAAACTTGGAAAATAGTAATAATAATTTATTTTTTTATTTTTTACTATTATACAAATATACCTAGGAGAAACTTGAGGGCGTGTCAGGCAACTTAGACCAAGAGGAGGAGGAAATGAGATTCCGGTTGGTGAGCAGATAGTGGCTCCTGCACAGAATGTTGAACGTGTCAACCAATGTCCGGCTGTGCGACCGAGAGCTAACAGACGGCGAGCACCAGTGGAGCAGGAACCAGTCAGTGAACAAAATGTACAGATGGAAGCAGATCAAGTTGTTGATCCACCACCTCCTAAGCAAATGAGAACAACTAGTGTACAAGCTAGCAATGGTGAGGATATTATTGACAATTATTTAAATATTGCTAATCCGATATTAATGCCATGTTCAAATGAAACAGATATTTTGGTATCACAACAAGCAAAGGATAAAATATGGAATTTTGAGTACACAGATTTCGCACAGTTAATTAGACAAAATGGTCAATATTACAATAATACTGAACAAAAACAAAATATCATTTTAGAAAATGGAAAACTTGTAATTTCAAATAGGTCTTCTAAGCTGAAATCAGGTGACAATATTGATTTATGGACACAAGCTTTCACCAATTTTTCTAAAATACTTATTCAGAAACACCCATTGTTGGCCTCAGATTTGTTAACATATATGTCTATAATCAGGGGTGCAGTTGCTGATACACCTTTTGAGCGTATTTATCAGTATGATAGACAATTCAGGTTATGTTTAGCTCGAATCCATATAAAGTCTTGGGCGCAAATAGATGGATTTTTATGGTTACAATTCATTGCAAAAGGTGCGCAAGGTGTGTCCAATGCAGTTGTTCATGATAATCTAACAAAGCCATGCTTTAATTGCAATTTCAAAGGAGTTTGTCATCGTTTCAATTGTATTTATAAACATAATTGTATGAAATGTTCGTTACATGTCTTAGGTTCCATACAGTAAATGGATATCAAACATTAGATAATAGGCCAATATTTAATAATCCTAATGCTGCTGCTTACAGGCCACCTTTATTAAATCAAAATCATAGACCTGCTTTTCGACATAGGTTTGCAATTGTTCCAAGATTCAATCATGCATATCATTGAAGCTTAATTGTTTATTTCAGATTTATCAGATAGATTTAATGTTTGGAAAATGGGATATTCACCAATCAAATTAGATAAAATTAGCCAATATTTAATGTACCGGTGTCAATTTTCATTCATGGTATATTGAACCCCCTTATTGAAAACTGACCCCCCTGTATGGTAAATTGAACCCCCATGGTATTTTGATCCCCCATTTCTAATCAAGAGATAGGCAGGGAGGTCAAAATATCATGTGTAGGGGGGTCGATATTCCATGGGTAGGGGGGGTTAAAATACCATGGATAGGGGGGTCGATATACCATGGGTAAGGGGGTCAATATACCATGGGTAGGGGTTGATATACCATGGGTTGGGGGTCAAAATACCATGGGTAGGGGGGTCAATATACCATCGGCAGGTGAGTCAAAATACCATGGGTAGGGGGGTCGATATTCCATGCATGGATAGGGGGGTCAAAATACCATGGGTAGAATTCCAATTCAGTAATTACTGTTATAATGTAATGCAAAATTGAGACAGCTTCCTTCTAATATTCATTCAGTCTTATACATGTAGTAAACATTATTACATGTATTAACACATCTTAAAAATGTATCAAATAATCTCAATTAACATCCTGTCAAAAGTTTATTGTGGATAATAAACTACATTTCTGTAGTTCAGTTAACCTGTGCTACAGGAATAAAAGGTAATTAAGGTCTTATTATGACACCAATAATTATCAATTCTATTTTCACACCTTTTCAATGGACTAATCTGTTTTTAGTGAAAAGCATCATTGTTTTTTGACAAATAAAATATGTGTAATTAAAGCATATAGATACAAAAAGGATTTCCATGAATTTAATCTTGTAATGTCTTTCTTCTTTAATATTAAATAAAAAATTATGTGGAAAGGACATACCATAAATGAAATTTTGAAAGTTGTCTCATGATAAGACAATGTATGATTTTGAAAGAATATTGTTTTACAGTCTTAAAACTGTTTTCACTGAAATTTTGAAAACTAGAATATTTAAATGATATTATTTGTGTTTACAAATATATATCAAATCATATGAAGCCATTATTTTTTTAACAACACCATAGTTTTGAATTAAATTAAGATTAGAAAACTGTAGAATAATTTCTTAATATTATTTTGTGATTGAGCCAGATGAAGAGTAATATTTTAATCAAAAATTAATTTCACTATTTTTAACATTTGAATAGCAAACATATCTTTATTTCTTATTTATATTTATAAACCTTTCTACATTATTTTTTGATAAATTTTATGAAAAACATATACATTATACAATGTATGTTATACAAATATAGCCTTCCATTGAGGTCAATACAAGGATTTATAGACCTATAAATATATATGGACCGAGGACGAAGTCCGAGGTCGATATATATTTTTAGGTCTATAAATCCATGGTAGGCTATAATTGTTTTATCATTTTTCAATATTAATTTATGAATTATTATTTAACCACATATTATTCCAAAAGATTGAAAATACTAAGTAAACAAATAAACCTTTGTTTATATAGGGAATCTCAGCGAAACCAATGCTAAGGAAAATATCAGATTCATGATATACAAATTTTTAAATTTTGAAAATTTTCTTAAAATTCTATGAAATTATTTTAAATTTTTATTATTTTTTTTTTTTTTTTATATATAATTTTTGAAATTTTGAACTTTGTTGAAAATTTATAATTTTTGACATTTTGAAATTTTATTACCCACTACCCATACTATATATTGAACCCCCTACGCATGGTATTTTTACCCCCCTACCCATGATATATTGACCCCCTTAACCATGGTATATCAACCCCCCTACCCATGGTATATTGACCCCCCTACCTATGATATATCGACCCCCTACCCATGGTATTTTGACCCCCCTGCCCATGGAATATCGACCCCCCTATCTATGGTATATCAAGCCCTCTCTTATGGTATTATGAACTCCTCTCTTTTGGTAGAAATGAGAGGGGTTCAATTTACCATGAGGGGGTTCAAAATACAATGACAAAAAATTGACCCCGGGGTCAAAATACCATATGGAAAATTGAACCTGGGGTCAAAATGTCATATGAAAATTGACCCCAGGGTCAATTTACCATGGGGTTCAAAATACCATATGACACCGGTATTATCCTAAAATGATTTATGATGGGTTTAAATAAGGATTTTATATAAATTATAATGCACCAAGACACCCTTTTGATTCAAAAAATTTAAAATCTGTACTTTCAAATCCAGAGGGAGCCCAATTAAAAATTGAAAGTGAAATTATAGCAGGGAGAATAGTGGGTCCGTTTGATACCCGACCTATATCAAATTTGAGATGCTCTCCGATTGGTTTAATTCTAAAAACGATGGGGGGTATTCGGTTGATAACACACTTGTCTTATCCACCAGCAAATAGTGTCAATGATTTTATAGATGAACATTATACTTCGGTTAAATACTCGTCTTTTGACAATGCAATTTCTATGGTTCAAAGATTAGGAAAAAATGTGGAACTTGGAAAAATGGACCTAAAATCATCATTTTGTTTACTTCCGGTGTATCCTGGAGACTTTGATTTGTTAGGTTTTAAGATTGAAGAAAAATTTTACATTGACAAATGTATGCCAATGGGATGTTCTGTATCATGTGCCACTTTTGAAAGATTTTCAACATTTTTACATTGGGTAGTTAAAAACAAATCTGGATCTAAAAATATTGATCATTATTTAGATGATTTTTTATTTGGTGGTGAAAAGGGTACAAATGAATGTAAAAATTTAATGTTGCAATTTGAAAAAAATTGTAGTGAAATTGGTGTTCCAATAGCAAATGAAAAAAACAGAAGGGCCCTCTACGATTATTGAATATTTAGGTCTTACAATAGATACGTTAAATATGTTGATAAAAATTCCTGAGAAAAAAGTTCAAGACCTACTAAAAAAGATAAAATTGCTTTCCTATATGAAAAAAGTGACGTTGAAAGAATTGCAATCTATATGTGGTTCATTGGCATTTTGTGCAAAGGCATTGCCTGCAGGTCACGCTGTTAGTCGTCGTCTGTATATGGCTACTACCAAGGCTT
Source organism: Bathymodiolus brooksi (assembly GCA_963680875.1). Classification (NCBI taxonomy): domain Eukaryota; kingdom Metazoa; phylum Mollusca; class Bivalvia; order Mytilida; family Modiolidae; genus Bathymodiolus; species Bathymodiolus brooksi. Next base: position 69,370,854 of record OY804578.1, on the reverse strand, counting down.
CACAACCACATCATTTTATTAGAATAACGACAGGTATGCGGAATGATTTACTTATGTGGAAAATGTTTTTAGAAGAATTTAATGGAGTATCTTACATTCTGGAGGTAGAATGGATGTCAAATGTTAAACTTGAACTTTATACAGATAGTGCCAGGGGTATTGGTAAAGGGTGTGCTGCTTATCTACAAGGAAAATGGGCTTATCTTAAATGACCAAAAGAATGGTCTGGGACTGATATTTTACGAGATATGACTTATCTTGAAATAATTCCAATTGCACTTGCAATATTCTTATGGTTTGATAGGTTTCAATTGAAGAATATATTGTTTTATTCAGATAATTTGGCTGTAGTTAGCATACTCAATAGTAAATCTTGCAAATCAGAGAGAGTGATGTGTATTTTGAGACTTATAGTTTATTGCTCTATAATAGGAAATTTCCAGTTTAAAGCAAAACACATTTATTCAAAGAATAATATGATTGCTGATGCGTTATCTCGTGCAAATTTTCAGAAATTTCGTCAACTAGCACCTATAGCCGACATTTTGCCAGTACCAATTCCTGTGGAATTTTGGAACCTTTTGAAGATGAAGTAAAGAGTTTGTTGAAAAAATCTGTGTCAAAAAGTACATGGAATGTATATGAAAATGCAATTCAATCTTTTCAAAGATTTAGAAATCAATTTGGGATAGAAAATATTTGGTCACCTCCAATTGATCATTTGATTAATTATATAGCGTTTCTTTCTGAAAAAGCTTACTCTTCAGCTACAGCAAAATCTGATATATCTGGTATAAGTTACAAAATAAAAATAAATAATTTAGAAGATAGGACTCAATCATTCATTTAAAAAAATGCTTCAAGGAATGCAACGTTTAGATAAAAAGAATGATTCTCATAAACCAATTACAATTGATATTCTGCAGAAAATTATAGCAATTATATAGATGGTTTGTAGTTCGAACTATGAAACCCATTTGTTGTCTGCAGCATTTTTATTTGCCTTTTTTGGTTTTTTAAGAATTGGTGAAATTACTGAAACTGGAAATGCTTCTGATAATCATGTTATCAAATTTGAAGGAAATAATCTGAACGTTACTATTCAGTCTTCAAAGACTGATAAAATTGGAAATTCTACTACTTTAATATTACCAAAAAATAAATGCGAAAGTATGTGTGTTGAAAGGCAATTAAAAGCCTATTTAAAGTTTCGACCAAACATTGATGGTCAGCTTTTTCGTCATTTAAATCACAAAAAGTTTTCAGTTTCTCGCAATATTACGATCTGTATTGAAATTCATATGTTTATCGTTGGACGATAATAACACGCATTCTTTCAGAATTGGAGCTGCTACAACTGCTGCAATGTTAGGAAAAAATGATGATGAAATAAAATCTATGGGTCGATAGAAATCGGATTCGCTTAAAAGATATATCAGAATGGACTGTCTCATTAAAATTTAAGTAATTAACTTCAAGTTAAATCATTTGCAGGGTACTTAAAGATCATCTGGATTATTGGATCGTCATTGATAGCCAAAACATCTATTCACACACAAAATAGACCTATGGGATTAAATTTGTGTTTTAATGAAAAAGATTACAAATTGGTGTGGGCAGGAATGTCTGGCATGTCACGTTATTGTGTTGTAAGTCTTCTACATAGCATGGTTAACTGCTTTGGACTACAATATGCAGTGTTAATACATTGTGGTGGCAATGACATTGGTATTGAACCTTGTGGAAAATTGTTGTTTGACATGAAATTTATGTTTTTTGTAATTTCTCAAATGCTCCCTGGTAGTAACATAATATTTTCTAGTATTTTACCAAGATTGTCTTGGAGATATTCTGAAGATCTAAAAGCTATGGATGATACAGGGAAAAGGTTAAACAGACGCTTAAAGTCGTATTTAAAAAAATTAGGATATTATACTATAGTTTATGCAGATTTTGAAGATAAGCATCCATCATTGTTTGACAATGATGGAATACATTTATCTTTTATTGGAAATGACATTTTTATGCATGCAATGCAAAGTGCATTGGAACAATTTATACTCACTCCTCACAACTTGGTTTTTCCTATTGATTTGTGAAATATTGTTTTATATTGGTCATTACAATTATGTGATTTATTGAATGTTTGTTGGCTTACAAAAACACATGCATAATTATTAATTACAATTGTTGGTTATAATACATATCCATTTGAATTAATTTCAATTGTTGCTTTTGCTTAAAAATTATGTTGGTTTATAATAAATGTACATTGAATTTTATTGTTTAATGTTGTACACGTTGGCTGATTATTTTTGTTGATTATGGCGGATTAGCATTTGAATTAAAGTTATAATTAAAATGCTAATTTTGGCAGTGATTACCTTAGTATGTTCATTAAGGTGTGATGGAGATGCCCAACAGCTAGGACACCTGATTGAACTTTCACTGTTGGTTTGCCCTTCAGTGTTCATCAAGTGTTTACTTGTTTGTCAGTTTGTTATTGTTGTTTGTTTGATAATTTAATAAATGCCATGACAAATAATCAGCCAAATCAAAGTCTTAGTTATTAGTATGTGTTGTTACCTTGGAGACAATTTGCATCTTTTTCATTTCACAAATAATGCTATATAGTGGTGTTAATACAATAGTACGAACACAAGACACATATCTGCAAAATATGAATATACAATAATGAAATTTAATCAAATACAAATTAAATTGGTTTATTGTATTTCAAAGTAGTGCAATGGAGGCAGTTTTCGACCCCTTAAGATTAAAATGTGCAAACATGTGACATTATTCCATTGTGCCCTCACATAGTGAAATATTATCAATGTACAAACTCCATTCAATGATTTTCACCATGCACTGGTCCCGTAAAACGATTCTGAAAGGAACATTTGTTTGTTCAAATTTTCCAACTTTAGGAGGCAGTTTTCGACATAGGGAGGTTGTTTTCGACCCCCTTGCTATATTTTTTTGAGTTACATCCCATATACTGTAGCTGCTGGAGCCAAACCTCTACCCTATATTACGTACTTGTTTCTATAAATGTAATTATGTTGCTTTTTATCAGCTGGAACATAAATATTCCCAGACAGTTCAACAATCAGTGGAATCATATCAGATCAATTATTGCCAGATGTAATAATATTATTTTATGTGATTCGTGTCATAATTTTTTTCACGGACACATTAGTCCACATTACAACAGGTTTGTCGCAGTCTATCATATTCTGAGAGTCGGCAGAATCAACTAGCCACAAACAGTATTGAAATCTTGATGATACATCTAAAAAAAAATAGGGTGTCGAAAACTGCCGCACATTAATTTTTATGGAGGTAGTTTTCGACCCCCTTGGTCATGTGACTTTGACAGTTGGTATGTCAAAATCCACTGATCAGATTCACAGGCCATCGATGCCGACTTGCTTTATCATATATATATATGTGAATATTTATTGTTGATAATATCTAATATGGAAATCTTAGTTTGAAGCTCCCTTCTAAACGATATCCATTAAGAAGCTTTTTTTTAAATGGTTGTTTGTAGTCACACAAATATTTTAATTTTTTTCTGCAGGTTTCGTAATGTTGATCTGTCAATATCTCCCTCGGTGGCTTAACAAGCGTTTTTCCAGTCTCTTGACAGCGCATCGTGTATTTCCTATGCCTAAATATAGATTAGAGACTCAGAATATATGGAGGGGGTCGAAAACTACCCACGGTCGAAAACACCCTCCATTGCTCTAATTCATTATCACCATTGAAACCAAAGTTTATTATTTTAGCATGTCCATTTATTAAAACAATTCACGGAATACAAATTTAAAGCGCCTCGTGCACTCGAGTCGTATAAAAAGCAATGTTCCCGGGTAATTTCTTATTCCACGTGCAAATTGGGAGGTGAAGGAAGTCAAAACCCCACCCTCCCATATCCCTATGGAACAAATGTTGCTGCCTTTTAATTTGATAATTTCAGTTTTGTGGAACAATGCATATAATGTTGTCCTGACTTCATTCATGGAAATGATCTACATGTGTTGATGTTCGAGCAACAGCTAAAAGGAAGATTGATAATACGTATCTTCATTCAGCTGTTATGGAGATGCCCAGCAGCTAGGATAAGTGAACTTCCTTCTACAGTCATGGCATTCATGAAAATGAGTTACAGATGTTGGTGTCTATATTCATATTTTCGAGCAACAACTAAAAAGAGGCTTAATATATTACAACTGGCAGTGATTACCTTAGTATGTTCATTAAGCTGTTATGGAGATGCCCAACAGCTAGGACACCTGATTTAACTTTCACTGTTGGTTTGCCCTTCAGTGTTCATTGTCATCAAGTGTTTACTTGTTGGTCAGTTTGTTGTTGTTGTTTGTTTAATAATTTAATAAATGCCATGACAAATAATCAGCCAAATCAAAGTCTTAGTTATTAGTATGTGTTGTTACCTTGGAGACAATGTAATACAATAGTACGAACACAAGACACATATATGCAAAATATGAATATACAATAATGAAATATTAAGGTGTGGTTTGATTCATTAAGATGCAGCTGGAGCTTAATTTAATATTCATTTGTTTCAAACTTGCATACTTATTATGATATTTGGAATTGTCAACCAGACAGGTTTTCAGAGGTCACCATCTCTTTCCAAAAAAAGTTAAACTTAAGTGAAAATAAATAGAAATTAAAATCAAATTCCCCAATGAGGAATGAGTCAAAGACTTAAGAGAAAGCTACCATAAATAGGTAACAAAAAAGTCTGCTTTGAACTAGTTTGAAGTAAACATTTTGAAAAAAAATTTTTTATATATAAATAAAGCTAAGTATTTTATTTAAATTCGGAGAGAAATAAACATTTTAGTGGATCTTTTCAACCACTTGTCGTAATCAGGAAAACCTTGTAATATTTTTCCATTTCAAAGGTTTCAATATTTCCCAAAAACCTAAATCAAGTCCTCTATCGTATTTTGCACAAAAGACAAGTTTAAATTTGGCGCCAAATTGATATCCGATAATTTCTACGTGTCCGTTCCGGAGTGATTCTTGTTCTTATTTTTCAAATATTGATATTATCGTTCATTAAAGCGTTTCTGAGATTGCGACTTTAATTTTGCCAATGTCCTTGAACTGCATCAAAGCATGGAGGAAAGATAAATGATAAAATAAAAGAATTTTGATCTGGCGTTTCACTTTAGTTTTAATCAAGATAAATTATGGACAAATTGGAGAATACTCGATCACGTGTCCGATGCATACGTAGCACTTATTTTGAAACAAACGGTTATTTTGACAGCAATGTCAAATTATTTCCTGTCATATACACAAATTATCGGTCAATGACCGATGCCAAACGGAAACCCTGTAGGGTATGATCCCTGGGTTCCAAAGATTAACACAAATTGCAATGGAGAAATTTAAAAACTGTATTCCGATTTAGCTTAGCTAGATAATGGAAATGAAATGTTATTTGACTTGAATTATCATCATGAAATAGAGATTCAATCCAATGCAAATGTAGACATCATGTTCCTTGGGATCTGACCCTTGAGGTCCAAAATATGGACTGCAATAATGATCGAACATTTTAAGAAAGAGCATATTCTTCAGAATCAGTTATAATACGGAAATAACCCCTCTTGTCCCAACATATAAAGCAAAGATTACACTGGAGAAAAAGTCAAAACGAGCATGAACCATTGTTCTATGTAGATTCAATTTTATGCCTAAGGTCTATGGTTTCTAAGTCATCGTGGTCCAAAGTTTAAATAAAGTAGGCTGCAATGGGGAAAATAAAAAAAAATCTTCTTAAGAACCAGGAATGTGAATTGTATTTTGCATGAAACAGTATTGTGTAATGAAGATTAAATTTTATACCATTGATTTCCCCATTGGTTAACAGGTTCAATCAAATCCTGGAGGATCAAAATTTAATATGCAGAGATAGGCTATGATTTGATAAATCTTCTTTTCCATGGAAGTGATATCGGATTATTTGAGCCTCTAGTATTATTTCAATTAATGGAATGTTGATATATTGGTAGACATTATTGTGTATAAAAACCATTTCTCACCACATATCAACAAACCATTAAGTACAGTATAAACTGTCCAAAACGAACCCTGTGTAAGCCAAAAACATGCCTAAGCGGTAAACCAGACAGATTTTACAGTCCCATCTACTACATGTCTATATACTGTTTGTCTAAGCTGAACCAATTCTTCAGGGTTTGGTATAGACAAGTTTTACTGTATTGTTTATAACCACTTAATGTATACTAGTATCCTTTTTGAAGATATTAATTTCTTTGGTGAGAATTGATGTGGTCCAAAAAGTTTTGTGACACCAGTAGATCTAGAGAAGACATAACCACTGGCACTGGTTGTATTATGTACAACAATGGGTAGCTGTCACCCTGGTGACCCTGCTAATAGTAACAATTGTTTTAAATTATTTCAGTGAAGCCACTCACACCATCCATTACTGTAAATAACGTCAGTATAGAGGAGACAAAACCACTGGATGTAACCTGTACAACAACAGGTAGTCGTCCTAAAGCTACATTACAATGGACGATAGGACAGAAGGATGTTACATATAAAGCTACAGAACGGTTTAGTCTTAACACTACTAGTGATACATATACAGTGACATCTGACTTGACATACAATGTAGGAAAGAGTGATAATGGACAGGTGTTAACATGTAAAGCTGTTAATGTTGCTGCTTCTAGTGGTGTACAGGCCAACACAACTTTAGATGTTAAATGTGAGTTTAAGAAATATGTTTTTATACTTCTTCATAAGTAAATGTGGACAACTCAAAAAAAATTGTTGAATACAATTTGGAACAATGAGAAAGTGATTAGTTTCCCATTTTGAATTTGTACATTTATATGTCCACTCTTTATATATTTGTCTAATGAATTTTTTGTATGGATAGAAAATCCAATATGGGCATGAACACAGAAAAAAAATATGACTCGGTCAGTGGGGAATTTTATTTTTATGATGAAGGTCTTCTCTGAAACCACTGAACCATTTAAATGTAAACTTGCATGGAATCATAGAATATTCTTTTTGTGGTCTTCTGCAAAATGTTTTTTTTTTTCATCGATCTAATGTAAAAGTGAGTGAGTGAGTGATTGTTTAACACCAAATGAGCAATTTTTCAGTTACATTCGTTGAGATGATAATGATGTCTGCTTTGTACTTGACCAACATGCTTAGTTGGATATTTATAGTGCTAGCTCCTTGAAACAACAGTCCACGGGTAGGCATTTCACTTCACTGGGACATATTATCCTGATTCTGAGCCAACTAACCTTTGCTCTTTCTCCTTAATGCTGCATGCTTAGCAGAGAAGCAACAGATACCAATGTTATAGACTTTGGTTTGACCCAGCAATCACTCAAAGCATGATCTACCACACTCAAGGTTTGCTATCCATTATACCACCAGTGCAGTTTAAAATAAATGATGACAAGCTTTTCTGGACATTGTTCCTATGGGAATCTAAAAAGCTTTTTCACAGAGACCACATGAACCCAAACTACATGAATAATGAGTATATGGTCCCTTAAAGGTGTATATATTTAGAAATCAGTGAACCATTTGAAAGGTTATAATACGGAATACCGGATCATGGACCATAGTGGGTAACATGATTGGAGAGTGCCACGCTCCCTGTACACTAAGGACTTCCTTTATAGATTTCACAAAAGAGTATGTGCATTGTAGCTGCTACAAAGTCTAAATGTTCCTTCTCTACCAAACCCTCCATACCTTTGAAGTTACAGTCAAAGTCATTGACCTCACTGGTTGACTTGTCATTTCTATATATTTTTTATACATTGATTATTGAACTTGATCTCGTCCTTAATATAGCTGAACTACTGCTTCCTTGGCATTAAGCAAAAATCAATCAATCATTATAAATAATACTATTTTTTTTAATTTTAAGCTCATAATTAGAGACTGTATATATTAAGTGTTTTATGAGGTAAAAATACAACTATTTTGAATAAATTCCGGAGCTTTCGACTAGATGCTTAATTCTTTATTTGAAATAATCGTGTTATTTGCTCAAAATTTTAGCAGTTGGAATTAGGCACAAGTTATGATAATAACTTTAATAATGGTACTGCGACCATTTATATTATATTATATACCGGTATTTTAATAGTTTGTGAAAAAAAAAGATACATCATGTAAATTAATTATTTCAAAGTCAAAACATGATTTTTTATTTTAGAGCAACAGTACTAGACTTGATGTTTGTGTGTCCATTAATATTTTCTTGGGCTCTTTAAAATTTGTATTTTAGATCTGATAACATGATACATTTTTGTAACTCTTAGCCAAATAGTACTTCATTGATAAAGTGTTATGTTAAGACAGTTCTAATCTGACTGGAATGGACATTTTCTTTCCTTTCATTTACAGATGCACCAACTGTTACAGTAAGTGATGCTACCTTTAAGCAAAATGAAACCACCAGAACATTGACATGTGTCCCTGATGGTAATCCTCAATCATATTCATTCTATAAATGGCAGCACAAGTCTAAGTATGGTGTACTGATTCGTGAGTTGGATGCAGAGACTAATGGTGTATTAACATTACCAAGTATTCTTGTAGAAGATGGATACCAGGACAGTGGTGAATATGTATGTACAGTTGGTAATGGTATTGTAGGCAGAGATGGCAAAGTAAAACAGACAGGCTCTGATTATATCACAATAAACGGTATGTAAAACAGAGAAAATCTGGTTATGTCATACTAAACGGTATGCAAAACAGACATGATTTGGTTATATCACAATAAGCGGTATGTAAAACAGACATGATCTGGTTATGTCACAATAAACGGTATGTTAAAAAAGAGAGGATCTAGTTATGCCATTATTAACGGTGTGTAAACAGACAGCATAATCTTATGTCAAACTATTTGATATGTGAAGCACACAAGAGTTGGTTGTCGATATGAACGGGATGTAAAACAGCTATGGTCTGGTTATGTAACAATTATAAAAATAGATATGATCTGGTTATGTAAAAATAGGCGGTATATCAACTAGAAAGAATCATATTATGTCATAATCAACTTATTAAAAAAATGAAAACTATGAATAAATGAACAACTCAAGAAACAATACAAAAATGGCACCAGAGGAATTGATACGATCCACCATAATTCCGTCATATGTTTTCAAAGAGATAGCAACACAAAGAAATCGTTAAAAAATGGTGATAACGTTTGTCAGTGACTTGTGACAGGACTGTGGTTTTCTCTGGGTACAACAGAAGAATAAATAGAAAACTAATTACAATATGCTATGTATAAGGTGTATGTCTAATATGGTGTTTGTTTTTATGTCAAATAAGCTGATTTTTTATTGTTTGTAAAATATTTTAAATATTATAAGATCACAATGTAAACTAACTTAATACTAATATGTTATCCTGTTTAAATAAAGGAAATGATCATCATTGTTATAATCATTACATCTTTTAGCTTAACTTATGTTTGTCCTATTGTTTCCATCCGATATTTTACGACATTTCCCCTCAGATCTGTATACTCCATATTTATAAAACACACTTTGTGACAGAAAGCACATTACAAAGATAAAACAACATGCTGTTGCTATATTTCATTGGTCATGAAAAGTGCAATGCACTTGAAGGCATTTTGTAGTGAATTTAAGATATGAGTCTAGATTTAAATGGGCCCATCAGTTTTATCGCAACTCTTAATTACTATTTATTAGTGAAATGCTCGTAATTCTTAAGAGTCCAATTTAATCTTAATCTTAATCTTAAGCGATTGACCACCATTAGTGAAACGGACATCGGATTTATGCTTTGATTATTTTTAATGTAAGGTGTATCAATATAAACTTACATATCTAATTTAGTAAGCGCATTTCTGGAATAACCTTAATCAGGGACGCTAACAATTTAATGATATGAAAGAAGAATATTTTAAAAGTATTTCAGAGAAATAAAATGAAAGGACCTAAACAGAACATATAACTATCATTATTATTTATTTCATCGTACAGACATTGTTAGAAACTAATATATACATACCACTGCACATTATATTATATGCCTTTCAGCTCAACCAATATTTACAAATGACAACATAATAATACAGTATGGTGAATTTGGTAAATATATAGATATCAATGTTTATGTCTACAGTATACCTAAATATACTACACCAAGGTGGTATCGAGGTAAGACAACAGTGTCAACATCAACCAAATATGTCGTGTCAGAAAGTCTAGCAATAGTTAATGATACATTCCATGGTAAAGATGTACAACTAGATGGTTACAGTGTTATGTTGACCATCAACAATTTGAAAGAATCTGACTTCAATGTTAGTTATAGATTACAGCTGTCATATGGTGCCAGTCAAACTGTACAGTATACTGTTTTGCTAGAATCTGCAAGTAAGTATTTTAAATAAAAGATAAATACAACAATATGTAAATAACAACACAAGAAACTAAGCTAAACTGAAAAAAAAAAAAAAAAAAAAGAAAAGAAAGGAAAATCAAAACAAACGCGAAAACAATATTGTACTTTACGTCTTGACTAAGTGAGTAATATGGCAGGTGTTTGATAAGAAGCAGAAACTGCTTACCCTTCGAGAGCACTCGAGTTCACAACCGATATTGTTCGGGTCTGCGTTGTTAATCTTTTTATTTTTTTGTGTTGTGTGTTTGGCTTGTTTGTCTTTGTCTTGTGTATTGGGTACAAAATGTTGCCAGTGTCGCTAGATTGTCTATTCTTGATTACTCCTTCGTTTTTTAACGTTTATTTAAGATAGTGAAACGGTTACCAGATTTATTATTTTATTTTTTTTCTTGTAAAGTGTATCAATACAAACGTAGATTTCTGAATTTGTGTTTTTCTGTCATAACCTTCACCAGGGATGCTCACGGCAGAATGGAAATTATTCGTCTCAAAAATATTTTCATGAATTATAAATTTCAATGAATTCAAACTAATTTGAAATATTTTTTTTTATGTTGTAGGCCCCCCACAGACTCCCACAAATTTCACTATAGTTAGTTTTACAGATACAAGTATTGCTGTTGAGTGGATTCCTGGATATAATGGTGGACATGAACAAACATTTAACATACAATACCATATTGTTAATGAATCCAAAATATGGTTCCAACAGAAAATTCCACAATATAATAGGCAAACCTACACACTATCAGGATTACAGGGTGACACAGGGTATGAACTGAGAATGTTTGCCGAAAATAAGTTTGACAGGAGTCCTGTTACAGATATACAATTGATATCAACAATGCCATCTGTTGTGAAAGGTATGTCTTTTAGAGTATCTATATTTTGTTCTATTCAAAATATAGGTGTTCATCCAACAATTGCAGGGTGGACGCTATAGCCATAACATAAGTGAACGTCTCATCAGAATCATTTTGATTCTTAAATGAATACATAAATATCTAATTTAGTGCACATGACGCGTTACTGGAATAACCATCATCGCACTGCCAGAAACGTTCATAATAAAAAAAACATGGAAATCCAAATAAATCAAAAGACTGTGGAAGGAAGCAAGCAAAAGATTAAAAGATAGCCAACATCTGCCAAGGTTATCTGTGTCGTAGGGAGATTGACCTCAGTTGTAATACATTATATTATTAAGGAACTGTACATTACAAACATAGATATTTCTACTAAACCATGATCGTACCGAAGCAACATTGATTAGTGTTAAATTGTCTTATAGTAATTGATCATTGTTCAAAACGATTTAGGTTTTCTCTTAGAAATAACGGCTACTAGGGTGGCGTGTTTGACAGTGTATTTATACATAGAACAATATCACATTATGGTAAAACATATAATAGGTGTAACTGATATATACAAATATATTTTCCTTTCTTAAGATGGTTATTTTTGTGCGTACTTGTTACATTGAGGAACATATCAATTTTAATATGTTATTCATGTCTAAGCCTTAAAATTGTCATAACAACGAAATATGTTGTGCATGCTCTTTAAATTATAATGCATTTATGTGATTCCTTAAAAATAAACACTGGTTATATACCTACATCTTGCTAGATATGTTTTTACAATCAGACTCATATTTTCTTGTGGAGTTATCGAAACTGGTATTTGTAATGGTGCTTTAATTAAAATAATCGATGACTGGGTTCTTCAATTAAGAAAAACAATTAATTAAAGAAACATCGGTCACTGCCAAGATTTAACACACATCGCTTATGAATTCTATATACTACATAATTACTTCATTCAAAAAATAAAGTAATATGCAAAAAACTTTTTTAATGTTTTGGCGTTTCTAATTATAATTTTTTGGTATATCTATCAGAACCTCAAGAATTAAATGGTCTGGATGGAGGTGTTTTTGGAGGAGTGGTTGGTGGCGTAATAATTATTTTAGTGATCATTTTAGTGATCCTATTCTTCATGAGAAAGAAAGGTAACATATACTACCACTTGCTAGAACGCATAGGGATCAAATTAGGTCTTAACCGTATGACGAGTGATGATTTCATTTGATCCATTTTACATCTTGGTAGTAATATCATGTCAGACCGGCATACGTATCGTAGTTTATACACCATTCATCAGTATGTTTCAATAATCAGATCATTAAACACATGTAAATCACAGGATACTAAATAATAAAAGTATGCAGATACTAAAGGACAGACAATACAATGGCTACAAACGGGACGAAAATACAAACGCTAATTGACAAAATCTACCCAAAACAACTAACGATTTAGCAACACGAACCCACAAAAAGATCGGTGTTGAACTCGTGTTCTCAAGAAAGGTCCGCCTTTCTTTTTTACTTGTAACATGTTATTGAATCTACAAAACAAATAGGATTACATGTAAAGACCAAACGAACTTCTTTTTTATCCGAACATTGTATGGACTACAGCTATGCAAATTAATATACATACTGATATGGTGACGACATGAAAGTGATATCACAAATGTAGCGCTATGGTGGCCATTTCGACATCTGCCTTCACATAAATGTATTCAAATTACTATAACTAACTTACTTTATAAACTTGTTTACCACTTGCAAGAAAACAAAATATATATGATGGGTATTTTAATGGCCATATTTAACCACTATAATCCCCAAAATGTATATGTAGTGTAAAGGCTTAAAGACAGGCTTAATAACACATTTTAGAATTTGATTTACTATTTCAGGTTTGTTAGATGGAGGAGATAATACAAAATCGAACAGGTAATACATTTTTCTTTAGAAATGCCTGTACCAAGTCAGGGTCATTACGGTTTTCACAGTTTTCCGGTTGTTGACTGATTTTGTCTGTTTATATAATTATGAGTTTTGACTTTCCCTTTGTAAGATTGTTCGGAGTTCGGTAATGTTGTTATTACCCTTACATACACAAATAATTAGTAATACATAATACATACACGAATGAGTAGTAATGCATACAATAATAATTAGTAATACATGCAATAATAATTAGTATATACAGAACATACTTATCATGTGTATGAATACAACATATTTCTAGAAGGTTTAGGAATAGGAATACAAAGTACAAAGGCATTTATATTGTATTTATGCTACAATGTCAAACCAGTTCAAACTTTCTTAAATATACAAAATAAAAACAAGTTGAACAATATATATAAAAATATCGCTTACTGTCTTGTATAATTGACAATGTATATCGTATAAATATTTAAGGTATCGTCAACGTTAATTGATCATTGTATATTACATCTGATAGGAACGATGTAACAGCTGCTGATAATCCATCAAACAACGATACGTATGAATACATCGAAGGGGCTACGAATAACCAGAGAAAGAGAGGTAGGAATTATTACACATCTGCATATATGGAAAACTTGTAGGTAACACAATTTGTAAAAGTCTACATTATCGGAGATTTTGCTTGAGTAAATATTGTCCTTAAGCTACATATATATATTATATTAGAATCGAATGATAAGCCACTTTATCTGGTCAATTTCACCACATGGTATATATATATGCCATTTCACTGTGGATTCAGCAAGTAAAGGAGTGACTTGTTTTATTTACTTATTTTTTATTTTCTTTTGTCTTACCAATTGGAATAGAAAAGAAATGACGTTTCATGTTGAATTACAATATAGTGTTTGCTCTTGCATATTACCACACACCCTTACCTCTCTTTACCAATTAATATTTTCAGATCCACGGAACAAGAGAGTGGAAACTCCGTGAGTATCTAAATTGATTTATCTATCACATATCACATATCACAAAGCTATTATTTTTTTTTTTTTTAACATCATAATATAGTTTATTCAAAATCTCCTGTTTACAATAACCTTAATGACCCTGGGGTGAACATTAAGGGTCCCTGTTTTACATAAATCTTACTTGTCTAGGGGTAGCAAGTGAAAATAAACTTATTTCATATTCATTTGTTTTTACATTTCATTACAATATACACAATTAGACGATACAATTATTACCATGCATTAGCTTTATGTTCATAAATAATAAATACTCATATGCTATTCCGAAAAAGTTCTAATTTGTTTTTATCAATTTCATTATTATGCGAAGTTTGTAATGTGTATTGTAAATGTTTTTTAAAATTATTTTACCAAGTGTTGAGAATTGTTTGATCTCCAATTCGCGATTGGTTATATTTCACCTTATTACGTATTTTCCATATTTCCCCCTTTGAGATAAATATTACAGTATACAAATGATGTCTAAGTCCTCACCCCCATATAGCCCTAACATAATATTTAATTCCTTGATTTCTATATTAGCTGTTAATCCAGATCTGTTAAATATTGCTTCTATTTCTTTTATAATTTTTTTCACAGAAGGACATTTAAAAATAGATGCTGCATCGTTTCATCTTGTCTCTTATTTGGTAGAGATGGCATCTTCCGTTTGACAAATTCATTTTTTTCCAATCTATGTTCTGTATAATTTATATTATGGAGACATTTCCACTGGAATTCTTTGACCTTATTAGTAACTTTGATTTTCTTTAATTTTGTCCAAATGTGTGTCCGTACTGTTCTTCTCACTTGATCTGACATGTTGGTTTTATACTTTGCTTAAAGATTCCCTGAATTACTTTTATTTTCAATTTATCAGGTGATATAGTTGTATTTGACTCATTTAAAAATTGTAGCTTATGTTAATATTTAAGGTAACTCTACCTTCTGGTACTATTGTAGTTTCACCTTTTAAGACTTTTATGAACTTTTCGGGGATTGCTTTTTTTATCATAGAAAACTCTGAAATACAGTTCCTCTTATCTATTAATAAATTGTATATATCATGACAACTTTTAAAATTTGTATTATTTGAATCCCAAATATCGTTTATAGTTCGTAAGTTACTTTGCAGAAACGAGGTAAACACTAATGGTTTGTTTTTAAAAGTTATTGAAGAGTTACAAAATATTCTGGTTTTTAGAATGGAATCAATGTCATTATTACACAATTGAATAAGTTCCTGTAATTTTGACCATGAATGGATACATATTCTGTTAAAAATTGGTAATATATTCAAACTTAGAGTTGATACATTATAGCACTTACATACAAAATATGTTTCATTAAACTTGATGTCTAACTTACGGAGCCAATACTTACCAATTGCATTCCAACTTTCTAATGGTTCATGTAAAATCGGTATAGAAGCTTAATTCTTTTGCTGTCAATAAATTCTTGTATGTTAATCATACCCATGCCTCCATTTTCTACTCCCAAGCAGCAAACTTTCCTATCTATTTGATAAATACCCCCTCCCCAGATAAAACCCCATACCAAAGTTGTTATTTCTTTTACGTATCTTTCTGGTATTCCCCGCATTTCAATTTCGTAACCACAAAGAGAAATCAAGAGATTTTTCACTATTAAAGTTTGTTCTGTATATGCCAAGTTTCTACTTTTCCAAACATGGACACAATTTTTCATTTTATCTATTATTGATTTCCATATCTCATTATTTTGTATATTATAACCATGATGAATACCAAGAGTTTTTAGTCGATTCAATATACATACCTTTTTTCTTTTCATAATTGACTTTTGAACCAGAGGTTTTTCATATATAGTTAAAATATCAAAAGATTTTTTGACAGATTCATCATTTTTATTAAATAGCTGAGTGTCAACTGCAAACATGCAGAGCTTAGTCTCGATATATTCCCATCTTTCCCCCCAGGTAATTTGACCCCTTGTATTTCACTATCCCCCTTATAGCACAGGCTACATGTTCGGCCTGTAGTATGTAAACAAGAGGCGCTATTGGACACCTTTATCTACAAGACCATGAAATATTGAAATATTTAGACTCAAAACCATTGGTCTTGATACAAGTTTGTGCATATTTGAATAACATTTATTAACCATGCTGTTGGTATTTTCTAATTTTGAAAATGCCCTGTCAATGCATTGATCAATGTTGTTTAGAGTTGTGCCAAGTATAGATGCGTTTATAACGTTGTCATCAAATGCGCCAAGTCGTACACCATTTGATGCACTTAACAGTATATTAACAGCACTGATTGTACTTGTGTCTTTGTTATCACCAAGTTTATTGTCTACATTATAATACCCTGCAACTATTGATGGCAGAAATCTGATATTTGGTCACAAGCTTCATATAGGTACCCCATATCGTGGGAAGCGTTTTTGGACCCGTCAGATTCCTACTTCCTGTTTGCCGAAGAGCGGTATCATAAGTGAGCATTAGCTCACAGTTCATCTTGTTTGTTTGTGATGTTTGTGATGTTTGTTGTGCGTCTTGTTCAGTAGTTTTCCTACCCTCAATAATTTCAGGGGCATAGCTCCCAAAAAATTGACGTGCTTGATCCGTTTCAAATAGCTCACAATCTCGCCTTATATACCCTTCATGTTTACAAAATGAACAAGTTGGTGCACTTATATAGTATCTTGCTAAGTGTCCCAGGTCGTTACAATTATAGCATCGCTTTGGCCATGTTAGTTTCTGTCTACATGCGTAGGATGGGTGGTTGGTTTGTTTACAATGTAAAAATTGCGAATAACCTAACCTCAAATCGGCCAAAGTCAGTTCTATTGGGTAAAGTTGGGGCACAGTTTATGATTTGGAGATACCTTGAACCGTTCTCTATATGTGTACCTTTAATGTACACTCTACGCACTGATCCTGGTATAACTTCTCCATACTTCATCATTTGTGTGGCAATATAACAGTCGCTTACCTCGTAGGGAGCATCTTTGATTGTTACATTTGTGATTGTTTTTTCAACGTCTAAAAAGTTAACTGACCTGTTATTCCACCGGATATTAATTTTTCCTTCGTATTCAAATCCTTCACTGAAATTATAGTCAGTTTCCGTTAACTGCACAGAACCGACATTGTCTAATTCTACCTTTTTCTCAACTTCACTCAAAATCTCTTCATGAGTAATGCCCTTGAAAAATCTGGTGTTGAAGTGAATGAATAAATGTCTTTGTACTTTAGCCATTGTTTTTCTTTTAAAGCTAATCTTAAATAAAATCACCATCAATTAAATTGTGCATACATAGCTTTTATATCAAGAAGAGATATATTACTGATTGTAAGATTCTTTTTCTGGTAGAAATAAAGAGACCTGTTAAAAATTATATGGAATACTCTGGATACATTGCCTTAGAAAATCACATTATAGGTTTCGATGTTATGAAACAACGCTTTGACAATGTCGAAAATGTGGGATTCGTGTAGCCCGATCTTTATTATTCTAAGAAGTGTTTCATAGATCATTGTTTGTGGTTTTCCTTCGTTTTTGGCCATTGCATTGTCTGTCCTTCGTCGATTTACGGCTTCTGATTACACATTTGGCATATTGAAACTTTTCATATAAAATCGTATTAGTTCATTGAGATTCTGGTATATTAAATGGGCACTGGCTACGATTACCCGGATTTACCTGGATTGGGTAATAATAACGAAAAATTAGGATTACCTGAAAGAGTAAGTACCGGAATACAATTCCGGTTCAGGAACCTATTTCACGGAAAAAAAATCGGGTAATCGTAATTTTATTTGTTAGAATTACCTGGTCTTATTATTACCCGGAATAGTTGTATGTAAATAAAATATTAAATCTTATTTATTGTTGTTGTTGTTTTATTTTTATAGGTACCAATTTTATTATAAACTTTCATTCTGAATTTAATTTTTCTATATTTGTTTGTGTAAAAATATGGCCAAAGGCACTGAAAAATGCTCACCGTGTATCTTATCAAGACATGTAGTTCATTTGGGAATCTCAAAATGGACGCGAATGAGAGAGTCCAGTCCTTTAATTTTGAAGTTGGACAAAAGCTTAAGTCATTTAAGGAATCTGAGAGCCAACTTAAACATTACCAAGATGCAAAATTTATAAAAATGTACAGAAGGAGTAGTGGAACTGTTTAGTCTGTAAAATTGATGTTCATCTTTATGCATCCATAGCTTGCGATGGATGTTTAGAGTGGAACCATCTTAAATGTGTTGGCCTCAAAGTGCATCCAAAATCCCCGTAGTGGCTATGCAGACAGTGCTATATAACAAAGGAAAGTAACTTGATAATTTCTTATGTAATTCCATCTTTGTAAATATATTTACGAAGTATATTTCATATCTTTTTGATGTATTGATTTAAAATGTATTATCAATTACAAATTGATATATAATAATAATTCTTTCAATTCTTTATGTCCAATGATGAAATCCCTAGAACTTCCGGGTAATGATAAGACCAGGTAACTCTAACAAATAAAATTACGATTACCCGATATTTTCCGTGAAATAGGTTCCTGAACCGGAATTGTATTCCGGCACTTAGTCTCTCAGGTAATCCTAATTTGTCGTTATTATTACCTAATCCAGGTAATCGTAGCCAATGCCTATTAAATATGGCTATCTAAATCAGGACTTAGATTAAACAAGATTGGGTGAATGTGAAATTATTATTATTATTGCTATTTCAAATTAATGTATGTAATAAGGACGTTTGCATATGAATCATGATTACACATGTTTTCCTAATATTGGATGTTTGATCTCTCGATTATTTATGCTTATAATGATTTCTAATTTATATATCTATATCAATGTTTTATAGATCGACAAAGACTTACGAAGTGCTAGAAATGAAAGACACTCCAAATACGTATGCTGATTTATCAAGTAGGCGAGGTATGTCATAGTTGTAATGTTATTTCTATTCTGAAAGAAAAATGCATGCTTAATTAAAGAGTCGTTTGATGTCTACCCTGAGTAATGGATGATGTTCTTTACATTACATGACTTCACAAGACAACAACTATAGGTTGTTCACTAATAATTAACTATCATGTTCCTGTCGACAATAGTGTGTACTTTGTAATAAAACACATGTTTTCCACGAAGAACAATTATGTACGATACTATCCAATACCAATACATAGCAACTGTATATATCAATTAGATATCCTCATCTTATAAAATCTCTTGTAAAAGAAAAATAAATAACATAATTCATTGATGATTGATTACGTGTCTGTTGGTAAATATTTGTTATTAGTAGTATGCGTTCACTAGGACAGAACACAATGCACAGTATTTATGTAATAGAATGAAAAACAACAAATACCACACTGTAGGAACAGTTCAGAAATACAGTTGCAAAATCGGAGAAAGAGGCAAATCGAATATAATACCAAAAAACACACAGATACGTGAACGCTCACATTTCTGTCTTGGTACAGGCACTGCAGTACAAAAGTAGCGAAACTAAGCTGGTTGTATCGGCTCAATCCTGAAATGCTTTCCACATATGAGTAACATGTTAACCTTCATATATAACACTGCCGATTAATCAGGCGTCCTCACGACTACTTTTGTAAACAACAAATATCTTACAACACAAAACAGATCATACTCTAGATTTTGAGATTTGGTGATGTTTGATTTGTCAATATTTGAAATTTGATCAAGAAATGTACTATTATATTTTATATTTCAGAACCAAACCAATATCTACCGTAAGTATCATAATAACACATACAAATGTTTGTTGTCTCTAAGCATTGACTAATGTACCAAGACAGATATTTGTAAACTTGTCATCTTTGTGTATCACTGCATTCAACTGCCTAAGGCTCAACGCTCTCAGAAAAGGTGTTGCTGTGGACAGTACATCAATCTATTGCCCAATGGTTTCACATCGTGTGCAAGTCATGGCAGTACAACGTTTTGCACAACGGTTTGACATTCTGTGTGGCTTGACAGTACACTATTTTTCCCAAAGGATTCACATCGTATGTACGTTCTCACAGTACAATATAATCCACAAAGCTATAAAATCGTGAGTGAGTCGTGACAGTACAATTTTATGCAAAATGGTTCCACATTGTGCGTGTGTCGTGACAGTATAATTAAATGCACAACGAATGTGCATCGTGTGTGAGTCGGTACATTACAACATTCTACACAACGATTTTACATCGTGTGTGGGAGTATGACAGCAAAATATTCTGCCCCACGGTTTCAACTCATCAGTAACGGCATCGGTGGCGTAATGGTGAGCGTGCTCGCGTAGAGTGCAGTGTAACGTGGGTTCAAGCCCCGGTCTGATCAAACCAAAGGCTACGAAATTGGTATGTGTTGCTTCTCCGTTAAGCACACAGCATTAAGGAGAAAGACCAAAGACTGGTTGGCTCGGAATCAGAATAATGTGTCCGAGTAAGGCGACATGTCTATCCGCGGACTGTTGTTTCTGTGAGCTAGCACTATGAAAATCCAACTCACTGTGTTGGTCTAGATCAAAGCGGACCTCATCATCATCTCATTGAACATTAACTTGTTCTCGCCATAATGTAGATGAAATATTTCTGAATTGGCGTTAAGCAACAATCACTCACTCAATGCATGTGTGAGTCGTGATAGTACAATATTCTGTACAAAGGTTTCACATCAAGTGTTTGTCGTTACAGTACAGTATTCTACACAACGGTTTAGCTTTCTGCGCGGATCGTGAGAGTAAATTATTGTGAACAAAAGTTTCACATCTTGTGTGCGGCGTGATTGAATAACATTATGTACAATAGTGAAGGTACAATAAAATGTACGACGGTTTCATATTGTGTGTGAGATGTGAGAGTGCAATATTCAGCACAACAGCTTAACATAGTGTGTGAGTCGTGACAGTACAATAATCTGTACAACAGTTTCACAGAGTGTGTGAGTCGTGACAATACAATAATGTGTACAACAGCTTAACAATGTGTGTGAGTCGTGAGAGTACAATAATATGCACAACAGTTTCAGTGTGTGAGTCGTGACAGTACAATAATGTGTACAACGGTTTCACATAGTGTGTGAGTCGTGACAATACAATAATGTGTACAACAGCTTAACAATGTGTGTGAGTCGTGACAGTACAATACTATGTACAACAGTTTCAGTGTGTGAGTCGTGACAGTATAATAATGTGTACAACGGTTTCACATAGTGCTTGAGTCATGAGAGTACAATATTATGCACAAAGGTTTCACATCGAGTGTTAATCGTGACAGTACAATTTTCTGCAAAAAAGTTTCACATATTATTTGATTCGTGACAGTACAGTATTCTACACAACGGTTTAGCTTTCTGCGCGGATCGTGAGAGTAAATTATTGTGAACAAAGTTTCACATCTTGTGTGCGGCGTGATTGAATAACATTCTGTACAATAATGAAGGTACAATAAAATGCACGACGGTTTCATATTGTGTGTGAGATGTGACAGTGCAATATTCAGCACAACAGCTTAACATAGTGTGTGAGTCGTGACAGTACAATAATGTGCACAACGGTTTCACATAGTGCTTGAGTCGTGACAGTGCAATATTCTACACAACAGTTTCACTTCCTGTGCGGATTGTGAGAGTAAAATATTGTAAACAGCGGTTTCACATATTGTGTGCGCTGTGACTGAATAGTATTCTGTACAATGGTGAAGGTACAATAAAATTCACGACGGTTTCATATTTTGTGTGAGACGTAACAGTGCGATATTCAGCACAACAGTTTCACATCGTGTACGAGTCGCTACGGTACAATATTCTGACTTAGGGTTTCACATCATAAGTGAGCTATGACAACTGCACTATGTACTTGTAAAGTTTTTGAGATTTTAGAGGCCTTATATTGGCATTTATATTGTGGTAGTATAATCTACTGACCAACGTTGTTTGACTTTTTATCGCACCTATTTATAGTGTGGCAATGTTTGCTTACTTTTAGTTAATTAAAATATACCTACTAATTTCTAATATCCAGAAAAGGTATTTGTCACTGTTGTAGTAGTATTCAAGGATACGGTGTATATATTTTTATTATGAAATGCATTTATAATACTGTCAAGACAGGGATGTACATAAATAAATGAAAAAAATAGCCTTGGTAAGATAGAAAAATCTTCTTTCAACCAAGTTAGCGGACTACATTATCCACGGGGTGGGAAAATTTAATGTCCAAGGTCTAACAATATACGTTTATTATGAAAACTGTACCGTTTACTGCCCAATGGATTTATGATAGGCGTGAACTATCACTCTATTAACGCTTAATGCCCAACAATTCCACATTATAGCACCGCCTAATGTAAACCGGTTTCATTCTATATACAAATTATGGCCATTTATTAACGCAGCTTTAGTGATTTATTCATTTGATCATATTGCCTTATTTTCCCACAGCTTCGAACATCTTTTAGGTACAATGTACAAAAAATGTAATCTTATATATTTTAGTTCCACAGAACATTATGAGGCACTAGGTCAACAAGATAAACCTAATGTTTATGAATGTATAAAGAACAAAAAAGGTAAACAATAAGAAATTACTCAAAAGAGACAACACTTCCTTTGAATGTCATATGTTCACCCGGTTATAATGTCAGGGTTGGTAGTTTACTCACATACTTAATAAAACGGATGATACAACTAGCTTAACCCCGCCACATTTATATTGACGGTGTGGTATTTATAGTTTTCATTTTATTAATACTTCTTTGTGATATCCCCCTATGTTTTGTCAAGTGTTGTACACTGTTATTATTTATCCGTTTGTTTGTATATTGAATATTTCACACATCTGTCCTTTATCATATATGACAACAACTCATGGTTGTAGTTAATCATTCATTTTAGGGATTGTTTATGACAAGCAGAGCTTGAAGATACCACAGGATGAATCAAAATACGTAAATCGACGGACAGACAACACAATGGCCAAAAGAAAAAGGACAAAAGGACAAACAGCCATATACAACATATTACACTTAACCACAATATAGTACTTGTTTTCATGTAACACACATTATACTTGTTGCAATACAACATACGTTAAATATATTATCCTTTTAACATCCAAATACAATTAGGAATTAATAATGACATTACTTCCGTTTTTCATTGAAATGTTACAATATGATTGGTTATGAAGTGATCACATGATTATAAAAGAGATGCTTTACATCCCAATAAAACACAAACCAGAACTCGCACGTACCTCCATGACGACGTCAGATGTATACAATCAATGGCGTAGTAATTTCCAACAGCAAATAATCTAACACAAATAAAATTCAAAACGAAAAATTCAACTATATTAAATTTTGGTGTGATTTAAATGTAATTATAAGAAATGAATGCATTTTTTTTTAGTTTTATAGGCGTGTAAAAGCGTGGACCGAGCACATTTTTGTGTGAAGCGCTAGCTCACTTCAAACAAAATGTGCTTCTGTCCACGCTTTTACACGCCAATAAAACTACAAAAAATTAATTCAATTCTTAAATGTTACTTCTACGTTCTGCACATTTGTTGAATTCTCTTGTTCGTGGATGTTAAATCTGCAAGTCGTCATTTTGTTTACAACACTTACACATTCGTTTGATGACCCTTATAATAAAATATTTACGCAAATAAAACACAATATAATGATGACATTATAATAGAATATTTACGTAAATGATACACAATTTAATGTTGACACTTTTGTTATTGATATTTATTATTTATTTCAGAATCAGAAGATAAAGAATACGTCAATCTTAAATTTTAACTTAACTTGTAAAACTTATTTTCATTGGCTACTGTTTACAGTCAAATTCAATTGACATCATTATGTACTTTTTGATTGGCTGTAATTTCAAATATCATATTAGCACTAAACATATTACCCTCTACGACCCCTGTATTTTTTTTTATCCCGATAAGACATATAATATAAACGCAGCTGCATACATTTCTTCTTATGGGTAAAAGAGGACATAATAAATATTATACAAAGTGTTCTACAAATAGTTTCACATGAAAATATAGCATTTTGTCTAAAACAAACCTAAAGCAGCTTATTGCTAACGGACAACTGGTTAAATGTATAGAATGTGTTAGTCAAAGACTACAACTGTGACGATAAAAATGTTATAATAAAATGATTAGCAAAAAAATACCAGACCATCGGTTATTGTTACTGATACCTCAGTAATCGCGGGAGGAGACCAGTACAAACATATCATCAATTTGTTGGCATTAAAAAATAAAATAATAATATAACTTGGAATTCATTTAGAAAGTCCTAGTTATACCAGCAGATTTTCAATAATAGTATCACAGAAAACCTGCATCAAGGAGTCAACCACAGGAAAAGTTTGAAGAAACAAAACACTATACAGAACTTGATAATCAACACGAACCTCACTTAAAACCAGTGATGAACTCAGTTACTGATCCACTAGTGTCATGAGTCGTGGTATTATTACACGACATGAACATCATCTGATATGGTAATCGTTTTTCACAATGGTATACGTAAATAAATAGAAGAAGTATTTATAAAAGATTAACCACTTACCTCGTTCTGAATATGCATGAAATATCTACCGCTAGACGTTAAGTAACAATTAATCAATGAACCCCTTACGAATCAACCAGAAGTAAAGACGGAACGAACATCTCGTTTTTCTGCTGAAATCGTAGCATACCTCACAACACTGAGCAAAAAACGTGAAAACAGGTAATTGGAGAAAATGAAGAGCACGAACAATACCAACATCTGGAGGTGAATCGAGGTACTTCGTACATTGTTGATTCAATAAGCTAGCACTATTAAAATCCAACTAAGCCGGTTTGTGTAGATCGTACATCATCATCATCTCATCGAAATTGCTCATTTGACGTTAATCAATAAACAGGTGTTGTTACATATATATGAAATAAATACATAGTTATCCAACTTAAGACGAACGACGCATTTGATGTATGCCCATGTTGGACAAACAAATAATTAAATTTCTTTGGTAAGAAGTAAACCAAAGGGTCTAAACATCATTACCTATCTCCGAATCATATTGTCCTTATTGATCACAGTTAAACGGCCCTCACTATATTTAACTGTATTCGTAATGTAATGCAACTGTGATTTCAGAAATGTTGCGTGGTCAAACCGGTTAAGGGGATCCCCACCCCTCTTGATAATTGGATTGATTGATTGATTGATTTTTGGTGTTTTAACGCCATTTTCAGTAATTTTCAGCTATGTCATGGCGACCAGTTTTAGTGGTGGAAAAACCCGTGGTACCCGGAGATAACCACCGAACATGGGCAAGCAACTGGTAAACTTTATCATTTGCGGCCTGAGTCGAGTGCACCCCTTTTTCAATTTACAAAGCCGGGTGCGATCCCACGCTATATTGGTAATAGGTTTGTATGTGTTGTTGGGTAATCCAACTATTTAATTCATTGAGCCACCCGGGTAATTGATAATTGGGTCTTCAAGACAACATACCGGTATATATACGCAAACAATGAAATGGACCTGCAAATTTGTATCCACTTAAAAGGACCATAAGAAGAGTTTAAAGATACCAAAGGACTAATCAGAATCCGTATATCGAAGAAGAACACACAGCACAATGGTCAAAAGGACAAACAACCATCTACAAAACATACATATAAAACTTAAGATCGAATAGCACAAACCCCACAAAAACCGGAGTGAACCCATGTGTTCCGGAAGGTAAGCAGTTCCTGCTTTACTAGTGACACCCGTCGTGCTAACTTAGTTACAAACCCGGTGATAAGTCATCAACGAGGAAAGGAACGGGGAGTGTTTAAGACAAGTGGAAGATTTGTGACACAGATATTCTATAACGGTCAACTAAGTCATAAACTATTACAAAAATGGGTGACCAAATAAAACTTGGACAATATCAATTAAGGGTAATAACACAAAATTACCGAACTCCGAACAATCTTACAAAGGGAAAGTCAAAACTCATAATTATATAAACAGACAAAATCAGTCAACAACCAGAAAACTGTGAAAACCGTAATGACCCTGACTTGATACAGGCATTTCTAAAGAAATGGTGGGTTGAATCAGATTTTAAGGCACCAAACCTCCCGCTCTCATTACGGATCAAAGGTTCCGGCTATCACTATAACAGTATTTAAATAGGTAAAATAGTTGTCAAAGCAGTAGGTTCAGAGAATGTTCTTAATTAACTGAGACTAGCTAATAATGTAAATGTGATTCTGAGCTAGGACAAAACAAAACTCAAAATGTATATTCCCATCAGATTTAATATTAAATATTCACAAACAATAACAAAAATTAATGCTCTCCGTGAGAGAACATAATACACAGATATAAACAAACAATGAAAATGACCTGCACAAATTTGTATCCACTTAAAAGGATCATAAAATATCAAAAAATGAGTGACAAAATAAAGCATGGACAGTACCAATGTAGGTTCAGTGAATGTTCTTAATTAACTGAGACTAGCTAAGGATGTAAAATATGACTCTGAGCTAGGACAAAACAAAACTCATAATTTATATTCCTTTTTATATTTATATATTATTATATCAGATTTAATGTTAAGTATTCATAAACATCTAAAGAAATTAATGGTCTCCGTAAAAGACCATAATACATAGACCAATGTGTTGGAATTAAAATATTAATACAGTGTGAAAAGAATTAATAATGTGTACGTTTTTTAAGATATATGTGTAAGGTTTGTTCTGTTCAATCTATTGATTTATTTCTGTATTATGCTGTGTGTATGTTAGCGGCTTCTCATTAACTCATTGGTATTTTGATATTTAACACAGGTATTTTCAAAAACTTAGTACAAATGTGCTTCGCTACAAAATCCACATTTCACATCCTCAGAGCAATCTTGTCGACGAACTTTCTTAGAAGATGTACATGTCTTTGTTTCCCATTACTATAATGCTTTGTCTTAATAAAATAGGTGTCGGTTCTTGTGAAAGTGGCTATATTTCATATAGCAAAGGTGATGAACATCAGAGTTAGTACCGTTTTACTTGTTTTGCTAATAATATAAGAAACATCGTGAAATGATTTTTACAAAGAAATACAAATATTCAATAATAAGTGTGAAGCATGATTTGTGTACATCTGTACATCACGTGGATATAGTACATAATAGTTTGTAGTCGTGATAGAAAAATGTGCTCTTCTAGTAAGTAGCAAGTATGAAGTACAATCAAACATGTATACAAATGCCATGCATGACACGGGAACCTGAAATTCTGGCCTTTATGAATAGGTGCCCTTTATATGTAGGTTATAATTTTATACACTATTCATTAATGACAAAATGTGAGGGCCCTTTATAGAGAGTGATTTGTTATATAGAGATGCCCTTTAAGGCAGGTTTGACTGTAATATATGGTGGGTAAAGATTCACATCATAAATCAAATGTACATATCATTGTGTAGATAAATAAAAGTAAAAATAATATTAAATAATATTTACACGTATTAATAGCATTCTTTTTATGTACTTAGTAAAAGAACACATTTACATTTTGGTAATAAGAGAAACTAGAATTCAAGTTGAATAAGGTATTAAAACAATGCAAATGTGCAAATATCAACGAATATATTTTTAAAAAAGTATATGCTTTAAATGAATTTTAGAAAACTGATATTAAACGATTTAGAAAAATCAGCCTTTCATTCCTCTAGCATGACTCATCACCATGTGTGTAGCATACATAATACGAAGGATGACATTAATGGAGCAGGAACTGATTATCCTGCCGAAGCACTGGTACAATATAGCACCGATTCGCTAAGCAGAATACCAAGCCAATCAGTCACCTAGAACAATTGCACTGCAAAAACATGGTTTTCGTATCCGATCTTACTTGCTTGAGACAATATATACACGAATTCATACTACAGTGTACAATCGATGTTGGTTTGAAACCTGGCAAGAAGAAAACAAATATTACAAGTAAATATCTGCTAAACAATCTCACTCTTATAATGTTAATATCTTATACAGCTCGGTGTCCTGTCGGGATCCATTAGTTATATACATGGTTACTTTCTTGACACGTTTATATGTACATATATACAATGTAGTATTCTCTAGAAATTCCACACTTTAACACATCATTGTAATATCTAATTGTTTTCGGTTGTTTTCTCTTTATACTCAGCTTTAAAAACCAATAAAATGGCCACCACGATTTAGTTGAAAGTTGTATTACACAACGACAACATTTATCCTAATTATTTTAATGTTAAATTATATTTAAATGTTTGTTAATTCTTCTTCTTTTGTATCTGGAATGAAGAAAGTCATGTGATATCAATGTTGACATTAAAACACATACATTATATATATATAGGCGATTAAATAAATCTAATATGAAGTAGTTCACTGGTTATATAAGAAGAGTTTGAAGATACCTAAAGGGTAATCAGACACAATGCAATGATTGAATTCTCCATATGCAAAATGTGGTCGTCATGTTTGAGTGATTTCAAGTATTTATAAAGCACCGTGGTACATGAAAACATTCAAAAGTTCTGAACATCTTTACTGTCAGGATGAATAATATGATCATGGTTATGAGAGAAGCCTAACATAATGCAACAAATAAACACATTTATTTATCACGACAACACACCTTGAATAAAATATGTTCTTGATTTAGTCATATTTAGAGTGTATGTATGTAAGTATCATGTCAGCTTAACATAAATTGTACAAATAATGTGTATGTCACACACTATGGGTTGCCTCTGATTCTGATGTGTTTGTATTTCTATATTTTTTTGCGTGTGTTTTCTCTGATTTATGTGTGTGTTTCTCTATATATTTTTATTTGGGGGGGTTGTGTTTGTTTTGTTTCTGCCCTTTTTGCTAAAATGTCATACAACTGCTATATGCTATCTACTTACAGGTCGGTAATGTGAAGATGAATATCTTATGGCTTGATTCATTAATTATCTTTGTTAAGACTTAAAGTTCTATATTGTTGAATAGAAATTGAGGGTGATATCAAGTATCTCTTTCTCAAATTCAAATATTTTCTTGATATATTTCATGTCGGAAATAACTTATATTGCGTTTCCGTTGTATTGAATAATCCATATATATATGGGAGTGGATGTCTAGGGCGCTGGACGTAAGGCTAAGCGAATGGTGCTGCAGTGTATCAATGGTGTGGGTTCAAAGCCCGTCGAGGGAAGAACAAAAATTTGACAAATCAAAGATCTAATTCTAACACCTTCATCGACGGTCGGCCAGTGTAAACCATGTGGTGACAAGCGTTGCAAGTGCTGTCTCCAATTGCAACACACACAAGTGTTCCATAGCAATACGACAGGAAAGGAGTATAAGATATTTTGCAATGTCAATTGCAAAACACCTAATGTGGTTTACCTCCTTGACTGTCACGTCTGCGGGTCGCAATACGTAGGAGAAAGTGTCCAACCATTCAACAAAAGAATGAATGGACACGGAAGTGACCTTACGATAAAGACGCTCTTGCCCGTGAGTCAACACTTTGTGTCGCCGGGGCACTCATTGGAAGACTTTGGCAGATCCAAAATTTATATCATTGACCACAATCCAAGTTGGAAAGAAAATCAAAGACAGAAAAAAGAGAGTTTTTGGATCCGCGAGTTACAAACATTACACCCGGAAGGCATAAACAAAAAGGCCTAAATCTTTTGTTTTTCAACTTTTTATCCAGTGCCTGGACCTTAGCTAGTTGGTAAACTTCATCATTACATTTTCTCATTCTGTTCATATTTATAAATTAGTGTGCAATATACTTGAATAATATAAAGTATAAAGTTCAAGATTATGATTTTTAGTAATTTACGTCACGATAACTGATGGTCACGTGACAATTTTTCAAATCGGATTACAGACGCTGATGAAGCTTGTCGGTCAAGCGAAATATCCGTCGATTTCATTATAATTATAGTCTTTTTGTAGACTTATAGTTATTTTTGTTACATTTTAACATATTTTTTTGATATCGTTGTGCTAACATTTTAGACCTTTATATATATATATATATATATATATGTACAATTATTGAAGCTCCTTTTTAACGGAGTGGATGTGGTCGAGTGGACTAGGGCGCTGGTCGTAAGGCTAAGCGATTGGAAAAAAATTGACAGCTCTAAAATCTAATTCTAACGCTGTTTGGTTTAATTTACAGACGTATATATATAATATTGCTAAAAACAAACCAAAGCATTTTAGATTATTCATATCTCCCAACACGTGGGTCAAAAAGGAAAGTACATACGCATACGCTACGATAGGAAGTAAAGAAGCAAGTCGAAAATTAGTAACACTAATGAAATAACTCTCAATATCCGTATTGCATTATATTAATTGTATTGTACTAACATGACTAACACTATTTTTATGACGAGGCCAGGATAAGGTACTGGTAATTATGTTTTTTTCACTAACAAATGTAAAGATGTCATTAAATATTATAATTGGTGAAAAAAAGATTTAGTCAGACAAAGATACTAGCTTAGAACATCTTGTCTGTCTTTATGATAAACGGGAGACTTCAATTTTAAAATCATAAATTTTCCAAATATGTGCAGCAATATACCAGCTTCTCCTGCATATGGTGTTTACATCTCGCAATTGATTCGTTTTGCAAGGGCCAGTAGCAATTATTCTGATTTCCTGAAACGGCATCTTCATCTGAGAAACAGGATACTGGACCAGGGCTATAACAAGATTCGTCTTATTCGATCTCTTAAAAAGTTTATATTCCGAAACCACGATCTTGTCGCAATATATTCCGTCTCTGCAGAAAAGATTATAAACGATGGATTTTCACACAGTGAAAATGTTTAAAGATAAGGTGTCAACAAAAATGTCAAAAATATTTGTTTATCAATGTGTGACGTAAAAGTGTCTTTGACATTTACTTCACTGGGCTTGGGGCTGCTTTGACAATTGTTTTACCTGTTTTGTTCAAGTATTGTTATAAATACAGTTATAGTGACAGCCGGAAAGTTTGAGCCGTAATGAAAGCGGGAGGTTTGGCGCTTTAAATCTGATTCAACCCACCATTTCTTTAGAAATGCCTGTACCAAGTCGGGTCAATACGGTTTCACAGTTTTCTGGTTGTTGACTGATTTTTTCTGTTTATTTACTTATGAGTTTTGACTTTCCCTTTGTAAGATTATTCGCTGTTCGGTAATTTTGTTTTTACCCTTATTTTTTAATATTTTACCGCATATTCAAATAACTTTAGATAATCGCCATGTTAAAAACGATCATTATTGCTGAAATATTAGATCATAATTAGATATTAGAACATAATTTTAGATCGTGAACAATATATTACAGATTATTAGATAAACATGCCTTAACAGTTTCTAATTAAAGTAATATTTGTTTTTAAAACTAAGATTCTCCTCCCTGAGACATAGGTGACCTTAACTGACTCTGGCTATTCTGTTTAGGCTCTTTGGTATTTCTGCTTCCAAAACATTTTAATGTTGTCCCTTTAAAATATTTTGACTGCGCATACCTTACGAAGGTTATTCAAGAAATGCATCGAATGTCCTAAATTATATATCTACGTTTGTATGTGCAAAAAAAGTACTAATAAGGAATAATTGTTATAATTTAATCTATAATCCCATACCTTGTTTGTTTTTTAAACCTTCATACACATTTGGTTTGTCTTATTTTCCTACTGACTCGTAATCTATTGTAGACCTACAACATAATTATATATCTACAAGATTTATTTGATGACCATGAAAGAAATATTGCCTGTCTTTAAAAGAGCGAGTAAATATAAGAAAAGTTTGAAGATACTAAAGGGGTAATCAGAATCCATAAGTCAAAGAAGGATCGACAACACAATGGCCAAAAGAAAACGGATGAAAGGACACAGTGATCTTCAAAACAGGTCTTGGCGCGTTCGCATAGAATAGTAACAGCAACAATAATATATATTTCATGTCATTCAATCTAGATCGATGTGTTGTAAGCTTAAAGTTGGATGGAGGTCAGTAAAATATTAGACTACATTGCATATGACGAGGTATGCAGCATAAATACGCTTCACTTCCGTATGAAAATGGGATGTAAAAATATAATTAGTTTCTCCGTAGTATGACTCGATATCACGCAAGGGGGGGGGGGGGTATTTCCTCAACATCTAACATGTCAACTCTTAGAATGTAAACGAAAACATATAGCAGCCCTTCAGAACAGCACATTGTAAGCAACAGTTGTTGATAAGTCATAATGTTCTTATCTTATACATTAAGACTCATATTTATAATTACAATCAAACCATTCGTCAATGTCCCATTTCTGTTTATTGTAGTGCTACTTTATTGATTAGAAATGTGAACTCGTAATAAACATAGATGAGACAATACTGAGGTGACGCTGAACAAAATCACTCACTCAATCAAACATTTATATACTTACGTGTCAATCGGTATTGGTTCTGCAATGTAAAAGAAGTTTCAATATTTTGTGTAGAAACAATGCAATCGCAAGAGTTATTCTTTTTTATATTCTATTAAATACATTTCTAGCAAAGACATAATTAAATCTACTTTCAGAAATTTGAAGAGAACTTAGACGTTAAAAACTAATTAATAAATTGAATGATTATTCCTTCTAGAAACGGAATAGAGTGTATTGAAGATCATACACTAGAGATCACATTCCGTGAAAGTTTTATGACTTATCATGATAGAATATCAAACATAACAACACACCAATATTCAACGAATAAGACAGAAAAGAAATGCGTTTAGTGGGTTTATACATATCAAGAGTCTTGGGAGTTGTCATTGATTCTAATTGTAACAATTCATTTTACTGCTGTCCAATGTTCAAACAAACATATTTCAGTGTATTTTTTGGTTTTATTATCATAAAAATATATATCAAATAGATGTAATTCGAGATGAACATATTCATTTTAAAAAAGAGCTTACACAAACAATATGCGTACATTTCGCTACGAATGCAAATACATTTTATATTTTCAGACAATGTATGTATATTGTGTTTATCCTGTAATGTTAAACAGCTCAAAACAACTGTCAACTTATGTAACAAGAGCAGAAACAAGCATCGTTCCCATCGTCTTTGATGATGTCCTCTATGAAGTTCGTGCTTATATTATTATCGTTTCTTACATGAATCAGATAACCGAAAAGGGTTATCGTTTTAAAAGTTGCTTTCAACAATACTTCAGCTATATCGTGGTGGTCAGTTTTATTGGTAGAGCAAACTGATGTAACTAGAGAAAACCACCGACCTGTCGTATGTCACTGACGAACTTTATCACATAATGTTGTATCGATTAAACCTCGCCATGAGCGGGATGCGAACTCACAACTCTATCGATGATAGGCACTAAATATATAGCTGGTTGTAAATCCAACTACAATACGATCACGACCACGACAGCCTACAGGTACTATAACAGTTATATATTGGTCAGTGACCGTCTATTACAAACATATATCCAGTCAATGCAATTTCACTGCTCAAATGGAACCAGTGCAAGTAATGTTGATGGTTTATCTGTAGGGCAATGTAGAGATAAATATCGAGAGAGTATGGTTGGGATCTTTCCTTTTGACATTTTTAACCCCAGTATAGTATATGATCAAATGTGTAAAATCATACCTTGGATATCTGCCACTTCACTATATATATTTTGTATATCCATGTTGAGAGTTTGATGATTCATCGAGGATCTACAACAAAAACAGTATAAACACCTGATGTTAATGGTGGATTGTGATTATACTTCACTTTGCTAAGAAATTATTGTTTTGTTGTTTCATATTTTTAAGTAGAATAAACCTAAGCATGCAATCATGAATCAAGGACTCGATCGAACAGACACAATATCACACAGAATGATGCTCCCTATTCAATATGTATGCTTATCTATTATCGAGTATCCCTTTGCTTGTAAATTGGTGGTGTTTTTGGAACACAACACACAAATCACTGTACAATCCGTTATAATAACATGTGGTTCAATCAAGCTAATATGTGAGGGAGAAATCAGTGATTAACGTTACCATGACTTGAAGTATGATATTGTTATCAGCTTAATGAAAAAATAAAAAAGGAAAATATATAAATGCCTACCATATCTACTAAACATCTACTTAATATAGAGCTACATCTTAGAACAAACCATGACAGTGAACAATAATCTCAAATCTTTGAGTACAATATCACGATATATATGGCGTTAGGAATCCAGATCAAGGCTTTGTTTTAGCAAATATGTAGATTTGCGTGTATGTAATGATAAAAATAAGGTCAATTCTTCGAAATACTGACAATAATTTTCAGTTTTGTTTTTGGCAAAAGAAGACAGACATCTATGCCTAGGTACTAAGCAAATAACCACTTTCTATTTCTCCGGAATGACCGTATGTTGACGTCATGTAATGAATATTTTAATATTACTGATTAAAACATCAAGATAACACACATCAAAGCAGAAGTTAGGTTTAAACTGATGTCACTGAATTGGGTCTGTGGACGGTAGTATTTATTGCCACTACTTACCAATGAAATTTAGCGGTTATTATATTCCATGTTTTCTATGTTGAAGACTGTTTCACAAGCAATTGTATGCTTTGTGTGTATCCACGTTAATCCAAACTTAGAAATTAATGTTATAATTACTACCAGGACTGTAGGACAAGAAGAGTTTGACGATACCGAAGGGTTAATCAGAATCCGTAAATCGAATAATAAAAGATAATACAATGAGCGAAAGAAAAAAGGAAAAAGAACAATGATTCACAAAACACTACACAGACAACTAAACATTGAGCAACACGAACCCCACCTCATGTGCTACGGAAAAGTAGGGAGTTCCTGCAGGTTCCACTAGTGACATATGTCGTATTACTCATGCCAAAAATCCAATGTTAAACCATATTCCGTTCATGAATACCAATTGTGACAGCGTTAACAGTGTCAAAAACTAAATATACCGCGATACTGTTTATATAAGTAAAATGGTACGTTTCAAAGTGTTGTTTTGTCATGAATTATATATTATTGACTTTCAAACAAGTGCAATAAATAAATTATCTCTTGTGCAGCGACATCCGACATCAGCGGATCACTAATCAGACCAAACATAAGCTTGCTGACTAAATATCGTTCCGTTCTACTTCATTATATTTTGCGCTTCATTTTTAATGAATTATTCAAGCATGAATTATATATTATTAACTTTCAAACAATATATAATGTTTATATATATTATTGACTTTTCGCGTAAGACGCAAAGTTTGAAATCTCGTGGACAAGGAGCCATCTGACTTCAGAATGCCAAAATACATTAGTGTCTATGAGGTCACTTAATATATAGCTAAAAGGAAACGAGCAGAGACAATTTAAGTCTAATGAGAATACGACATACATGCAACATGTAACACGGCGTACATTATCTGGCAGGAAACCCATGAGGATACTGTAAAGAATTGTAAGTCATCATGCTAACATAACAAATGCAATAAGTATGTGGATGATGAGTCTCATTATATGATTGAAAGTTCCAAGGCTGTAAATGAAACAAAACAAAAGTACATAGACCAAATGTTATGAAACATTATTTTAATACAGGTGTAAACTATGCACACATTTTAGAATTGTAAATAAATATATTACCTATTAGACCTTGTGTTATGTCTTCTCTCTTATAAAGATGAAATATATGTATTTTTTATTGATAATGTAATAAAGTATTGATCTGATTGAAAACAAAACTATTTTTAATGTCATTATTGTATAGTGCATCATTGAACCTTGCTAAGCATTTTACATAACAACAAATATAATAATAATGCTAAGAGGAAAAGAATCATAATTGTACATATACAGAATGACCTCTAGGTATAATGTACTCAACATATATAAAAGAAACATCAAAGGTAGCAATTTTAATATATTACATCTGATGTCTACTTTCCTATATGTTGACTCCTCTAAGCCCTACGCATTTGAAAAAACTAAAATATCAATATCAAACGATGACAAACTTAAACTTAAAATGTCTAAATCTACTAGTAAGTCCTTTTACAGGGTAGTACTAATGTTACTGTTCGTGCGTCTCTTCTTGGCAACTACAGAGATAAATATTAGGAGGGGGGTATATATCAGATTAGCAACTTTAACCAGCGACTTTGTAGTGGCTCTCTCAAGACAGGATCGAGATTTCCATCGTCTTCCGTATTTTTGTTTCTTTGTTTGTTTTTTGTTGTTGTTGTTATTTGCATGTTTGGCAGAGTAGTTCTTGTAGTTTATTGTCGACCACTACTGTTTAGCCTATATTTGTTCAATAATGACAATTATAACTTCTAGAGAATTTCATAAAGATCTTTCATTAAAATCTTATGTTGCCTGCCTAATGACCATCGACTACAGTTCCATTCTGACTTCTAAACGCATATTAATGTTTCACAACATACATTTAATAACTGAGGGAAAACGAGCATGAACTGTTGAATATCTTTAAATCATGTATGACAGACATTGCATAAGAAGAGCTTGAAGAGACCAAAGAGGTAATCATAATCGGTAAATTGAAGAAGAACAGACAACGCAATGGCTAAAAGAAAGAGTACAAAAGGACAAACAACGATATACACAACATACACATGAAATTAACGATCAAGTAACACGAACCCCACTAAAGACTAGAGGAAAACGAGCATGAACTGAAGTATATCTGTAAATCATATACCCATCTCTGTTTGTCATTCACATTTGTTTTAAGATTTGCTTAACTCGGCTTTGTGTGTGCTTAATTTTTATCTGATTTTGTTCATACTAAGCTAGCGCGACAACTCGTTGGATGTGCATTTCAATCCCTGCAAGTCCTTTCTGTTTCATTCAAGAAACAACAGCAATATTTTTGTGTTTGGATGAGCGTAGCAAAGGATTAAATAAACATTTTTAATGCGGGGGAGGTGGGGGGGGGGGGGGGGGGGGGGGTGCTGAATCATAACTTTAGTCCGGGGTTTTAATAGCTGTATCACATGGGACATTTATTTTGTCTTATGTACACTAGAGAATATTGTACTACAGCATAACCTGTATAAACCAAACCTCGTCTGTGTTCGGAATACACAGGAGTTCGGTTTGTACAAGGTTATTAACAAAGATTTCATTCCCTAGGTCTTGTCTTGATGTTAGGTTTATTCATGATTCATGTTTATGCATGGTTCAGTTAAGAAAGGCTTCATTTTATTTCAAAGATAAACGTAATTACATCGCTGTACTTGTTATTTGTCCTAAAACATTATTATCAAGTGCAATTCCTTTGATAACTTCCACAAGGTAGCACTTATATTTCCTGCTTTTATTCATTATAAGCAAGTGGTTATACAGTTTGCACAGCTATTCAATCACCGTTTGTTAATTCTAGAATTTGTGATGACATTTCACTGATTAACGAACATGAGCTGTGATTACAGCAACCTGTATATAACAATTTACCTAACTTTCTCGAGTACAGTAGGCCAACAATGATGATAATCAAAACAACAATACCGCCAGCAAGTCCTCCAATCACACCTTTCAGAATGAAGCTTTCTGACAACTCCGGAATGACTGAAAATATAATTATCCTAAACTTGTTCTATTTGACCAGGCAAATTACAGTGAATGGATACATGTTTGTTATATACTGTCACTAATTGGTATCTCTGTTACATGTTACCTGTTGAGACTTTGGGGACTTTGGGGATCCAGTTCACTTCCCGTTGACAGCAATCAAGGAATACTTACATAATTTTATTATTTAATTCAAAATGTAAACGTCAATGGATTAATGTTATTTTTCTGCAGGATAAACACAATTTTAATCCTTTGTCTTAGAATATAAAGTTTATGTATATTCGGCACAAAACTTGGCAATGGCTCGGTGAACTTCACTTTTATCCCAGTTTTTAAGCCTCATATACATAAACTTTATATTTTAAGACACTACGCGAATATTGTCCATATAACAAGTTCAACAAGCTGAGCATATCAAATATCAAGCTTAATTGAGCTATATATTTATATATGCTTTTGACAGTTAGAAAATGTGACGGGTTCGTATGTATATTTAGCTTGCTTGGTTATTGCTGATGGTGTATGGCTTAATATGGGTTTGTTTCAATATCTTTCAATATCTTTCGACATGATTAATTAGCATTAATTATTAGAGTTTGGGGTGATGTATCCGTATTGCAAAACTGCATGACCAGCTTGCGGCAATGCAGGAACATATATGAAGAATCGTTCCTACATATTGCCTAAATTGTCAGCAATAACTTAGAAGATTTATCAGAAAATACGTTCACTTATGAAAGCGTAATGCGCTTGCACACGTTATAAAGTATCGTTCGATAATAACTAGTTATGCTGTGATTAAGAATAAATTGATATATTGTTTCTTCTTCTTCATTTAAAAGGGGCCGGGTGGCTCAATGATTTAAACTTATTTTATTGTTCATAATAACAACAAATGGATCAGACACAAGTTTTACAACTTAGAAATGTCTTCTCCGCTAGTTACATCAATTTACATATAATCAGAACAGCATTAATTACATAATAATAACATATTTGTTCAGAATATGAAGACGAATAAAAAAAAATAAAAAATACAATAGAACGACAAATGCAAATTTCAAAGGTCGATGAAACATACTGTGTGCTAAGGTATAATATATGGCAAGTCGAGCACACCTCAAAGACCATTCTTAAACACGTGGTGTATGTGTGTTGCATACTTGGATCGTATTACGATTAGACATAGTTTATATGTTGGGATTTAATTAATTCATGGAGATCTTGCATAGGTAAGTACAATTTGAACTGAATAACACATGTATATTTCATCGACCTTTGACACGTCAATCAATCAATACCCCACAGCGCGACCAAGAAAAGAATATACATACATGTAGAAGTACATAATGTTGACAATTGTCAATAACGTTATACATGTTGACTTGTTAGTTCAAGCGAAACGCCGTGTATCTTTTATGTATTTTTGTACACATGAAAATATAAACGTGTTTATTTCTACAGACAGGTCATCATTTCCAAATAACAAAATATCGATATTTACCGGTAGACCCCCCATATCAAGCATATTTAATTCAATGATCATGTTATTTCTAAGTAAATTGAATTTATTGCAATATAATAGAAAATGCTCGGAACATTCGTTTTTATATCCACATGAACAAGAAGCACTAGGAACCAACTTCGATTTAAATAAATCGCTGTTCAGAGAACTACATTTATTTCTAAGCCTAGCATGCAATACACTAAGATATCGGTCTCCAAAAGAAAAGTAAGAAGGTACAGTTTTCGGTTGAAAATATTTTTGTTGCAATTTGTATTTAAAAGACGGGAGTGTCGGCAGTTGACGAAGGTTCAGATCTAGAGTGTTCCATAATTTAATCGTAGTGGGAAAATAAGACTGTTGATATGTAGATAATCGGTATGATGGTTGTGAAATATTAAGTCTGTTCCTTAAATTATAATTATTAGTGTCAGCGACTGTAGGTGGTACTAATTCTGTTAAATAATCAGGTACTTGACCGTTGACGATTTTATAAAATAGCACCAATTTTCTTACCTCCCTTCTAGTTTTCAACCTTTCCCACCCCGTCTCGATATAAATAGAATGTATACTGGCAAACGATGGTAATCCCGTAACAATACGCGCAGCTTCAAGTTGTACTTTTTCTAATCTGTCCGAATTTGTTTGTCCACAATTATCCCACACTTCAGATGCATATTCCAATACAGGTCTAATAAATGTTAAATAATTTTTTTCTAAGTAATTTCTGTTATATTTATTCTCCCTGAAAACACACATCAATATTTATTTGCAGCAGCTGACAACTCTCCATGGAACATTTTCCACTCGCGATTTGCGATTTTCAGACGACATTTTTGAAAACTTGAATTAAAGCTACGAAGTGTGATATTAGCGACATCTGCTGGTCATTTCAATATTGACGATACGGTAAAACGCGAGAGTTCCGGGTAAAAAGTTCGGGAATTTTTGGCGCAAAATTTTAATTTACCCGGAACTCTCGCGATTTACCGTATCGTCAATATTTCAAATGACCAGCAGATGTCGCTAATATCACACTTCCGTAGCTTTAATTCGAGTTTTCAAAAATGTCGTCTGAAAATTGCGAATCGCGAGTGGAAAATGTTCCATGGAGAGTTGTCAGTTGCTGCAAATAAATATTGATGTGTGTTTTCAGGGAGAATAATATATACAGAGAATGAATAAGCCAATTTCCAGACAGGTAGGCCTTTTTTATTCACTAAATTTAAGATGAATGCACAACAAGTACCCCAATGTAAACAAAGGAGAGTGACTTACCTTCTAACTTATATCTCAAAGAAAAAAAGGGGGAGCCACATAGGGTCCTGTCCACAAGTACCTGTGATTGACTGGTTTACAGTGGAATAACACTCGTTTTTAAATTCCAAGCGGTCTGGACAACTTCTTATCATACTCAATTCCGGTTTCTACGGACTTAATAATATTGATGGAAATAAAAAAAATCGAAATACAATTTTAAAAAGTAGGAAAAAAGAAAACTTAAATCTCTTGCATTGAAATATATTTTTTCCTTGTCTTATTCAATCTGGAAATATAGGAAGACAGCATTTTAAGAATATCTTTTGACAAGATGAGTAAATAATTTCCCGTAAAAATGCCAGTTTAAATCCTTTGACCAATGAAAACTCGCCTTAATATTAATTTCGTATAAACC
Organism: Bathymodiolus brooksi; assembly: GCA_963680875.1. Classification (NCBI taxonomy): domain Eukaryota; kingdom Metazoa; phylum Mollusca; class Bivalvia; order Mytilida; family Modiolidae; genus Bathymodiolus; species Bathymodiolus brooksi. The sequence continues at coordinate 69,329,625 of OY804578.1, read as the reverse complement.
GGAAATGAGTATGCTAAGAAGTTGTCCAGACCGCTTGGAATTTAAAAACGAGTGTTATTCCACTGTAAACCAGTCAATCAGCAAAAAACAACGACATTTGCATTAATATTATGGTAAGAACAAAGACTAAACCGTTTTTGAAGCGAAAAAAGGTGCCGAAATTCTACTTTCACTTTGGGCAGCAAAAAAAGTGTCCTCCCTTCTCTTTTTACATATACCTGGTGATGTGAAAATATAACTGCGAGCCCCTGTGACACAAAGGCCATGGGTCAGACAGAACCCCAGTTCCTGTCTGACCCAATGTCAGACAGGAAAAAAAAGTTGTTGCCAACTCTGACGGAACTTTATTTGTGCATCAAAGAAAGGGGGAACTTTCTTTCACTGCACCGTCTTTGTCATTGACATTGCATGTGCTCATGGAGGAAAAAGTGATGTTCGTCGTCATGTTTGAACCAAAAACCACATTGACCTGAGTTAAGTAAAAATATTCGTTATTATTTTGATAATAAAAACTTTATCAGGTAGATTGGACAAAAATATTGAGAATTTTTCATAAAAAATAGCTTTTCAGAAAAACTACAACTACCAATAACCCAATATTTTGCACAAAAAGTCATTTATATCAGTTGCATTGTTTGAGAAACCATTATACAAAATAATTGAGACTAAAGATTGTTTAACTGATATAGAATAAGTATGTGTTTTACATGTTTTTCATGCCAATTTGTGTTCAATTAAAGGTTCTTAAAAATGTATTGCTTATCTGTTCATAGTTTCTTTCTTGTTTCATTTACTTCAATGTATACAACATTGAAAAATATCAGCAGAAAGTTTTTAGGAGTGAGTTTAATTTGGACATTTTTTTCACATGTTGGAGCCATTTTTTTTTAAACAGCCCTAAGGTAACACTTTAATTTGTTTTATTTTGGTTGTTAAGCAATATTCTGAGACTAAATAAATAGCAGATAAAATGTTTTGCTTTGCTTTTGAATATCATCTGCAATATGAGCTACCGAAACCCCCTCCCCTTTTTGTTATATTGCCTAATTTGTAAAAAAAATAGGCTATGTTCTGAGGGCTATTTCTACTAAGGTAACACTTTAATTTATTTTATTTTGGTTGTTAAGCAATATTCTAAAACTAAATATATAGGCCGGGTTTTTTATACTTTGATCTTACAGGATATATAAAACGTGCGAGAAAATTTTCCCGTCAATTTTGCAGCCAGCTATCAGAAAGGATGGATGGACAGAAAGGATATAGGTAATCTATAATTTCGCATACCAAACACAATTAATAGGAGTTGCTTATGTCCTAGCTCATTCTTGAAACATTAAAGCCCCTTCCTCGTCTTCATCCATCTCAACAGTTTGATAAATATGTGGAATTTAGGATTTAAAAAAAGACATATTACAAATCTCAGGCGACAAAACCGGGTACGAAATGGAGATATTTTTTTCTTTTCCAGTAGCGGATCGAGACATTCTGAAAATCTGAAAAGAATACTAGATACATTGGAGGGGAGGTGGCTTCACAAAATTTTCCCAATTTCCCGAACATTTTAAAGATTGTTCATCAAAATGAGGTGGGGCCTTGAATTCGCATCCATGACAGCTTCATTTCTTGTTGAGTCTTTGTTATCCATTGCATAGTTTTCATTAATGTAACAAATTGCTTTGTCAATTATTTCCCTAAAGAATGAAATATGTTTTCTAACTACCTATATATCCTTCCCTCTCATGGTAGGATCGGGTTTTGGGAAACAAGCAATTACTTTATTTTGTTTTTGTTTCTCCAAAGAAAGATAATGTTTTGCGAAATCATACCCCTTGCATAAGTCTCAGAAGAAAAAAATATGTCATCAGTGGTGCATCCATAGTTTCTGAACAGGAGGAATCCAAGGGAGGGGCGACCCAAAAATGAGGACCCAAACCATTTTATTTTCAATTTGCACCAATAAGAATCATGCCATTAAAAAAAATATATATCTTTCTCGCTCTTTCATCGGCGATCACATAGATTCACTGATATAAAGAGTCACTAATTTCCGACACTATTTAGTCGCGGATGGGGTGGATCCTGGAATTTTCATACGCAATGAAAATAATGTCAATAAATAGTTGACTTTGTCAAACTTTATTTTTTACTTTTAATGAGGCATATTTCGTACAATCCGGGAAACACCTTTTTTCCATTGGGAGGAAAATATGCTGTCAGTAGAAATCCCAGCCCCCACAAAAAAAATAAAAATAAAAACATTGTCAAAAGATATTTCATGTCCTCTGGTTTGTAAATTTATTAGTTAAAGTGGAAGGGTAAAGAGTGCGAATGGACCGATTAAACAAGTTGTCAAACTTGGCTAGAATGTAGAAAATACACAGAAATTGGGGGCGAATTTCAAATTGCGCACATGTTTTAAGGACCAGTATTACATTTGCGCACATTTCTTTCATTTGGGAAAGCAGAGGTTTCTGTGATCACCAGATCAATTTTCTTTAGCTATACCCCTCACTTTGAAAAGTGGGCGGTACATAGTGATGGTTGTGTCCGTTCGTTCGTTCGTTTTTCTGTTCGTTTGTTATTCCGTTCGTTCGTTCGCCCGTCACACTTTTATATCAGCTACTCCTCCTAAACTGCTTAATAGATTTTCACAAAACTTTCAGGGAATCTTACTGATGTAATGATAATGTGCACCTCCTACTTTACTTTTTGATTAATTGTATTTTTGGGGTTTCCCATAGCAAAACATGGACTTGGGCACATATTCCATAGGGGTTGATAACTTGTATCCGCTACTCATCCTAAACCGCTAGATGGATTTTCACAACACTTTCCGGGAATCTTACTGATATAATGATAATGTGCACCTCCTATTTTATTTTTTTATCGATTGTGTATTTAGGGTTTCCCATTGCAAAGCATAGACATGTGGGGAGTCGCAAATTGTCGTCCGATGTTTTATCTATTACTATTCTTCTTTTTTTATAGAACGGAGATGTATCAGATCTACAAGATCTCAACACCGGATCAACTGGAGATCTAAGTCACTCAAGCCTTTTATAATCCCCGTCTAGAAAAAGCGGAAAATCTGAACATTGTGACATGTCACCACCCAGAAGCAACATGTCTCCCAAAAAACGTAAAATTGAACTAGACCTGCAAGAAGGAGATGAGATCAGTATATCATCATCAAGTTCACTAGAATCCTTGACAAAGCCGTTCCCCACCGATCAGATGCAAGCGCCTGTGATGGAAATCAGCTCAGGAACTGAAAGCACCCCTTCGCCACCTGAAGGAATCCACATAATTAAGTAATTTAACAATGATAAACAGATGCCAATACATAGCAAACCTCAATCTGGTCTTGATGCTAAAGATATGTTTGGTCTCTGTTTCGGTGAGGTTTCAAATGACTTCGTTTGCAAAACCGAACCTGTAAGTGTGAGGATGAACTCTGTATTTGTCATTGACCTTAACTATGTAAGCTATAAGTCATTATATGCTGACGATAATGAAATATGGAAAACTTCTTCATCAAGAAGGTATTTTAAATGTAGAGGTAAATGCTGGAATAGTTTCCGAAGTGCTATCGTCCAGTAATGGAACATACACTCACATGTTAACTCGTCAGTATGGGAAACACAAATCAACTTATGAAAAAATGGAGCGTTGTTTAGTAGAATCATATCGACAGTCAAAACGCGACTTGGTCAGCGGGACAGGTATGCTGTACTACAGTATATTCTCAAAAACTGTAACCCAGAAGACATTGTATTCCCTCCTCACGGTAACATTAATGGGAGCCGATCCCATTTAAAGACTGACCCAGCTGTTTTGGGGTAAATGAAAACATTGATTGATGAAAAGATCCCAGAGAGCTTTTGGGAAACTGCTTGATGAGGCAGGGGGGCCTCTCGAGACAACCGCTGCTTCACAAGAACCAAGAAACCGAATGCAAATTTATAAGATTGTGAAGGATTGGATTGGTCGAAAAGAGAAAGTCTCTATACCAACATGGAACGCTGAGATTAAGTCCTTATTAAGGTCATATAGTCAGGATTTTGAATTAGCTGTCTATGGACAATGAACGTATGATTTGTCAGTCAGCTGAATTTCAGCATATACGTGTTGAACGCCACAGATGGAATTCGATGAATCAGGTTGAAAGACGGGAAGCCATCGAACAAATTTTGAAATCAAAATTAAACAAGTCTCTATTTCGTTCCCAAGCATGTGAAACACATATACCAGAAGTCCATCAGCCACCGTTTACACCTTCAAGCCATTCACTAGTCGAATCTACACCACTCAGTTTGCAACCAACCGAGGACCGACTTGTAACTGGTTTATCAGTTGAGTTAAGTGACAATATGCAGGTACCTGGCATAATCCGTGATCATTTAGAAGAAATGTGGAAAACGGCAGACAAACTTGTAGCTACTGAAGAAGCTACAGTAAAAGCTCCTGGTTTTGATGGATTCTTTGTTCAACATGCCTTGAGCTAAACCGCACCTTGTGTCAGTTTCCAGACTTGGGAATTCGGTATGCAATGACTGCCCATTATACCTTCCACTAAACATAAGCGCTCATGCATTAGCTGGAGCAGATTTCCTTGGATTACTCCCAATTGTTTTACAATACCGCTTAAAAGCTAAGATATCAGAGAGTACTGTTGCCGATCTAATCTTCTGTAACGTAAAAGGCGGGAAATGTAGGTACCAAAGTCACGTAGTATCAACAGACCTCAACGAAAAACTAACTTCACTTGGAATGTAAGTCGATATGTCCTGACTTTCTAAGATATATACACCTTTGAATGAAACAATCGCTTTGAAACTTTCTGTTAGCGACAATTTGTTATATGTTTAATGAACAACTGATGTGCACTACATATAGCACATTTAGTTGTTAGCAAGAATAGCTAATTACATCATATTTCTAGCTATACCAGTATAGACTTTATGTTACCCTGCATATTTCCCTGAGCTTCCTATGGTTTCGGAACTTTTCTTTCACTCTTCCAAAGATCGTCGCAATATTAATACATCTCTGTCTGTACATTTTGGTGCAGAGTGTATATATATTCAAAGATTGCATAACATGAGTGTCTTTGAATTTATAAAATCAAGGATTTGGAATAAATGTCAACGAGAAAACTGGAATAAATGCTAACAAGAGAACATGAATTAATGTCAACGAGACAAGAATCAATGACACACAAACACACCTAAAATACAACATCTCGTAAATAGAATCCTAATACTAGTATACTTTGTGTTTGCTAGTCTTTGTTCATGCGGTGGGTGTCCCTCTGTCTGTCGTTCCTCATTTTGGCCATAACTTATGCTTGAGTTTTTGTCAAAAGATTAAAAAAAATATAACACAATGCTAGGACTACAATTTTGAGGTCAAGGTCGATTTCAGCACAATCCTGAGTTATGCTGTGGACTTCACATTGTTTTGTTGGATTTTGTGTTGTTGTTTTAGGGGATGTAGTTTTCCGATTTCCTAATAACTTAGAAAAAAATCGAAAGAAGTCCTTTAGGAAATCTTATTTTCTCACATTTTGATGAAGCTTAGACTGATGTTTTATAATGGAACAAGACGTCTACTGATTTTAAGATAGAACTATCAATTTAAAAAAAAACTGGGTTAAGAAAATAATTTGGCTTCCACAGAGATGTGTATTCACATATCTGGTTTCCATAGCATAACTTCAGTTTCGCTCGACAAATTGTATCAAGGCTCCAGGAATTTTTCAGAGCAAAAATGCAGATTTCCTTGTTATGAGATGAAGTTTACTACTAATTGATTGCTTTGTCCGTATAGACCAAACCAACGCAGATCGTGAACTGTTTTGGACAGCCACTTGTCATACTGGTGAACCGTCATACTAAGTAACTGAAAAAATGGGGGAAAACACGCACAACACAACAAAAAACAAGATCCACAGATTGACAATGTGATCGTTGGGATGGTCACATCATATTGTCACTATTTCCGCTTAGTGTTGCAGTATATATTTGTTACCGTTGCTATGTACCAAAGTTACATTACTTGTTACTAGGTGTCAATGCAGCTAAAATGTGTAGTATTCAAAGTTGCACTCGATTGATGTTATGAAAATGTAGCTTAACGAATGCCTACTAATCAAATGTTTTTACACAATTAATTAAGAAATAATGCATGCCGGTCATACTTTATTGGTGTATGCCGGCATGAATTATTTCGATTCTCATAGGACAAATACGGTATTTTTTTTAAAATTCGAGGCGGTCAAGGTGATCAATCTCCTACATAATTTTAAAAATGGTACAATTGGGAATTAAGTGATGGATAGCGAAATTGTGATTGAAACTGTGGCTTAAAATACCGAAAAGAATTTTATTGACAAGGTTCAATATAAATTGTTTTTACAAATAGACAACTTTAAATGATTAACAACGAAATTACCAGCTGAACGCAGCCAGTCGGATCGGAGATAAAGGGAGATAAACATGGAGACAGTGAACGTACGAAAGGTAAACAAAGTCGTGTTTCTTCTTCTTCCAATTTAGGAACCGGATTCACACGTGAATGTATAATTTTCCGCGAAAACTTTGCGCAGTGTCGGGCAACACAGCAGTCTTCTGACGACTATTTACAGGTAAAACTATATACAGGTGGGGGCTGGTCTAGTTGCTGTCAGGACGCGCCTTGAGGGCGCTCCTGAATCCCTCTACTGTGTTGGCCGGTGTTGTATTAACTGGCAGTTGGTTCCAGTCCCTGATGGTCTTGGGGAAGAAAGAATTTCCGAAGGCCTCACTGCTCGTTCTTTCTTGATAAAGGCGATCTTTGCCTCTAGTCCTGCTGTCGTTGGTTTGGATATATTGGTGGCTGTCTATATCAATTAATCCATTTTTGATTTTATACAGCATGCATAATCTATTAGACTTTCTCCTTTCTTCTAATTTTTCCCACTTGAAGGATTCTACCATTTTAGTAACACAGCCAGGTGTTCGATCTGTGTAATTATTGAAAACGAATCTTGCTGCTCTTTTTTTGTACTTTTTCAAGGTTGCCAATCTTTTTCCGGTTTGTCGGGTCCCATACTGAGCTTGCATACTCCATTGTTGGTCTCACCATGGATGTATATGCTGCTGATTTCACTGGTTTGGTGCAGTCTTTTAAGTTGCGTCGAATAAATCCCAATGTTATGTTGCCTTTGCCAATTGTATTGTCTATGTGCCTGTCCCAGGTGAGGTTGTTAGAGATGGTGACACCTAGGTATTTACTTGCGTCTACTGTATCTAATGTGTGTCCATGTAGTTTGTAAGTTGTTGGCAGTGGTGGTCTGTTCTTAGGTGTTATTCGAATGACTTGGCATTTCTTGGCGTTGAAACTCATTTGCCATTTGTCTTCCCAATCTTGTAGTGATGCTAAGTCATTCTGTAATAATACTCTGTCAGCTTGGTTGTTGATGGTACGGAAGAGTAGGCTGTCATCGGCAAATAGTTTTGTTTCTGATGATTTAACCATTTCTGGCATGTCATTGATGTAGGTCAGAAACAGTAATGGTCCCAAGACGGTTCATTGGGGTACACCAGACAGGACTGGGGCTTGCTCTGATGCTGCTCCCTCTAGTATGACTCTCTGCTGTTTATAAGAGTTTAATTATGATAAGCCTTGATTAGGATTTATTTAATCTTAATTTCAACAATTTTTAGATAAACAATAATAGAAAATCGCTAACCATGAAGAATTTTCTGAAAATAGTCAGTGTTTATGTAGGTGCTTTTTGTTTAGCTCAGCGCACATGTGTGGCCTATATTTGATTGTTATTCAAATATGCCTTTATTTGTATACCGAATACGGAACGTCATATTAGAATAATATATTTGCTATCAGTATATTTTCCATGTTTATTTGTGAGTGCTGATTGATGATTATGGGATGATTTTCCATTATGTAAGTTGTAAGCTATACCATTTCACTCAAATATATCGCCAACTATTCATATTATTGATTGCTCAGCTGGAAGAAAAGGAATCACGAAATGAAGATAAAGCAGTTTATTTTCGTCTGGAAAAAGACATACATTTGCTCATACATGTACAATTTACAACAAAAGGAGATTGTATTCCCCAAAAGGTTGCAAAAACAAAAAAAGGCATAATTATGAAAGCGATAACATATCGTATTAATTTATAGACAAGCATAGGTAAGTTCAGTTTCGATATGTCGGGCGAAAGGAGGAGGGTGCATTATTGTGCAATGTTAGGTTCAATAATATTAATATTAAACATTACAAGAAATATACAATAGTTTTGTCTATTACAGAACTAACGATGTATCATATTGTTAAACAATTCGTCGTGAAATTATATAAACCAAATAAAAAATAAAATTAGTTTTCTGAATCATGGTTTTCAAAAATTTATTTTCAAGATCTGATATAATCAGCTAGAATATTTAACTTTCTATGACGAATGTCTATTGAATCGGGGAAAAGTATATCCTTCTCGTTTGTATATTTTTACAAATTATTTATGAACATTTTGGGTACAATATTTACTAGCGTTAAGGCTAAACAAATGGTTCACAACTTTCATTACTACTTCATTAAAACGTTCGTTACATGAGTTAGTATAATATCTATTTATAATTTTTTTTTAATAATGTTAAACAGTGTATTAAATCTATATATAATATATAACACCCTATTTGTAAAACAAATTGTTTAAAAACGAAATATGTGTCAGTAAAAATTCGGTCTTCTTGGAATGGCTGTATAAATGAGTTTTATTTATATATCAATTTACTATCAACCTGTCCTGAAGACATGCAAGCATCTTACGACCCGGGTAGACGTAGACCTTGAAACGACGAGTTGCCCTAGACTACGGGCCGATGCTTATGAAATTATAGCCCGAATGTACACAGAACGACTTGTCCCTTATTCATTTCCATCAGTTTATCAATTGTATTGTCAAGATCAAATATTTGTCAACTATCAGGAATATAACATCCGGTAAAACTAATATTCGGAACAAGCATCGGGATCTGTATTTCGGAACTGGCCTATAGAAAACGTCAGAATTATTTACACGAGTCATTAATTTACATTTGCATGTCAATGTATTCTTCTTTTTTAGGATCTGAAAAAAAGTAGGTTGTATAGTATCAAATAAATATTTAATAAATCACTATATTTTTAAGAAAACAAACAATATGTTCATGCACCATTATCCTATTGCTTTAGAAATGCCTGTGCCAAGTCAGGGTCATTGTGGTTTTCACAGTTTTTCGGTTGTTGACTGATTTTGTCTGTTTATATACTTAAGAGTTTTGACTTTCCCTTTGTAAGATTGCTCGGAGTTCAGTAATTTTGTTATTACCCTTATTTATTTTTCAAGATAATAACATTCATGCTGAAAATGTTTGTTTCAAATCTAGTGCTTCAGTTAACCACAGAAAACATCGTGGAGACTGACAACTTTACACTAATATCAATTGTCACACTTAACAATATATATCATATTCTAGTGTAGTTGTTAAACTACTTTATCCAAGGGGTGAGAAAATTGTTCCTCCTTTTGTCCTTTTTCTGTTGGCCAATATATTATAATTGTATTACTCTACATTACGGCTTCTGACTCCCCTTTGGTATCCTCAAACTGTCTTACAGAGAGATGATGGTAAACTATAGCCTATTATTGTCGTTTCATATATATTTCAGATATATTTGCTGTATACTTAAAATGAAGATTACTAATGTAGCCTTAAAAGCACTATTTGCATGTAACTAAAACGAAAATTATACGTTGTTCATGTTTTAATAAAACGCGTGCTTAATATATTTAGATTGCATGTTCAGTTAAGCATGTGTTTATACAACATACATGTATGTTATTTACTTGTACTATGTGGTATTAATATATTTTATGCAATAACAAATTAAAATTTAGTGCGCGTAGTGCGTGATTGGAATGACTCTTATGATCAAATGATTTAAAAGTCTTAAGAGCAAGTTAACCAAATGACCTAAGCATAATAGACGAATGTAATGTAAAATGTAATGTGTATTTGCTTTGCATGGCTCGAATAGGAAGGACTGTTAATATTGTTTTTTATAAAGGATAAAAACATGTGTTGTTAGTGTTACCTTGTAACTAGATTAACACGACGGGTGCCACTAGTTTTATATGTATGCTTTGTAAATCGTTGTTTCTCCTTTTGTACTTTTTCTTTTGGCCATTGTATTGCCTGTTCTTCTTCGATATACGGATTATGATTGCAACTTTGGTATCTTCAAACTCTTCTTGTATGATGGGTTAGTGTTACTGGTGGCATTGGGCAATTAAGACTACATTCTCCGCTATTAAACTAATAAACTATTAAAAAGTAAGACTACACATATACCATACCTTGCACACTTGATAAATCACCATAGGTATTTGCAGGGTCCTTTTTACCCAACATTTCGTATGTCGGTAAAGAACTATAATACATAGATATATAGATATAGTCATACAACGTAAAGCACAGACAGAAATCAGATAGAGATTAATGATCACATTGACCTTTCAATGAGAAGCAAACAATTAGGAGAAACCGGTTTATTTAGTGGTAACTGATATACAGATGTGTTTATTAACTACTGATATACAAATAATTCAGCATGGTATCAATTATGACCTAATTTTAAGTAGTTTTTTTTTAATATCGAAGATTCATGATTAACTTTAATGACTTGTTTGACCGCTATGGAATATCTGTGTCACAAATGACCACGGATATGGTCTACTTGTCGTAAACACTTCCCGGTCCTTTCCTCATTCATGACTTATCCCCGATTTTTTTACTAGATTAACACAACAGGTGTCACTATTGGAGCAGCAACTGTCTACCCTTCCGAAGCAACTGAGTTCATCCCCGGTGTTTAGTGGGGTTCGGATTACTCAATCTTTTGTTTTATGTGTATGTTTGTAATCGTTGTTTGTCCTTTTGTACTTTTTCTTTTGGCCATTATGTTTTCTGTTCTTCTTCGATTTACGGATTCTGATTACCCCTTTGGTATCTTCAAACTCTTCTTAACAATAATTCAAGCTTCATTTTCTTACAGATTTCGAAGCACCAAGTAATTTGTTATACTGGGAACGACACGTTTCTGGAATAACCATCATCAGGTACGGTCATAATAAATAAAACAAAAAATGGAATGCTAAAAATATTTAAATTCTTTGGGTTCAAATTCTTTCTAAAATTCGTAACTGCAAAAATTACACATTATTTAGCAAGTAGATATTTAGCAAAGTAAGTCAACTTCCTGTTTGAACAGATCGATTTATTTTTGACAACAATGATAGTAAATGTGATATATTTGTTTCTGACATTCAAGTTGTATCTGTATTATATGTCTAACAGTGAATTGCTTTAAAATTGAGATTGTGGTATATTTAACAACGAGTGTCACATATGGAGCAGGAACTGCTAACCCTTCCGAAGCGCATAAGTTCACCTCAATTTGTTGTGGGATTCGTATTTTTCGATCTTTAGTTTTCTGTGTAATGCTTTGTTTGCCGTTTGTACTTTTGTCCTCTTTCTTTTTGGACATGGGTTGTCTGTCGTTCTTCGATTCACGGCTTCTGGTTACCCCTATGGTATCTTCCAACTTTTCTAATGATATATATGTCTTTATATACTCACTCATGTTCTACTCTCTTGTTCCGTGAATCTGAAAAGAGGAGGAAAAGTGAGGAAAGAGGAGTAAGGCTGGATTGTAACGATTGTACAGATTAGGAAGCACATTATCTTACAAAATCATTATTAAATTTGATTAACCAGCATCATGAATATCTCCAAAAGAAGAAATTCAAAAGGCAATGATCTTCTGTATATTATACTAACCAGGACACATTATATCACTTTGATGTATTTCCTTTCTCTTCACAACACGAACAAGTGAAATTAAGAAATACGAAGCTATTAGCAATTTGGCTACTGCTTTATCATAGATATATATTCTGGTATGGTTAGATCGCTGTATTGGTTTAAATGTAGCATACTGCTGTAATATATACAATACGCTTGTCTTGGCTAGGTGTTTTGAAATATATAAATGTTGCATGGGTGCTCATTGACAAGTTAATTTTTGTAATTCTAATATACTTCAACCATCTCAAAACGACAAATCGTTCGGAAAGTGTATCTATTTCTTCTCGTTGACATACATTATAATCCTACATTCCTGTTTGCTAAGAAACCTGCAATTGATTTATTCATATTTACAAAGCAAAAACGAATAAAGGTCACAACATGAATTTAATTAAGATTATATATATATATAAGATACGGTGTTTTTGTCGATTTAGTAACATCTGACAGCATCCAGTATGATGTAATTTCAAGTAGTTATGTCAACCAATCATAATCGAATTCACCACACAATCTTGGGGTATTCAGTAATACAGTTAGTTGTCTAAAGAAATAGAGGCATATTCATAATGTTCAAAGTCAACGATTAATATATATAATGTACAGATGGGTTTGTTTTAAGTTGTTGTCTTCACTTACATTTTGTGACTTTTTAATAATATGCAAACTAGAGACTTATCATATATAATGCAGATTAAATGTACAATTATGCTGTAATTCTTACCTTTATTTCTTTCATCATTTGTATCCTCTCTGATGTCTTCGTACACCACATTTGTTATTGGATTTGTAGACGATGTTGTCTCATTCCTATCAGTCATAAAATAAAGGTCAGCATTTAAAATTGAAAACAATATCATAAATATTTAATGGATATCTACATTCTAAAACTATCAAGCATGTTCCCATTCAATTCAAGATATATAAGTATTATTTAAATATGAACTAGAGCTTTCTGCCATGTTTTTCCGTGTCATGTGTGTCAGGTTTATAATACAGCAGTGAAAAAAACAGTTCTATAGGGTCTCCATAGTAATGTAGTCCAATCATCGGATTTCGAAGCAACACGGCTGTAATGTGGTTAATGCCAGCATTAATCCAATCCTATGGTACCTCGGGTTTCAGTGTTCCGTATATTCACGCGCTATTTCAATCACTGTTCACTGCCATATGTATCATACGACCCCGAAATATATTTTGCGGTTGAAAATCCGTTAGTATGACGAACAATCATGCCTTTAGGATAATTGAACAAGTACAATGAATTTGTATTAATGCAATAACTTTTTAATATATTTTACTTATCCAATTGTATTACCCTTTCAAATTTGTATTATGTCTTCCATCTGACAAACCTGAAAAACATGAATGGCAAAAGAACATATTTTTGAGTATGAGCGCATCTGATAACGCTTATTACAGACACTAAATTCTACATTTTTATTATATACATGTATGCTTAATAATACCAATGAGTGTAAATTCCCATGCTGTGCGAGATGAAGATATATTTTAAACTGTTTACACTGTCCGTCAGATTTGATTATTCTTGAAAATTGAAACATAAACAAATTAATTCACTGCTTATTCATTTAATTGTTGATGTAATTTTCACCTAAGTATGTGATGTCTATACACTCAAATATACACGACGACGCTACAATGGTAAAAAAAAACGTAGATATATAATTTAGTGAGCATGACTCGTTAATGGATTAACCTTCATCAGGTAAGCTCAAAGTACAAATATTGAAAAGTCAACTAATTTAAAAGTCTAATGTCACTTTTTTGTCTTCGAGTTCTTTATCACTGATTTTAATATCGAGATGTATCTCTACCTTAGACCATGCTTCATTTTATATTATGTAGTTGGTGTTAATGAGAAGCTATATCTCTGTGATATTTAGTAGTTATATTGAAAATATGGTCTTGCCAGAAAATAAGAAAAAAATCATTTTTGTTCGGGGACGGAATAATGTGTTCCGAATGGACGGATATGTCTACCTAAAGACTTTTGCTACAGTCAAACAGCATGAGGAAAACATCTAGCTCAACGTATTTGACTAGATCAAGGCAGACATCATAATCGTCATCTCATTTAAAATTAGCTTGTTCTGGATTAGAAAAAACTTTCAGTTCTACAAGGACTACTACACCTAATCTGTTAAATGTGATTTAACTACATTGGTATGTAATGTCTAACAGTATTGCATGTTGTACTGGTAGAACGTTCTTGATGATTCGTAAATGTTCTTTACATGGAATATTACACCCCTCCCCACACTAAAAAAAGCAAAGCAAAAAGAACAAAAAACAAAAACAAATAAACAAAAAACAAACAACAACAAAAATCAACATTGACAATGTGTGCTGGAAAAAAAGGGTCACTCGAGACGAACACACTAGCCATTACACCACCGATTGAGGTTCACATTAAGGGAATACACATGTTACCTTCATTTCTCTTACAGAGTAGGGTTATTATAGTGATGATTAAAATAATTATAACAGCAATCAGTCCTCCAATAACACCTACATACGGGCCACTTGATGAGGATTCCGTATTTGCTGTAAAGAAACGCAAAAACTTAAAACATGTTCCACAATTAATGTAATATTCCTGTAAACAAATATTTCATATTGAATATGAATAACTTGATCATTATTCCAAATAATATGATATTACATTCAAATCACGTGACATTGATTTAAATCATGAAAAAAAATATTCAACCATAACAGCGTTTGCATAATCTAATTTTCTATTTCTACATTGCAAGAAAATGAGACTACATTGAACTTTCTCACATATTATACATGTAATTGGTTTGCACATACAATGACGCGGTTAATCACATTTATATTGCAAAGCCGTCCATTTTGTACCTAGTTTTGCGAAATTTAGGTCGGTCCCTTACCTTAGCATTGCATATCAATTTTAATTATCATACAGATTATGTTGTTATCAATGCGGTAAGGTAAAAACTCTTATCTTTAATTTACTAGCAGATTCTAGCAAAACAGTATATTGTACAGTTTGACTAACACCATACGACAGCTGTAATCTATAGCTAACGTTGAAGTCTGATTCCTTTATATTTTTGATGGTCAACATAACATATACAATCACCAAGTTTTTAACTGTGTACAACTTACATGTAACATTTAAAGTTATGGAGGTCAGTAGACCACTAGAAGCAGCCACATTAATAGCTTTACATGTTAATTCTTGTCCATGCTCACACTTTCCTACACTGTATGTCAAGTCAGATACCACTGTATATGTATCACTAGCTGTGTTATGACTAAACCATTCTGTAGCATTGGATGTAACATCTTTCTGTCCTAATGTCCACTGTATTGTAGCTCTAGGGCGACTACCTGTTGTTTTACAGGTTACATCCAGTGGCTTGGCCTCTTCTATGCTGTCTACATTTCCATTAATCGTTGGTGGGTTTGGCCTCACTGAAATATACACATAACATTAGTTACATGACGTTGTTGTACTAAAAACGTAGATATCAAATTAAGTGCACCCGACGCATTTCGGCAATAGCCTTCATCAGGTACGCTAAAAGCCGAGGGATTAGAAAGCCAAATAATGTAAAAGTCTTTGGGAGCAATAATACAAAAGGACCAAAAGATGATACCCACAATCGGCTAAGATCACTTATGCCTGAGAGTGGAGAACTTTAGCTTTAATAAAATTACATTATTTAGGAACTGTAAATGTGTATACTAATAATCATGACTAGACCATATTCTTAAATCAAGAAAACAACTTCTCTGATTTTGAGATTAGTTTAACAGTGAGTACTGTGCTTTTAGTAGGTCGACTACTACCTGATACACATACCTTAGTACATCAACTGTACGTGTATAATGACCTCATACAAACCTCAGTACATCAACGGTACGTTCATAATGACCTCATACATACCTCAGTACATCAACTGTACGTGTATAATGATCTCAGTTGATAATTGATGATACTGTGGTTACTTCAACAATATCTAAGAAATTAGGTGTATTTAATTCAGTTTTTACATCTTCCGATGCTTTTAGTTTGCTGTGTACTGCTTTTCACTCGGAATATATATACTGTGTGGGTTTTTTTTATACAAAATACACCGATTATATTAGCCTAAGTCTTACACAAGCGACAGAGAGTTTGACATCTGCTGCAAAAATGTTTTCATCAGAAATATTATATGCTCTACAGTTTACCTTGCTAAGACTGTTTCCTCCAAAATAACGACTTCCGAAATTATTAAGCGAAGGAGAGTACATGTAGCACATATTAAATTCATGTGATACTATAAGGTAACAGAAAAAATATCGTTTTCAATTGTGTTTTGTCTTTGGTACAAAGAAAACATTTAACTAATAGAGCATTTGCACACATTTTCGACTTCATTATAAAAGTATGCGTGTTTGCACGTTTTTTGCAGTAATAATTGTTTCTGCAAAGTGGACAACCGTGCCCATTCCACAAACATTTCAAAGAAAATAACGTTTTTTTTCCTTATTCATACTAAATATAATAATCAAATGTTGTAACAACTTGTGCATGTTTTATTTGCTATAAAATTAATTTCTGATTTTTTATAACTTTCAAATATCTATAAATGTGAAGACAATTATAATTCTCTGTCATTACTGTTGTTCTTGAGTGGAGCGGGTACCGTTTTTATCTCCGCTGGCGAAATAAATTAAACAAAAAACACATATAATTTTAGAATCAAATCGGGAATTTGCAAATGGTCTATTGCTGTCAATTTCTTCCGGAAATACGATTTCTTTCTTAACTATAAATGAAATGAAAATACATTTTTGTTCCTGATCGACTCTTACTTGAATAAAAAGAATCAACTTCTCAATATTAAGGGGGAATTAAATCATAATTATAAAAAGACAACAAATTAACATATGATCGTAGCATTTTATAAGTCCTGTATCTAAGTGCTTCTCAAGGCGAATAAAGCAAATGTGATTTATTTTATTTTTTTTGTTTGAAAAAAGGAAATCATTTAACGTGAAAGCAAAACAAAAACTTGTTTATGTCTTTTTTTAACAGAATACTAACTAGGAAGGTAACATCTGTTAGCTAAACACCACTAATCTGAGGCAAACATACACTAACTGACACTTCTCACAAATTTGATATCGATAGAGAAAATAATCGTCTTCTTGGGAGACCAGAAAAAAATAAGTCATCAATTTGTTAGAAGTCAATATTGAACATAAAATACTTATGCGGATATAAATTTATTCCGGTAGCTACATGTGTATGTCTGTATATTTGCCGGTTACTGCCAATTTTGAATTACAATTACTTACAATTTAGATATATTATGGCTGAATCAGTCAATGAATCCAGAATATCATCAGTATATCTGGCTTGACATGCGACTGTCTTTCTATCATAAGATAAGTTGATGGTAGTCAATGTGTGTTGTACTGACTGAGACTGACTTGCTACTGTTTGTCCGTCAATAATCAGTGCAATAGTAAAAGTTGGTTTACCTCCTACTGATTTGCATGATACATTTAGGTCCTGACCCTCTGTTCCTAATAATCTGTTTTCTTGTGAAACGTTCTCTATGGTTACACTAGATGGCGCCACTGTAAAATGACAACCAATCAGATTAACATACATACATTGTTTCGTTTCATATCTAATGTCACATTATTGGAGGTTTTCGTCCTAATGTTGATAACGTCAGTTTATATTGCCCCATACATGACATAACTGTCCTTCTTCGACTTATGGATTCTGATTACCCCTTTGGTATCTTCAAACACTTCATAGCGTTCTCTATGCACAATCTAGACAGATATGTGGAATATTTGAAATGTCCTGATTATTAAGCTCGCGTTGTAAAAAATATTTTGAAATGATTTTTTTTTTCTTCATATCCCTCCATCGAAACATATATCAGGTAGAGTATGTATAAAAATTGCGGGAACTTTTCCTGTGCTTTTCCTATTTAAGCGTAGTGATGGCAAAGAAAGAGAATGATATTACTGTAGATCAAACGGCATCTACTAAAATACGGGCGTTGTTAGGATATTTGGCAACTGACATTAAACATGATTGGATACAGAGAATGGTACGTCTGCTATATCATATCCATCTGTTTTACGATAGTTTCATCTATCTGAATCGGACCGGGAAACAACTGAAGATGACCCCTGAAAAGGACGACCACCTTAATGAGAAAGATTTTGAAACAATGAACGACTGAGGGATAAACGATTGGAAGGCCAACCGGCCGTTGGAAGTGATGTATTTCAGTGTTTGAACACCAACAAGGAAAATGAGTGTAAAGCAGCGTTTGCTAAATGGATTGTAAGGTTGAACAAGTGCGTAGATGCCAACTGAGAATACTTTGAGGGACTTTCATTATACATTTTTAGATTGCATTATTTATTTGGTTCAAATGAACCGAACCTCAGAACTTTCCAAATACATCTCGTATCAGCGAGAAATTGTTGCCAAACATTAAAACTCTGATTGTCTAATGCAAATTAGTTATACATAACGTAACATGCATAATACAACAATATGACGATACAAACAATAAATTTAAACGAAAACAACAACAACAGCCTCGTTATATATTCATTCGCTATTCAATATCATCATATATAATGTGTTCACTCTACTTTCACCAGTCGAATTGAAAGCAAGGAATGAAAAGTTCGGTTTCTAGAAAAAGTAGCTCCCCTGGATGAAGTCTGTATCATATGCCTATAGAAGCAAATAAGAGTAGTAGATCACAATTGTTTTCTACCACACTCCTCCGAGGGTTGTATGCATAATCCTACCGTAGCTCAATGTTTTCATGCAGAGACAAACAATATGTCCTCCCAAGGTATTAAGCACTACTGGTGTACAATTTTGGAAGTTTAGTCAATTAACCTTACTGTAATCCGCCACTTTATATTGAGTGCATTTACCAAGCTAGGACAAGTTAACGGTCATGTGTGTTATGGGTATCGATTTTGCTTATTTTCACTATTTTCTATTGTGTTTTGGAACTATTCTGTCAGTGTGATATGTTTTGTTTTAAATGTTATTGCATTTGTAATGCACACCCGTTATATATTTCTGATGTTAGAGGAACATGATCGTAAGCCTAAACATTATAATAATGCAAGGTTATAGGTGTCATAGGTTTTACTCCACATATACTATTCATCACTCTGTGTCATCCCCTTACAACTATGTTATTGCCCTTTCATTATCTTTTTAATAGCACTCTATTTGACCGGAACCTTGACTCCATGTGCATACTATGTGTTAAAACAGCATTATCGACTCAAAATAAAATAATAAAATATTATACTTCTTCCCCACTGATTTCTTCCCACCTTAAACATGGTCAATGAATAAGTACACCTACCTACGAGATATAACATTAAATAGAAATGATGAATCACTCCATTAACAACTGTCTGACATCTATGCTTTATATCAGAGAATCCAACATTCAGTAGATATAATCTGTAATACAGTCCTGATGTATTCTTAAGCACTGAATAGTTGGTATCATTTATGGTAGCATCATCACCTACTACATTATTCTAACTACCAACATTGTACACTGGCCAGACCAGACAACTCTCTCTGTTTTGCACTTAAAGATTACCAATATATAATTACACCTACCTATGAAAATCAACTGTAAATAGAAGTTTTGAAGCAATCCATTAACACCTGCATCACATCTATACTTCTTTAAATCAGATACTCCAACATTCAATATATGTAATCTGTAATACAGTCCTGTTGATGGATTCTTAGATATTGAATATTTAGAACCATTTATAGTATCACCACCATCTGCTATAATATTCCAAAGACCACCATTATACACATACCAACTCAGACTGCTACTTTCAAATCCACATTGTAGAACAGCTTCTCTACCTTGTACTACATATACTGGAGTAGGATTTGATGTATCACTGGTACAATAGACACTACCTATACATCAAATAAATGTGTTAAATATCAAGGTCATTAAAATCGTGAAAAGTTTTATATATAAGCCATTGGCGTAATATATTTGACATATTAGTATCTCTAAAAATTGGGAAGATTTAGAAATGACGTAATGAGTCAATCCATATGGTCAAACAGTAACACTTAAGTCAATAATAAAACCATTTACAAAATGAGTTGGAACTCATACCAATCTTGAAACATTTAAACATGTACGTGAATACAATATTATCTTGAAGAATAATATGTTATTGTAAAAGTGGGTAATACAAAGACAATACAGGGACTTCGACAAAAATATAACGAACCTGTTCAGGAAAGAAACAAATACTCCGGAAATATAATTGTTTCAAGTCAAGTAACTTTTTCATTTAGCAAAATAAATTGGTCTTATTGTTATTTATTGTTGTTTTTATTGTATGCATTTTAAAGAATATACTAAATCATATTCTTGAGATTCAAGTACTAGACACAGGTACGTGTGGACAGGACCCTATAATGCCCCCTTTTTTTCCCTTTCTTTTTTAGATGTTCCCCCCCCCTTTTTTTTTAACATCGATTTTTTTTCATATAAACAACATTTTGCAACTTTCTATGTATCACTGTATGACATATATATAATAAATACAATCAAACAGTAGTTTCTATCCATGCCGGGTTTCCGACATAATGTTATAAGAGAGAAGGTAAGTCACTCTTCTTTGTTTACATTGGGGTACCTGTTGTGCATTCATCTTAAATTTAGTGAATAAAAAAAGCCTACCTGTCTGGAAATTGGCTTATTCCTTCTCTGTATATATTATTCTCCCGTATTCTTTTTATTTTTTACATGCATGATAATAATACAAAGAAGAACTTTTTATTTAATGACATTGTTGTTGTATATCGCTTGCCATTTGATTTTATGCTTTGCGTATCATATTTCTGCACATAACTTGATTTATGGACAGTACCATGGTAACGCCATTAGTGTTTGTCCCTGAATTACCATGTTGTCTCTATAATGTGCTGGCAGTAACCATTTGTTTATTGTAATTCCCGTTCATAACCTCGAGTTAAGAACAAAACTATGCCTGCCAATGACTTAAAATAAACTATATCACTTACCGAAGATTGTCAAAAATACCAAACACAGTAAAGATGTTATCAACATTGTAAAATGATAATAATACTTCCTTGTTACCTGTCGTTCCAGGTAACTTCCTTAAAATAGACCGTCTATATAGGACATTTAAACAGATTCATTCATAATATAAGTTGGATATACCCGATTAGGAACATTTAATATATACATAATATACGTACATTATCGTGCATGATTGGTAAATATAAAATTTATTTGCACGATAATCCAGCTCAGCCGAGGTGTACTCGATACAACATTATATGATAAAGTTCTTCAGTGACTTGCGACATGTCGGTGATTTTCTCCGGGTACTCCGGGTTCCACCACCAATAAAACTGACCGCCACGATATAGCTGAAATATTGTTGAAAGTGACATTAAATACCAGAATCCAAACCTATTTGTACGAGTTTATAGACAGACAAAAATGCGACACATGGGCAAGATTTCTTTTACCTGTTTTGCTGCGAGTGCAAATGAATTTTACAAATTACGACATTTTACGTATAGTGTGTTATCCTTCAATGTCATAAGCGCACATTATCTACAAAGAACAGAACCAAATGTCGTTATCAACGTTGTTATTGTGTCCTCTGTGAAGTCACCGCTGATATATATAATGATACCGTTTCCTACCGTCGCCAAACATAAATTGCTCAAGGTTATTGCTAACAAGGAAGCTACTGATCCAATGATTCCTCTCGGCTTAGTTGAAGTCATCATTTCTAAAGTATTACCATAAATAGTTCCACTTGTCATAAGCACTTCCAGGTCCTTTACCTTTTGCATTTTCAAACTCTTCTTATTTACCGGAAAATAATATATATACCGGGTATATTGACCAGTGACCGTATATAACAAAGTAAATTATCTAGTCAATGCAATTTGACAAATAGAAGCAGTACAGTATAGATATTAGTATCTATCATAAAACGACGGGTTATTTTAAGGTGTCAAATAGTAAATTAAATAAATGCGTTTTATTTGCCCAAAACGCTTTATATTATTTGGTTTTCCAATCGTTTGACTTTAAACGTAGCTGATGAAGCTTGTTACAGAATCGTGGCACTGTCGCTATATAGATTTGGTTTCCACATTTTTATTTTTGTTTGTAACAAATGTGTTCTGTATATTCCATTATTAAATGCAGTAGATCGCGAAATGTTTATAATATGATAAACGCATCCCACGAAGAGGACATTTATATGTAGAGACAAAATAAATGGATACATTACATACTGTATATCTTTATTTATTGCATACAATTCTTCCAGTATCAGACAATCAAATATACACAAAGAAAAAAGTTAAGCGCCCCCTCTGTTTTTGACGTGACAAATGAAACGATTGGTGTCATTAAATTACTGACCAAATAATCTCAGAAGCACAAATGTGACCTGTTAGGACATTATAGTTGCATTAGGAAAACACAACAAATACCAACATAAATGATAATTTAGTGGATAGATTGTCACACAATCACAAAGCCAGTTTTTACACTAAAAAATGTATATTTTAAGTATTGACATGCACAGTTCATAATGCACGATCAGATTGTCATTTTACTTGGGGAACGTCAAATTTGAATCACTTAACGACATCCATGGTTCAAAGTTGAGTATCGAGCGAAACCATCACGTCCTTGGATGACGGCTTCAATCCTCCTCATGCCTCTAGTCAGTTGTCGGGTGTGCTGATGTGGTAGCTGTCGCCGATGCAATGCTGCTTTCAATTGACGTAAGTTTTGTGCAGAAAGTTGAACTTCTGCACACGACGACTTAGCATTTCTCAAGCATGCTCTATCAGATTCAAATTAGGGCTCATGCTAAGTTTCCTCGTGTGGTGATCAAGTCTAACTTGCAACAATAAGAGACAGTTGGTTGGATGTTCCCTGGGGTATACACCATATTTTTCTGTCTGCAAACTCTCATTCATCCATCGCTTACATGAAGCACAAACCGGCTCTCGTTCAACCAATGGATACTATGTCATGTCCTCAAATTCAAACCACGTCGCGATAAACACCTTGTCAATCGTAATCGTTGATGTAGATCTGATAGCATGGGACGTTCAATTACTCTCATTGACTTCAGTCCTGCTGATTTCAAACGGTTTCTCACTGTTCTTGCTGACATACATCTATTAGGTGATCATTGTCTTTTCAGAACAGGGCTGGTTGTGAATGGCATCCGTCTGACCAAGCGATACAGTGCCCTCTCTTCACGCTGCTACATTACATGTGGTATTTCGAAACTTGCCAAATCTTCAACGGTGTTGGTTTTCACACACGCCGGCCGACTACTGTATAATGATAACCCATCTGACGTCCAATAGCTTTGAAGGCAATTCCTGTATACAGCAAGCCGATAAGCCGATTATTTGTCATCTTTGCGCCTCCAATATTTGCCTACGTACCTTCGTACACAGAGAAAGAATACATTATTGAAAACAATGAACTTAAGTACCCACATTTGAAGCGTGGACATACCGAATTTTGGATAATGAATGGGAGGCATGATTCATGTGCATGATATCTCGATATCGTACTTAACCGTCCCATCTGTATGATCATATCTTTTCAATGGAACACCTGTCTTGTTAAAATCAATATTTGTATTAAAATTGAAACTCATGATAACATGTTATAGTTAAATATATTAGGGGGTACTTAACTTTTTTTCTTTGTGCATACACACAAACGAAGATATTTGCTAGATATGCTATTTCGTTGTTATGTTAGAATTGTGCACATTTATATTATTATATATATATATATATATATATGTAACGATATATATATACAACGTCTGAAAAACCAGTCAACGATCAATCTTACGGGGTGTTGGATCACTACGATATAACGATACTATACAAGTAAAATAAATTATAAACGTCTAAAATGCTTTGTAAAACAACACCAAGTACACACAACAAAGTGATAAAGAATTAAACCCTTTGTTGAATGACACAATTTTCGTCCCATCGAGGGACTTTATCAATGTCTAATTCATATATATATATATATATATATATATAAACATGAACATCATCCTCTGGTGCGCTTTAGACGTTTTCTTCCTCATTTGAAGTAGTAAATAGACATCTTTAGTTAGATAATATCACACCCTGTCTTAAAACAGCAATATACACGACATGAATACAATGAGGCTTACACATATTTTTTTTTAATCTGATGACAATAAAGACAAAGAAACAAAATACATGTACCTCTATACAGTTATTTTATCTTTACAATGATCTTAATGTTTTATGTCATGCATCTTTTAAATTTTAAAATATTGCATGTAGATATTTTAAACCTATATCTGTTGTCGATCTACAGCTACTGATTATCCCTTTGGTAACATCAAGCGTTCCTTACATGTAATAAAGGAATCTATATTTGCATACGTTGGTCGGTGATAACGTTTTTGATAGCTTTAACACGTGCATAGTGTCACGCGCAATTATCTTTTCCTTCCAAAATATGAGAGAGTTGTATACTTTAATATATCTAATTTCACCATCAATATAAAAAAATGTATAACAAAAAAACATTAACTTTTACTTTTCATTATTATTGGGGGCCTTTTTATCAGGGGGCTTGTGTCCTAGGGGAGCTTTTGTACGGGGGGCTTTTGTGCTGTTCTGAAAAACCAGTCAACGATCAATCTTACGGGATATTGGATCATTACGGTATAACGATACAATACAAGTAAAATAAACTATAAACGTCTAAAATGTTTTGTAAACCAACACCAAGTACACAAAACAAAGTGATACAGAATTAACAACTTTGATGAATGACACAATTTTGGTCCCACCGAGGGACTTTATCAATGTCTAATTCATATACATGTACATGTATATATATAAACATGAACGTCATCCTCTGGTTTTCTTCCTTATTTGAAGTCGTAAATAAACATATTTTAATTAGATAATATCACACACTATCTTAAACACATCACTGTACACGACATCTATAAGATGAGGCTTACAAATAAATATGTTTTCAGTTGATGAGAGTAATGACAAAGATATCAAATACCTCTATACAGTTATTTTATCTTTAGAATGATCTTAATTTTTTATTTCATGCATTTTTAAAATGCTTAAATATTTCATGTAGATATTTTAATCCTATGCCTGTTGTCGATCTACAGATACTATTATCTCATTGGTAACATCAAACTTTCCTAGCATGTAATACACGAATCTATATTTTCATACGTTGGTCGGTGATACCGTTTTTGATAGCCTTAACAGGTGCATATTGTCACGAGCAATATTAGAAATACATGTAATGTCATAGTAAAATTTTCTTTCTGATTAACACAAAGTTTATTGGTAACCTGCAAAACAATCAACAGAATGTCACGTCTTTCTAACGTTTTGTGAGAATCGTGTCACAAGCTTTTGGAATTGAGTGTGGTTGTAGAAGTTGTATGCTGATATCGTAGACTTTTGAAAACAATATTGGTTGTAGTGGCTTCTCGCTTCTCGCTATATATCCCCAAGAATGATCTAGGCTGCCGAATGGTGGTTGATGCTTTACGTTGTAATGTCCCCAATGTGTTGTAGGCTGTTAACATTGCTATTATTTGTAGAAGTTTTATGTTGTATCCCCCCAACGAACCGTATGCTGTTAAAATTAATATAGATTGTAGAGTATTTATACTGAAGCCCCCAACGTGCTGTAGGTTGTTAAAATGGCTATAGGTTGTAGTCTCTACACTGTAACCCCGTACCCCCCTCACAACATGCCGCAGACTGTTAAAATGGATATTGTTTGTAGAGGTTTCAGGTTTAAAAACAAAACACAAAGCTCTAATTAAATCATTTATAAGACCAATGACAGATTATGACAAGTGCACATATGCAATGATTAACTGAATCAAATAGAACATCATCTTTATATGGTGGTAGATAAAGAAAGCATAATTATGTAAGTTTGGCACGCTCAAAAACAACTACCAGAACAAGAGGGTCTTCGTGGTCGTGATCGCATAATACTTGGACTTGCAACTAACTGTGCAATCAGTGCCTATCACCAATAAAGTGGTGAGTTCGAATCCCGCTCAAGGCGAGGTGTACTCGATGCAACATATTGTGATACAGTTTGTCAGTTCTGTGGTTGTCATCGAGTACTCCGGTTTCCTCCATCGATAAAACTGACCGCCACGATATAGTTGGTATGCTGTTTAAAGTAGAGTTAGTTTTATGCAAAAAACATCGTTCTTATTTTGTGCATGTCTAAAACGAGCTATATTTGAATTCATGCTTTATTTTAGCATATTTCTGTACACAGTATTTGCTATGAATATACTCGCAGTAGTCCCATGAACTCTCACAGTAATTATGCTTTCTGTGTGATTTCCCGGTAGTAATAGTGTATCTACTTTTCTATGACAGTGAGTGGGTATTTGCAGGAGCAGAACATAAACAATATATGACTTACCAAAGATCGCAATAAACACCACAGACAGCAACATCGCTAACTGTGTATTTATACTTCCTAGTTCATATGGTTTAGTCCAGAAAAATCATTAATATATACTTAGTTGAAGTATTCAAATAGTTTTTAAGGAGATGTCTATCAATATTTAGTAGTATTTCAAGTACCATTGAAATATATATATAGAGTGTATGTCTGTATAATGACAACCACTCAATGTAAATATTCCTAGGGAATCGAGAAAAGATACCGGATAGTATATTGCGTCTAAAAATTCGACCCAACAGTGTTGGCTGTTAGATGTTTTGACCGACAACTTTGTTATTTTTTACTATGGTATATCTCCCTTAGCAGATTTCGCATACACACCGCTGACACATTATTTCCTTTACATACCAAGATGAACTGTGAGCTAATGCTCACTTATGATACCCCAGCATTTATGTTCAATGCGTATCAAAACCAACTAAGTCGTCAAGCAGGAAGTAGGAATCTGACGGATCCAAAAACAAAATGTAAAGATTTCACATATTAATACAATATAATAGTTGTATCCTGCTGTCAAATTACAACTTCAGACAATAGAATTATACATGTAAATTTATAAGTAAAATGAAATTAAATATATTAAGAAAAAAATTGCATGTTTTATTTCTGCATGACCAGCACTGTTGGGTTTTTTTCATAATATATTTGTTCCATTTTGAAATCATATTGTGTAAGTTACAAATAATTGATTTAGCAATTCAATTATTTTCTTAATCATCAGATTTTATAATTATTTTACCTTGCTCTAAGTTAAGTCCTAGTTTAAATATTTATGGGAACAAATAACCAAAATTGTAGACACTATGCATCTATACATTTAGTAAGTGAATGATTGTTGTTAAGTTATTTAATGCCAAGTGAGCAACGTTTTAGCTATATCATGGCGAAAACAAGTTACACTTTGATGAGATGGTGTCTGCTTTGTAGTAGACCAACACGATTAGTTGGATTTTTAGTGCCAGATCACTGAAACAACAGTCTGGAATAAGGCATGCCTCTCCATCCTGGAACAATATGCTGTGTGATTAGCGGAGCACAAGAACCAATTTGATAGTCTTTGTTTTAACCTTACCGGAGCTCAAACCCATGATCTACCACACCATAATGCACTATACACATAAGCATGAAGCAGTGAAAAATGTACCAGGCGTAACATAGACAAATACACAAATACACCATGAATAAATACCTGCGATAATAAGGGGTATTGGGCAAGGGAACATCTTCTTTTGGCTTCATACAATTTGTGCCAGCTGAAAACAAATAAAACACATCTAAAATATTACATAAAACTTATGGTGCTCTATATATATATATATATAAAAGATTATTACAGTGAAATGTCATGTCTTTCTAAATAATCATAGTAAACACTGAACTTGACCAATATGGATAAACACCAAGTCTTTGCTTTTTATATTTGTGCATCATGCATTCATGACAGGACAAAAAAAATAAATGTGTCAATTTGTTTGCATAGCGAACTGCAGAGGTCATTGAAATATAATGTATATATGATTATTTTTTTAGATCATTATTTATATAAACTAATCCAATTGGAAATGACATTCCATTGATAGGTGATACTTTTACCTTTGTCTTTGAGTTTGAAAATTCTAATTTTCTATTTATTATGTACAGTGTATATAAATGTTGTTATTTTATCAATTTGGAATTTTTAATCTTGTCTGTTCGCGCCGATGTATGATCATCACGAGTGATGGAACATCGTAGGATGTAGAAGATCAATCATAAGTTAACGTGAAACAAACCGTCGAAAATGGGTGAAGTTATGATATATAGGCTCTTGAAATGTTACTTTAATGCAGAAAGAGTTTCATATGAAAGAAACGATACCTAATTACAAATGGTGTCTTTGCATGATTAGATTCCTATGACCGCTAGGTTGGCCCACAGTATCTTGACGTTTTATCTGGCGAAATAGAGAACAATCTGTATAAAATCTGTATATTATATATATAAAGACACAAGTAATGAAACAAGTTGTTCCCTCCAAAGGTAGTCTAACTGTGTAAATTTTGTGTAACCTTCGTACGCCCGTAAAATAATGCTACGTTGGAATGTTGGAAGGTAAATCCCTTTCATGCATAGTTTATTTGTACCAAGCATTGCTTTGTTCCCTACCTATTTGTCTTTTTTCACTGCAGACAGACGTTCTTGTTTTTAAAATTTAGCCTATGTGGTCATAACTTCCGGTTCGGCAGCAATAAAGTTGATAAATAAATTATTTGCTTTACGCCTATCAAAAAATAATTGACGGTAAGTAGCATTCGTAGTTTATTTTTACTTAATGTTTTTTGCATATAATTTTGTAAGATACCAACTGTAGCAATACTCTAGCATTTACCGAAAAGGGAGGTAATAACAAAAAAAAATTGGCGGCCACTTCAAATTGGTAGATTGAAATGAAATGAAATGTCTAAATATTTGGAACTACTAGCTTGTACACATAGTGTCAACTATTTATATTGCATACTGCCTTTAAGAAAAAGAATGGCAGAAGGTTGCATAAGGAAGGGGATGCATAAAAGCATGTTGTGTCAGCTCCTGAACCCGGAAATTTGTTCAGGTCATTTCCGTTTTTGGAATAGTTTTATTGTCAACTTTATTTGCTGCCGAACCAGAAGTTATGTCCACATAGGCTAAATAAAACTTGCTTCATTACTTGTGTCTTTATATATATAATATACAGATTTTTCTCTATTTCGTCAGATAAAACGTCAAGATACTGTGGTTGGCCAGTCAAATGAGGGGGGGTTACTATTTTCTGTTTTTTATAGTGCCTTTGAATCCATTTGGGATTCAATTTATGTTTAAGAATAGATTTGACTGTGTGTGCTTCATAAGTCGTTTTGTAAACAAATTACCTTCGATGCTACCAATAACACGTTTTTAGTTCTAGTTCGTGTTTTCAACTAACAGATTTAAAGATGGCAGGTTGTTTACAAATGGCATTATGGGAAAAAAAATATTTAATAAATATTGTTGAAAAAGAAAATCCAGCAAATTAAAACTCTTTATTTTATTTTAGTTTTTACTAAAGATCAAATTTAATATTACTTTAAACATCCATATCTATGAGTTTATGAAACAAACTTTGGTAGACACGCATCGGAAATTAACGAAGTGCAGGGAATCCGATTCAACGGCCAATCATCGAGAAGCGTGGGAGGCGCCAATTTTGTAAATATTTTGAATATAAAAATGCAAACAACAAAAATTATCGCTACGTTCAGTATGGATATCACGCATATTTGAATTTATTATATGGACAAACGACAACCCAATTACCGGCAACTTTCTTAATGTCAGCAACATAATAGAGCCTCGCAAAATCTTGTTAGATTTGGTAAAGGCAGTCAGACATAGCTAGCCTATTGCTAGGATCTAGGAGTAGGAATGCATCAATGATTCGTCGTAAGTATCATATATCATATATAATTTATAGCAATGCATAGACCAAGAACTGGTTGATTTATCTCTCAAAAGCTATCTACACACCCATCTGGCTCAACAAGTTTTCTTAAAATGAAATGCAACTACCTTGTGTTGTCATTTAGGTCAAATTAGGGGGGAAAGGGGGGAGGGCGAACTACTCCCAACCAAATTCAAATTATTTATTGATATAAAATCCAGTAAATGGATCATCATCAAAAATACCCAGAGATGCTTGCAACTCGTATGAGTGAATCCTGGACTCATTACTTGTTGCTATGCTACAACTGGAGATTTGGTCTCATAACTGGAGATTTTTTATCGACGTATTTGATGCATGTTTTTATTGTTAATTGATGTTTTCCTTTTGTTTGTTTCAGTATTGAACCAACTGCATCCCATTTCAATATATATTGTTTACATTTCTGTCTTATTAGCAGTGTTTCATATGATGAATGAAGGATACAAACTGCATTTATAATTTATTCATAATCATAAGGTTATAACAAAGCAATAACAATGAAGACAGAATGTTCTGAACAATAAAGTCATAGAACACTAAAATTAAAAAGTCACTTTGCTGCTGTTGCGTTGGGTGATAGCATACGTTTCGGCATTTTTGTGGTTTTTCAATTCCATCCTGGAACTTTGTCCTTAAATGATACTTTGATCGGTTTTGGTCCCAAACAAGCCATAACAACTCAATCCGAGATGAATTCATTGCACGTTTGATCGAAATAAGAAGATTTCCTCGGCATCAAAGGTTGTCCGACTCCTGTTTGCACAACGGTTTATAACTATTTTTAATTACCGCTATCACACTTCTAATCATCTAAGCGTGCGCCACAAACCCACTTCCTTATCCCCAAATTAACTGTCAATCAGTGGATAATTGTGATTTCTATCGTGATGTCCATGCAAGAGAATTGCTGATAACATGGAAGCCACTGAACCAAGAGTTCCTGGCGGTTAGGATGAAGTAATGTCTTCGAAAGTTCTACGGTCGCCATCTTGTCTTTATTAACGGCTACGGATTATCTGTGGCGTAGTCACAATTCGGTCCTCCTTTAATCTTTCATGAATTATCACGAGATTTGTAACAAGAGTAACATGGCGGTTGCCAGTAGTGGAGCAGAGTATCTGTATACACCCTCCCAAATGTTGGTAGGGTGCGTGTTCTTCATTTTGTCCAATTATATGTTTTCGTGTTCTTTGCTCCGTATTGTGAGGTCTGCTACAATTTAAGCTTAAAAACGATATTCGTTTCGTCTTTGCTTCGACTTGATTTGTATGGAGTCCACTGATTGATTGTTGTTTAGCATCCAACAGTAGATATTTCATACATAGTCAGGACGAAATAAGGGGTTAAACTTTAATACATACTACTTCTATTTATTTACGTATACTATGTCCATATAAGATGATGTTCATTTCGTGTGGTGGAGCAGCTGCGTCCATCGCCGATTCTAAGTGGGGTTCGTGTTGCTTTATCTCTAGTTCTCTGCATAGTGTTTTTTCTTCTTCAAACTTTTCCTATGATTGACTCCTTGAGACAGGTTTACTGTAATAATAATATAGAAAAGCTGCTGGTAGAACTAGGACTTTTATAATTCATTTCATGTTGTGTTAATATTTTGTTTTCAGTGTTTAATTTCATCAAATTGATGATCTAATTATCCTACCCCTCCCAAAGAGTTACAAGTATCAGTAATAGTAACTGACAGTGTGGTATTTTTTTTTTTCCATATTGTTATGACATTTTTGCCCTCAGAGTAATAGTCTTTGACCAACATATTTTATACATTTTATTAGTTGTCAGTTAAGAACCTTTGTGTTAAAGACATTTATCTCGACAAAATGCTACCGTGTCATGGTAAGCTATTTGTAGAACACTTGTGGTATTATTGATGATGTCCTCTTTCAGCAAATCAGACGAAATTTGTTCAGTTCCGGAGATCATAGGTTGTTTTCGAGACAAAATAATACAGACCTCGTCAAAGGTGATACGATTAGTGCAATGAGGATATTTGATATTCCAGTCCATTAAAAGTACATATGGCAATTGACTTTGACGGTAAATAGTAGCCAATTAAAATAAGTCTTACAAGTTAAATTAAAATCTTAGATTGACGTATTCTTTATCTTCTGATTCTGAAATAAATGATAAATGTCAATAACACAAATGCCAACATTAAATTGTGTTGTATTTACGTAAATATAAGGGTCATCAGACGACTGTGCAATTGTTGTAAACAAAATGACGACTATCAGATTTAACATTCATGAACAAGAGAATTCAACAAATGTACAAAATGTAGACGTAACATAAATTTCTAATTGAGTGTTAAAAGGATAATATATTTAATGCATGTTGTATTGGAAAACGTATTTTGTGTGTTACATGATAACAAGTACTATATTGTGTATTGTATTATCCATGTGCATCGCGCCTATTAAACTAATCATCCACACAATATGCTATTTAAGTGCCTGAATCAAGACAAGAAAGTGAGCGGTCATTTAGTTGTTAGTTAGGGTATCGATGTTATCTCTTTTATTGTTTTTATATTTGATTTTGGAATTGTTACGTGACAAAATCGATTTCCCATAACACAAATATATCACCGCTCACTTTCCTCTCTTGCTTCAGGCACTTCAATAAAATGTCGCGAGGTTGAACAAGTTGTATGGGCCCAAAGCACTTCTCTTAGTGAAATGATGCGGACATGCAATTGTTTTCCAAATGGGAGTAGATTACCAACCTTCACACACAACCGGGGAACAGCACTATCATAAAAACAACGCTATAATCTTGAACATTATACACAATATGTTTAATATTCTTGTCACAGAAGTTGTCATGTGTATTTAGTCGCTATATTAAAGAAAGCAGCTGACCTCAACCATTATCTAAATATAAGCTAGTATACAAGGTCATTATCAGACATACTAGTGAAATAATAGTAAACTTAGAAACTAAATCAAATTGTAAGTACCATCTTTCGTCAGTCATCTGTACTCACCTGACATAATACATATCAAACAGGTATTGTTATCTTCCAAAAAGCTTTTCAAATCCTTGATTTAATATTTTAACATTCAGAATACGATGACGCTGTAAAAAGTCTGAATACAAATTGTAATGTCGACCGTAGCGCATGAATTGTGAGATATTAACTCCACACGCGGGAGAGGTTGGTACATTACTATGAAGATGAGGAAAATTTATAATGGCAAAATCGAAGTTTGATAAGTTGACTATTGATGTACAATTTGAGATAAATGTCAAGAAATGAGGCAGAGGAAGCTGTTTCTGTTGTTTCTTTAATCTGAAGTTGTTTTTGGATATATTAATGGAATCCAGTTAGCAAAGTTTTGATTATTAATTGACAGAACATCATCAATAAACCTGAAAGTTAGATTTATTATTGCATCCATAAAGCATGTTGTAAGTTAATAAGAAAAAATACATAATATGGAACCATTTGTCTGAAATAAACCAAATGAATATCTCACAAACAAACACAATAACAGAATATAATTATGTTGATCAACTGTATCATTAAACTACCGGTATTATTTACTAGTTAATGTGATTTGCCATGATTTGAATTAAAGTTTGTTGGCATAATTGACCAAACACTGGAAAGTTTACACACAAAAAGCTTCCATGAAAATACTGTAAACATCTTAATCGATTCAGAGCAGCATACACTTATTTTATTCCATCTTGATAGGAGGGAAAATTTTTAAGGAGGATACGTGTTACTCGATCTTTAGTTTTATGTGTAATGTTTTGTAGATCGTTGTCTGTCCTTTTGTCCTTTTTCTTTCAGTGGCTGTGTTGTCTGTTCATCGATTTACGGATTCTGACTCGCCCTTTGGTATCTTCAAACTCTTCTTGTCATAAACAATCCCTAAGATGAATGATTAACTATAACCATGATTTGTTGTCATTTATGGTAAAGGACAGATGTGTGAAATATACAAACAAACGGATTAATAATAACACTGTACAACATTTGACAAAACATAGGGGGATATCACATAGGAGTATTAGTAAAATGAAAACTATAAATACCACACCGTCAACATAAAAGTGGCGGGTTTAAGCTAGTGCTATGGACCCAACTGCCCCTATTTGTGAATATGCGAGTAAACTACCAGCCCTGACATTATAACCAAGCGAACAAAAGACATTCAAAGGAAGTTTTCTTTCTTTTTAGTAAAAGTAATGCCTTATTGTTTACATTCTTTGCTCTTTATACAGGCGTACACATTAGGTTTATCTTGTTGACCCAGTGCCTCATAATGTTCTGTGAAACTCAAATATATAACACTACATTGTATCTAAAAGATTAACATAGATGTAAAAGGTAGGGCAAAATGATTCAAAGAATAAATCAACAAACTTTCAAGAATAAACTGCAATAGTTTGCACATAGTATGAAACCGGTTTACATTAGGCGGTGCAATAATGTGAAATCTTTGGGCAGTAAACGGTAATAGAGTGATAGTTCACGCCTAATATAAATCTACTGGGCAGTAAATGATAATATGTCCATAGTTAACGCATACTGTGAGATCGTTGGACATTATATTTCCCACCCCGTGGATAAAGTATTCGGTTAACTTGATTAATAAGATTTTTCTATCTTACACAGGCTCCCCTTTTCCATTTATTTATGTACGCACGCACAATGTGGAATCATTGTGTAGAATATTGTACTGTCACGACCCAAATACTATGTGAAACATTTTGGAACAATATTGTACTGTCACGACACACACATAGTGTCAAACCGTTGTGTAGAATAGTGTACTGTCATGACACATGCACACAATGTAAAACAATTGGGTAATATATTTATGTGCCGTCCTAATTAGCAGCTTTTCTGAAAGCGTTGAGTATTGGACTGCAGAGCTTTACAGAGATCATACGTTTATACCAGTATGCACTATACAGTAGAATACAGTGATTAACAGAGATCATAGGTGTATGTCTATCTATCTTGGTGCATTAGTGGATGCTTAAAGACAACAAACAGTGTATGTGTTAACATGATACTTACAATAGAGTTTGGTTTTGTTCTGAAATATAAAATATAGTTGTACATTTCTTGATCAAATTCCAACACTAAATATTAACAAATCAAATATCACCACATATTTTGATACTGTACCTCTGTCAAAATCTAAATGCCTAATAATAGTAAATGTTGTTATCTGTTTTGTGTTGTAAGAGTTGTTGGTTTACAAAGTAGTCGTGTTGATGTATGTCGTGGGTTGTTGCATTTACTTATAACACTCGATGTATTTAACTGACGACGCTTTACTCACATGTAGAAAACACTTGCATGAAAACATCATTTCAAGATTGGACCAATACAACTAGCTTAATGCCAAAGTTACGCTAGTGACGAAATACAGTTTTGTTTCATTGGGTAGTATATCACATTTATGCTCGTATTATAATTTCTATATACTTAAATTAATCCTGAGTGTGCGCAATAAATGTATCATGGCCAATTAGTAGCCATCATTCAGCATTTACTGTTCACCTTAATGTTAGGTGCATGTACACCTAATTGCCGTCAAGTATATCCGATCACTATGTTCTAGTGGACGACCTATACATGGGTTAAAATAACATATAATTTTTGCCTGGTGAAATCTAGTAATGTAAAGAACTTCAGCCATGCTCAGGGTAGACATTAAACGACTTATTCATCTTGTTTTACTAGAGATTTTATAAGTTGGGTATATCTAACTGATATTTACAGTTGCTATGTATTAGTATTGGATAGTATCGTACATAATACGTTCAATTGTGTTTGATTACAAAGTACACACTATTGCCGACAAGTACATGATAAATAATTATTAGTGAACAACCTATGAATGGGTTAAAACAACATATATTTGTTCCTTGATGATCTCTAGTAATGTAAAGAACATCACCCACTGCTCAGGGTAGACACTAAAACGTCTATTTCATTAACAATGTATTTTATCAGAATAGAAATAACATTACAACTATGTCATACCTCGCCTACTTGATAAATCGGCATACGTATTTGTGGTGTCGTTCATACCTAGCACTGCGTATGTCTTTGTAGAACTATAAAACATTGATATACATTAGTAAATATACACATACACAGTCGAGTGATCAAATGTCTCTAAATGTACATTTTCTAATCGACTAAAGATAACAAATTAAAGAAGATACTAATTGATAATTCAAATACAAACATGTTTATTAATTACGGTTAAAAAATTCCACAATCAGTCAAGCTTGTCTAATCTATGAGATGATTTAAGAAACCATATTAAATATATCAGAATTTCTATCAAATAATACGAATTGTCAAATCTGTTATCAGAAACTAACATGATTTACACAACACCACATAGAAAATTAAAGGTCGAGCTAGACGAACCGACATTTTCAATAATGTCGTTGTTTTAAATATTTCACAAACATCAACTTCAAAAGAAAGAGAAAAAAAACTATAATGTAATTATCTAGGGCAATGTACACAAAGTAATACATATTATTTTTTAAGAGATCTCTTTATTTCTACAAGAAAAAATAGTTTTTATGAAGGGGTGGTCTCTATAAACATCCCATGAAAAATATATTAAGGACGGCAAAGTTCTTGACCACTTGGGGTTTAAGTCAAAGGTATTGCCCGGGTCTTTTATTGACCTAAGTGCCTGTGTGGGTTTCTGTGCCTCAAGCCCACAGCAGGGTGTCAAATATCAACTTTGATATTTGAATTTTGCTTTGTGGAGAGGGGGGTCTCTATAAATATCTCATGACAAATATATCAAGGACGGCAAAGTTCTTGCCCACTTGGGGATTCAATCAACGATATTGCCCAGGTCTTTAACTGGTTTAAATGCCTGGGTGGGTTTCCGCACCTCAAGCCCACAGCAGGGTGTCAAATATCAACTTTGATATGCAGTGAAGTACCATGCTCTGGGATATTCCCTACTCTACAAATAATAACGTCATTCCCGGAATTTCTGTATTGATGGGTTATTCATGAAGACCTCCATAAAGGATTCCAATACAACTAAATGTAACCAAATTTGGGTTCCAAATAAACCTTACATATTTACCTGCAACTACCATTGTGTATACCTTTCCATTTAGATTTTGTTTATTTTTTCATTAAACTTACTGTTATATTTTTCTAATGTTCTATAATTACATTATTTTTAGATTGATGAGATGTCTTCATCTGAACCGGAATCTTATGACTTTATATTGCTTGACAAAACGCTGTCCAAATTATCTACCGGTTTAAAACACTAAAATAAATGATTTGTTGTTCTGTGTTTATTTAAAGCTCGCCATCCGAAAAATATTTATGTCTTCGTTAATTTGTATTGTGTGGGCGGGGGGGGGGGGGGGGGGCTTTAGATATATTTACTGTATGCCCCGATGTCGATTTACTGTGTTGGCTATGCATTTACAGTAATATATTTGTTATTGGACGCTAGAAATCTTTAAAAGTACATGTTGCTGTTATATATTGTTTGGGTTTTGAGACATATCGCCTTATTGCTCGCTAGCTTAATGCTCGCTAGAAATTGCTCGCTAGCTTAAGCCTATTCAGACTTGTCTAATATATGAGATGATTTAAGAAACCATATTAAATATATCAGAATTTCTATCAAATAATACGAATTTTCAAAGGTGTTATCAGAAACTGTAAATAGAATGACAGACAATACAATGATTTACACAACACCACATAGAAAATTAAAGGTCGAGCTAGACGAACCTACATTTTCAATAATGTCAAAGGGTTGTTTTAAATATTTCAAAAACACCAACTTATAAAGAAATAGAAAAACAAACTATAATGTAATTATCTAGGGCAATGTACAGAAAGTAATACATATTATTTTTTAAGAGATCTCTGTATTTCTACAAGAAAAAATAGTTTTTAACAATCAGTAACATATTTGTTCTTGATATTTAAGCGCTATATTTGCATTATGCAATAAATGGTGGCTTAATTTCAAATTAGCTTTGTATTATACGTAATAAAATAATGTCTTTAGACACTCACGGAGTTTCTACTCTCTTGTCCCGTGGATCTGAAAAAAAACAATCATTCAGTAAAGATAAGAAAAAATCAAGAGCAAACGCGAAATTACAATTTAATATGAAACTTTATATCATTTTACATCATATTGTTATGAAAAATAAAATAATGAAAATAAATCACTTCCTGGATCTCGAATTCCTCAGCAAAAAATTAGAAATAATATATACCGGTATCATGACGGACATAAAGGTTATGTCTTGACACAGATATTCCATGTGGTGAGTTAGAACAGAAAATGTGGGAACGACGAGTTAGACCGAACAAGTGGCTATGGAGAATTTAATTCGATTACACGGTTACGGTATGTTTGACCAGATAAACTGACTTACTTGTATCATATGGCTCTATTATACTGTATCTGTATTATATATATATAGGAGCACATCCAAATATCAAAGAATCTCCGATATTGTAGACTTTGAAGTACTATGTTACTTACAAGTTTTACATATAAGCAGTTGTATGTTATTATTCCTACCGTTCTGTCTCTGGTTACTCGTAGCCCCTTCGATGTATTCGTACGTATCATTGACTGGTGGATTATCAGCAGCTGTTACATCTTTCCTATCAGATTTAGTATAAAATGATGAAATAACGTTAACTATACTACCTTAAATATTGATACGATTTACATTGTAAATTATACAGGACAAGGGACGAGATTAACATTGATTTTACCATACTTAAAATAACTGTATTATGGCATTCGGTCTGATGGTCAGAGATGGATCATGGATGTATTCCAAGGGTTGGACAAGACATTGTTTTGTAAATAATCTGACAAAAATGTTGAAACAATATGCTTGATCACTACTTCATTTTAACATCAGTTTATCATTAATACAATGTGAACATAGTGAAGTAAGAAAAACCCTGTAGCAATACTTATGTGTGTTTACATCTCATGTTGAAAATGGGAATTACCTAAGATTTAATATGTAAATATTGTTCTTGTAATTAGCGGCAAAGGTCAACATGCCTAATTCTAATGCAATTATAATGCGTATTTTCATTGGATATCGAGGGCTGTCAAATCTGCAGTTGACATGCCTGAAGGAATGCTATATTCCTACGCCGAATGCACTTGTTTGTAAACAATATGGCTGACCCAAATATTTCCGACTGTGAATTTGACGGTGACGACCTATTATTGATGCGGATCATCATTCCAAAGTTTGACAATTGATGCTGTGAAATTTTCAAATACATAAAGATGTATTCTTTCATATCCCTGCGTCTAAAAATCACAAAAAAATAAATTCCGCGAAATATTATTGACACATAAACAACATGACGTCATATGAAGATTTCCAGTTTAAAATGTAAAGATCAGACGTTATAAGATTGCTCGGTGTTCGGTAATTTTGTTATTACCCTTATTTATGGCTTCGTGTACGCTTCAATTTTGATAGAATTTAGCTAAAATAAGTTTTCAAGATAGGCATTTTAATTATTTTTGTGCATTGTTGTACATATCACATGTAGTATTCACGTTTTCAAGATGGTGGATCCTTCCAGCTGAACCTCTAATTCTAAAAATATCTGATATTTTGAAAATTTTAAAAGTACATATATTTCGTCATTTATTTGTATGTTTTCAAAATAGTGTGTACACGTTGGGAGAATTTCATAAGAATAGGAATAACAGTACTGTATTTGAAGAGTTGTCGCTATCAATTGTGGAATTGACGGTCGCAAATATCCGTGAAACTGCATTTGCGACCGTCAAATCCATAACTGACACCTCCATCTCTTCAAATTCAGTACTGTTATTCCTTAATTCTAAGACGCAATATAATTTCAATACAATCAGCATACTCATACAAAAAATGAAAAGAATTATGAACAACACTAATTGGCCATCACAGAACTCTGTATCAATTCTTAGTGGGGATTAATTGTTTTCATCGTTGATATTTTGATATTGCTCTTCGCTGCTTAGTAATAACGTGAAGACACAAAGTTTATGAAGCTTCACTCATTCTATTGGAGTAATAAAAATGACACCAACATTTTTGTGATATATAGTCATTAATACTATAGAGCATTGGTTACTGTTAACGACTCCCTAACCCAGTATCCAGAGCTGCTCAACACTTTCCTAAGTCCAGATTGTGGATAGGGTTTCCTAGTGATCGGTGAAGGGGATTGCTCTGGTCATTATACAGTTAGCCTATTTCTGGACCAACGATGGTAATGTCTCTCAAAAATACCATACTCCCTAATCGTTAATGAGCTCTTTAATATATTTCGAAATATAGTACCGTGTTGTAGCCGTTACGAAACCTCAATCTTTTTCTTAGATATTGTTCAACTTGTTTTTATTTTATATATTTAGGATAGTTTTAATTTGCTTGACATTGTAGGATAAACAATATGAAATGCCTTCGTACTCGGCACAGAAAGGTTAAGAAATAACCGGCAAACATCACATTTCTACCTAAACATTATAGAAATATGTTGCACTCAGAGACAGGATAAATATATTTTGTATATATTAATTATTCTTGTATGCTTTGTAAATATTAATTATTCGTGAATGTATTGCTAATTATTCGTGTATGTATTATTAATTATTCTTGTATGTATTACTAATTATGTGTGTATGTATTACCTGTTCGACTTTTTTTTATCTCTTCCATCTGACAAACCTGAAATATTAAATGAAATAAAATTTGTTACTAAGCCTTTCTTTAAGCTTTTACATTGCATATTCATTGTCATTTTGGGGGATTATAGTAGACATTAAAATACCCATCATTTTGTTTTCTTGCAAGTGCAAAAAAACGCTTTTAAAGCTAGTTATTTACAGTCATTTTAATACATTATATTTTCCTTTCACACTGATGTGAATGCCGATGTCGAAATGGCCTATACAGCGTTACATTTTTAATAGCACTTTCATTTCGTCACCACATCAGTGTGTATGTTATTTTATTAACCGTAGTTCATCCAATATTTGGATAAAAATGATGTTAGGGTCTTTGTATGTTATCTTATTTGTTTTTTAGATCGCCCATTATTTATTTATGTTATTTGTATGTATTTGCGCGCACTGGTGTCCAGCACGATTTCAGTATCACATGTTGTTCTTCTTGTTTAGAAATAACATGACAGGTGCCACAAGTAAAAACGAAAGGCGGAGTTTTCCTGAGAACATGAGATCAACCCAGATCTTTCTGTGGGTTCGTGTGGCTAAGTCGTAAGTTTTGTCGAGTTGTGTTTCTAGTTGTGTCCCTTTTGTAGCCATTGTATTGACTGTCCGTTGGCATCTTCAAATTTGATTGCTTAGTATCCTGTGATTCCCATGAGATTAATGCTCTGATTATTCAAACATAATGA
This sequence comes from Bathymodiolus brooksi, assembly GCA_963680875.1. Taxonomy (NCBI): domain Eukaryota; kingdom Metazoa; phylum Mollusca; class Bivalvia; order Mytilida; family Modiolidae; genus Bathymodiolus; species Bathymodiolus brooksi. Next base: position 69,288,143 of record OY804578.1, on the reverse strand, counting down.
TAAACTACGATATGCATGCCGGTTTGACATGATATTACTACCAAGATGTCAGATGGATAAAATGAAATCATCACTCGTCATAAGGTTAATGCCTAACTTGTCCTTATGCGTCCTAACAAGTGACTGTATATGTTATCTTTCTTTCACCAAAGGAATATGATCCCTAAAATGATCATTACAATAATTAATACACAAACTACTCCTCCAATAACTCTTCCATACGGGGCACTGGATTCCTGTGTTTCTGAAAATATGCATAAAAAAATATAGCTATTTTCATCAACAAGTCAACCTGAAAGTCCTCAAAACAGAACGATGACTCACTGAATGACTGAAAAATATACATTAAAATGGCATCACAACGATAACATTAGCAAGCTTCAACAGTGCACCCAATGCTGTTCCCTGAATGGTGTATGCCTGAATAACTAAGTACAGCAACTCAATATTACAATACGCCATTGACAAACCAACATCATAGAAACATAAGTCTTGTATAAATCATATAAAAACTACATTATTTAGATGTCAAAATACAAGGTTTGTTGACACAAAAGAACCAATAGTGTAGTACCATTTAACTTTCGACTTTGGTCCATCATAGGACATTCGGTTTTCTCGGCATGACATGTTTTATGCTGAAGGTGAAGAAAATCATTTACAGTTTTTATACATCAATATATTTCATAACTATCGGATTTACTTTGCTCTTTTGTTCCTTTATAGAAATTCCTATAATGCATATTTATTTAAATTAAATGATCAGTATTTTAAAATGAAGACAAAATATACTTTCCAATGTACATAACGTTTGCCAATAATGGTCATATCATAGTGTAAAAACGTACCCCATTTTTTTGATATTTTGAAAATTTATGGTAACTATTTGATAGGAAATATGCTTCGGAAGTGAGGCAGGAATCCTTCGCAATACCAATGTTCCATATAAAAAATACATTCTTGATATAGCGATTGATGCTTATTTAATATAATGTACTGTAAAATGTTTTTTTTTCTTTATTGATTTTATTGTATTTGAATGAATAAAATAAATCTCTGTAGTACGTAGATCGCATATTTAATGGTTACTTAATATTTGTTTTCAGTTGCTGATTTTGCTTTTTAAATTGAAAAACCTAATAACGTCTATCAGCTCTATAATGATACTGATTCCATATATTAACACACCATACCGTTTGGAATTGGCATTACTATTATGTTTCTGTCAGTTCCTCATGATTACATACATCTAGATTATCCGGGGAGGGGAGCACATTGCTCAGGTCTGATAACTCCACAAGAAAATACCAGTCTGATTGCAAAACCATATCCAGCAAGATTTTCTCAGGATGTGTGTACATAGTCTGTTCTTATTTTGTAGAATTATAGTGAATCACAATACGTTTTCTTAACAATGACGACTTACTATAGTTCTAAGACAATTTAACACTAATCAGTGTTGCTTCGGTACTATCATGGTTTAGTTGAAATATCTATGTTTAAAATTGACAGTTCTTAAAGAAATTAATAATTTAATTTATTAAAACTCACTCTAGCATAACAAACCTAAGCAGATGTTGACTAACCTTTTAATTCATAGATTGCTTCCTCCCACATTCGTTTGAACTATTTGGATTTCAAATCTGTGTTCACCCCTAGTTTTTAGTGGGGTTCGTGTTACTTGATCTTTAGTTTTATATGTATGTTTTGTTGATCGTTGTTTGTCCTTTTCTACTTTTTCTCTTAGCCATTGTGTTATCTGTTATTATTCAATATACGGATTCTGATTACCCCTTTGGTATCTTCAAACTCTTCTTGATTATGAGTGTACATGATGAAAGTTATTCCGGAAACACGTCATGCACACTAAATTAGATATCTACGTTTTCATTTAAGAATCAAAATGATTTTGGTCAGATTATCACTTATGTTTTGTTCAAGTATTGTTATAAATACTGTTATAGTGACAGCCGGAAACTTTGAGCCGTAATGAAAGGGGGAGGTTTGGCGCTTTAAAATATGATTCAACCCACCATTTTTAAGAAATGCCTGTACCAAGTCAGGGTCATTACGGTTTTCACAGTTTTCCCGGTTGTTGACTGATTTTGTCTGTTTATATACTTATGAGTTTTGACTTTCTCTTTGTAAGATTGCTCGGAGTTCGGTAATTTTGTTATTACACTTATTTATGTCATATCGTCCGCCCTCAACTTTGGGATAAAAACATATGCCTAATGTGAAGGAACAAAATGATTATACATTAGAATACATACCCTTGTTCAATGATGGTACTGTTGATATACTTTGTATATCTGTAACACTGCTCCTATCAAACTTATTTTCGGAAAACATTCTTAGTTCATACCATGTGTCACCTTGTAATTCTGATAGTGTGTAGGTCTCCCTATTGTATAATGGAATTTTCTGTGTGAACCATATCTTGGATTCATTAATGATACGGGATTGAATGTTAAATTTTTGTTCATGTCCACCATTATATCCAGGAATCCACTCAACCACAATACTTGTGTCTGTAGAACTAACTAAGGTGAAATTTGTGGGAGTCTGTGGGGGACCTGCAACAAAGCAAATTATTTCAAATTAGTTTGAATTCATTGAAATTCAAATTTATTTAAAAAAATATTGTCGAATTCAATTGTGTTCTATAGTAAAAATGTTATCTTGTTCAAGCAAATTTGAATCAACAGACACTATATGATCGTTCTAAATTGTCTAAAGACAAATGACTTCCGGTGTACACATGTGCACGTCTTACACAATTTTCCATATATTTTTGATACAAAGTACTATGTCTATGTCAACTATATCTTCCTTTATTTTCTTTTTAATCACCATATCAATTTAAGTTATTTTATAACACCACCGGTACCCATAAACATTATTGTTAATATCTTTGTTTATGTTGTATTAGTGTTAGGGAAAGGCTTATGATTTTAACGCCACTTTGAAAAATAGTTCAGCTATATCATGGAGGTTAATTTTATAAGTGGAGGGAGGAAACCCGAAGAAACCAGTAGTAATTCACTTTCACACATATTCTTGTATTGAGTACACCTCGCTATTAGCGGGATTCGAACTCACAATGTTAGTGGTGATAGGCACTGATTGCACAGGTAGCTAGAAAATGCATGAAATAAAACATCAATATCCTACTAAGCATAAAATAACTGCATAGATATTTTTGTATCAACTACCATACGACCATGACGACCCTTCAATGTTGTTTTAAAAATAGTTCATTTACTTCAAGTACAGCCTACAGATTCCACTCCTGTTTCCATTATAGATTTGTAGGTGGCCTACACTACTGATTGACTTTCGGTTGTCTAGTGTAAATTCAAGATTTTCAACAAAAGGTATACCATGTAGTTAGCATACTTTCTGCATGTGCAAACTCCATTTTCAGTGCTATATAACAACACATATTATCATTTTGAGTTCTTTCTTCTCAATTTACGACATTATTAGACATCATCTACATGTACATAGTATTCTCAAGAGTATTCTTAATAAATATGTAAACTCATTTTTAAAATTTCTAATCACACTTGAGTGGAAATCAGACGCAAATCTAAAATTTTCATATCTTTATTAGAGTTTGATTAATGCTTGGTTTCAATGGCAAAATCCAGATAATTTACTACGAGAGATAAAACCTGTAGACATAGTATTTTGTATACATACAAACTAATCTTCGAATTCTATACAACCAAACAGACTGTTATAATTGAGTCCACTGTCCTTAATTCTGGATCTTACTGAACATCAAATATGCAGTATTTTTTTTTTAAAGTATTTATCTTCGAATGAATGAGCAATTATCTATTCCACATTCTTAATATAAGATGATCGATAATAAGATGAGCATTCGTTATTAAATTTGACAATTCCTAAACAATGTTAGTATTATTACAAGTAAGGTTCTGCTCCTTCAGGCATAGATAACTTTAGCCCAGTCTGTCTATCCGTACATGAGGAAGCTATTCTCGCAACTAAATTAGATACATTGTATCTGTGTGGGGTTTTTCTGTTTTTCTGTTTTTATTTAGACAAAAAATATAGTAAATATAAAGAATTCCAAATTCAAAGTTAATGACAAACATCAAACAATTTGTAATCAAGTGTAATATTGTTTTTTGTATTTTTTTGTTTTATTGTTTTTTTTAAGTTGTTGTTTTCGATATTTTGTTGTATTTATCTTTTATTTAAAATACTTACTTACAGATTTCAACAAAACAGTATACTGTACAGTTTGATTGGCACCATATGAGAGTTGTAACCTATGGCTAACATTGAAGTCAGATTCCTTCAAATTTATTATGGTCAATATAACATTGTGACCATCTAGTTGTACCTCGTTACCATAACATGTATCATTAACTATTGTTAGTGAGTCTGACGCGACATATTTGGTTGATGTTGACACTGGTATGCTACCTCTGTACCACTGTTTTGTTTTATATATAGGTATGCTGTATACATAAACATTGATATCTACATTTTTACCAAATTCACCATGCTGTGTTAAACTGTTGTCATTTGTAAATATTGGTTGAGCTGAAAAGTACAGAATATAATAGCAACATATAATATATGTGTGTTATATAGTGAATAGTCTGGTCTACTATATATTAAAATAAAATAAAAGCAATGTGCAGTTGAAATGTGATAGATATTCAATAGCAGTTTCTTACATTATTATTTTACAATTTAACTAATAGGATATTTGTTCAGTTTATTTTCAAAGAGAAAACAATATTATCATTTGATGTTAATGACATATTTACATTAAAGGATAATGAAGTCATTTTAGAGTGAGGAAGTGAGTGATTGTTGTATAAATTCAAATGAGCAAGTTTTCAATTATATAATGTAGGTTACACGTTACATTCAATGAAATGATTTGTGATTTCTGCTTTGTACTGGACAAACACGGTTAATTGGTTCTGTAGAGTACAATCTCACTAAAACAACAGTCCCAGGGTATACATATCGCTCCACTGGAACACAATATCCTAGCAACCAATCTTTGTCCTTACTGCTTAAATCTGCTGGCGTTGCAGAGAAGCAGAAAATAGATATTTCAATAGTCCTTGGTTTGACTCAACGGCACACGTACCCAAGATCTACCGCCCTCGATGTCAGCACTCCAACCATTACACCACCGATACGATTACTAATGTTAGACTATTGGTTCTTTTCTTGCAAAATATAATCTATAATTTTGGAACAAATACTAAATTCCCTGAATAAAAAAAATGTCGACCTAAATTCTGAATATAGTCTCAAATATTCTTTTTGCAATAACTACATTCTGAAAACTGAATTTAGTTTTAAAGAGTCATTATTTATAGTTGAATTGGATACACAATAACACATATTCTATCAGCAGTCAAAACTGGGTTTCAAAGTTACTGTGACACTAGCTACTCTGGGGTTGGTATGAATCATGTGTGGATTCTAAACTATTCTAATGACCTGTTAGAGTAAATAGACTTAATGTCCCTCCCCTAGCTCATACAACAGCAATAGTACATATGGGGTCTCTACCCTATGCACGAACATTTCACGCTCAAGATTAGTTCAACTGTGTTTCATAAAAAAGAATCGTCTATGTAGATACAGACACATTGTCTAAAGATAGGACACATATTAATGTGTAACGAACGCACTCTGAGTGTACAAAATCTTCTCTGAAACCAATATCATCAACATACTAGAGTTATTGATTGACAACATATTTGTTTTGTTTGGTGGACGTGTTGTTTACAACAGACATTAGCCATTCGTTTATGTATAAGTGTCTGCTTGACATACCCTTTATTATCATATAATCAGATCCTGTCTGTTTTGTATACCGTTTAATATGACAAAACCCGATCCTGTCTGTTTTACATACCCTTTATCATGACATATTAAGATCATTTCTGTTTTACGTACCGTTTATTATGACATAATCAGACAATGTCTGTTTTACATACCCTTTATCATGAGATAATCAGACACTGTCTGTTTTACATACCCTTTATCATGACATAATCATATCATGTCTGTTTTACATACCTTTTATCATGACATAATCAGATCATGTTTGTTTAACATACAGTTTATTTTGACATAACCAGATCATGTCTGATTATATACCGTTTATTATAACATGCACTACACCTGTCTGCTTGACATACTATTTATTATCATATCATCATATTCTGTCTGTTTTGCATACCGTTTATTGTGACATAACCAGATCCTGCCTGCCATGTCCATCACTTCCTGCAATACCATTACCAGCTGTACATACATATTCACCACTGTCCTGGTATCTATCTTCTCCAGGAATACTTGGTAATGTTAGTACACCATTAGTCGTTCCATCCAACTCACGAATCAGTACTCCATACTTAGACTTGTGCTGCCATTTATAGAAGGTATATGTACTAGGATTACCTACAGGGAAACATGTCACTGTTCTGGTGGCTACATTTTCCTCAAAGGTAGCATCACTTACTGTAACATTTGATGCATCTGTAAACGGAAATACACAAAATAATGTCGTCAATATGTGCATTAAATTGCTGGTAATACTAATTGCAAAATCGCATGTAAAATGTCGTTTGTCATGTATTGCCATAAACTCAACTTACAACATTCAGTTGAAAACAAAGTACATAGAATGTTTCCATGATGTACCAGATTAAAGCAAAGAGAACAATTAACACATAATACATTGTCTCGGTTACCACGCCTAGTGAGTGTCTGTCCTGTTCCCAAAGAATAAATCTATTTGACATTCTTTCCTCTATCCATCAAGAAAATTGAACTATTTTCCGCTTTGCAAAAAATGCACAAATATCGAAATTTTATTTTTAATGTCAAAATTTGCGATGGTCAGTGTAAAATGCGTATGATATTAGATTTCTTTTGAACTGTCATACAGACAAATGCATAGCAGAATACGACTTGCCAATGTAGATAGTTTACCTCTAACAGGCAACGAAACATGGCAGGACTAACTTGGAGAAAATGGATCAAACCCTGTTCCTAGTATCTAGACAAATATAAAGAAAATGAAAATCCACCACAGATTAGCTTCATACAAATAACCCATGCTTTCATATACAAATGACAACATAGACATAAACAATATAAAAACATATTCATTGGATGCTCATGTTAGAATTATATCAACAGTAATACTACAATTATATGCACAATACAAAAAGGTTTGCTAGTTCAGAAATCAAATTACGTTTATTGGTAGCTAACCGTGTTCAACTTACATTTAACATTTAAAGCTATGGAGGTGTGTACACCACTAGAAGCAGCCACATTAACAGCTTTACATGTTAACACTTGTCCATTATCACTCCTTCCTACACTGTATGTCAAGTCAGATATCACGGTATGTGCATCACTAGTTGTGATATGACTAAACCGTTCTGTCGCGCTTGATGTAAAATATATCTGTCCTATTGTCCATTGTAATATAGCTCTAGGACGACTACCTGTTGTTGTACAGGTTACATCTAGTGGCTTAGTATCCTCTATGCTGTCTACATTTCCGGTAATGGTTGGTTTGAGTGGTCTCACTGAAATAGTATACAAATGCTGTTACTAACCGAAAGAGTACTATTGTTTTTCATGTTACAACCATTGGTATTGTCTCCTGCTTATCCAGTAATGGTGGGTGAGAGTGATCTCACTGAAAAAATATGCAAATGATGTTACCAACAGAAGACAGAAGCAATTTTTGCGTGATCTTTTCACAATATAAATAAAAAAAAGGTTATATTTTCAAACCGTCAGGTTGGTGTGATTTTGTGCTTATATATTCCTTGCCAATAAATTTCAGAAAAAGCAAAACGCAGCCACTATGCGTTTAATTATCATTGTCTATTATGATCTTTTAGCCAAAACTAAAACAAAGTTGTTCTCCACTGAGTGATGCTATCTAGTATTTGTACAATGTGGAAAGACAGTAAATTAGTAGATGTAGAACTACTTACAGTTTAGATATATCACTGCTGTGTCAGTCAATGAATCCTGTGAATAATCAGCATGACTAGCTTGACATGTGGCCGTCTTTCTATCATAGGATTTGTTGATAGTAGTCAACGTGTACTGTACTGTGCGAGTCTGATTTGCTACTATCTGCCTGTCTATTATCAGTGCAACATTAGGAGCTGGTATACCTCCTACTGCTCTACACGACACCGTTAGATCCTGATCCTCTGTTCCTAATAATCTGTTATTTGGTGCAACGTTCTCTATAGTCAAACTAGATGGTGGCACTATATCAAAAACAAAATGAGAACCTAAGTACACGCTACCTTTTACCTCATGTCACATTCTCGGCGAAATTATTGAGAAATAAAATGCAAAGCAAAAAATACTATACTGTTGGATCAGTTCCAAAATGCAATAGAAAAATCATAGAAAGATGCAAAATCGGTACCCTTATATACTTCGATATACGGTTTCTGACTGCCCATTTGGTATCTTCAAACTCTTCATAGCACACAAATACATGACCATTCACCTTCCTGACTTAGCACAGGTACTTCAATAGAAAAATGTTGCATTGTCAACTTATGTTTTTGGGCCCAAACTTACCCTCTCACTGAAATGATGCGGCCATGAAGTATGTTCCACATGAGAGTAAAATGCCAACTTTATATTCCTCCGTACCAAAGAAAACTCAAGAGTGTAAAATACAATAAATATGTACATAACGCTACAAACAGAATTAAATAACGATACAAATATGAAAAAATACCAAACAAAAGTTTCAATGTAAGCATTAGGACAATTCCCATTAATTGTAATACATATGATTCATATGGTGTAATTACAAGTATTGCCTTCATACAAGATGAACTTCGAAAGTTTTCAACCCCAGGTTGGTTGTTTTTCCGGAGGGTTGATAATTTGATGTTCACCTCAAGTGAAGGCAATAACTGTTCATTACACCGAAACTACTTTAAGATGTTTATGACTTGAATGGGTTTTGTTTTACTTCAGACGACAACAAAGTAATTTCCGGGATAAAAAAATATAATTACGGAACGGATTTAAAAAACAGAATTTCATCACACTTTCTGTTGTCAGGGATTTGCTACCGGGCGACCACATATTGTCTCCCTCTACATTTTATATGTTTGGGTGGTTGTTAACTGGGTTGTGTCCCTGGTCAGCGATTTTTTTTAAACTTTAAAAAAAAGGTCTTTATACTGTTATGAAGTAAAACATTATGCAAGGTCCATGCTTTCTTGATTGGTCAAAACCATACATCGCACTTGTTGATCAAACAGAAAGATCACCACAAAGTCTTGTACGAGGGGTAGACAAATTAGTTTATCATAGCTGTCAAGTACCCAACAATGTGTCGGGGAAATCCTGATGACGTTAACTATAAATCGAATGTTTTGATTCGACGCTGTATTGTTGTGAACCAATCTAACTCCTTTAACATTAACGTTGGTTTGCAAAATCCTAATGGCAGAAATGTTGGCTACAAGCGACCGCGAAAATGTTAAGAACAAAACATTTCGTTACTTTGTTCTGGTTTCACATTTTGTGCATATGTGACAGTGATAAAATTATGATCAAATTAGACATTTTCTTATTTTTACGGACTTATTTAAATTATTAATACGTTTTTATTTAATACGGACTTTATTCTTTCAATTATCTTTCGAACATAATGGTCAATTAATCTGTCGCGCTAATAGCATTATCATGAATTATGTAACATATTGAAACTTTTGAAACTTGTCACTCTTTGTTCCAATTAATTCAAAGACGTAGCATCCATTGAGGCAACCGAGGCCATTGCCTGGGTTGAAAATAATATTTAAGAAAAAATGGATTAACACAACACCTTAAGATATAACTAAATGTTAACCATAACCTGTAAGTTCTAAGTTAGCATCTGTTGTATTGCACTGTAAACCGGAATTATTTTTGAGGGGTTCCGAAATGGTTCTACTATTGGATTTTTCCCGACAAATGTCATCACAACGGGAAATATATTTAAACAAAGATGTAGAAAAGATCAACACCAGTCAAAATAACCTCGTTGTTTTGTCATGGGACAAGAAAAACCCCAAACATTCAGAAAATACAAACACTGATTCTTCTGAAGATAATTGTTCACTTTAAATGTTTCATTATCATAATAATATCAAGTTCAACATTAGTAGAAAAAATCCAGACTATCATAGACCCACCCTTTTAGATTTGTTTGGCATACAAACATTAAAGTCTCTGTAAGAAATCCCTATTCACCATTTCTTATTTGACTCCTCATCAAAGACTTTGTCAATTCGTCCAAACGTTAGAAGAATTTATGTTTGTCTGTCTCTGTCTGTCCGTAACAGCCTTTGGTTCTACACGTGTCTTCATGCCACTAATGACCTCTTTAGCTCCGTTGACAGCCCTTTAGCCTTTTAGTTTGTCTACTTAACTGTCAGTAAACGTCAATATGTCCGGTAAACCATTATAAAGTAACGTTCCCATATATATTATCAGATATCAGTTTTCCATTTTTTTCCCTACCCTTTTGTGATCGTTGTCTCGGTTTAGTTTTGAATTTCCTACAAAATCCAACCCAAGTAGCAACGTTAAAAAGAGCATTTAAGGGGGTACCATACAATACATGGAGATAACTCTTTAATATCAGTTGAAGGCTTTGATCATATGATGTTTTTATGCAGATTTCATGCATCTCGGTGATCAAAGCCACAGAGAGAAAAGCTGTTATGTGGCTAGTGACTTTATAGCTCTGAGTCTGTTGGTTGGAATTTGTTATTTTTTTTATATTTATTACAGTGTATATATTCAAGCACACTGTCAATAAAATAAGAAAATGAAACGAGCAGATCAAATTTTACCTGACGTGTATGGTACCACCTTAATGGGCAAAATGTCACAAATATATTGAGTTTGACTTTCACATTCACTTTGATAATCTGAAAATATGTGTAATCGTAACAAATCATGCATTTCATTTCCGACAATTTTTGTTTTCATTTCCGGCATTTTTCTTTTTTTTTCATTTCCGGCAACTATTTTTCCGACAATTTAGTTGTACCTCTTCCGTTAGCCAGGTAAAACATGCTAGCTTGCTCGGAATCTTTGTCGTTAACTTGTACCAAATTTTCAGATTTGTTAGTTTCTAAGCTTAAACTTTGTATCGCATCCTGAGCTTCACTTCTACATTTAGGCAAAGCAGGCATGTTTTTACGACGCTCTCTGTACAAAGATAGCACAGCGTTTTTAATATCACTAGGAAATGCACTCCCTTCATTCATTTCCTGAGGTTCAGATCGCACAATTGTTATATGCTTACCACGTTATACAAATTTTAAACCCCATGGCTAAGTCATATATATGTAAATGTATTAACGAGTAATCGCAAAAATGATATATTTATCAAGTTTAATGTGTGTAGCAGAGATATACATGTACTATCAGTTTTTAAAAACAAAAATTGCCGGAAATGTAAAAAAAAATATTGTGGGAAATGAAAAGTAGTCTGTTTTCAAAATTGTCGGAAATGAAGTGCAGCCATCAATGCACACGAGTGTATGTGTAAATAATATTTTATTGTGATACATTAAGCAATAGGATCGGACACAAGTTACTGCAACTTATATTACATCCTCTCCTTAGAGGAAACGGAGTACAAAATGTTCATGACACAATGCTCCACAAAACTGGGGGGGGGGGGGGGGGGGGAATCTTAATAACAAAAAGTCTAACATTACAATATATATTACATGTATATCGTAAAACTGATGCACGGGAATATTCATGCGCTCAAGTTCCAATACACAGCACTGGAAACAAGAAAATACGATAAATTGAAAACTACTGAGACGGACAAGGGTAATTATGTTTCTCTTAGATCATGTAGGAGTGTAAGGAGCGTAATGAACATTTTACGGGTATTAAAGCACAGCTTCATGTATTCTAATGTCAATAATTTAAGGAACCTACTTGTGGCTAATTTGCCAAATTATTGTCCGTTTGACTTCTATAAATCTTAAGATAAAAATTCTTAAAAATCCAGTTTTCAAACCAACATTTATTTTTCTAGATGTATATTAATATATGATATATACAAACTCTGACAATTAATTTCAATTTTTTTTGGTCCATTATTTAAAAAGTTATCCATTAGGTCTCTATGTTAATTATATTTTCTTAAGTGGAAAAATCTCGTAGGAGTGAGTACAAATAACAGACTTTACCGTGTGACATAGGACATTTGAATATTAAAGGACATCAATAAAAATTTACTCACCTTAAAGGTCAATTAATGAGTAGCCTATTAATATTTATATATCCTATGTCACACGGTATAATGAAATATACATTGGAAGCACATGTCTGTTATCTTGTTTGATGGTTGAGCTCTTACACTATTTGTACTCACTTCATGCAGATTTTTACACTTCAAAAAATATAATTAACATAGAGACCTAATAGGTAACTGTTATAATAATGGACCAAAATGTTTTTAGTCAATTATCAGAGTGTGTATATACAATATATTAATATACATCTAGAAAAGAAAATGTTGATTTGAAAACTGGATTTTTAAGAATTTTTTTCTGAAGATTTATAGAAGTGAAACAGGCTATGATGATAACTACTATCAAAACGTCAAATTCAACAAACACAAAAAAATAGGTAGAACCCCTGCCTCAGTAAAATTCCAACTCAAGCTACGCCCATGTAATTAACTTTATTTATTGTGTCAATTTAATTGTATTTCCTCGTTTCGCTAAGTTTTGTCATGTACAATATTATTATATAAATGATTGTGTTTTAATTGAAAAAAGTAAATTGGAAACGGACAGGTAGTTTGCAAGACGCCGTATTTTAGTGGCATTGTATTTAAATGGATAACCGTATTTGCTTGAGTTATTGGAATCCCTCCATTAATAACTTCGTCACATCTATGCTTCATTACATCAGACACTCCAACATTCTTTATATGTAATATGTAATACAATCCTGTTGATGGATTCCTAGAGGTTGAATATCTATAATCACCTATCATAGCTTGGTTATTTGCTACAACACCCACACTACCACCATTATACACTTGCCAAATCAGATTGTTATTTTCAAATTCACATTTTAGAACAACATCACCACTTTCTACTACATATATTGGAGTAGGTATTGATTGATCGCTGGTACAATAGAAACTACCTATACATTAAAGATATATAATAAGAAGAAAACTATTTTATAGACCTACCTATGAGATCCAATTTTAGATAGAACGATTTAATCCATCCATTAATAGCAATTACTCCCTCACATCTATACTTCTTTACATCAGACACTCCAACATTCAGTATATGTAATCTGTAATACAGTTTTGTTGATGGAATCTTAGATGTTGAATATTTAGAACCATATATATCACCACCATCTGCTGTATTAACCCATCCACCATCAATTGCCATGACAGCACATCCAACACACCCACCACCAATATACACTTGCCAAGTCAGTTTGCTACTACCAAATCCACATTGTAGAACAGCTTCTCCACATTCTACTACATATACTGGAGTAGGATTTGATATATCACTGGTACAAGAGACACTACCTATACAGTAAATAAACGTGTCTAATATGAACGTCATTAAAATCATGAAAATTATGAACCATGAAATATGTTACTTCCATATTATTGTAATATACTTGACAAGTTAGTATCTTGTAAAATAGCCTGGTACTCGTGACCCCTCGGATTTTTTTGTTTGATATCGGGGTCAGGTAACTGCTGAATCCATGTTTTTAATGGCGCCGCCATAGCGTACAGATATTCCCATCTCAGCAAAGGAAATGATGCACAGCATTGAATGAAGGCGTGTCTTAAGTGGGTAATTGGCACAGTTCAGATCAGATACATTTGTTTGTCCCTTTTAGTTATTTTAGAGGTTGAAGACATCACGCGGAAATGTACTTTTGGTCACATTACCAAAAAAAATGGGGGGTGTTATCACGACACACCATCTCCAGCGCTCCATTTTTCCAATCTAAACAATGTCTGAACCCGAAAATGTTTTTAAAACAAATAAAAACATATTGAAATATCCTCCAAGTGTAACCAAATTGTATGACACGTCAGTTTTATCTCAATAATTACTACCTTGTCAATGTACTTAAGTCTTAGGAAAGTACAATTCACAACTTGTCTCCATTGTCTTAGCTTGTACATGTGCCCCACAATAATGTGTGCAATCATATATTCTAAAATTGGTTGCAGTATGATATAAATAAGGAAAATGTCAAAAATAAATATATTTTACATGTAAAAAAAAGTTACAAGGTACTAGGTGTCACAAATCTGTCATCTTTTTAGAATGGTGCATGACTCATTGTCCTATAAAATGAGTTTGTCCAACACCCAAGCTTTTCTTGAGTGATAGACAGGGTACACCGCTTCAATATTTAGGCCCTGTTCCTCTCTGATAGAAGTAAAAAGAGATATGGTGTAAATGTCGACGAGAAAACGACCCATAATCATCGGAATTAATACTGCAATCAAATACAAAAATGAGGCTAATGACAGCAGTTTTAATTGATGAACATGTTCATGAAAATGTATTTAATAACAGAATTGCTGAGCTGCTTGCCTTATTTGTGATCAAAGAAAGTGCATTATACTTTGAGGGGCTACTATTATTTTAATTTGCATATTTCTTTTTTATTTTGCTTGCTTTTAATTAATTTGTTTTTGTTTTATGTTTTGCTTTGCAGTTAGCACAATCCAGTTTGATGTTTGGATCTTAGATACATGATATGACAATAGTTCCATGCTTATGATACTTGCTTCAATTTATTTGCAATTACATTTGTATGGTCCTATTGTCAATAAAAGTCATCAGAAAAAGGAAATTCTTATTCAAACCTAGTTAACACAGCCTGATGAGGATACCAACATGAATGAACCACTCATTGACGTTTTAAGGCGAAATTCAGCACAGGATAGAGGATATACACATAATAAAGGACTTCAATCAATTCTGTAAACTTTGAATCAATGTTCTTGCTTATTCAAAGTGACCGACATACTGTAAATTCAGAAATTATTGAGATGTTTCATTATTGCGGAAAATGCAACTGAACTTAAAACTCGTATTTTAGAAGCATTTGTAACATTTTGCACTAGAGGTCTTTTGAGTTTTGCATTAATTAAAAATCGCAATCCGGGCTGATTTAATTTTCTTAGATCGCAGTAATAAATGAACGCATTAATTTCCGATTTTACAGTATATCATCATGAATTACATGGATGTAGTGTTAATTGACATTTCGTAATGCATACTGCTTAAGCAGGTGCTATGACCCGTCTTGAACTAAATATGAAGTATGATGGTTTCCTCATTGTCAAAGACCTCATGTTGACTGCAAGATGAAAAATAACAATTATATCATTGTTCTATTGCTTTGTTTTACTCATTATAAAATGGGGATGTTGCCTCATGTACATTTACTCTATATTCTTTCATTGTGTACTTGTTACAATATCTCCGTAGCAACCTCGTTGACAAGGAGAGTATTACATTGTATGTGTGAATGTATGAAAATAGGATACATGTATTTATGATATTTTATGCATTGTACATGTATGTGTTATTTGGATGTCATAATAATAAATAAAGAAACTAATAATAGAAACTCAGCACAATTAGCAAATAACAAATAAAGTATTGCCAAAAAAACATAGCACATTGAAAGTTTACTATATCCTATTCCCTTTTTATACGCCCCCAAAACAATTTGTGTGGTTGTAAAATGGTATGGCGTTGTCATTGTTATCGTCTGTAGAAATTTAGTTTCTGTATGATAACTTCAGTTTTAGTTGACTATTAAACCCTTATGCAATTTTTACTCAATGTTCCGTTTTAGAAACTTAATTTTTTCAAACTTTGAAAAGTGTCTTAGAGATACACCTTTCTCTTTAAAGCCAAATGGCATTCAAGGAAAGCATGAAATAAAGGTCAAGGTCACCTAATAATCAGTATTTCAATGTCCAATGTTTAATTCAAAGTTTAATCAAATTAAACAAGAATGTGGATAATTAGATGATGAATGTTAGAAATATGACCATCCTTTTCAACCAAATACTATTTCTTGAAGCTGAGAAAAAGATCTAACCATGCAACATAGAGAGTGAAATTGGCACAATTCTTAGCTGTACTGTCCAAGTGTTAGTCCTTATCTCATCTTTCATGTTGAGTATTTAAAGTATTCAGAATATTTAATGTAAATAACTGATATAATTTTTTATGCTGAATCCACCTTAAATCTAGGCTATAAATATTACAAATATTACAATATTATTTAATTAAAATATAGAATTGATTGATGTCTTTTATGTCCACTATCCTGTGCTGAATTTCACCTTAAAACTTCAATGAGTGGTTCATTCATGTTGGTATCCTCATCAGGCTGTGTTAACTAGGTTTGAATAAGAATTTCCTTTTTCTGATGACTTTTATTGACAATAGGACCATACAAATGTAATTGCAAATAAACTGAAGCAAGTATCATAAGCATGCAACTATTGTCATAGCATGTATCTAAGATCCAAACATCAAACTGGATTGTGCTAACTGCAAAGCAAAACATAAAACAAAAACAAATTAATTAAAAGCAAGCAAAATAAAAAAGAAATATGCAAATTAAAATAATAGTAGCTCCTCAAAGTATAATGCACTTTCTTTGATCACAAATAAGGCAAGCAGCTCAGCAATTCTGTCATTAAATACATTTTCATGAACATGTTCATCAATTACAACTGCTGTCATTAGCCTCATTTTTGTATTTGATTGTAGTATTAATTCCGATGGTTATGGGTCGTTTTCTCATCGACATTTACACCATATCTCCTTTTACTTCTATCAGAGAGGAACAGGGCCTAAATATGGAAGCGGTGTACCCTGTCTATCACTTAAGAAAAGCTTGGGTGTTGGACAAACTCATTTTATAGGACAATGAGTCATGCACCATTCTAAAAAGATGACAGATTTGTGACACCTAGTACCTTGTAACTTTTTTTTACTGTAGAAGATATTTATTTATGACATTTTCCTTTTTTATATCATACTGCAACCAATAATAGATGTAAAGGATTGCACATATTATTGTGGGGCACATGCACAAGCTAAGACAATGGAGACAAGTTGTGAATTGTACTTTCCTAAGACTTAAGTACATTGACAAGGTAGTAATTATTGAGATAAAACTGACGTGTCATACAGTTTGGTTACACTTGGAGGATATTTCAATATGTTTTTATTTGTTTTAAAAACATTTTCGGGTTCAGACATTGTTTAGATTGGAGAAATGGAGCGCTGGAGATGGTGTGTCGTGATAACACCCCACCCCCTTTCTTTTGTAATGTGACCAAAAGTACATTTCCGCGTGATGTCTTCAACCTCTAAAATAACTAAAAGGGACAAACAAATGTATCTGATCTGAACTGTGCCAATTACCCACTTACGACACGCTTTCATTCAATGCTGTGCATCATTTCCTTTGCTGAGATGGGAATATCTGTACGCTATGGCGGCCGCCATTAAAAACATGGATTCTGCCGTTACCTGACCCCGATATCAAACAAAAATATCCGAGGGATCACGAGTACCAGACTACTTGTAAAATTGAGAAGATTTGGAAATGACGTAATGAGTCCAACCAAACAGTTTAATTTGATGACTTCAGATAATGTCTTTTCTTATTGGCTGACGTCCCTAGTAAATGTTCTTTGATAAAACGTTGTATTACATTTATGGTTTTATATAGTATTATGAAACCATATAATTCGTTTTTGTGAATAATCGTCATATTGCTCGGCAGGATTTCATATTGAACGATCTATTTAGTGGTGGGCGAAATTTTCGACAAAATTTTAAAATTTACTAGCCGAACGTTTTCAACGTCCGTTACAATGACGTCACAGAAACACAAACAGAAAGTGGCACAGAAGTTGTACAAACGCAAACAGAATGCATAACTAAATATGTACACATAAATTTGCACACACTGAATAAGTAATATTAATTTGTACACACTGAATTAGTACAAGTATCTATGAAATGGATAAGCTCATATGCTTTTGAATTTGAAAAAAAACAATCCCTCAAAATGTATCCAGGTACACAAACAAAAATGGGATTGTTAAATGTCATAAAACAATTACAGCACTTCATTTTGTGCGATATGAGGTGTTATGGAGCACTGAAAAGCAATATTGACCAAGGCCGTATCATATCACACTCAATGAAGTGTAATAATTGAATATTATCACAAATTTTATTGAAATAACGCCGAATTTGCATGTGTAATGAAAGCATCATTTGCGGCGGGTTATTTGCCCCCAGGGCAATAACATTTTACGAGGGCAATAACATGTTATCTGCATTCTTGCGAAGGGCAATAGCATGTTATCTGCCCTGGCAAAATATGTGATAAATATATTAATACATGGCCTTTTTCTTATTGCCCTTGATATCAGCCCGAGACCTTGTATTAATCTATAAATATTCAACGCGCAAAAAATCACGAGAGTTGAACATAACATTCCAACGCTCCTCCAGACACCTTAAAATAGAAATTGTGTTTCCCAGTTATCTTACAAGTAGTAGCCGATCATCATCGGGTTACGTTTTATCATCGACTAATCAGATGCGTTCTTGCTAATTACTTTCGGTACATAATTAAATTAATAATGGGAGATGCTATGCAGATAGGGGTGTCTGGGGAACAAAGTCGGCGCTGTTTGGTGTTAATTCGGATGCATCGGTGAATATCATGTTTCATGGGTTGATCAATCATTGTATTCACCTCATCGACAGTCATGAATTGCATATTATTATATGACTTCAGATAATGTCTTTTCTGATTGGTCGACGTCCCTAGTAACGTTCTTTGATAAAACGTTATATTCAACGCGCAAAAAGTCACGAGAGTTGAACATAGCATTCCAACGCTCCTCCAGACACCTTAAAATAGAAATGGTGTTTCCCAATTACCCTAAAAGTACAATGTAGTAGCCAATCATCATCGGGTTACGTGTTGTCATCAACTAATCAGATGCGTTCTTACTAATTACTTTCGATACACAATTAAATTAATAATGGCAGACGTTGGGCAGATAGGGGTGTCTGGGGAACAAAGTCGGCGTTACTTGGTGTTAATTCAAGTTTAATTTAATGTCATATAATAAAACAGTAAAAATACTTTCAATTTCGGTGAATACAAGGATTGATCAGACAAGGATTGATCAACCCATGGAACATGATATTCACCGAGGCATGGGTTGATCAATCCTTGTATTCACCTCATCGAAAGTCATCAATTATATAATACTTGGGCCAATGATAAGACCATTTAGAAATGAGTTGGAATCTGGAAACATTAAACAATGTACGTGAATACAACATAATGTTGTAGAATAATGTGGCATTAAAAGATAATATGACAGTATAAGGGAGAACACGAATTTCAATAAAAATACTAACAACCTGTTAGGAAAAGAAACAAATACTAATGAAATAAAATAGATCCAAAGTGAAGTAACTGTTCTACTTTAAATACGTTTTATTGTTGTTTTCATTTGATGTATTTTAAATGATTTATTAAATAGCAAAATATTATACTTTATTAATTAAGGTTCTAGTACTAGATTGATATAATAAAATTTACACATATAAAGACCAAAATATGTTTTTTATGTAATGTTGTAGAATGATATTTTTTTTCAATAATGAAAAATTCAAAGATTAATATTATAGGATTAATAGTTTCTTTTCAGGAGTTAATGCATGTGTAACGGTGCCGATGCCATCACAAACAGAATAAATGTCCGAATGAGGTTTATGTAAAATTTGTAAGTGCATCGGCACCGCTTACACATGCATGAACTTCGGAAAGGAACCGTTTAATCCTTATGATTCTTCAACTTCTTCAAACATACCTATTATGATTATATGTTAATTACTGCTATCAAAAACCATTAGTTCAGAATCTGTATATCTTACCTGATATTCTGGGTGGTTTCATTTTTTACATGCATAATAATACAAAGAAGAACTCTTTATTTAATGACAGTTTTGTTGTATATCGCTTTCCACTTGATTGTATTCTTTTTGTAGCATATTGTAGCATGCATTATTGACAGTACCGTTGTAGCGCCGTCCGTGGTTGCCCCTGAATGACCATGTTGTCCTTGTAATTTGCTAGCAGTAATAAGTTGTTTATTGTAATTCCCGTTAATAACCACGGGCATATGAATGTCAATGACTTAAAATAAAATATATCACTTACCAAAGATTGTCAAAAATACCAAACACAGTAAAGATGATAACAACATCTTAAAAGGAGTATAATACTTCCTTGTTGCCTGTCTCTAGAGGTAACTTCCTAATGCATGTACCGATACATTTTAATATTTAAAATTGATCGTGTATTATATACAGGGCATTTAAAGCGTCATTAGCTACGATTTTGCCCAAAACAATTATATGTTTTGGAAATTGGTAAATAGCTTTAAAATGATGAAATAAAGGTAAATATTTCACATTAAACAGCTTATCGTACCACTTGTCGCCCTTTGAGAGCGAAAATTACCATCGATTTATTATTGCCTTGCAAGCAAATAATTTGACCTCACTTTCTCCGTATGCAACTGACCTTACTAGTGACAGGTAAAAACGAATAATTTGTATTTTGTCGCTTATTAACTGCATACTTGCATGGTTCTTTGTCCGTAATTAACGGCGACTAAAAGCAGATTCACAGAAAATAAGAAATAAGTGCATTGTTATACAGAAACACGTTTTATTAAGGCATCAATCATATCTGATATGTTTTATGGGTAACAAAGATTTACGATTTTGACAGATAATGTCACTTTAAACAGATTCATTCAATATACAAGATCGAGCGATCCAATGTCATGACATTTGAATTTAAAATGAATTTACGTTCATTGTCGTCATTTCATTGGTCCGAGCTGTAGAAACAAGTAAAACAGGAAACCTTAGGCGAGGTTTTTTTGTCCTGTTTTGCAGAGCGTGTAAATGAATTTTATACTTTCTGAGAATGTACGTATATTGTGTTTATCCTTCAATGTAAAAACATCCCAATTTGTCATAAAAGAGCAGAAACAAGTGTCGTTATAAACGTTTTAATGGTGTCATATCTGTAGTCCGTGCTTATATTGCTACCATGTATTACCGTTGCCCTACATGAATCATGTACCAGGACAAAACAATATCCAGTCAATGCAATTTGACTGCTCAAAATAGATAAAAGCAGTACATGATAGATATTAATATCTATCGTACAACGACGGGTTATTTTAAGATGTCAAATTGTTTGGATTTCATTAACAATTAATGCGTTTTGTATGTCCAACTACCTTTTAATTATTTAGCTTTTCAATCGTTTGAGCTTGCCTGATGAATATTATTCAGAAACGTGTCGTGGTCACTACATGGATTAGGAGTCTATCTTTTTATTATGCTAAGTTTTAGTTATTGAACAATGTAACCAGTATATGTCAGTTAGTCTGCACAGCTCGATGACACTATATTGGTGAATAACTGTCCTAGCACAAGACGGCATAATTTACAGCGAAATTCTCACTTTTGCCGTAGCCGGCGTGACGTATGAACGATGTTGGCCAATGACACGGATACAATCAGGCCAGACAGAATGTTCGAGGACACTTGACATTTTTATTTTTTTTTATTTTGATGAGCATTTTTTAGAGATGCATGTGTGCTAGGGAACACAAAGAAAAGCTCTGTTTTGAATTAATTGCTTCAAGTTTGAAAGTTCTGGGATGTGTCTCATTTATGGAATTTAGCATGTACGATAATGTCATAATTGTGTTTTTTGTTTTTGTTTTTGTTTGTTGTTTTTCTTAAGTCAATATGATAAATGTTGTATGTCTTGCTTATCTATTTGGTTGAATGGTTTAAGTTGTAATGCTACACTACTGCAAACAAAGTTTTGTTCTGTTTTGTAAATGTTGCTATATCGTAGAATATATTTTTGTAGTAGCAATAGGATCAAAAAGGATAAATAGATGTGGTTTAGGTCAATATGCAGTATGAATGGTTTAGGTCAGTACATGTGAACTGTGCAGGATAAATGGGCGTGGTTTATGTCATCACAGATGACTGTGCAGAATAATTGTGAAAGTTAATGTACAGCTGACCTTAGGTTATCTGGATAATTCACAGCAAGATAAAAGGGTGTCACTAGCGGAACAGGAACTGCTCATCCCTCTGGAGCAACTGAGTTCACCCACGGTTTTTAGTGGGGCTCGTGTTACTCGATCTTTAGATTTATGTGTATGTTTTGTTGATCGTTGTTTGTCCTTTTGTACTTTTTCTTTTGGCCATTGTGTTGTCTGTTCTTCTTCGATATACGGTTTCTGATTGCCTCTTTGGTATCTTCAAACTTTTCTTGCCCATGTCATGTGTTTATTACAATTATTACTTTATCATTTGCTTTATTTTATTTTAGATTACTTTTGTAGCGAATGTTTTCTACATATTCCATTATTAAATGCGGTAAATCTCTAAGCGTTTATAAAATGATGAATGCAACAAACGAAAGAAGACATTTATATGTATGAATAATTTAACTGATATAATATATACTGTATATCTGTATTTATTGCATACATTCTTCCAGTATCAGTAAATCAAATATATATACAAACAAAGTAATATGCTGTAGATCTTATGTCGTTTTTTATGTTAAAGGTATCGATTTTGTCCATTTCTACGTATTTTCTATTGGTTTTTGACACTGTTCTGACAGAGTGGTACTTCGTTGGGTTTTTTAATAGTATTGTAGTTAATGTCGCTTATTTCCTAAATAACACAACAACAAAATTCCTTAATTTCGAGGAACATACTGTGCCGTTAAAGACCAGGTTTCTTTCATTGCTATACACATATTTGATTTTTGTGCTAAAATTAATAACAAATATTATTATTATGTAATAATAGAATGTCAGCATTTTTATATAATAGCTACGGTGAATGTAGAGCTGAATATCATCAATAACAAGCTTACAAAAAATGAATCTCAAGCCTGTATTGACATAATGTGTACTGATATTTTGACTGGGAAAATGATTGATGGGTACTCAATGTTGCACGGGTCATCAATGGCCACTTCTAAGAAACCTGTCTATAAAGGTCCGCATCAACTCGTATATGTACTAGAAGCACTGTATGTTTCAATTACGTCGCATTCACATACGTCCATTAGAAAAGGAAAGATTGTATATGAATCTCCATTCACAATATACCTATCATCCATCTCTTATGGGTTGGATCAACATGATCAAGTCATATTAGAGTAAAAGTAAAACTAATACGCTACGTATCTGAAGTGTTGTACTCCATCCCATACATGCAGGGCTGGATTATCCTATTGGCTAGTATATGCTGCAGTCTAGAGCCCTTCAACTTGAAGAACCTGCTAAAACATTTTCAAATATATTTTTTATTTTTTTATTTGTAAATGAGTATAGTATTTTACATTGCTGAATAATTCACTTAGCTTAGAATAAATTTTCAACTTTAAAAAAGGAGATCCAGGAGCTGCTACAAATGTCTGTTAAACGTATAAAGCCTGTGGCTCCTCAAACATGTGTCGTTAATGTACATCAGGACGATTTGTTGTCTTTGATTCGATCCGTACAATCAGCAGCGTCGTATCCAGAAACAAAGTCACGTTTCCATACCCTTGATCTCATCAGGTGTTCTTATAAAAGATATTTAGGATGATGGAAAATTATTCACCATATTAGAAAAACAATTGGAAATACCTAAGAACATGACAATATGATAGCATATATTTATGTAGCCGGAGTCCTGTCGGGGTCGACAAATCTCTGAAAGCATTCTCAAAATGCAATATACAACAGATAAATCTACACATTTATATTAATTTCTTCACCATTCTGTGTTTTACTACAATGTAAAGGGCAAAGTTGATTTTAATTAATCATGAAGATCATTCTCTGGTACGCGGAAGATATGTTCTTCCTTATCTGAAGTTGTAAACAGACATATATTTAGTTAGATAATATCATACGCTATCTTAAAAACATCAATGTACACGACATGAATACAATAAGGTTTACAAATAAAAATGTATTCAGCTGATCAAACTAATGATAAAGATGCGAAAAATCTCTATACAATTATGTTATCTTTAGAAGGATTTTAATGTTTTATGTCAGTTATATATCAATAACACAGAAGTATAATAATTATAGATTATTATATGGCATTTTTCATATCACATGTCATATCAACCCGAGACTCCCATATTAGCCCAAGGGCCGAAGGCCCGAGGGCTGATATGGGTCGAGGGGTGATATGGATTTTTTTTTTTTAAGTTCAACTTTATCTTATTTAAAAAAAATTCAAAAATTCAAATTGTTTTCCCCCAAAAAAACAATTGTGAAAAACTAATAACTCGATTTCATGCAAAATTTCCGGCGCCATTTTGAAAAATCCATTGTACACCCCTCATGTAATACGGCAGATAAGGTTGAACAATTTGCTCCTCCCATTTTGCTCGTACAATCAATATTTACACATGTAAGCAATGGAATAACGGTAGGCATGTGAGGTAAAACACACTGTTTTGATGTACAATGCAAATTGTCTAGAAATTCGATGCATTTATCCCATTCTGTCAATCGCGTGGGTTCACAACTACAACCCGAACTTGGTTATATGCACCCCCCTTTTCTGAAATATGCCACCAAAGTCAAACTGTCAACGGGTGCAGGCCTTTTAGTTTTAGTAAGGGACGGTACCAGGTACTCACTTAAAATGGTAATTGGTACCTCCTAATTTCAAAGAATGTTGTACAGCATGTTTATTTGCTCATTGTGTTTATATGACTGAGTGGTTTTTATTTGTAAATAATTTAAACAGAATTGTTAATTTTTAGGATTTATTTTTAGTTGAAATACATAGAAAATCAAAGTCAATTTGTTATATTTAAATTATGTACAAATAAAAACCACTCATATAAACATAATGAGCAAATAAACAGTCAAAATATAGACAATTCTGAATGTTTTGGTGTAAAATTTGTTGAAATCTATCCAGAAATGACTTCACAATAATTTTTTGAAAACATATGGTTTTGGTTGATTATATAGGGATTTTTTTTACATGTGGCAATACTTTTGGCCACATACTGTATAAGATATTCATGAAAAATGTTCAATTTTTAAGAAAAAATACTGCCTGTAAATAGTGAAGTACTGGTACATTTGAAAAATTTTGAAAGCCCTGCGGGGTGCATGAAGGCAGACCACCAAGCCCTTGCATAAACTGTAAACGAGAAGATGTGACTAAGCGCTACTGGCACCTCTCACAGGGGAGAAATCAACCACTGTTTTATACTTTTGTCAAAAATGCATATGCATTCAAAGATGATGACTGTATTTGTAGAATGTGTGAGGTTCAATTTAGAAAATCACTCGAAATGTCCCACGATACAGAAGCAACATCAAGCAAAAGAAAATTGAGAAAATATGATTCAGCCATAGATACAAGCTGTGCATTTGAAGCAAATGATTTAAATTTAACAACAGCAAACTTTGACAGCTATGGTAATGTGTCATTTGACCCATGTGAATTTACACTCCATACTGCGGCTAATGCAGAAAATAATGACTGTTGTAAAAAACTTGTATGCTTTTTGCAACACATGAACATGTGTGAAAAAAAATGGTGACCATTCGACATCAGTTAATGTTGACTTATTCCAGTCGTGCTTTCAGATTTAGCTAGATCAGAATAACAACGAAGCATGTACATCTAATCATATTTTGCTCTGTATTGATCACTCCAAGAAATATAGAAATTTCAAACCCCAACTAGAATGTTGCTTTTGTGACAAAAGTATATACAGTCAAAGAAAGACCATTTAATTTAAGGGGAAGGATCTTCTAGAAAGAATAAAGTTAATTTTAAATTCTGATACATTTGTGTATGCAAATTTTCTACGGTAATGGCATCAGCATGTTCAATTAGAATTTTAAATTAGAGCCCCATCCGGTTTTCTCCTATTATTCAAATGTTTCATTATTTTTAATAAAAAAATTTAGTTGAAGTTTTTGTGAATTTATTTTGTAAAAAGTTATTAAATAATGGATCTTAGTACAGTATGATCTGTTTTTGTTTAAAAAAAAAGGTTAAAAACATTACACCCCTCGCCCCTTTTTTTTAAAGAAACATCTATAAAATAGTAAATATTGGCTAACACGAGTTCTGCTCAAGAGTCATTACGAGGATGTACTATGCATGTGATAACATTTTATATTTTTTTCATTATCATCATTTTCTTTTAGTTGTCTTTTATAAGGTCATATACATTGAAAAAAGTAGCACTTGTATCCAGTACATTGACATCAACATGCTCGTGGTGGGTCGCAAGGGAGCGCTATACATGATTTGTATGGTGAATCCACCAATAAAACCGGTGGACGTGTTTGAATAGCCTTATATGTTAAAAAACAGTTGAAAGTAATTTTTAATATTCCAAGATTTACCATTGCATATGAAAATATGAGTTTTTTTTTCTCAAGTTCATTCGATAAATTTAGTAGACCATTACAGTTGATTCTTGTTTTGTTATACCTTCATGGAACAACATTACATGTATTTCGACCGAAAAGTCAGCTTAACAGGATTACTTTTACAGTAATATAATTGCTCCTTACTTAATACTATTGTGGTTCCATAAAATCTCAAATTTGGACTCATCTGTTAAATTATATTTGATCAATTTAATAGCTGTAGATATAATAGACATTTATTCTGACTAATTTCAACATTTTTAATACAAAATAAGATTTGTTTTATTGAGAAAACATGCATTTACTTACACTCGTTCTATAAATAGAACGTTAAAAATTACGGAGTATGTGATGATTCTAGTTACCTCCCTTGAATCCAACCAAAATGTGACACGATCCATCTGACAGAAAAAAGTTCTATTGTATGTTTAATTACAGAAAATGTTTCTTTGAAATACTAATATAGAAATCTATGGAACTATATTTATGATTTTCCATCACCCTTTCGGCAAATATTTTAATTTTTAATTTTTCGTGTTTTTTTAAACAACTTCCGCCATTTCCGTAATACTGCGCCCTCTATCGGCACTTAATGCAGCGACTAGCTGGAGAGTAATATAACGAATGGATTATTCGGGTTACCATTTCCGTGTCATTTTAATTTCTGCATTTCTCCTTTGTTACAAAAAGTTCAAGCACCGGGCCTCAAAATTATATCAAAGAAACAATTTTCTATGTTTTTCTCGCTTCTTCGGTTACATTTGACGCTCGCAACGATTAAAACGAGTGAATTTTCAACACTTGGTCGATGTATTCTAAAACGTGTCCCATTCCGGTAAAAAATGTACGTGACAAATTAATTGAAACGACGCCATTATCGAGTCTGCTCTCCGACTGTATTGCCGACTGTATTTGTAATAAAAAAAATGAATATCACCATTAAAGGGGAAAATTCAACAATCTTAACATTGATGTATACTTGTAAATATGAATGGTATATTTGCAAACTACTTATGAATTATGTTTTGGGGAAGCGTATTTTTAATATTTTGAATCATGTGATTTTTCCCGCGAAAATACAAATATCGAGGTCTATAGATGTATCCGTGTTTATGCTTGATTTAAGGATGATAAACATGTCGTCATCTGAATGTGAATATGATTGATACTGAAAAATATCAGCCTGCTCGACAGAATATGAAATCTGCGACTCGTTCGCTTTGCTCACTCGACCACAAGCTTCATACTCTGGCTCGGCAGGCTGATATTTTCGGTATCAATCAATTTACATCCAGATAGCATATGCTTACACTGGAAATATGATGATAGTACTATTAGAATACAAAACAAAAGACATGTTTTTTTTCTCAAATTTTGATATATTTCATAGTGATATTTTAAACCTAGGCGTGTCGTCGATCTATGGCTACTAGTAACCCTTTGATAAACTTGAAACTTTTCTTGCATGTAATCAACGAATATATATTTTCATACATTGGTCAGTAATAATGTTTGTGATGGTTTTAACACGTGCATATCGTCCCGCGCAATATTAAAAATATGTGCAATGTCATGGAAAATATCCACTCTGATTAACACAAAGTTCATCAGAAAACATACTTTAAACATTTTTTTATTGTCAAGCAAATACAGTCAATGGATCAGACACAAATTGTAGACCATCAAAACACAACATTATTTCGTTCATAATTATTTGAGAAAAATGCCATAATACTGCAAGAGATATTGTGGTTGATATTGAGTCGTTGCCGTCAGATGAATTAGGAGTGCAAAAACATTAGACAAATTTTGTAGTGTCTATTATGTATCTGTGAACAGCTGCGACAAGTGTGCAGTTGACATCATCAATATCAATATCAACTGTATTCCACGTCTTTCTGCTGAATTGAGGGTGTGTGCCACAGTCTGTAGAAAGGGATATAGGCTGTAGAGGATTTACGTTGTATCACCGCAATGTGTCATATGCTGCTAAGATGGATATTTGTTGTAGAGGTCTTGCAGCTCAAGAGACTGATTTGTTGTTGTCCTTCATAAGTCACATCACCAGCTGATGACAGATGTATTCGTCTATGTCGCATACGGGATATATTTCTTCTAACCACAACATAAATTATCGTTGCTTAAGAAAAACAAATTAGTGCATGACAACTCCTTAGAATCTTAAGTAACGGGGCTTTACTAATTCTATGGGCCAAAACATTCCCTCTGAGTGAACTGATGCGGTCATGTAAATGTTTCCATATATGAGTAAAATGCCAAACTTCACATATAACTAGGTGAGCAGCGGTGTATTTACAGGGATCTGGGGTTAGGGTCATGGTGCTTAACGCCACTTTCAACAACATTTCAGCTATATCGCGGAAGGTTTATTGGTGGCGGAAACTGGAGTACCCGAAGAAAACCATAGACCTGCCGCACGTCAATGACAAATTCCATGACATATTGTTGTATTTAGTACTCCTCGCCATGATCTGGATGTGAACTTACAACTTTGGTGGTGAGAGTCCAACTAGCATGCGATCACGACCACGATGATGTATATACATAATATATGCACAGAAGTTGTCAAATGTATAATAATTTGAACATTAAAATCTCCAAAAAATAAACATTTCCTTAATCACAATCAATGCATGTTTTATTAATGTTCCTTAGTTTATTTTTAAAGCAATCACGTATATTATATCCATCAATTAATTTCAAATTTAAACTGAAGTTGTAAAGTTATTGAGGAATAGCAGTATCGTATTTGAAGAGCTTTCGGCGTCAATTTGGGATTTTAGGGTGGCAAATATTCGTTTTACAGATCATCCACAGCACCACCAATACACCTGTATTTGTCAGCGTCAAATCCATAATTGACCTCAGAAACTCTCCATTATTGTTCATATTCATTTTCAAATACATTACAAAAATGTTTTCTTTTGAACCGTGAGAAGGTTACAAATGAAATGCGCAAAATATTGTTGATGAGTGCAGCACATTAATGTCATAGGAAAACATGGCTTCATATTAACACTTCCACAGCACAACGTAAATATTCAACGTTTCTTTGTACACTTCAAATTTGAATGGATAGCTCATATAATGTTTTTGAGGTAGGTGGTGTTATTATTCCATCATATTGTAATAATTAGACATGCCGGATCTCAAGAATCCAATATGGCGGTTCAATATAACGATTCATTGAAAGTAGGACACTGAGTGTGGAATTGATGGTTAACAGTAGCCAATGAAAACAAGTATTGTATGCTGCATTACAATTTTAGATTGACGTATTCTTTTTCTTCTGATTCTGAAATAAATGATAAATATCAATAACAAAAGTGTCAACATTAAATTGTGTAGTATTTACATCAATATTGTGTTGATCATTAACAGTAATCAAACGACAATGTTATTGTTTTAAGCAAAATGAAACAACAATTCAGGTAGTTTTAACAATCACAAAATAATTTTAAAAATAACGAATTTAGAAGTGCGGTATGTCATGGGTTCGAGCCCCGCTCGTGTCTGTTGTTCTCCGTTTAGCACACAACTTTAAGGAGAAAGAGCAAAGACTGGTTTCCTCGAAATCAGGATTATGTGTCAGAGTGCGGCGACATGTCTATCCACGGATTGATGTTTCAGTGAGTTGGCACTATAAAAACCCACCTAAGTGTGTTGGTTTAGTGCAAAGCGAACCTTATCATCATCTCATTGAAGATTAACTTATTCTTATCATGATATGACGGTAAAATTGCTGATTTGGGGTTAAACAACAATCATTCACTCACTCACGCACTCCATAATAACAAGTGTATTTGTGTTCCAGAATAACAAGAGTAATTATTTTTCATAATAACAAATCTAGAGTTTGTTGTCTGTTTTGCATATATATTTATTCCATCTTCACAGGACACACATGTCAAAAACAATAATTAAAATTAATTATTAACTACAACCATTATTTCTTGTCATTTAAAGTAAAGGATAGGTGTGTGTAAAATTAGAGAATATTTGAGGAATAATTTAAATTTTGGACAGGTTATACGATATAATCTGGTTTGGGGCAGCTTACACTTAATAGTCCGAAGGTCCATTAGTACTTATGCTCGTTAGTCCGAAGGTTCGTTAGTCCGAAGGTCCGTTAGTCCGAAGGTGCGTTTGTCCTAATGTCGGCCACCCATACGTTTAAACTCTGTTATTTCTGGTTTGAATAAACGTATATATTCAACCCGTATATCCTTTTTGTCCCCCGCCGCGAAACGACGGTGTGACATAGTAATGGTCTGCGTTCGCCCGTCCGTCCTTCCGTCCGAATACCTTTGTGAACGCAACTCCTCTAAAAACGCTTGATCGATTTTAATGAAGCTTTGCAGGATTGTTACACGTGATATGTAGATGTGCATACTATACCGCTATTTTGATACGACATATTTTGTAGGAGTTATGGGACTTTACCATTTTCACTATAGTGGACTATGAGGGAATCTTGTGAACATAACTCCTCTGAAGCCGCTCGATTAATTTTGATGTAACTTTGCAGTATTGTTACACATGATTTGTAGCTATGCATATTATACCACCATATTGATTCGACGCTCTTAGGAGTTGTGGGACTTAGTTATTTTCTGGCAATGTGCCATGGCGGGAGACATACAACTACGTGTAGCAATCTTGTTTATCATAAAGTAGGCGTCAATGTCCTAATTTAAGGAATTATTAACCCTCAAGATGTCACGACAAGGATAGTACTGTTAAATTCAAAACAAGTGTGTGTACAGTTATCATTTTTATTTAAGATGTTTCAGTGCCGAACCATCAATAACGTTCTTGAAGACAGAACATACCCAGTAACCGAAACCTCGTGTTACCCTCTCATCCTCTCTTAATTTCAACTCTTACATGTATGTGCTATTAAGTATTGCTCCAGGACAATGCTTAATGAGTTTCCTGCTTAGTGTGACATTTGTTGTGGTGTATATTCAGTTACATTGTATTTTCATGGTTTCAATTTAAAATGATCTTGTGTGAATAATTTACATTTATATAACGTAAAAGAGCGTTTTCTCACAAGTCTTTACTCCACAAAAGATTAATTATACAGTACTGTCTTTGTTCTGGTTCTAGAAGGTAATTTTGTTACATGTCGGGGAACGGGGAAAATGAGCCTGAAATGAGCCAACGTTGCTCGCCTGGTGGAAACCGATCAAGATTGATTGATTGATTGTAGTTTAACGTCCATTGGCAGATATTTCATGCATTTCAGGAGGAGAACGTTTAATCAATCGAACAGACCCTGTGTACTAGACCGACACGCTGAGCCGGACTTTTAATGTGCTTCAGAAGCAATAGCCCGCAGGAAGACATGTCACACCCACTCGGACACATTATTCTGACACCGAACCAACCAGTCGTCACTACCTATTAATATGACGCGCGTTTAGCGGAGAAGCAGCGACTACCAATTTTAAAGTCTTCGGTATGACTCGGCCGGGGATCGAACCCACGATCTCCCGCACTCGAGGCGAGCGCGCTACCACTAGACCACCGAGGCGGTTACCGATCAAGAAATTACTAATAACTGTATAACTAAAGTTAAAAAAGCAACCACAGTTTGCGTGAATATACAGTATAATGTAACATCAGAAGCCATAATATTTTGACAATGATGAAAAAGAGGCAGTCCAAGAAACACTATGTTATATTTATAAGGTGTGTAATTTTAAATAAGTGCCAAATTGATCACAAATTAGTTTTTTCGGTCAAAATTGTACTCGATGTTCTTGAAATCTCGACAAAATCTTTTATATGCAACTTCAATGAAAAGTCTTTGCATTGCCAGGCGTAATGCAGCATGTACGGACAGTAACTCAAAGAATGTAAACCAACACATCAGTTGATACATGTATTTCTATCATGTACTAGTTCATGTAACCATCAAAATCCTACACAAATGGTTTTACAACATATGTAATTGTGGACCAAAATACTTCCAATGTTTTTATCCCGTTGCGGTATTGCCTCCGAAGTCGCTTGATCTTTTTTTCCATTTGCCTGTACTTGCGCTTTTTGAGGGGAGCCAGATTACCATTCTGTGCAGCTGCAGCCGATACCTCAATATTTGACTGCTCGTCTTTCATCTTTCTAATGAATATCCAAAGTGAAGGATGCCTTCTGTCCACTGATGAATTCCACTTCTGGTGGAACCCTACAATCAAATATGAATATAACTTGACTTGCTTGACAAGCATGAAATAAACAGCTTCGCTATAGGCGCATGATACGCCCGTCCCTAGTGAATTTGCATCTATATTCCAAAATTTGAAAATGTAAAGACCATAATGTTGATGTAAAGTTTGAAGTGAACTGTCTAAGAGGCTCTCAAGCTAGAGCTTGCCATGTGAAAAATCGCCTTTAATTTGACGAATGAAGTCCCATAACTCTGGAATGAAAAATCGATATTTCACCAAAAATTATACAAATCGTAAGACCATCACAACAAAGAACTGTGTGAAGTTTGAATTAGATCGCACTACGCGTTCTCAATATACGATGCGACATGTTTACGACGGACGGACAGACATTTGTATACCATAATACGTCCCGTCAAAATTTGACGGGCGTATAAAACCCGTTTCCCAAATGAAAATGGACCTGTTACTTTGATGTTGTCCCTTTCTCATACTGAACTTGACATGGGCAACATGGAGGGTGTCCTCCAGGAAGCAGAGACTGCCTGCTCAGCCGGAGCACCTAAGTCTACCCCCGGTTTTTTGGTGGGGTCCATGTTGCTCATATGTTTTTAGTTTTAAGTGTTGTTTGTATTGTGTTGGTCTTGTCTTCGTTGTTCTCCGGAGTTCGTCAATTGTTTTCGATAAAAATAAGAAAATAATAGTACTTAGATTTTTTTTAAGAGAATTTGATTTTTATTTGAAGCTTTCTGGATATCTTTTATCAGCGCTTGGCACCATATTCAATTATTCAAAAGTATTTTTCAAATAAATGTGTCGGGATTTTTGCTACCATATTTTATGTTAATTCAAGAAATACCAAAGGGATATTTGAAAAATACTTTTGAATAATTGAATCTGATACCAAGCGCTGATAAAAGATATCCAGAAAGCTTCAAATAAAAATCTAATTCTCGAAGAAAAAAAGAGAAATTCTGAAGTACTATTATTTTCTAATTTTTAACTTCGTGACAAATAAAAAGAAATTAGGGTTTTCAGTGTTTGTGGTTACATTTACACTGCAAATTTCTAAATATTATTAATTACAGCAGCAAACATTGAATTTCACGGAACTAGTCGAAGGAATGCACGGAACATAAGACTTATCGATGATAAATGTGATATAGTGACTGATGTTGTAATGCTGTCTCACTTTCGGTTTTATTCGCTAAAAAATAGCGGTTTCATAAGTCTAACACTAGGAAACCTTCATAAAAACATCGATTCCGGTGATTGGTCGATTTTTTTGTGTTTAACGCCACTTTCAGCAATATTTCAGCTATATCATGGCGACCAGTTTAAGTGGTGGAGGGAGCCGGAGTACTCGGAGAGAACCGCCGACCATGGGCAAGCAACTGGTAAACTTTGTCACTTGCAGTTGCGAGTCGAGTGCACCCTTTTTGTAATTTACAAAGCTGGGTGCGAACCCACGCCGAATTGGTAATAGGCTTATATGAGCTGTTAGATCCAGCGACCTAACTCATTGAGCCACCCCGGCCCCCAGCGATTCCGGTGCCCTTTGCGTTCAATTGCTTATTTTACGAGACAAGAAGTACAAACCTTCAACATGATTATTAGTTCTAGTGTCAATGTCTACATCATAAACATTCCATCTTTGAATTGTATACTGACCAGATATGTAGTTGTTTTCTAGATAACGAATAAAGTCAAACAGAGCCGGATATCTGTTTATAAGCCTTCTCGTGGATCGTGCAGTGGACAGGATACCGAAGATTTGTCGTACCAGAGGGACTGGAAGATGGGCTAATGCTATGAACTTACGGATGCATTTCTTCAATCGCCTGTTCCGACCGTACGGAGTAGATACACCTAGATCGGAAACCCTTCTACAAAGACTTTTACAAAAGTGGAAGTAACAGCTGCATATTCTTGTGTTTGGCAGTTCTGTTTCCAACTGCGCTCTGTAATGCCTGCTCGAAATCACACACCGCTTTATCTCGTGAAAAAATGCGACCAGTAAATCTTCTAACATGAGCTTTGACATGCTGTAGTAGCTGTCTTCACTGGCCAACAGTTTTGGCAGTCAGAAGGCACATTACAAAGGGGAGAACACGTTCTGGAAAGAGACCATGGATTGCTACAAACTGTGTATATGGAGGAGAACAGGTTTTAAATGTTCCATCGGCATAAATAACATCGCACCTTTCCAAGCGTTGATAGTTCTTCTTGGTCGCAAATACAAGTTCTCTTCCATTCTCTCTCAAGTATTACATCATCGACATCGGGCATCAAAGTACTTCTGGTTCGACTCAAACTGGACCTAAGATAATGGAACTCCGGAATGTCGGTCGGGTCGACATATCGGACAGCTCTCTGTATAACGTCATTGTATGCCCTATTGATTCGCTTAGTAGGGTCATTTTTAATCTTTTTTTCCCCATCTGATTCGATATTGCATTACTGTCGACAAGATCTTTGTTTCTGTAGCATGGTTATGATCCTCTTCCTAAGTAAAAAAGAAACGACATGCAAATATTGTGACTTTTATTATCATGACTTTATAACACGCTACTGAAATGTTAGTACATTTTTTGGTACGTTGGTTTTTTCAGAAATTTACGCACTGTTTGCAACTTGTTTATATTACTCGTTCATTAAATACAGAATACAATGGGAAAGAGCCAGACAAATAGATAAGCTTAACAAGGGAAATGTTTCATTGTTTTCCTTATATATGATAGTATCATAATGTACCTTTAAAATCTGTACATTAGGCTCCTCCTCATTCAAGTCAAAGATATTAGTTTGAAGATGTGCTCTGCATGTTACTCGCCAACATCTCCAATGCATTGTTGTAGAAGTTACTTTGTTTTTATAAAATCTGTAATTGTTGTACACCAATACTGTACCACCCCGGTTTCCTGGCATGGTGTAAGCCATCTTTGACACGTCCGTTCATAATAACGACTTACAAAGACTGCGGTATTCCCGGGAAACAGAAGACGCCTGCTTTGAATTTTGGTGGCTTAAAAAGGGAAACTCATGTTGCCCCCCAAATAAATAACCCATTTATGGAATGATAAAGGTAAATTTACACCTACTGTTTATCCCCAAAAGACCTCATCTCTCTATCTAACCAATGATATGGCGATTTCACATGACTGTTAACCCCTGATGCAGCATCCAAAGAGAGGTTAATCAAGGGATACTAGTTTTTTTAACATGGGGGTAAGAAAGGGACATATGTAAAATTCGAATATAAACACATATTTGAAGTTAACTCCAAATGACTTTCCAAAATGCCTTGTGCAAACATGTATCTTAAAGTAGTGTTACTAGAAATTAAGGTATAAAGCAACAAAGTACCGAAATTGCAGGAAATAATGATTTTTTTTCTAGTTTAACCCGTACGTTTTTTTCTACATGTAATATGCATAAAACATTTGTTAGATGATCTTTTATGATATTATATTATTTTTTGTTTCTGATGCGTGTATGCCTAAGTACCAATTTTGGGAATTTATACACTAACAACAGACTGTTTATTCCTCTACAGTATACCACTTGGTTAAAATCTCTAAGGAGACCCCCCCTCCCCTCATCTGGTACACGTATCTGGTAAAGGGTACTTGTATATGTCGAGCCATGGAACACGGTATTCTGGAATTACATAGATGTAGAATTTGATACCCGTATGCTTAGGTTGTTGCGATAGTTGATTGGAGTTTTCAATATTCCATAATAATAGGTATATATTTGAGGTTACACTCCCTATTTTGCGACCATCAGTTGTACATTAGAACGTCCGTTTAATGATTTTATGTATTCTCTTTTTAATGGAATGTACTTGTCCCTCACAAAACTGAATTTCAGATGTGCATTTATGTTTTCTAATCTCTTTCTCAGAGATCATCTCTTTAGTGTCGTACCAAAAGGGACTCTTTCAGTATTTCGTAAAGAGTAAATGACAAGTCTAAGACTATTCCGAAGTGTTTGTAAAGCAAACAAAATCCCAGTTGTTAATTGGATCAACAAAAGTCTTAAAAATAATCTTTGACTAAATATCTTTTAAGTTTTAAGCTCAAACATATTTGGTTAAGATCAGAGTTTTAGTGGAGGGTTTACTTCATTGGAATGATTTCCATATATTTCATAGACGACGCGTTTTTCCCCCCTTTTTTAGACTTAGCACGCTTAGATTCAAAATTACAAAACAGGGGTTTGGTGCAACTTTTGGTGTGTTTTCTACAAAATGTTTTAAGTTTGACCTATATTTGCCGATTACACATTTGGTTTGCTAGCAAAAGCGGCTGTACAGCTTACAACCCACCTGGATAGGCCACTGCTTAGTCAGGATGTGAATATGTGTATATTGCTTCTCTTACTTAATTTGATAAAGGACTGAATATTAAATCAATTCAACACTGTTCGATGCCTATCCTTTGTTCGAAAAACAAGACTAACGGACCTTAAAAAGTTTGGACTGACGACCTTCGGACTAATGAACCTTCAGACTAACGAACCTTCGGACTAATGAACCTTCGGACTAATGGACCTTCGGACTAATGAACCTTCGGACTATCGAGCGGTCACCGCAAACTATAGCAAAAAAATTAAAGCATACATATAGCACAGACTAGATAAGCATATACAATAGTAAAAAAGTTAATCAAGCACAGTAATAAAAGCTTATAATATAAAAAATAATGCTGGTGTTATGAGCTAAAAGCATGTTATACTGCTAAAAAATATATAAATATAAATAATATAAAAAATGAAAAGACCTTGATGATATTAAAATTGTTTACAAGCATTACATTTGCATTCATTGCTATTCCATG
The DNA here is from genome assembly GCA_963680875.1 of Bathymodiolus brooksi. Taxonomy (NCBI): domain Eukaryota; kingdom Metazoa; phylum Mollusca; class Bivalvia; order Mytilida; family Modiolidae; genus Bathymodiolus; species Bathymodiolus brooksi. Next base: position 69,250,416 of record OY804578.1, on the reverse strand, counting down.
ATAGTTAAATGTTTTTAAATTGGTTAAAATTGTCAATATTTCTAAAATCATCAGGTACCTGTATGTCATTCAACAAAACAGCAGCTGTATATTTAAAAGAGTTCTTACCACAGGTAGTAGTCTTTACTCTAGGTATCTCTACAATATTAGAATATCTAAAACTATATTTACTATTTTTTAAAACAACTAAATCATTTAAACATGGTGGAGACAGTTTATACAATATTTTAAAACATTCTTATGCCATAGTGTTCATTCTCCTTATTTGTAGAGATGGTACTTTTGCTATACGTAAAAGTTCTTCATATGTGCTATTGTAATCTTCATAGATAAAACGTAAAGCTCTTTCCTGTATTTTCTCGAGCTTTATAGTATTTGCTTCTAAACAAAAATGCCAAGCCATATGAAAAAAAATGAAATTAGACAATACAAAAGAATGAAAAATTGTTAGCTTATTAAGCTTAGATAAAAGAAAAAACAACCAATCCGCTTTAGTACACTTAATTGCTGTGAGGCTTTACGACATTCATTTTTTATATGTTTATAAAAATTTAGCCGATAGTCTATATCAATACCCAGTAATTTTACAACTCCATCACATGAAGGGGGGGAGGTGAAAAAAAATCTGATTCAGAGTTTTTGTCATATAACCTAATGTTAAATTCTGGAAAAAAAATTCGCTCTTCGCGGGACAAAAAAAATAAATATTCTAACCCTTGTGTTGTCCAAAAAAAATAATTTCTGAACAAAACAAAGAACCATACCCCCGCCCCCTTCAAGTTAAATGGTCGGTCCCTTAGCAGACTCAATATTAAAAACAGGTTCTTTTGCATAAGTTTTCTTGCCAACAGCAATAGCTTGAACTTTATCTGAGTTGACTTGCATACAATTAATATTAAACCATTCAATTAAAATAGAGCTTTCTTTTTCTAAAACATTAATTAAGGTATTATAATCTTGATCTGCATATGATAAGGCAATTAATATTAAACCATTCAATTAAAATAGAGCTTTCTTTTTCTAAAACATTAATTAAGGTATTATAATCTTGATCTGCATATGATAAGGTGTTGTCGTCAGCATAGTTGTACAATGTACCATGTTCAATGAAGTAAAAAATATCGTTTATAAAAATGTTAAAAAGCAAGGACTCCATTATGGACCCTTGGGGAACACCTTTCTGCAAAATTTGCCAACCACTGACCACCCCTTGAAGTTTGATTTGTTGCTTGCGGCCTGTTAAATAATTTTCTAGTAATTTTACTGATTGGGATGACAACCCATAAGCAACCAATTTACTGAGAAGAATGTCATGTGGCAGACAATCAACAGCTTTCGAAAGATCCATCAACATAGCTGCCACAAAACAATTATTGTCCAGAGCTGATTTCCAATCTTCAAGGAGTCTCGGTAGTGTGGTCTGACATCCATGGCCCTTTCTGAAAGCACATAAAAAATCATGAAAAATATTATTAAAAAATTCAACTTTTTTAAACTGATCTGATAGCAACATTTCATATATTTTTGAAATTGTTGACAGAATACTGACAGGACGATAGTTTTTTTTTCTAGAGGATCATGTGTTGTGCGTGCAGAGGTACAACTTGTGCTTCTTTCAGTCTGTTTGTAAATTGGCTGTGTTTTATTGTGTTGTTTAGAAGTGTGGTGAGATGTTTGTTGAGTACAGGTGCACCAGCTGTGAGAAGTTTACATGCTATTTGGACACTTGAGTTGTCATGATTATATTTTTTTAGAAAAAAACAGACATGAAGTTCATTATTTTAGTCTCTAATTTACAAGAGATATCGCCTAGCGTTTTCTCCTGAAAAAAAGAATATATAAAAAAAACTACGATGCAATTCTACTGTCATTGTCAAAATACGATTCGGCCGGAAAAAAAAGACACTAAATTATGCTTACCGTATACGTGTTCAAAAATGGAGTAGGTCGGTATATTAAACATCTTTTTTTAATTTTTACACAAAGCTTGCTAAATTCTCCTTTTTGTGTCGTTTTCGTGTAGAATCCGTCAATATTTTATTATCTATCTATCTTCCACGATTCGATTTGAGCACGCTTTCGTCAACAACAAATAATTTCGCACATGTGCAAAAGCTTTCCCGAATGAGTTCACTGTCAGGTCATATGAATATTGTGCGGGTAAGCATTGATAATATACTGGATGAAAGAAAAACAAACAGCGACATATTTCCTTCGTTCTAGGCTATTTACTCTACTATGAAAAATTTCAACTGCAATTGGTATAAAACATCGAATATTGGCAACTTTTACTTTTAATATAAAAAAAATCAATTCTGACAGCCTGTATGCCTTTAAAGTTGAGGAAGCTAAAACGCCACATATCGATTGTTGTGTACATTGACACCGTGTCGCAAATTTTTTAACTACCCCATGAAAATTAGCTACCTCCAACTTCCGGTAGCTAATTTCATACGGCGGAACTATAAAAATTAGCTACCTATGAAAATTAGCTACTTGCAGCATAAACTTATAGGATTTATCTCCTTTATCATGTTTACCAAAATACAAATTGTGTATTTCCAATGGAGGGATAAAATGAAAAACAGCATGTACATAAACAGGAAAAGAATTACTGATTGACAAAGAGAGACATATAGATCTACACAATATAAAATAAAATAAACAATATATATTAGTGGTGTTCATAGTTGAAAAACAAGATGTTACCTGTATGGCTGTATAGAATATGATTAAGTTCCAAAATATCGAATTCAAATTTCATGAAAAAACGTATTTGAATTGTATTATACTTATTTTATATACTAATTATTAATTACGCTTTTATTATTGCTAACCGTGTTACCCTCTTGAAATAAAGAAATTAACTCATTTACTTACTTATTGACACTATCTTCTGAATTCAAGAAATAAATGAAATTATGTTCCATATTTAATATTGAAAGTTGGGAACTTTATTTATTACAATATTAAAGAACTTGTAGCTATTAGATTCATTTTTTTGGAATACTAATAAATAAAAGTATTACATCTTCTCTAGAAAGACCATTTCGAAACTGAAACTATTTGCACACTCTTGATGACAATTTCTTATTTGGATTTTGTAAAAATAGAACCCTAAATCATAAATTTCCAACAGAATGTGGAGGATGGCAAAATATAAATTTATTTATATACATGTACTCAAACATTCGCTTTTTATGTGCATTCCGACGGATTGTGAAAGCGCGAAAAGTTGACGTTGCACATTGTATTGTTACGTAATCTATTGTCATTTATGTAGACAATATGTATTCGCTGAGAAACAGGCGAGAAATGCTCACCAAAGACTATCATCGGTGGTGTAATCGTTAGAGAGCTCGCCTCGAGTGCGGTAGATTATGGGTTCGAGTCCCGATCGGGTCAAACCAAAGATTATAAACTGGTATTTGTTGCTTATAATGCAAAGCACGCAGAGGTAAGGAGAAAGAGCAAAGACTGGTTTGCTCGGAATCAGGATAATGTGTCCGAGTGGAGAGACATACATATCCGTGGACTGTTGTTTCAGTTAGCTAACACTATTAAAAAAAAGAACTAAGCGTGTTGGTCTAGAAAAAAACGGACATCATCATCATCTCATTGCAAATTAACTTGTTCTCGCCATGATATATTGTAGCTATAACATTGCTGAGTTGGCGTTAAACAACAATCGCTCACTCACTCACTAAAGCTGTTACGTAGAGTTTTTATATTTCTCGACAATGTACGTATAATGTGTTGGGGCGCACAATGTCTTATAGTTAAAAAAACAAAAACTGCCAAATTGCCTAAAAAGAGCAGAAACAGGTCTACGTCGCTCTAAGCGTTTTAGACGTCCGCGCTTATATTGTAAGAATGAATCTTATGGGAGTGTCAACAGTCATGGGCTTTGGGCATACGCCAACACTAACAACCCTTATAAAGTCGGTGACGGGTCTATATTTATTCCGGATTTCCCCCGCTTCGTTATGAATGATGATGTGCATGTTTTAATAAAATAAAATGCAGATGCGGATCCAAAAGTTCTTAAAGGGGGGGATTTCCAGAAAGTTAAATTGTTTATATTTGTAAAATTTAGTTGGACAAAATTTATGATCAAACAATATTATAAATCAATCGGATTTAAAAAACGTAAACAAGACGTCATTGCATTTGTAAACACGGTGACGCAGTTTATTCATCGTGGCAGTTATGCACATATCGTCACGGTCGTAAGGAAGTTTTCGTGAATTTGTTGGTTAGGAAAATAATTTATGACTGCATGTATCCCGTAGATCTTGAAAATAATGAGAGATCGTGTGAATATTCATCTATAGTAGTTCCAATTTCCAAGGATATTGTGACACAACCTCGCAAATAAAATAGTACTGTTTACAAAACATCCTAGACCTGCAAGAATAAATAAAATATATCATCCTAGCGAGTACTTATCGATTAACTTGAAGAAAATTAATCTAAATCTCGTATATTTTGTTGTCTGACTATCCTATAAAAAAAAGGGGGGGGGGGGGGGGTCCTTATAAGAAAGGGAAATCAAAATAAGTATTTTTGTAATGTTAATGCTTTGAAGTTGGCATTATGTTAGACTTCTGCATGGTTTTATAGTTTATCATATTTATATCACATTAAACATGCAATTTGTAAATTATCATATTATGGAGCATCAAATAAAACTTTTTAAAAGGCCCAACTTAAAACTGGTATGCCCCTTTTGTTAGAGAATGTATAAAGTCTGTGTGTGTAAGACACTTTTGATGTTCTAACTTAAAAATGACTTAGTTCAACTATAAATCATTTTGTGATTTTTTAGAAGTCAAAATCCTGTAGGAATGCACACCTTTAGTATTTGTACATTAAACACACTACAACATATTACAAAAAGGGAGGGACAGACAGGGGTTAAATAGTATGCCCTGATACAGGGCTATACATTAACAGTCATGTTCCATTCTTACATGTATGTCAAGCACATTATTATGGTGTGGTTTCTGTTCATGAGGCACTCCATCCTTTCTTGTTTATGCCAATGTCAGGAGACCAATACTAACATATAAGGATTAGCATGGAAAAAGTGCTAAATTCAGGAACAAGTCAGTCTTGGTTGGGCAAGATATGTACATACACATGTACTTTGTAAATGATTCAACTGATAACTTTTGTAAATTATAGAGCACAAAAATTAAACAAAAAGGTGACCACATGGACAGATTTGACTTAAGAGAACTACATGTATTCATTAACAAGAAAATATTTATTGCAAAAACAAAACATTATTAAAAGGTCAGCTATACATGTATAATAACAATGTTGTAAAATAACAAAACTATGAACTGGAACATTGAAGAATGGGTAATAAAACACATTCCCATCATCCTGGTGAAGTCTTAAGTTAATGATTGAATACAAATTATATTGCTTTTAACATCAAAAAGTTAATATTAGGGGACACTATACAATTTTCTCTATCCTTTAGTTATTGAATTGAGAAGTTAAAAATCTGATACAAGTTCCACCCCCCCAAAAAAAACATACTACATGTAATAAGGTTAAAAAAAACTCCTTTAATTTCAAAAGACTTTTCAGGTAAATGAACAAAGCCCAAAATATTCAATAATTTTACATGAAAAACAACACTCATATGGGGGATAAAAACATTCTATTTGTAGAATTTTTAAACAATAAACAACAAGAAATATAAACTATAACATGTGATGTGTAAACTATTTAAGCATGAGCAACAGGAAACACATTTAGATACAAAAAATGAAAAGACCAACACCCTTAGTTGGATTTTTAGAGTGCTAGTTCATTGAAACAACAGTCTGTGGGTAGATATGTCGTTCCACTCTGAAACATTATTCTGATTCTGACCCGACCATTCTTTGTTCTTACTCCTTAATGCTGCATTCTTACCAATTTTATAATCTTTGGTTTGACTAGACAGGGGCTAGAACCCATGGATCTACCACATTCAAGGTGAGCATGCTAACCATTACACAACATTTTTGTGGTTGTATAAAAATCACACTGAAAAAGGAGTAGTTCTTCAAAACTTTCATTAAGCTAGGGACTTGTGTCCAAGTTAGTTAATGCAGTCAACATGATCAAGCATATATTAAAATAAACCCATAGATTAGCTTCCAGTCGGATTTGAACTGACATCTTTTCAACATTATTGAAATGTACTACCTTGTACTATAGAAGCTATATGTATTGTAATTGTTAGTAGTTGACAAACCTAATATGTACTCAGATCATTAGTTTCCAGAGAGATTTGAACTGACATCTCTCAAACATTATTGAAATGTACTGACTCATTGACGCCATAGTAACTACAACATTTTGTCATGAATTTGTTAGGAACATTTCAGCCATCAATCATGTTCATCAAGCCTATCAGAATACATTTGAACGGGGTCTGAAATTCCAGTCACTCAAAATTTTGTCGTAGCACCTCTTGTTATCTTGTAAAACATAATCTTGTGATGACACCATTTCTTTGTTTTTAATCTTTGCTATGTTTGTGTTTTAATTTTGTCCTTGTTTTTAGATTGCTTTTTTTTTTAAACAAACTGGAAGTTAATCATTTTATTATATATTAATATAGATAGCATGATTTCAATACTAATCATTCTTGCAATAGGGGCATAAAAATACATCTCTTTTCCTGATCACACGTTTTTTCAGTTGAGTAGACCAAATGAACCCAGTGTTTGTATTGGTCACATTGTAGCCATTTCGTGAATATTAAACATGGGCTCTCTCTGATTTCTTTTGGGGTGAATAATTTGCATACACAGCACTTTTCATCATCTCTTATTCGATTTTCATCCTCAGAATCAGATTCAGAAGTGCTATTGGTATTTGTAAGTGGTTTGACAGATGGACAGTCATGTCAAGCAATAGATTCTTTCTTGAGAGGGGTATATATAAATGTAGGAGAAATACTTAATTCTGATTGGTTAAAAAGTTACATTTATTTTCCATACACGCCTACCCAGCCTATCAGTAAAAATGTAAAAAAGCAGGATATTTTGTGATACGAACTGATACACAACTACATTCCCTTTCTTCTCAAAACATCAAAAGGTACCAGAAACTTCATTAGGTCAATGACTTTATATGTCTCAATGTTATTCTACCCCCTTTATGATGTTGCAAAAAGGTGTGATTGCAAGATAAAATTCTTTCATGATCCAACAGTCTTACTTCTTTGACATCCAATACAGCCTCCTCCAAAACAACATTTTCAAGCTGGAAATAAAATTATATTTATTAAGTACTGATACTATAGATCATGATGAGCTATTTTTAAGAAATTTACTTAGCGAGCAAGTGTATGTTTTTTTCCTTCTCATTAAATTTTCAAGTTTTACAAATCCGTATTTGTGGTCAAGTCATATAAATCTTCAATGATATACTTACTAACAGCACCATTGAACTGCAAAATTACTTGGCAATTTCTGAATACAACAGACTGGTTGTCTTTTTAGTGTGTTATTCCCTCGTTTCAAATTACAGAGTTATCTCCTTTTTTACAAGAGTTGTCTTTCTTGTTAGTAAGTAATTATATAAAATCATTCTGCTCAGTAGAAGCTGTGAAATTTTTGACAAATATTTTTTGGACGGACATTGGTAAAACTTAATGACCCCAACTGCCTTTTACTTAAGTTTTCGTTCAACAAAATTTTCATAGACACAAAGTCTTTAAATTGAGAATGGAATTTTCGGTTTTTCACACTGCATTAACAGACGATCCTTTCATATGATCCCTCTTACGTTTTTTGTATTGAGGGGATATTGCTATAAAATGTGTAAATTCAATCTTTTTTTAACGTACCTGTACAGGTAACTGTTGTGTGTCTTTCATCAATTCATTGGTCATCAACCAAATGGGCTATTGGCTGGTCAATTTCCATAGGGTGTATATCCTAATAGAATAATATACTTTAGGCATGTAAATAATTGATGATCTATACTTTATCAGTGAATGCCCTTGAAATTTTAATAACCATTATTTCGGGCCGAATATAAAATTCTTTGTTCCCCCATGTCTTAATTTTGATGTTTTGATATAATTTTGACTGCGCCCTTGAATACTCAAGAACAAATTGGTTCCAAAAGTTTTGTGCCAGAAAAAATAATCCATTGTAAAGTAATCAAATTAATTATAATATTTTCATCACAACTAAGGTATTTATTTAGATCATGTCTGTACACTCAAATTTTCAAAACAAACATTAATCTTTGGTCATCCACTTTTCAGGCATTTTTTTCCCAGAAGATATTTATCAATAATATTATTGTATTTGTACAATATAATGCCAAATATAACATATATTTCCTGTTCTGTTTGGTTGTTTTGTAATACTATTGCAATACACTTACTGAAAAAGAAAAATAGCTGTGATCATATATCCTTGAATACATACAAGAGCCTGTTAAGAACAGGTTCAATGAGTAGACCTAAAAATTAAAAACATATATATATACATGTATAAACAAAAAATATTTTGCAACTAATTATGTAAGTTGTTCAATCAATTGATGCATTTTAGTTCACATAAATTCAATAAAACAATAGCCCAGGATCCTATTTAATGGTATACAGCATGTCCAAAGTTGTTCTATGTTCATCAGGCTTGGTTGAAGATGAAAAACATTTTCTTATATACATATACATGTATATATATTTAAAGTCTCTAAATAATTTACACAAAAATATCTATATTAATTTCCGAACGTTGCGGCCTTGCAGCCTTCCTCAGCGGAAGTTTATTACATATATGAAAAACAAACAACATGACGTTACAAAGGAGATAAAAGAGTTTATAACGTTGATTTCGCGGAATTTTGTTTATATAGTTCTTAGGGAACGACCATTTAACTTGAAGGGGGGGTTATGGTTTTTTTTCTAAAAAAATATTCTGATTCCCAATGTTGGTGAAACAAATATTCTGATTTTGGTGGAGGAAAAAAAAAATAATCTGATTCAGAGTTTTTGACATATAACCTAATGTTAAATTCTGGAAAAAAAATCAATATTCTTATTCTTGTGTTGTCCGAAAAAAAAATTCTGAACGAAACAAAAAACCATAACCCCCCCCCCCCCCCCTTCAAGTTAAATGGTCGATCCCTTATGTGAAAAGAAGATGTCCAATTTATTATCAATATGTGTGAGCACCTGGACTCAATATTTTTATTAAGAAAAATATACTCCTTTACCTTTAACATGATATAATATGTTATTCATAGAGGTATTGTTTTTTCACAGAGACAAGAGCATAGAGTTTGATGGCTTATTTTAACAGTGCATGTATATAAAACAGCATGTTGTGAGATGATCCATTTAAATAATGACATTTATCCCCAAGACTTAGAATAATTTTACACTATTCAGCACAGGCACTTGCTTCAATATCAAAAATTTAAAGGAGACTTAATAGTGAATAAAATGTTTGATATTGAAACAAGTGCCCGTGCTATTCAGTGATGTTTGATATTGAAACAAGTGCCTGTGCTATTTAGTGATGGAAATTCACAGGAGCCCAGTCAGTAACCCCTAAAACTTAAGCGGGGTTACTATTTTTTCAACATTCTTGCTTGATCATACGGGTTTGCGCACGCGCCAAGATGGGTGCCGAAAAAACAGAGCTCCAACATTTTTGAAACTTTTGGTTATCAAAGCAATCATTCTCACATTATATCTGCAGAATCAGTACATATAGACTACTATACTACATACCTATCGATCTTCTGCTAGTAAGATCATTTTCAGCTTTGCATTCTAGTACCTACCTTATAGACCCTCAGGTATGATTTCTTACCCACAATTCTTAGCTGAATCATAAACATCCGGTAGACAAGAAGAAGCTATGTTTCGTATGTATTTTACACTTACCTTTACATGTACAATCTTATTATGTAAAGTTGTTCTCGTTAAAGACGAACACAGTACCCTTATCACAGTTACAACAGATAACAAAGGTCAAACCTCATCGTTCTCATTACCAGCTCAGTTTGTTGTCGCTATGAAATGCACTCAGTCAAATGCAGACGGTCCTATTTGTCGTAAGAAGCAAGTCTTGCTGTACTTATGTAGCCTCTTGTTGACACTGTCATATGCCCCGGAACCAAAACCTGGTCCACGGCCAATAAAATTCCCATGTGCAGTCTGCAACAAGGCAGTAAAATGGAGCACCCCTGGAGTTTGTTGCGTCTCGTGTGAAGTCTGGTTTCACCAAAAATGTATGGGCATGCCTGATGTAGTCTACAATGGCTTAAGAAATATCAGTTGGTACTGCTGTCAATGCGGCCTTCCGAACATATCGCCAAGCATATTTGACAGTACCTTCTATGAATCGTCTAACTCGTTCACCATACTTAGTGATACCATGCACTCTGACATCAGTTTTAGTAATCCTGCTGCCACATCATCTCCAACTAAAAGCACACAGCAGCAATTACAACCACAAAAAAGGAAAGACTTGCCAATGCGTATTGTCGTAGTCAACTGTCAATCTATAAAATCAGACGGTAAACCTTCACAATTGAGAAACCTCGTCTCATCCATTCAGGCCGACATAGTAATAGGTACAGAGTCGTGGCTTAATCCTACCATACGAGATGCTGAAGTTTTTCCAGAAGGGTTTAAAGCATACCGCAGAGACAGAACAGACGGCAAAGGCGGTGGGGTCTTTTTACTAATATCAAAGAAATATGATAGCAGCGAACCAGAAGAACTAAAAGTTTCACCACAAGATGATATTGAACTTGTATGGGTAAAAATTAAAACACTTGGAAGCAATGACCTGTATATTGGATCCTTTTACAAACCACCAGGCAGAGGTGATCCTCAATATCTAGACAAACTTTATTCTTTCATCACAAGAATACCAACTGCAAATGGAGCACATCTATGGATTGGAGGAGATTTTAACCTTGGGGACATAAATTGGGAAAAAGAAACAGTCAATGAATATGCCACTAATGGAACACAATGCAACCAGCTACTAACTATTACCAAAGACACATTTCTTGACCAAGTAGTACAGGAACCTACACGTGTAACAGAGACTACCGCTAATGTACTCGATTTATTTTTCACTAAAAACTCAACATTAACCAACAAAGTAGAAGTCATTCCTGGTATCTCAGATCATGAAGCTGTATTTATAGAATCTAGCCTTCGTCTTTTGAAAGTTAAAGTACCACCAAGAAAAGTATTATGTACAAGGACATAGATTATAATCCAATGAAAGACGAACTAAGAAAATTATATGGACAATACCAAGAGTCATCAAAAGGTAAGAATGTCGAACAGCTATGGACAGAATTTAAAGACAAGATCCACTCACTAATGAACGAACACATACCGACAAAACTCATCCGTGGAAATAAAAACAAGAAACCATGGATCAGTAAAGAAGTAAAATCACTAATCCAGAAAAGAAATAAACAGTATAAAAAGTATAAGAAAACAAAGGATAAAATGGACTTAAAGAGATATAAAGAAACAAAAGCACAACTACAAAAGGAGAGAGACAATCGTACTGGAAGTACATCAACAACATCATAGAAATAGGAGACCCAGACCAGGAAGATAGCCACCAAAAACAGAAAAGATTCTGGTCATACATCACATCACTGAGGAAAGACACAAATGGGATAGCTCCACTTAAAGATGTGGGAATATTACACGCCGACGCTAAAGATAAAGCTGATATTCTAAATCGACAATACCAATCAGTATTTACAAATGAAGACACATCTGATATACCAACACCAGATGGCAAACCTTATTCATCTATGCCTGAAATAACTGTCAGCATAGAAGGAGTTCAAAAACTTCTCCAGAAACTGAACCCTCAAAAAGCATGTGGGCCTGACCAAATACCAGCAAGAATCCTGAGAGACCTTGCAGATGTTATAGCTCCACCATTAACATTGATCTTTCAGAAGAGTCTAGATGAGGGGAACATACCGAATGATTGGCGCACCGCAAACGTTGCAGCCATTTTCACGAAAGGGGAACGATATAAAGCCAGCAACTATTGCCCAGTATCACTGACCAGTCTTTGTTGTAAAGTACAAGAACATATAATTGTCAGCAGTATTCTTAAACACCTAGATGCTCCCCAAATTTTGACTGATTGCCAACACGGATTTAGAGCAAGACGCAGTTGTGAAACCCAGCTCTTAACACTAGCACATGAACTGTTATCATCATTAGATGTAGGATATCAGCACGACCTTATCATCCTCGATTTTTCAAAAGCTTTTGATCGAGTACCACATGAAAGACTCCTGAAGAAACTTGATCACTACGGTATCCGAGATTCCATACAAGGATGGATCAAGGCATTTCTGAGCAACCGAACACAACAGGTAATAGTGGAAGGGGCAACATCTGATACAGTACCAGTCATTAGTGGAGTACCTCAAGGAACAGTCCTAGGCCCCTTGTTGTTCCTGATCTTTATAAACGATCTCCCGAACTGTGTACAGTCACGCATGCGACTCTTTGCGGATGATTGTATTCTCTACAGGAATATTCGATCGAACGAAGATACCATTGTACTCCAAGATGACCTCAACAAACTGGCAGACTGGGAACAAAAATGGGGAATGGATTTCCATCCAGATAAATGCAGCACACTCCATGTGACACGATCTAAAACACCAGTACTACAAGACTACATTATCAAAGGACACAAACTAACATCGGAAGCTTCATCAAAATACTTGGGAGTGGAACTACATTCAAACATGTCTTGGAGGAGTCATATTGACAAAACTGTTAAAAAGGCGAACAGTACTCTCAGATTTTTAAGAAGAAACCAACCTTATTCCGCCCTACAATTCAATACTGCTCATCAGTATGGAGCCCGCACACAAAAGACGCCATAAACAAGATCGAAATGGTCAAGCGAAGAGCGGCTAGGTACGTGACAAATCGCTATAGAAACACCAGCAGCGTAATTTCCATGCTTGGAGATCTAGAATGGGACACACTTGAAACAAGACGAAAGAAAATCCGACTTACTATGATGTACAAGATCATCAACAACTTAATTGACATCAGAGCAGAAGAGTACCTGACCAAACCAACTCGTCAAACAAGATCTAGCCATTCCTTGAAGTACCAACAGTTCTCAGCATCCACAGATTACTACAAACACAGTTTCTTTCCACAGACCACCAGTATTTGGAATACCTTGCCAGCACCAGTTGCTGAGGCTCCCTGTTTGGTATCTTTCAAACAGGAGCTGTCCATTGCCTCTATCTAAGTTTAGGGTCGTCAAGTTGTAAGTAGTATCTAGTGAGGCTGATAGTGCTGTGCTGGTTGGGTGTATACCCAGTGGCCGCTACGGTAGCCAGAGTGGACTATTGCTGAAGGTATGAACATGCAACTTGACAAATCTTTCGCCTATTCCTCTGACTTTCCTATATACACTTTTTTTTCTTTCTATCTTTCCTACTTTCTCTGTAATTCATACTTTTTCTTAAGGATTGTACAACATTATTTATTTACATTAGTGCGCATTAAGTATTTTTTCCGGAATTTTTTTTTTATGTCAACAATACAAGCTTTTTTTTTTCATTGGCATTTATTTTTTTTATTTCATATCTAACAATAATTGTCGATTATTAACAATAAACATTGTTTCTTTTATCGTTTTTTATTATCGAGAATCCAAGCCGCCGTTTTGTTTACATTACGAAAAAAGCAGTCCGGTGAACATCGTCTATCGAAAAATAAACTGACAAAACCCCGCCTCCATAAGCGCTTATACCCAATCAGTGTATAGGATTTCTAATTATGTAAATCATATAAGAATTATACAACAATAATTATCTGTTGTGTCAATATGACGTCACCAGATACATGACGTTATAATTCATAATTCATATGACGTCATTTATTAATAATAATAAAAATGAAAAACCAAAAGAAAGTTTACACATGCTAATGTTAATAATATTTTTTTTAATTTCAACAAAATTCCGTCCAAGCACTTGCTCGGATAATTCGTTTTTTGCAATAGCATGCGTCCACACGACAGTTTAATGCGAATCGAATGCGAATTAACATATTCGCATTAACGAAAACGTATTCCTGAAGCGAATTGGATAATGCGAATTAGCCGTTTCGAATTCGATGTGTATTAAAAAATAATTACGTGTGAACGCGTTTAGCGTATTCAATTCGCATTAGAAGCAAATTTAATTCGAATTAAATGTACGTGTGAGCGCAGCATAAGTTTCCTGTCGTCACTTGACATGAATCAGGTACCAGAAAAACTATATCTTGGTCAAAATCTTAAGCAGCATGTGATGAAAAAACAAAGATCAGCTTACAAGTTACGAATTGAGCCGAAATGAACAATCTTTATAGAGGACCTTCCATATATGCTTGGTACCAAGTTTCGATTCATTTGGCCAAGCGGTTTCAGGGACTCCTATTCCATGCAATGAAGAAAGGTCAGGTGGCTAATTTTCATGGACCATGCAATGAAGGAATGTGAGGTAGCTAATTTTCATGGACAAGCTTCTGATATTTATGCTTATGTTTGAATGGTGCAAAGTAGTTTATTTTCATGGATAACACTTTGAAATCTGTGTCATACATGGAACAGATGCAAGGTAGCTTATTTTCATGGAAAACGTCACGACTACTATCCCATGCAATGAAGGAATGTGAGGTAGCTAATTTTCATGGACAAGCTTCTGATGTTTATGCTTATGTTTGTATGGTGCAAAGTAGTTTATTTTCATGGATAACACTTTGAAACCTATGTCATACATTGAACCGATGCAAGGTAGCTTATTTTCATGGAAAACGCCATGACCCCTATCCCATGCAATGAAGGAATATCAGGTAGCTAATTTCCATGGGCAAGCTTCTGATGATTATGCTCATGTTTGAATGGTGCAAGGTAGTTTATTTTCATGGATAACACTTTGAAACCTGTGTCATACATTGAACAGATGTAAGGTAACTTATTTTCATGGAAAACGTCATGACTCCTATTCCATGCAATGCAGAAAGGTCAAGTAGCTTTTTATTATTTGGACATTTATTATTTTTTTAGATTAAAAAAACAATTTCAGAAAAAAATTAATAAATGTCCAAATAATAAAAAGGAAATATATAATGACAAATATAAGCACACAAGAGACAGATTATTCTGTCGATTACAATACATACAAGGTGATTTCTCATGGTCCTAAAATCAGAGAACCTCAACACATCAATTGGAAACATAATTTCAAGATAATTATGGATGCTGTTGAAGATTATGCCAGGAGGTGGATACAGAGAGAAGTAGACCAAGATCCTGAGTTAGAATCATTGTCAGACTGGGTTAGAACAATTAGGTCTCTAGTACAAGGTCGGATTCACAAACTCAAAAATTGTGTTAATAATCTACCTAAGTCTGTATTTAAAGACCAAGAAGCTGTTAAGTGTCTTTCCTCTCTTCATGACAAATATGTTATCGTTCCTGCGGACAAGGCTTCCAACAATATCGTGTTTGCATGTAAATCATATTACTTCGAATGCCTAATCAAGGAATTAGGCATAAATAACAACACCTCTAGTAATACCACATACAAACCTACTTCGTTCGACAAAGATGAAATCCTAGCTACCCACAGATCATTCATGACCTCTTTAAACATTCCCTCTGGTAAAGAGTCTGAGGATTTACCCTATTTATATTGGATACCTAAACTCCATAAGACACCATGCAAAGAAAGGTACATAGCGGGATCATCAACTTGTTCGACGACAAAGATGCTGTCTGCAGTAAAAGAGAGACAACAGAAATAGTGTGAAGCTGTTTATTCGCGTAGTGGCATAAATCACATGTGGATTTTAGAAAACTCTAAAGATATTTTGCATAACCTTAAATCAAGATCTTTCTCTCAGGTATCCTCCATCAAAACTTTTGATTTTTCAACTCTATATACCACCCCCCCCGCATGACAAATTAAAAACCCGCTTAAAAGAAGCAATTCACAAAGCTTTAAGTCATAGAAACTATGGCTCAAAATTTGTTGTGTTGGACTACAATTCCACATATTTTTCAAACAAAATTCAAAAAGGTAAAACATGCTATTCCGAGGAACAAGTGATCAGTATGCTGGAGTTCCTTATTGATAACACATTTGTCTCCTTTGGAGGGACACTGTTTTAGCAGGTCGTCGGCATACCAATGGGTACGAATTGTGCCCCTCTTCTAGCCGATTTATTTTTATACTCATATGAGTCGGAGTTTCTTCAAAGGCTTGTAAAAGATAAGAAGATTCATGAGGCTAGAGCCTTTAATTTCACATTCAGGTATATTGATGACGTTTTATCTATCAATAATTCTAGATTTGCAGAATTTCTTCCATTGCTATATCCTCCAGAGCTGGAAGTTAAAGAGACCACAGATACAGCTTCGTCCGCATCATTTTTGGACTTATACCTCGAATTTGACGACAGTGGTCAAATCAGTACTAAAATTTATGATAAACGGGACGACTTCAATTTTAAAATCATACATTTTTCAAATATTTCAGCAATATACCAGCTTCTCCTGCAAATGGTGTTTACATCTCACAATTGATTCGCTATGCAAGGGCCAGTAGCAATTATTCTGATTTCCTGAAACGTCATCTTCATCTGAGAAACAGGCTACTGGACCAGGGCTATGAAAAGATTCGCCTTATTCGATCTCTTAAAACGTTTATATTCCGATACCAAGATCTTGTTGAAATATATTCCGTCTCTGCAGAAAAGATTATAAACGATGGATTTTCATATAGTGAAAATGTATAAAGATAAAGAAGTCAACAAAAATGTCAAAAATATTTTGTTATCAATGTGTGACGTAAAAGTGTCTTTGACATTTACTTCAGTGAGTTTGGTGCTGCTTTGACAACTGTTTTACCTGTTTTGTTCAAGTATTGTTATAAATACTGTTATAGTGACAGCCGAAACTTTGAGCCATAATGAAATCGGGAGGTTTGGCGCTTTAAAATCTGATTCAACCCACCATTTCTTTAGAAATGCCTGTACCAAGTCAGGGTCATTACGGTTTTCACAGTTTTCCGGTTGTTGACTGATTTTGTCTGTCTATATACTTATGAGTTTTGACTTTCCCTTTGTAAGATTGTTCGGAGTTCGGTAATTTTGTTATTACCCTTATTTACTGTTATTCGCCTAATGTCAAGCCCCACCCAAAACGTACTAATCCAAACAGGATTTTAACAGGTTTTCCCGCATAGACAAAAAACATGAAAATAACAAGGAAGTAGAAAAGATTGATGCTGGTCTGGTGCTTATGACGTAAGGATTCCACTTGTTTAGTATCTCAGAAAGGCATTATAGGTACTTAACATTAATGAATACTGTTGATTTGTTTAAAAAAAAAGGTGGGCTAAGTTACTTGTTTTTATTTTACCTGTATATTATATATATGACTTTATTGACGACAGCTTGCTTGGTGTAAGTCTACATTTACAATGGTATGTAAACATGTAATTGTTTATTGTGGTTGACACGTCTGACTTCAATCAACAATGACAGCTTGGGGCTATAAATTAAAAGTCAGTATATCAAGTATATTTTTTATTTATTTTATTTTACATGCATATTTAGTTTGCATCATGACAATTTACATTTATAACTATTTTAGCACTACATTTTATATTGCTTAATAAACTTAATTTGTATTATGATCGTCCATACACTTCCACTGCTAACAATGACAGTCTCATATTTTCGATGGTCCTTGTCTCCAGTTGTTGATGTCTCGATAGTTCGTCCAGAGATGTTTTTTTTTGTCGTTCAGTTTTTAAGTCCTCTTTGGTCAGTTTCATTTTCTTCTTCATAACCGACTTAACACACAATGCTATTTTCCAATCTGGCATCCGGCTGTTGGGTCTCTTCTGGTGTTTGTAATCTTTCCTGCTCTGCTTTCCGTTTCCTGTATTGGTACTGGGTTTCACTCGATGTCCGGTGCCAGGGTTTGCTGTTGGTTGTTGGACAGCACGTTTGCTGTCATGTTGAGTAGAGTAATTGCGCCAATGTACTGTAGCGATGTCATTTGCCTTTGTCAGTGAAGGTATTTCACCAGATACGAGTTTGTCTTTGAAGTCAGTATCTGAAGAATAAAAATATCCATAAAATATACATGTATGCATATGAAATAAAGGTAACAAAAATACAAACCACAAGATCTACAGGATTGGTTATAATAGCCCACCTGAAGTATTACAAAAATCTGATACAGCAAAAATAAATATTTGTATTGTTTGTTGCATAGTGATTTTGTGATGTGCTCATACCATTACCCCGTATCCGTTCTTATATATATATATAAGTATTAATAAAATTATAAAAAGGAAATCATTTAAATTGTCCATTTACACAATCATTTCATTATAATTATTATATTTAACAAAAATCAATCAAATTTAAATTTTGATTAAAATCAATTTAATTTTTACACTTTTTTTTCCAATATTTTACCTGAGATCAATAATAATTAACAATACTTAAATACAATTTGATTATGTATTGACAATACTGGTATACAATACTCGTATATAATTGTATACGAGTATTGTGGACAATGTCGTCGCCAAGTACAAGTGATCCATGAAAGCAATCACATACGATTTTCATAAATAACCAAAATATTCAAATATGTAGATAAAACTTTTCTGATTGATGATATACTCAGGGGCGGATCCAGGATTTGTGGTTAGGGGTGTGTGAGTAGGCGAGGGGTCTGGGGGCCGCTTAAGGTCCCCAGCTGGTCCAGGGTATAAACCTGGTAGGGGGGCCAGGGGGGCAAAGCCCCCTGAAGCTCTGGGGATTTTAGGAATTACAGACATTTATTTGAACGTCAATTTTGAACCAACCACACCATTTTTATCAGACCAAAAAAACTTGATTTTGAGTCTTAATTTTGTCGGATAATTGTTAACAGTATATTTTTGTCAGATTATAAGAACCTAAAGTAAAACTTTTTTTGAACAACCGTGATGCGAATTGTTCAACTCATGACTGATCGATCACGATATTTTAACCCTTTAAAGAACTATTGGTTTAGTTTTAACGCATTCCTCATTTCACTAATTGGTCTGTACTTTCGGTGCTTGTCCTTTCGGGTGGTTCTAGTTAATACTGCCCGTCCGGATGGAGCTTTCCTTTTCGTCGTTTGATTCATTCATTGAAAACATATGATTCGACCGTTCTTGTTTATAGACAAACAAAAGCGGAAATTGTCGGCGAATCCATATATGAATCAACGAACACACTCAACGTGTATTTAAAATGTGTAGGAATATTTTACTACAGGTCACGAGTTAACCATTCATGAAAAAGTTGTTTGTTGAACTGCTTATTTAACGTTGCATAACATATGCTTTGCGAATTTTAGGGGGGCGCACGCCCCGCACGCCCCCTCTAAATCCGCCCCTGATACTGGTAGTGGTATCGCAATTTTTTGCTTGTTTTTTTTATAATATTATTTCTATATCGTTCAGAACCCAGAGAAATCGTGGAAAAACAGAGGTTGACAATGTATTTCAAGAGGTAACAATATCTCTGTTATCCTCTCAAATATCGGTAGTTCCAATCGCCGAAAACCCCCTGAAACGCCGAAAAATCCGTAGAAATGACCGAAAACCCCACTGCAAGTTGCGAAAACCCCCTTAAAATGAAAGATATGACATTGTTTTAGGGTAATATGATGGTTTTATTAATATTTGATCAGGAATTGGTGCAGTAGAACAAATTGTTTAAGATCAATCAGCATTTTTATTGAAAAAACAAAGATGGCAGTGGTGGGGGCACATCAGTAAACCAGCCAATCCGCATTGAGACAGTCCTCGAAAATAGTACAAAATAGAACACCAGGAACTTTGAAAAAAAATTTCAGTTGTTTCTTGATTATGATATTTTTTACAGTTAATCCTATCATATTTGGTTAGGTTTTAACTGCAAAAAAACACGTCATTTGTTGAAATATAACCACATATAAAAACATGGATGTCAAATTACTACACCCTGTGTGGAAGGATTTCCTGGATACTGTAAATACTGTTGTTTTTGACCGGATATTGAAAACAGCTGATTATTTTCTTATTTGACATACAATGTATGTTTCAAAGTGGATCAGAATGTGGACCTTGGACCAAAATAATAGGAAATAGTTGTCTTGTTATCCAGAAAATTCATTTGGATTTTTAATGATTTTTTTATTTACAATGTAAGTCAATGGTGGAATATATAGTGGTGTGCCCTCTTAAGGGGGGGTGTGCAAGCAAATTTCCCGGGTTTGTATCTATGGTTACTGCATCCGATGTGGATTCTTCATTGTTTTAGAATGTTGATGATCACATTTAGGGAAATTTTTCCAAAATATTTGAAAATTTGTCGTGAATATAGCTTAAATATGGCCGAGGCAGCTGATTTCAGTATGCCTGATGCTTTTGCTAAAGATTATTTAGACAGAATCATTAAGAAAACAGAAAAAAGTTTAAATAATACATGTATTTTATATACAGGAAGAAAAACAAAATCTGGTTACACTGTTATTGATGTTCGATTGCCAGGACACTCGCGGTTTGTACCAATGAATGTACATAGACTACGATACATGATTCACACGTGTTGTATTCAACTGAATCCCAAAAATTATCATGTCTCTCATTTATGTCATACAAAATCTTGTGTTAATATTTCACATCTAAGTTTAGAACCGCCACATGTAAATAATTCCAGGCAAAATTGTTTGTCTCAGCAAAGATGTTTGAAAAATCATATGCCTTTCCCGGATTGTATTATTTAAATTATGTTTTTCTCATTGTCATTCGGAAGGATTTTGGCTTTTTCGAATATAACCTGGAGTGATCATCCTCAGAAAATTTAGGATCCAGAATGTTTTTTACGTATGTTTTATCCTTTTCCATGATAATTTCTTGATCGCTGAATCGTGCACATCGCAGAACTGCTTGTCTTTCCTTGTATTTGATCGAATTTTTTCTTGTCATATGATAATCATTTCTGTCCTGTATATTTTTCAGTTGTCTCTTCACAAGACTGCTGTGAATTTCAGCACCAACGGCTTTACATCTGGATTGTATTGATGATGAAACACCACAGTTTCGCATGTGTACACCACCGTGAATCCGGCCTGGAAGTGTTCGCCGCCAAGTTCCAAACTTTGGGTTTGTCTTAGTTAGTGTTCGATTCACACTTTCATTTTTCTGTGTGTTTGTGTTCAAGCGTGTCTTCATCAGTGCCTTGGGACCCAAACGTAGATGGATACACTCCCTTAATTTGCGTAAGTCCTCGTTATTTGGATGAAGCTTAGTTCCTGGAGGAAGGAACTTTGCCTTCCATACAGCTTTCCTTCCTCCTGAGCATACCAATGAATGTTTTTTGCACAGCTGTCCACATTGTCCGGTCACACAAGCTACTATGCTGTCAGATGTATAGCTGAGTTTTCTTATAATTTTTGTCATATGTCCTGCAAATTGTTTATGTGCTTGTTTGATCTCAGCACTGCATCGCCTCGTCACATCCATTGAAAATCTTGCCCGTACTCTGTCCTGTTCTTTCTTGTTGATTCCGGGAAACATTTGTTTGCTAAAGTCAACATTTTTTACAAGTTTGCGATGCGATTCTGACAGATGTCGGGTATCCCTTAAGTTTTCAACGTATACGGTACAGTGTGCTTGTTGACCTCTTTCAAATCCAATGCTTGCAGCGGAGTCACCATCGGAAGTGAATTGTCCAACAACAAGAGGTGTTTCATCCTGGGCAATTTTATGTGCACATCTTTCAGCTGAACGACTCTCATTTCCAATTACATCTGTATGGTCTAAGTTTGCAGTACAAATTCCTCTATGATTTGGACATTTCACATTTCTTCCCTTAGCTCGCATTAACTGAGCAGTGTCACAAAGCATATTGTCAATGTTAACGCATATTATGTCCTTGTTAGGCGTTTCATTCTCAGAAATGCAATACACACTTTGAGTAGCTGGTTGGAAAGGAGTTTTTCCCACACCACTTTCCAAACGGTTGTTATATCTGGCATCTCCCGACACAGAAATAGGGTGGGATTCATCAAAGCCACGTATTTTGTTTAGGTTGAGTAACTTTTGCCTTCGTTCTTGCATGTCCATTTCATTTACTTGCACGGTAGTCTTGCTAACATATATTCCAGCATTTTGCATGGCACTGCATGAAGGCACGGGTATGCCTGCTGACAAGAATAATGCACGTAGACCTTCGACTCCAAGTGGGGAACTTTGGAGACCAACATGAATTCCTAAATTTACAGTTGAGTATTTTTGTCCCTTTTTAGTGTCCGTGTCGGATTCAGTGTACACTTTAGTTTTCTCGCCACAAATGTTACAGTTATCACATTTTAATCCGAGACGCCATGACAATCCCCACTTTTGACAATTGTTTGTATTCCAGTTGCATGAAAGTTCACATTGGGGTTCATTTTGACCATGTTCCTTGTAAAATTTGTTGAACATGTCCATTAATTTTCCACAATGTAAGATTTTGTTCCCTACAATGTCATTCTTATTTTCTTGCAGGAGCTCCGGTTCCGTCACCTGTGGCTCTGGTATCGGACGAAAGAAACGCATATTGCCAATATTACCCTCAGAATCTGTAACCAGGTAGTAGTCATCATTAGGAGACAGGTGAACAGCATCTTTGAATGTAGATACAGGTAACCTTTTCGATGATATTGTTGACTCCAGGCACTCTGAAGTTGACTTTTTTCTGAACCTTGGATGTACCGTTTGAAAGAATCTTCTCCTTTTAGTGGGTCTGCCTCGTTTCGACATTTTTCAAACTTTGACTTGTGTATTCCCTTGTATTGATACTCACTTTGCAATGATTTTATTGTGTAATTGGCGTTTAATTTCAAAGGAATTAGAAAAGTAATAAAAATTCTAATATTTATCTTAGATCTGACCAACATTTTAATATCCTTCTCATCCAAGCACCTGCCAAACTAATTAATTGAAAGTTTTATGTCATCAAAAGACCAATAAAATGTACTCTCCTAATACACATAATTGACCTCCAACTGGAACCAAATAAATAGCGATATAACCAAAAAATTGTGGAAAAATATGATTTTTTTTACATCTTCAGTAAAAAAATTGGCAAAATTCCATATTTCCAACCCAGGCCATTTCTTATCTTCATTTGTGTTGAGTAAGCTCTTGATTAGTTGTTTAACCTGTTAATGTCTCATTTCATTTCTTTTTTTCAAAGACAAGGCATTTTTTGTTTGCAGTCTTTTTCTACATTCAAATCAACCTTTTGAATTTTCTCACTGTTTGACACTTTTTGTATTTTCAAATTATCTCCCCTTTTTAGGGGCAATTTTTTTTGTGTGATGGTCATGTTTTATTTGTAAGACAACAAGGTATCAGAAAAAAGTCATGTTTTAGCAGTAAACAATATTTGTGGTTCACTTAAGGGGGCACATCAGTAAACCAGCCAATCCGCATTGAGACAGTCCTCGAAAATAGTACAAAATAGAACACCAGGAACTTTGAAAAAAAATTTCAGTTGTTTCTTGATTATGATATTTTTTACAGTTAATCCTATCATATTTGGTTAGGTTTTAACTGCAAAAAAACACGTCATTTGTTGAAATATAACCACATATAAAAACATGGATGTCAAATTACTACACCCTGTGTGGAAGGATTTCCTGGATACTGTAAATACTGTTGTTTTGACCGGATATTGAAAACAGCTGATTATTTTCTTATTTGACATACAATGTATGTTTCAAAGTGGATCAGAATGTGGACCTTGGACCAAAATAATAGGAAATAGTTGTCTTGTTATCCAGAAAATTCATTTGGATTTTTAATGATTTTTTTATTTACAATGTAAGTCAATGGTGGAATATATAGTGGTGTGCCCTCTGGTGGCGCTCCTCCGTCAAGAAAGATAACTCTGTTATAATAGTACTTAAGTACTGTTGATTCAAAGAAAAAAACATGTGCTTATTGTAATGGAAATGAACATGAAATAATTTATATTCAAACTTCCAAAATTTTGCGAATTGTGTAAAGAGTGATTTCAGTAATTAAAATTGATTGTTTAATTAGTCTTCAAGAGAAGCAATCAATTTATTTAGATATTAATTAGCTTGATTGATGTATATATTATTGTTTATATTAAAAATTAATCTTAATAGATTAAAGTATTTGGATAATGAGGTGTTTATTTAAAGAATTGTTTGTACATGTATATGCAATACATTTTCTCAAAATTCCCACCCCCACATGCTCATCAGCCTTCACGTGGCGTGGGGACTCTTATTATTTACAGTATATTTGTAAATAATTTGTCTAATATGAACACTTTTCACCCATTATATGATACACAACATTTTATGATTTATTGTATTAATTAATATTTGTCAGTTTTTATTTAATAAAATGTATTAACAGTACCTATTTTTTAATTATCTATTACATTAATTTTTATTATTCATTTCTTAAAATAAATTGTATAAATCTTTGATACAACATTTGTACACAACATTTGTACACAAATGTAGTAACTGTCTATCTTACAGTACTTAATTATATAAGTACTTTTATAACAGAGTTATCTTTCTTGACGAAGCAGCGCCACAACCACCATCTTTGTTCTTTTTCAATAAATACCGGGTGATCGTAAAAAAATTGTTCTACTGCATTCATTCCTGATTAAATATTAATAAAGTCATCATATTACCCTAAAACAATATCATATCTTTCAATTTGAGGGGGTTTTCGGCGTTTCAGGGGTTTTTCGGCGATTGGAGTTGCCCCTCAAATATATGTTTTTTTATTTTATTATATTCAATGTTCCCTTCTCACGTCATTTTTGTTTGTTCAAAATAATCCACTATCCATTCATCTTTTTAAACAAAAAAATAATTATATTTTGATTCCGTCAACTGTTGGCGTGTCATAATAAAAAATGGATAGTAAAAATGCCCGTCCATTTGCAGCACAGTATAAAATATTCATGAAACAACAAAAACATCCTTGTGTTGTATGCCAATACACTCGAATTTCGTCGATGAAAATATCATGCGCAGTATAGCGCTTTACCGGAAGCAGATTGGACAGGACTGAATAAGGGTGATAACAAAATTACCGAACTGCGAGCAATCTTACAAAGGGAAAGTTAAAACTCATAATTATATAAACAGACAAAATCAGTCAACAACCGGAAAACTGTGAAAACCGTAATGACCCTGACTTGGTACAGGCATTTCTAAAGAAAAGTTGGGTTGAGTCAGATTTTAGAGCGCCAAACCTCCCGTTTTCAATACGGCTCAAAGTTTCCGGCTGTCGCTACAACAGTATTTATAGCAATACTTTAACAAAACAGGTAAAACAGTTGTCAAAACAGCACCAAACTCACTGAAGTAAATGTCAAAGACACTTTTACGTCACACATTGATAGGGAAATATTTTTGACATTTTTGTTGATACCTTATCTTTATACATTTTCACTATATGAAAATCCATCGTTTATAATCTTTTCTGCAGAGACGGAATATATTTCGATTCGTGTTGGAAAATTACTTGTTCATAGTCTTTAATAAAAAATACAACCATTCTGCACTTCGATTTTGTGTTTTTCTTAGCATAACTGAATCACCCTGACCCAACTTCCTCTACGCCACACCACTCGAATTTCGACGATGCGCAAAACATGCCATCAAAATAACAAACGGGAAAAAAAATAACATTGCTTAATGAAATATATTGAAGAAAAATCACTTACCTTTATGTCGGGTTTTCCACAAAAATATCCATCTGTATTTTTCAACTCTATGTAACAATTTTTGAATCCTCATTTTTTTAAAGTCACAAAAATTCAACAATTGAAAGAAGTCAACAGTTCATAAAAACGCTAAAATGAACATGTTTCTCCAAGATAGCAGGGGTTTTCCCAACTTTTACGAAGACTGGAAGTGACGTCATAATGTAGAAAAGTCCGCGTGACGTAAAATCGACGAAATACGAGTGTGGAAGAAATTTTTGAGCTGTCAAATTTTTGTTCTTCCCTCGACGGAATTTGAACTCACACCATTGATACACTGCAGCACCAATCGCTTAGCCTTATGTCCAGAGCCCTAGACCACTCGACCACATCCGCTCCATAAAAAATGGAGCTTCAACAGTCAAAGTGTTACCTTGTCTCGTAAAGAAAATCTAGAGATAGACATAAGACATGTGTCTAAGCGTGTGTAGATGGTACATATATACTTAATATATCAGTCAATGCTTTTGGAATTTGGAACTTACAAGCCATTCGGGCCAATACTTATGAGAACTTAATACTGGCCCGAATACATATCCACTGGCCCGAAAGTAAATTGACTAAATCTGACATAAATTGAAAGAAAGTAATGAAAAGCATCTTGATATCACATGTTTATTCTCTTGAATAAAAAAACATGAGTCTCACCGTTTGGAGCTCCTCCAGTTCGTTCTCCTTATCGTCATCAATCCACCCCTCTTCATCTTTCCGCACAATAACTTTAGTTCTGTATTTGGGATCTTTACCAAACTTGGCCACATGATTCCCCTGTCGGGTCATTAGGTCAAAGTTCAAGGTCACCGCTACTATAAATAGAAATTTTGACAACAGGGTCGTTTCCGCACGATAACTTTAGTTCTGTATATTGGATCTTTCACAATCCTGGACACATGATTCCCCTGCAGAAGGGGAAGAACCCTATTTATTTTGGGGTCATTAGGTCAAAGGTCAAGGCCACCGTTACTATAAATATATTTTTTTACAACAGGGTCGTTTCCGCACGATAACTTTAGTTCTGTATTTTGGATCTTTAACAAACTTGGCCAAATGATTCCCCTGTAAAAGGGGAAGAATTCTATTTATTTTAGGGTCATTAGGTCAAAGTTCAAGGTCACCGTTACTATAAATAGAAATTGTGACAACGGGGTCGTTTCCGCACGATAACCTTAGTTCTGTATATGGGATCTTTAGCAAACTTGGGCACATAATTCCCCTGTGGAATGGGAAGAACTCTATTTATTTTGGGGTCATTAGGTCAGAGGTCAAGGTCACTGTTACTATAAATATATTTGTTGACAACAGGGTTGTTTCCGCACGATAACCTTAGTTCTGTATATGGGATATTTAGCAAACTTGGCCACATAATTCCCCTGTGGAAGGGGAAGAACCCTATTTATTTTGGGGCTATTAGGTCAAAGGTCAAGGTCACCGTTACTATAAATATAATTTTTGACAACAGGGTCGTTTCCGCACGATAACTTGTGTTCTGTATATTGGAACTTTACCAATCTTGACCACATGATTCCCCTGTGTAAGGGGAAGAACCCTATTTATTTTGGGGTCATTACCATTATACCGTTTGATAGTTTATGTAGACGGGCGTATTTTGTAATGCACACATTTCTTGTTAATAATGTTTTTCATGACACTTTCATTTCTGTGAACAACCGGGTAGGGTCTAACCCGAATAATCCAGTCCAATGGACCGTGTAGTATAGATTCTACTGCCACTTTTTGTTTTTCCTTGAATTTAAAGGTGTATTTGTCTTCTAAATTTGCACAGGCACAATCATTATCCATGTGTATTTTGTCAATATTACACACGGAAGTAAAGGAAGTCACTAATGCGCATACGCGCTAATATCTGACATGTGATTGGCAGCTGACGGAGTTTTTCCATTGGGCGTGTTCAAGCCCTCATCTAGCGATAGTGTCGATAGAGGGCGCAGTATTATTCGAGTTAGGTAGGGTCCCGTCAAATTAGTAAAATAAATTGGCCATAAATTAGCCATTATTTTTTTTATACCGGAAGCTAAACAATATGGACGGAGTTATGCAACAAGACAGTACGACCCAAAATCATTCGACCCTGGGTTTTAGGTGGACACAAAAAATCGCACAAAATATTGTGTAGTCATATATTCATAATACATAATGATCATACTTATATTACTGAAGATTACATCAGTTTGTGTTTAAACATAATTTGTAATCGATAATTATTTTTGAAATGATGTCAGCTTTGTTCCGGTCTGAGTTTTACACAAGGATGAAAATATTTTGGGGCGAAAACATGTCTATTTACCGCATGCGCAAACTACTATTTACGATTCTAAGGTAGTTATTTTTAAAACAGGGAATATCCCGTCAACTTGGTCGTGGATGAACGCATTTGTTCGATTTGAATGCGAGAATTCAAGCAATTGACGTGATCATTAATTTTTTATATTCCACAAGCCAATCAGACTTGCGGTTTTGAAATTTCCACTGGCCAGACAAAAAATCACTGGCCGCGGGCCATCGGACCACCACTAATTTCGAACACTGAATATATATATATATATATATCACGGCCCCCAATCGCTCTAAATCATATCCAAATGATATGAATAAAAATTGTTCAGAGAAACTTCCGGATATGACGAGGAGGACCTAAGGCAGGATCATACATAAAGGTAAATCGAGTATTTCCTGCAAAATAAACCTTTTTTCTAAAAATCAAAGAATGTCATTCGACCCTTCTATAATTTGTCTTTATCTACTGAAAGTTTGCTGATTGTCTTTTACGCTAATTCGTCGGTAGAACTTTTCTGCAGGAAACATCCATTGGGTTCTGAGATTTTTTATTCAATCAACGATAGATGTCTCATATAAAACCACGCTTTCCTGTCATTTCTTTAGCTGGATCGACTGAAAATCACCCCTAGTTTTGATCACGCCCCTCCACAATAAACAGAATTGCTCTTTTCCTGAAAAAACGGCACATTATTGACATGATATGATTTAGATGTACTAACTGTGACTTGGAGGAACTTAACATATAGTACAGACTGGCACTTATTAACAAGGCAAAACAGTTATAATACTTCAAAGCAAAAAAGACACAAACCAATTCATTTTCGGCCTTGATCATGGTACAGTATCTTGACGTTTAATCTAGTGAAATAATAGAGAAAAATCTGTATAAAATCTGTATATTATATAACATACAGATTTTATACAATTTTTCTCTATTATTTCGCTAGATTAAATGTATCATGGCACAGTATCTTGAAACATCAAGATACTGTGATCATGGTGGGAGTAAAATATTATTCAAAATTAGAATTCATTTTGTCTCCGGAAAAAGTAAGAGTAAAACAGGATCTCTTCGTTCTCAACGTTTTCTTCTATTGGTCAGTCTATTTTTGCCTAAGTATGTACAACAACAACAACAAATATTGTATTGTCAATCAAGACGCCCTGAAAGAGCAGACAAATTTGTATAACAAATCATAATTTATTGTAGATTCGACTCGATGGGCTCCTTTAGAGGAAAGAGGTTAAAAGGATCCAAATTGTCTAGAATAAAACCAAAGACATTGACCAAGAAACGAAAAGCACGTTTTGCCGAGTCTGATAAAATCACCACCCAGTAAACGATTTATATAGTACATATTTATTTCAATTAAAAGCAACTATTAAAGATCATTAAAACAGTACAGGCACTTCTTTCAGTTAAACCGAAAATACCACGCCCTATTATAGATGATATACATCAATGTAGATTAACATGATGTTCTGATAATGTCAGGGAAATGCTGAACCGAAAGACAGAAAAAAAATACACGACCGGGTATATATATATATATATATAGATAGATATGTTTATTAACCCTAGCAAGTGATCGTTTTCATGTAATTACCATATTATGTACTATAACTATACAATTAGAGGAGAAAAAAATAAACTTGCATCAGGAAACGGAAAATTCGTCTCATAACACTACCGATAAGTCCTTTTAAAATACAGAAATATTTATATTTTATAGTTATATCTTAAAAGCTTTCTTGATGAAGGATTGACGATTTTTTATATTATATGCACACAGTGATATCATTACAGACATTTTGAGTTCCTCCAAGTCACAGTTAGTATATTTAAATCATATCATGTCAATACTGTACCTTTTTTAGCTCACCTGACCCAAAGGGTCATGTGAGGTATTGCCATCACTTGGCGTCGGTCGTCCAGCGTCCGTCGTCCGTCTGTAAACTTTTCCAAAAATCTTCTCCTCTGAAACCACTGGGCCAATTTAAACCAAACTTGGCCTGAATCATCCTTAGGGGGTTCCCTTTAACAGTTATGTCCGATGACCCTGCCGACCAACCATCATGGCCGCCATGTCTATAAATAGAACATAGGGGTAAAATCAGCAAAAAAATCAATTAAAAAAAAATCCAGAAAAATCCTTTAGAGTATATTGCAATTAAATTTGATACATATATGTACTATTCTTTCAGAATTATGGTTGAGGACCCCATCCCCCATCAAACATGGCAACCATCGTTATTATAAATAGAAAATTAGTGAAAAAAATAATTAAAAAATTATTTTAAAATCCTGTAAAGAATCAAATGCAATCAAACCATATGGAAAGAATGCATATGTGGTCTTCTTTCAATATTTTGATTGAAGACCTCCGGCTGTCATCCAACGTGGCCGTCACTGTTACAAAACATAGAAAATTATTGTCAAAAACATATTTTAAAATCCGGTAAAAAGCCAGTTGCCACCAAACTTCATGGAAATGATGCATATAGGATCCACTTTCAGACTTATGATTGCTAAACCTGGTCGTTTATGAAAAATGGCTGCTATCGTTACAAAAAATATATATTTTTTTTTAATTCTTTAAATATTGTAAAGAGCAATGTTGCTACCAAACTATAAAGGAACAATGCATATATAATTCTCTTTCAGACCATGAATGATGACCCCGCCTGCCATCAAACATGGCCGTTGCCACTTCTCAAACTTGAAAATTAGTGAAAAAAATCAGTAAAAAATAAAAAACTATTGAAAAAATTAGATTCTTCTACTCTGAAACCGTTTGGCCAAATGAACCGAAACTTGGTAGGAAGCATCTATGGAAAGTCCTCTGTTGTGATTGCTCATTTCGTCCATATCCGTTAACAAATATGGTCACCATGGACAATTCTTGTTTCTGATTGGATGATTTCTAAAAAATCTTCTCCTCTGAAACCGCTTTGCCAAATGAACCGAAACTTGGTTGGATGCATCTATGGGAGGTGCTCTATAAAGATTGCGCATTTCGTCCCGATCCAATAACAAATATGGCTGCCACAGACAATTCTTGTTTCTAATTGGTTGATTTCTAAAAATCTTCTTCTCCGAAAACGCTTTGCCAAATGAACAGAAACATGGTAGGAAGCATCTATGGAAGGTTCTCTATAACGATTGCTCATTTTGTCCCGATCATTAACAAACATGGCCGCCACAGGCAATTATTGTCACTGATTGGTCAATTTCTAAACATCTTCTACTCTGAAACATGGTAGGAAGCATCTATGGAAGGTCCTCTATGGGAATTTCTCATTCCGTTTTGATCCGTTAACAAACATGGCCATCATAGGCAATTCTTGTTTCTTATTAGTCGATTTCTAAAGCAACTTTTCCTCTGAAGCCACTTGGCCAAATGATATGAAACTTGATAAGAAGCATCTATGGAAGGCCCTCTATAGAGATTGCTCATTTCGTTTTGATCCATTAACAAACATGGCTGCCACAGGCAATTCTTGTTTTAGATTGGTCAATTTCTAAAAATCTTCTTCTCTGAAACTGCAATGCCAAAATGAACAGAAATTTGGTGGGAAGCACCTATGGAAGGTTCTGTATTAAGTTTCCTCATAGCAGAATGAAAGGTGACCGACACAGGCTCAGCCCACTGAGCCTCTCGTTTCAGGAAAGGAGCAATTCTGTTTATTGTGGAGGGGCGTGATAAAAGCTAGGGGTGATTTTCAGTCGATCTAGCTAAAGAAATGACAGGAAAGCGTGGTTTTATATGAGAAATCTATCGTTGATTGAATAAAAAATCTCAGAACCCAATGGATGTTTGCGGGAGAAAAGTTCTACCGACGAATTAACGTAAAAGACAACCAGCAAACTTTCAGTAGATAAAGACAAATTGTAAAAGGGTCGAATGACATTCTTTGATTTTTAGAAAAAGGTTTATTTTGCAGACAATACTCGACTTACCTTTTTGTATGATCCTGCCTTAGATCCTCCTCGTCATATCCGGAGGTTTCTCTGAACAATTTTTATTCATATCATTTGAATATGATTTAGAGCGATTAGGGGCCATTTATATATGGTAATATATATTAAGAAAAATAAGTCAAAATAGTGAAAATGTAATCTATATGTAATCATGAATTAAGGCTCGAAATCAATGTAAATGATAAATTACGATTTACTTGTATTTTAAAACTAAAGGCTCACCTGAGCCTTTATTGCTTACCTGATCTTTCATAATGTTAAATCAAGTCTAGATTTCCAGAGAAAATATTTTATTCAATGCACATATGATTTTATGTTAAAATTTAATCCTTTAGAATAGGACTGTTGGACCTTTCATATCACCACAACAGTAAAAGTTACAACAATTATGTTGCCATACTCCAGACAGGAGTTTTTCAAATGAATTCAATGAAAAAAACACAAATCAGACTTAAATTAAGAAAATGATCATTTTGAGTGTTGGTGCCTCTTGGCCCCCTTTGCTCTGTTCGTTCGTCCGTAACAACTTTTGTTTCGTTTTTGTCTGCAACTGCATCACAGAACTGCTTGATATTTGGGCCAAAGCTTCCTTATGGCAAACCATTGTGTCCACTTTTATCTCAGAAACAATGAGAGTTAGGTCAACTCTTGTTGACAAATGCTGACAGGCACTTTCATAATGAATCAAAAGGAAAACCCCCATTAAAATCAGATTTGAAATAAAATCTCAAAATTATGGATGTTGGTTTCTTTTGATATTTTGACCCCCCTACCCATGGTATATTGACCCCCCTATCCATGGTATATTGAACTCCCTACCCATGGTATTTTGACCCCCCTACTCGTGGTATATCAAACCCCCAACAAAATTTACCCATGGTAATTTGACCTCCCTACACACGGTATTTTGACCCCCCATACTTCTTTTCTAGTTTATTTCTGAACCATTAGTAATGCCATTACTTTTAAACTTTTTTACGTTGTGGTTTTAACCATGCGGTTAAACGGTTAAAGAACATCTTAACCGGGATCGAAAGTACGTTTGAATATGTTTGCACCTTGTTAATTACCAGTATATGTTTGTAATAGGAACGAACATCTGTGTATTATAGACCCATTTCCAAGTTGTTTATTGACATTCTGCATTGTTGTATTAGTTTATAAAGAATTAAACTATTTTATTTGTTTATTTTATTATTTTTGGGTGTGTTTAAGAGTCGAATAGTTTTATTTGTTAATGAAGAATTTATTTTACTTTGTTAAAAAATAATCAACGAACTAGAAAGTTCTTAAATATTGCTCTTCAACCATTGCGTTTTTTAAATATATTAAACATGCTTATAGCTCATGATTTAAACGTATTTCAGATTATTTTCAACCACTTGAGAATGAAAAAAACAGGCCTTATGTAAATTTGCATGAAAATCCTGCATTTTCATTGGTTTACAAAAAGATGACATTTTAGCTCATGAGAGTGTGACAGACAAATAAATTGTCACCCGCTCGGACTCGGAGGGTGACAGATTAAAATGTCAACATCTTGTAAACCAGTGCAAATGCAGAATTTGCATGCTAATTTACATAGAATATAATAATAAGGGAGTTTTATATGGCAATTTTCATATCACACCTCATATCAAACAGAGACACCCATATTAGCCTGAGGGCTAATATTAGTGTCTTGGGTTGATATGGGGTGTGATAAAAAAATTGACATATTATTCTTATGTTACCTACCAATAGATAGCAGAAATATTGATGCAAAACAGTACAAACGATATATATTTTTGTTAAATTTCAAACTGCAATTTATTCTGAAACCAATCAAATGGTGAGGAAATCAGTGTCCTTTGAACAAATAATTTAAATATATTGACAGATTTTTAAGAACTGTCTTTAATGAATATAGAACAAATAAATATGCCTTTTTTTCAATTAATTTACTTAAACAGGACTGTGAGGTTTCGGCAATGCAAATGCATTAGATTTTACAAAATTTAAGAAGAAAATATAAAACATCATAAGAATTTAATATCCTGAAATGTTGGGGTAAAAATACAGACTTGATTTTGGTCTGTCATCAATCATTTTCTTATGAGGTTTAGTGGCGCTCTGCTTATTTTTTTTAAGCAAAAATAAAGATATTGCTAATGGATCAATATCCCCTTTTAAAAGACATTGCTCATGCTTTATAATACCCTCTTTTCCCCTATCCTATGTCCTTGTTAAATTAAAACAAAAATACATTACACATGCACTCCAAAAAATTCTAAAAAAACAATTCTAACAGAACATAAAACCTCATAATTTGGATGGTGGCAGATGTACAGTATCTTTTCATGATCAACTCGACTGTGTCACTATCCACACTTTGATTGAAAGTTTGCTCTATATTTTGCAGACGACGTGTATGATTAATAACAGATTCGGACACAACTGCACATTTAAAATTCTAAAATATTGTTCACATCACATTGGAAAATACTGGATGTTAATTATCAACTGGAGATAACTCTGTTCCTGTTGAAGAAATATATACTTTATAATATGTTCTTTTAGGATATATATATTTACTGACAGTTGCTATAAATATTATAAGTGTGTGATTAAGCATGTGTTTTATGTATATATATTATATATATTTTACTAATTTAAAAGTAGACAATATAAGAAAATAGCACATATATTCTTATATTGTCTAGTTAATGTTTTTCTGTGTATCATTTTAGCATGTAGTCTTCTTCATTTTTTTGTATTTAAAAATGAAGCAATTTAAGGATTTTGAAAATTTTTATTTCATCATCAATAACAACTTTAATAATACATTTTTAAGATAATCTTACAAGAAGCACAAATACAAAGATAATCAGAGATCATTAGCACAATAAGTCATGAAGTACCAGAAGACATCAATTATCACAATTTCACAAAACTATGCCATATACAGTCTAACCTGTATTAAGAGGTCACCTTTGGAGAAAAAAAGTGGTCTCATAAGACAGGTGACCTCTTAAAAGAGGTTCAATTCATATGAAATTTTCTATGACAGGACAAGAAAAATGTGACCTTTTAATACAGGTGGCTGCTTAATAGAGGTGACTGCATGGGCAAGTTTGACTGTACTTCTATTGCAATATATAGCAGAGCCATACGATCTGTAAGTGTTATTGTCTGATGTGCTGATACATGAGTGATTGTCAATTTAAACTTTATTTGAATTAACTTTATACTTATACATACTGTTTAATATATGGCTTCGGGAAAAAATTACCTTCTACATCATTGTTTGTTCTGATGGTCTGATGAAACACAGACCATCGCTGGACACTCCAACTGTATTGTTTAGCCAGGTGTTGGTAAGGTAGCTGGTCAGTTGGATACATGCGTGTTGGCGTAAAACAATCACTCACTCATTGTAACTCTAAATGATTTTTTGCTGTCTCTTTCTTTAATACATAAACGTGAATGCTTAAATAGATATGAAATAATTAACAATTTATGCATTCCTCTCAACTATTCGTTCTGCCTGGTCATACTGTGTAGATACATTGAATGATGATGTATGTACCTTCCATGGATGCTATTGAACCTAAGGAATATTCGGATGTATCAACTAATGACATATTATGGTCCTGTAAGATATTAACAACATTTTATAATTCGATTAATACAGGTAATCATTAAATGGATGATCCTTACAATAAATCACGGTTACTTGCTCGTTTACGTTTATCACATAATTATATCTGCTTACAGAGAAATCACTAGTTGTAATATCATGAACGATCTGGAATAGCTATCTTCCTTTTATATTAAAATACACACAACAGTGTTGAAAGAATATAGTAGCTTTCATCATTTTACATATTTATTTTTTTACTGTATTATACAGTAAAAAAATAAATATATACTATATATATCATGTGTACCAGTAATAAATCAAATAAACATGGTAAACATTGTTTATTACATCCCAGGTACAACTTGTAATATATACAAAAAATGTCCTAAGCTAGAACAATGATGGGAAAGCAGAACTTGGAATTTTTTAGCTCTATAATCTTGATCTCGTTAGTTATAAAACTTTCAGAATTGACATGTTAAAATGGCCCATAATATTATATTATTAAATGTTGTCCATAAACAAGATTTTGTCCACAATCTATTTTAATTGTTCTGTATATTTTTGATAGGTATATCATGATGTTGAAACAAAGTTTATGGATAATAGGATTTTTCTTCTTTGGTAGGTTGATTTATTATGAATTTATCATTTTGAAATACAAAATATATACTCGGTACTCAAATTTCTTAATAAAAGAGAAAATTTGACAATGTATAGACTCAACTCTATGGTTGTCCCAAATCCATATCAAATCCCACATTTATGTCCATTGACTGTGATTCTGTCTTAAGCTTTTGTTCAATAGTTACAATTAAGCTATCATACTGTAGGAACACCCTGGTATTAATTGAAAACGTTCCGCAGGGCTCACATTGGAGGGCGATTCGGGCGAAGAAGTCGCCTTGTGAAGGTTGACTTTGCTTTCTTGTTGGTCGAAAGCGAAGTTCAGGTCGCCTTTTAATTTTGAACTTCCGGGTACAGTATCAACAAGCCGGGTGTGGATTCCTATATCTTGTATGGGATGGTTTCAGATTGACTTTGATGTCTTGTTAGTACTAAATTAATTGGTGATGGTCAAAAACAAAGTTATATATACCGGTACCTAGGCTAGGTACCTTGATACCATTCAACTTAAAAGTACTTAAGATTTTATATTTCAAGTATGTACTTTTCATGAAAATATGGCTTACATATGGGACTGTGCATGGGTTTTGCAAAATATCTTTCCAAACTTTGGAGACTTGAATTAAAAAAAATTATCAGAATCCTTACCATTCTTTCTTGTCACAGTTCTTCCTCACACTCTCAACGAAAGAATAATTGTATATGATATAGATCAATAAGAAAATGACTCCATAGAATTCCGTGTTAATCTTGTGAATGACTATTTTGTTAATAACAATTACAAATGTACATGCTATCATATTTTGGTCAACATTTTCTCTAAAAAGGATATTATATTAAAGTGCTACACATTATATAACAACAGAAACTAGAGAAACTTCTCTATAAACTGAAGATGACATTAACTTTGTTATTCCTGAAAGAAAAAAAGTAGTACACCATTAAAAAAGGGAAAATGTGAAGTTGCCACTCATTACAAGCATTTTTTGGCAAATTTTGGGTACGTTTGAGCCTGTATTTCCATTACCGATCGTAATAGATCAGTGAAAGTTATTTATTGTTTAGACCCCACAATGCACCACGTTTAAGCATATCATTCATTTATATTATATTATATTACAACATCATTTACTGATCAATTACACAATACCCTATTAAAAGTGCAACATTAGCTTGCAATAGTCCATATACCGGTATATACAATTTCATGATGGAAACCACATGCTAGATGTATAAGTAAACCCAAGCTCGGTGTTGTTCAGCGACGTTGGTGATTTTCGATTATGAATCTTGTTATTGATTATTAGCATCGTTGCTCTTTAAACGACAGACAGTCAATCATCGGCAACAATCGTTTCATCACTATATATTTTTGTGACAAGATTGTCATTTCTTAAAACAAACACTGAGTATGGTTTATAAGAAAGTATCTTGAAATAGCACCATCCTAAATAAAAACAAATACCAGCTACAATACATATATTGTAGGAAAACAATAGAACAAAGTATAATGAACAGTTTTGCTATTTTATTTGACAAAGAGTCTAGAAAGGGGCCCAAATTTACAGCTACATGATGGTGATCAGTAGTTCGACATATATTCTGGGTTTTTCTGTGAAATTGTATATTGTCTGATTTATACAGGTTATGCAATTTCTCCTCTGAAACTGCTGAACCAAATTAAAACAAATTTGGTTGGGTTGGATCTTGGGGTAGTCCCTTTCAAAATCAGTCCCACCCTCCATTCAAAATTGTGGCTGTTTGAAAATGGAAACTTCTTTAATTGTCTATTGTTGCTTTATTATAAGTAAAAATGAGATCAAATTTTAACTGCAGCTATATTTTGAACTTTTGTAGATAAAAGATATTGTATACCAATAAGCACAAAAGTATCCAAACTGTAATTACTAGACCAACACTAGACTATGTTTCATGCACCAAATATTACATGATTTTTAATATTTTAATGAATGTTAAATAATGCTGGACCCATAAACATTAATCAATATTTTTAATGTATAGGTACTGTTTCATGTACAAGTGATATATCAAAGCCTACTCTAGTATATGCAGTACAAGGTGGAGAAGCTGTTCTACAGTGTGGATTTGAAAGTGACCCTCTGGATTGGGATGCATATAATGGTGGTAGTGCTGATATTATAGCAAGTGGAGCTGATACTATAAATAATTCTAAATATTCAACATCTAAGAATCCATCAACAGGATTGTATTACAGATTAAATATACTGAATGTTGGAGTGTCTGATAAAAAAAAGTATAGATGTCAGGGACAGGTTAATGGAGTGATTCAATCCTTCTATTTGCAGTTGATTCTCATAGGTAGGTGTAATTATATATTGGTCATCTTTAATGTGGTGAAACAGAGATTTTATTGTTGTTGGTAAAAAAATAATCTTACTAATTAATGTTTGTTAGTACAATTTAGCAGTTACATTTGTAATTATTGTTACATGGTGTTGATTTAATAAGACGGGTACATTGCTCAAAGTTTGTAGAGGGCCAATAGTGGTCATAAACAGGGGAAATTAATTATATATAAGTAGATGTAAATCTTTAAAAACAATAATTAAAAGAACCAATGATCAACATTCAACCAATATGAGCAAAATGAACAAAATGTTACTTCAAGTCATTGAACACAAAATATACCATGACATATGACAAGAATCATTGTGATATGCTGATTTAAGTTTATGTATATGAAGAAGCCCCGGAGGTGTATAGGATCAGATCCCTAGAAATGTACAATATATATTTGTATTAAAACATACACCTTAGTGATTATATAAGATTATTTTTTTTAGCAAATAAATGGTGGTCACTTTTATTGGTGGAGGAAAGCCGGAGTACCCTGAAAACTTTATCACATAATGTTGTATCATGTATGAAAAAAAATTAATATGAAGATTGAAGTATAAATTAAATACCGGTAACATAATGTAGACCCAGGATCTACAAAATTTGTTAATATATGGGGTTCCAGTCTTGGTGGTCTAAAGAATTGTTAACATAGGCTGTATTGGGAAAATGTTTTAAAAATGATCTTCTTAATAGAAATCTTTAGATATGCAATAGTATAGACAGTATAGTATTTATGATGTTATAATGTGAGCTTTTGCCATCACTTGGAGTCCGTCGTCTGTCGTCCGTTAACTTTTCACATTTTAATCTTCTCCTCTGAAACCCCTTAGCCAAATGAACTGAAACTTGGAATGAAGCATCTATGGAAGGTCCTCTTTAAAGATTGCTCATTTCGTCCCGATCCGTTAACAAACGTGGCCGCCACAGACAATTCTTGTTTCTGATTGCTTGATTTCTAAAAAATCTTCTCCTCTGAAACCGCTTAGCCAAATGAACCGAAACTTTGTAGGTATCATCTATGGGCGGGCCTCTATATGATTGCTCATTTCGTCCCGATTCATTAACAAACATGGCCACCACTGGTGATTCTTTTTTCTGATTGTCTGATTTTAAAAATTCTTCTCCTCTGAAACCGTCGTCTGTCGTCCGTTAACTTTTCACATTTTAATCTTCTCCTCTGAAACCCCTTAGCCAAATGAACTGAAACTTGGTAGGAAGCATCTATAACCTCTGTAAAGGCTGCTAATTTTGTCCCAATCCATTGACAAACATGGCCAACACAGGCAATATTCTTGTTTCTGATTGGTCGATTTCTAAGAATCTTTTCCTCTGAAACCGCTTGCTAAATGAACTGAAACTTGATAGGAAGCATCTATGGAAGGTCCTCTATAGGGATTGCTCATTTCGATTTGACCCATAGACAAACATGGCCGGCATAGGCAATGTTTGTTTCTGATTGGTCGATTTCTAAAAATCTTTTTCTCTGAAACTGCTAAGCCAAATGAACCGAAACGTTGTAGGAAACATATATGGAAGGTACTCTAAAAAGATTGCAAATTTTGTCCCGATCCGTTAACAAACATGGCTGCCATAAGCAATTATTTTTTCTGGTTGGTCGATTTCTAAAAATCTTCTCTGAAACTGCTTAGCCAAATGAACCGAAATTTAGTGGGAAGCACCTATGGAAGGTTCTGTATTAACTTTCCTCAAAGCATAATGAAAGGTGAGCAACACAGGCTCAGTGGGCTGAGCCTCTAGTTTATATGAAGAGATTTAAGCTGGAACTAATAAAGGTCTTTAAGGTCATACCCCTGAAGGTATATATATATAAAAGGCTGGGGGAAAATGCATTCAAATTGTCTAAATGCAAATGGAGTTGTATGATGCATGACAGTTGACA
Organism: Bathymodiolus brooksi; assembly: GCA_963680875.1. Lineage (NCBI taxonomy): Eukaryota > Metazoa > Mollusca > Bivalvia > Mytilida > Modiolidae > Bathymodiolus > Bathymodiolus brooksi. Next base: position 69,209,711 of record OY804578.1, on the reverse strand, counting down.
CATTATTGCACAAACAATAGTTAACCTCTATACAGTGAGCACCTGTCTTATGTGATTATATTTCAATTTTCCTTTGAATGGCCACATAAGAAAGGTTTGAATGTACGATAATTAACATTTGATGACATAATAAGTGGAACATACCGGTACTAACAGTTCCAAAACATGTCTTTCCCAACTGTTAGTATACTTTAACAAGAACAGTTAATAAACAGTTGTCTACAGGTATGTAATGGGTTATGGCTGTTTTATGCCACTTTTAGTAATTTTTTAGTCATATACAAATGTACATGTACCACACCTGTGGGAGGCTTATATTCGCTCGCCTTGAACACAAAGAAGCACTACTACTAGCTGTATTAAAATTAATATTAATGTCAAGATTTTAATTGAACTTTGACGATTAATGTCTGGATTTTGAGTATTGAACATTTCTGGTTACTCTGTCAGTATTATCAATGGAGCAAAGGGGAGCACTAAAAGAAAATTGCTGCTGGTCACTAACAATCTTTTATCACATAAAGATGTATTGATTACACATCAAGAGCAGGAATCAAATTTCAACTTCAGTGCCGATAGCAATAGGTGCATAGGTACGTGTAAATGCAACTACCAAATAATTTTATTCATGAAAGTCTTTCAGATTCAACGTATATTGTGAATGTTAATTAGTTGTTCAATTTAACATGGAAGGACATGATCTGAGTATTCACTACAATTAACAGGACTCCTAACATGATATCAGAAGTAAATTGAATTTATAAGTTAAAGTTTTGACATTTGTTGGTACTTTACAGTGCCACCATCTAGTGTAAGTTTTGAGAATGTTGCATCACCAAGCAGATTATTAGGAACAGAGGGTCAGGATCTTATTGTGTCATGTAAAGCTGTAGGAGGTAAACCAGTACCTAATGTCGTACTGATAATAGACGAACAGACTTTAGCCAATCAGATCAAGTCAGTACACCACACATTGGCTGTCATCAAAAGATCGTATGATGAGAAGACAGTCACATGTCAAGCCAGTAATCCTGCTTATGAACAGGATACAGTGAGTGATTCAGCAGTGATATATCTAAACTGTAAGTAGTTCCAATTTTTAGCCACATTTACCCAAAGTACAGGCATTTATTATTGTCACAACTGCATTTGTTGCAAATATCCATTTTTAAACTTTCAACATTCCAGTCTTTCTGAAACCACATGATCAAATTATTTGACATTCAGCCAAGATATTGGAAACAGCCATATGACCAAATAGAGTGTATTCCAATGGGTTTTTTTTTACATTTGTAATTTTTTTTGTTTTTAGCTCATTTGACCTAAAGGATCATGTCAGCTTTTGCCATCACTCAGTGTCTGTTGACCATTGTACAACCATCAATCGTCGTTGACGACATTTCACATTTTGATCATATAAAACTACTGGGCCAATTAGAACCAAACTGTGCAAAGATCATATTTGTGAGGTCTTCAACAAATATTCTCAATTTTATCTTCATCCATCAAAACCATTGCCGCCATGTGAAATTCTTGGTGTACTTCGTTTGGATAGGCTGAATGTTTTTACATTTTAGAGCTAATGGCCAAAAAGTCCATTTTCACATTTACGACTTTGACTAGAAAATTGTTGTTTTTTTTCCAGAGTTATTTCCCTTTTCGACGGGAAAATTTTACGAAAAGAACATTGCATTATTCAGTTGCTATTTTATGGAATGTATTACCTTCAAACTTGAAGACAGTAAAAATGTTGACATCTTCAAAAATAAATATTTTGAATATTTATTATTACAACAAGAACTTTATTAAATATATTTCAGTATACCATTTAAAACATGTTGTGTATCTGTGTAAGCTACCGGGAACGAAATTATATTTGATATGAATTATCATTGTGAAATAGAGATTCAATCTTGTACAAATGAAGACATCAGGTTCCATGGGCTCTGGGCCCTTGAGGTCCAAAATATAGACTGCAATAATGACAATTTTAAGAAAGAGCATATTCTTCCGAATCAGTTAAAAATATACGGAAATAACCCCTCGTATCCTAAAATGAGCAAACATTGCACTGGAGAAAAAGTCAAAAAGAGCATGAACCATTGTTCTATGTAGATTCAATTGTATGCCTAAGGTCTATGGTTTCAACGTTTTAAGTGTCTGTCTCACAGAAAACCATGCAAAATCCAAAAAAAATGTAACAAAGCTAATTTCAGTAAGAAAAAAGAGTTCTAAATATTTGATGCCTAGTATTTTAAAATATATCATACATATTTCCTATATATTTTCATTTTTGTTGTAAAATTAGGATATTCATTTTAGCCCTTAACTATTGCAAAAATCCTTAAAAATGGTTAAAAACGCCCCTATTTTTGACGGATTATTATTGTTAAAGGGATATTGTCTACCAGCTGCGTAATTTTTTCATACCCCAAATTATTGTCGATTTCCGTACTGACCTTCATAAAATGAAGATTAACACCGAGTTATGCTGCAAAAGATACGATTTCTTGACAAAAAAGACCCAAAACTATCGTTATCAGAATTATTGTCTGGATGACAATATTCAAATCTATTCATATGGCCTTCTATGTGAACACGTCTTGAGCATGCGCACTGTTTAGAAACAATAAACAACATGTGGTTCTTGGGCAAAAGAGAAACTGTCAACGCGTGGAAGAAAGCGGACTTTGACGGATTCAGTGATAAAGAGGAATAGAAGTGAAGTATCTTCCAAATGGAACAAATGCAGGATATATGTAGGGGAACAGTTGGACCGTTGCCGTTGGATGGAGCGAACTCAAGGAAGTGCTACGCGTCAAATCTCACGCTGAAGTGGCAAAGATTTTGGTTGATTATATTGTTGATAGGTAAGCCGAGCATGTTGCCTTCTTTTCTCAATCGTTTTTCATATTTTATGAATATATGATGATGCCTATGATCATTTTCGGTAGATATTAATCAATATATGTAATTTTGCACCTGGCTACAGCAAATTATTGTCAATGAGTAGCATAAAACGGCCGTATTTGCGAGGTAATCAAACACAAATTTTAAGAGGCCAGCAAAGGGGAAATGGGAGTGCAAAAATGATATCAATGGCAATGCAGTTTATTATTATCAATTTAAAAAAAAATATCGAATCAATTAATTTTTACTGCAAGAATTAAAACTGTACATGGCTTAATGGAAACCCTATAAAGTTCTTTTTATTCAAGTAAATTTATTTCTTTGATATAAAACCACAGGCACTTGTTTCTGGTAATTTTTTCAGAAACAAGTGCCTGTGTATAAAACATATAATTAGGCTTTTAATTTTATCAAATTTCAACAACTTGGACATGAAACTTAGTTTTGGGAACCAAAAGTATATACCTTACTTTCTGCGAATTATCACTATAATGGAAAATCAGTATGTATTTTTCAAATAAAAGCTTTCTATTTAAAGAAGCTTCATTTCAATTGCACTTTTAGTTTGGATCCTGTAAGGGAACGACCATTTAACTTGAAGGGGGGGGGGGGGGGGGGACGTTATTGTTTTTTTCTAAAAAAATATTTTGATTTTGGCAGAGGAAAAAAAAAATAACCTGATTCATAATTTTTGTCATATAACCTAATGTTGAATTCTGGGGAAAAATTTAGCGCTTTGCGCGGCAAAAAAAAATAATATTTTAACTGCAGCTACATGGCAAGGAATAGTTTAACATATATTCCGGTTTTTCTATGAAATTTTTCTTTCAGCCGAGATATACCGATTAAGCAAATTAGGCATATTTTGATAAAAGATCACATTTAAATCTTCTCCTCTGAAACCGCTTAACCAAATTAAACCAAACCTGGCAGGGATGGTCCCTGGGTGGGTTCCTTTCAAAATTGTGTCCGACAGCCCCGTCCTCCATTCAAGATGGCCGCTGTTACTAAAAATAGGAATTTCTTCAAATGGCCAAAACTGCTCTATTTTAAGCCAGTATGTGCCCAAATTTGAACTGTGTAAGCATAATGATGAGCTTTTTAGCATATATTACAGGATTTTTTATGAACTTTGAACTTTTGCTGATTTTGACCGATTATGCAAATTAGAAAAAAGAGGGGATGAAATTTAAAAAAAATCTTCTCCTCGGAAACTACTGAGCCAATATCAACCAAACTTTGCTGAAATGATTCTTGGATGGCCCCCTTCCAAAATTGTGTCCGTTGATCTCGACTTCCAACCAAGATGGCCACCAAGCTAAAAATAGAAAAACGGGGGATGAAATTTTAATTGTCCATTGCTGCTTTAGTGTAAGTCAAAGTGAGCTGAAATTTTAGCTGCAGCTACATGGCAAGGAGTAGTTTAACATATATTCCGGTTTTTCTGTGAAATTTTTCTTTCAGTCGATATATACCGATTATGCAAATTAGGCATATTTTGATAAAAGATCACATTTAAATCTTCTCCTCTGAAACCGCTAAACCAAATTAAACCAAACCTGGCAGGGATGGTCCCTGGGTTTGTCCCTTTCAAAATTGTGTCCGACAGCCCCGCCCTCCATTCAAGATGGCCACTGTTACTAAAAATAGAAATTTCTTCAAATGGCCAAAACTGCTCTATTTTAAGCCAGAAGGTGCCCAAATTTGAACTGTGTAAGCATAATGATGAGCTTTTTAGCATATATTACAGGATTTTTTATGAACTTTGAACTTTTGCCGATTTTGACCGATTATGCAAATTAGAAAAAAGGGGGGATGAAATTTTTAAAAAATCTTCTCCTCTGAAACTACTGAGCCAATCTCAACCAAACTTTGCTGAAATGAATCTTGGATGGCCCCCTTCCAAAATTGTGTCCGATGATCCCGACTTCCAACCAAGATGGCCGCCAAGCTCAAAATAGAAAAAAGGGGGGATGAAATTTTAATTGTCCATTGCTGCTTTAGTGTAAGTCAAAGTGAGCTGAAATTTTAACTGCAGCTACATGGCAAGGAATAGTTTAACATATATTCCGGTTTTTCTGTGAAATTTTTCTTTCAGCCGATATATACCGATTATGCAAATTAGGCATATTTTGATATAAGATCACATTTAAATCTTCTCCTCTGAAACCGCTGAACCAAATTAAACCAAACCTGGCAGGGATGGTCCCTGGGTGGGCCCCTTTCAAAATTGTGTCTGTCAGCGCCGTCCTGTATCCAATATGGCCGCCATTACTAAAAATAGAAATTTCTTCAAATGGCCAAAACTGCTCTATTTTAAGCCAGAATGTGCCCAAATTTGAACTGTGTGAGCATAATGATGAGCTTTTTAGCATATATTACAGGATTTTTTATGAACTTTGAACTTTTGCCGATTTTGACCGATTATGCAAATTAGAAAAAAGGGGGGATGAAATTTAAAAAAATCTTCTCCTCGGAAACTACTGAGGCAATATCAACCAAACTTTGCTGAAATGATTCTTGGATGGCCCCCTTCCAAAATTGTGTCCGTTGATCTCGACTTCCAACCAAGATGGCCACCAAGCTAAAAATAGAAAAAGGGGGGATGAAATTTTAATTGTCCATTGCTGCTTTAGTGTAAGTCAAAATGAGCTGAAATTTTAACTGCAGCTACATGGCAAGGAGTAGTTTAACATATATTCCGGTTTTTCTGTGAAATTTTTCTTTCAGTCGATATATACCGATTATGCAAATTAGGCATATTTTGATAAAAGATCACATTTAAATCTTCTCCTCTGAAACCGCTGAACCAAATTAAACCAAACCTGGCAGGGATGGTTCCTGGGTGGGTCCCTTTCAAAATTGTGTCCGACAGCCCCGCCCTCCATTCAAGATGGCCACTGTTACTAAAAATAGAAATTTCTTCAAATGGCCAAAACCGCTCTATTTTAAGCCAGAATGTACCCAAATTTGAACTGTGTAAGCATAATGATGAGCTTTTTAGCATATATTACAGGATTTTTTATGAACTTTGAACTTTTGCTGATTTTGACCGATTATGCAAATTAGAAAAAAGAGGGGATGAAATTTAAAAAAAATCTTCTCCTCGGAAACTACTGAGCCAATATCAACCAAACTTTGCTGAAATGATTCTTGGATGGCCCCCTTCCAAAATTGTGTCCGTTGATCTCGACTTCCAACCAAGATGGCCACCAAGCTAAAAATAGAAAAACGGGGGATGAAATTTTAATTGTCCATTGCTGCTTTAGTGTAAGTCAAAGTGAGCTGAAATTTTAGCTGCAGCTACATGGCAAGGAGTAGTTTAACATATATTCCGGTTTTTCTGTGAAATTTTTCTTTCAGTCGATATATACCGATTATGCAAATTAGGCATATTTTGATAAAAGATCACATTTAAATCTTCTCCTCTGAAACCGCTAAACCAAATTAAACCAAACCTGGCAGGGATGGTCCCTGGGTTTGTCCCTTTCAAAATTGTGTCCGACAGCCCCGCCCTCCATTCAAGATGGCCACTGTTACTAAAAATAGAAATTTCTTCAAATGGCCAAAACTGCTCTATTTTAAGCCAGAAGGTGCCCAAATTTGAACTGTGTAAGCATAATGATGAGCTTTTTAGCATATATTACAGGATTTTTTATGAACTTTGAACTTTTGCCGATTTTGACCGATTATGCAAATTAGAAAAAAGGGGGGATGAAATTTTTAAAAAATCTTCTCCTCTGAAACTACTGAGCCAATCTCAACCAAACTTTGCTGAAATGAATCTTGGATGGCCCCCTTCCAAAATTGTGTCCGATGATCCCGACTTCCAACCAAGATGGCCGCCAAGCTCAAAATAGAAAAAAGGGGGGATGAAATTTTAATTGTCCATTGCTGCTTTAGTGTAAGTCAAAGTGAGCTGAAATTTTAACTGCAGCTACATGGCAAGGAATAGTTTAACATATATTCCGGTTTTTCTGTGAAATTTTTCTTTCAGCCGATATATACCGATTATGCAAATTAGGCATATTTTGATATAAGATCACATTTAAATCTTCTCCTCTGAAACCGCTGAACCAAATTAAACCAAACCTGGCAGGGATGGTCCCTGGGTGGGCCCCTTTCAAAATTGTGTCTGTCAGCGCCGTCCTGTATCCAATATGGCCGCCATTACTAAAAATAGAAATTTCTTCAAATGGCCAAAACTGCTCTATTTTAAGCCAGAATGTGCCCAAATTTGAACTGTGTGAGCATAATGATGAGCTTTTTAGCATATATTACAGGATTTTTTATGAACTTTGAACTTTTGCCGATTTTGACCGATTATGCAAATTAGAAAAAAGGGGGGATGAAATTTAAAAAAATCTTCTCCTCGGAAACTACTGAGGCAATATCAACCAAACTTTGCTGAAATGATTCTTGGATGGCCCCCTTCCAAAATTGTGTCCGTTGATCTCGACTTCCAACCAAGATGGCCACCAAGCTAAAAATAGAAAAAGGGGGGATGAAATTTTAATTGTCCATTGCTGCTTTAGTGTAAGTCAAAATGAGCTGAAATTTTAACTGCAGCTACATGGCAAGGAGTAGTTTAACATATATTCCGGTTTTTCTGTGAAATTTTTCTTTCAGTCGATATATACCGATTATGCAAATTAGGCATATTTTGATAAAAGATCACATTTAAATCTTCTCCTCTGAAACCGCTGAACCAAATTAAACCAAACCTGGCAGGGATGGTTCCTGGGTGGGTCCCTTTCAAAATTGTGTCCGACAGCCCCGCCCTCCATTCAAGATGGCCACTGTTACTAAAAATAGAAATTTCTTCAAATGGCCAAAACCGCTCTATTTTAAGCCAGAATGTACCCAAATTTGAACTGTGTAAGCATAATGATGAGCTTTTTAGCATATATTACAGGATTTTTTATGAACTTTGAACTTTTGCTGATTTTGACCGATTATGCAAATTAGAAAAAAGAGGGGATGAAATTTAAAAAAATCTTCTCCTCGGAAACTACTGAGCCAATATCAACCAAACTTTGCTGAAATGATTCTTGGAAGAAAAAAAAAATGACGCTTTGTAAAGACCGGTTTCCGTGTAACACACTAACACACTCAACTAATGAAGATCTTCTTAACATAAAGCACAAATGTGATCCTGAAGTCTCGTACCCTCTGTCGTACGTCCGATACCACTGAAACCCGGAACCAGTGTGTAATAAAAGTCATTTTGCTAACTTGTTTTACTTATATTGATATTTTTTAATTTATTAAATCTCTTCTGACTTACTGACAAGAATTTTTGTTTCTACGCGGAAGTTAACTTTTGAGATTTCGTAAGGAACGATAACTCGAATAAAGGAACGACAGCTCGATTGAATGAGACTAGATTCGGCCCTAAAAAAGGTCTTCCCCAAAAAATCTTTTTGATGAAATTGCCAGATAATTTTCAGATGCGCGAGCATTCATGGCTGTGCCGGTTTCATATTAGTGATTCTTATTATGCGAGCTTAAGCGAGCTCTTTATGGTATACAATGTGTACTTAGATAAAGCGCAAAGGTGACCCTGAAGTCTCGTACCCTCTCTCGTAAGGAACGATAACTCGAATAAAGGAACGACAGCTCGATTGAATCAATCGTAACTACTCGGCCATTCTCGCTACCATGCAAATAACCTCGTATGCATTAGGCGTATAAATCGCACTACTTTTCACATGTCAGTTACATGAAAGTTTGATAAAGTTATATTTTAAACAATTTTCTATATTTCAATTAAAGTTTTAATTAGTTTTGCATGATTAGATTTTACTTAGTATGTCTTCCATATTGGATTTTCATGGACTATATTTGTGTGCGGCTTAACTTAACTTAACTTCCAGTCGAGAGGCCAACGTCAGCTTCCGTAACTCCTCCCATAAGGCTAAAAACATTTACGCAAGGGCAGATAATAATAACCCACCAGGTGTCGCCCATAATCGTAATAGGTATTGACGTTTGTTTACCATGACGATTACAGAATAAACCTTATATGAGAGATAAATATAAATAAATACATTCCCCAAAAACGTGAATTATCATGGTTAAATATATAAGTTGCAGAAAAAACCCCAAGAAAGTGTTTATTAGACATAATATCGGTATACAACTAGGTATTTCCCGTGGTATTTGTTTTTGTTGTTGTAGCTAAGAATATATGGCGGGAAATTCTCGAGGCTAAGAATAACTGACACAAACGCATCCCATTGGTTGTCAGTAAAAACTATGGTCAAAAATAGGTTTACCCATCATTCAAATGTGTAACGAAATATAAGCCTTTAATTTGCAAAACGAGGTTTGTAACTTAGGACGCTGTCAGCCGCCATTTTTGATAAAGAAGACGCTGAATAAATAAATAAATAAATAAGTTTTATCTAAAGTCGGCATGGTTAAAAACAACAAGCATACAAATATAAGCTCTAATGAGCCTTTGACCGACATACAACATAAATAACAATAATTAAGGCATGCAAAAATAAATTAAAAACAAAGAAAAACAAAGCTAGCACTACAAGAAAAGCACAGACATGTAAGTTGGTAAGAAATCTGAAATAACTAAAACATGAAATTAAAAGCAATTTAAAAGCAGATATTATAGCTGAACATAATTAAAAATAATAAGCTTACATGAAAGCTAAGCATAACTAAAACTAAAAGTATTTATGATTGTATTATCTTATTTTGTTAATGTTGTTATTACCTATATTTGAACCCTTTAAACTGACTTCATCATTCATGATGTTTTAACATTTAAAATTATATGGTCTTGTGATAAAAAAAATGGACATGTAAGGATATTCCAGTCTCAGCTTCTGATTTTGTACCTTCCAGATTGTTAATTGATCAATTATGTATTTCAATATTTCAGATTTACAGCACAGAAAATATAATGATTAAATAAAACTATATTGATGATTTTTTTTTCTTTTTTTATTTTGTCAGTGTTGTGCTTGCCTGGATGTGCATTTAACAAGGCAAAGGGGTTTGAAAATGGCTATTATTGGTTCAGATGCTCCTGAACTTTACAAACTTGTGTCGATAATTTTAATATATCTGAAAATGCCTGTGTATGTAGGAAATGTGATTTAAAGTTGTATATAAATATATATGTTTTTTTCTCTTCTAAAAAATCCATGAAGTAAGAAAATGGACCAGCATTCCAATTATTTTTAAAGTACATCATCAAACAAATGCAGGCCCTTGGGTATAATTGTGGGCAGAATATATCCTCTAACTGATACATTCATTTAATTCAAAAAGTTTCAGATGTTCCTGAATTTTGTTTGTTTGTAAAAAGAAATTTAACATTTTTTCTGAATTGTATTGTATTTGTAAGGAATGTGAAATTAAGTTCAAACTTTGTATTCTATGTCTACTGAAAATAATCTGCTTGAAAATGATGAGCCATGCAGTTAATAAAAAGGCATTTTCTAATGGAAGTAAGAGTGTTGAATAAGGAAAAAAAAAGTTTTTTAAACCATTTTAATTTAAGTAAAAAGAGTGGAGATGACATTAATATTTGATGTTTGGATAAATGACAAATTTTTAGACAAGGATCAGAGTTTTCAAGACACCTTGTGTCATAAACATTATAATATATTTAGTCATTCAGAAAAAAACTTTTTGATTGTGTAATTTGTGAAACTTCATCTGAAACTGAAAGTCAAAAGGTTTATTTCAATTTCAATTGAAAACCAGGACTTGTTAAAGTTGTTCTTAAATATTTCAAGAATGAATTAAATTTCTGTAAAGAATTTGGCTCAAAAGATAAATTATATTGTGGTACATATTGTTATAACAGTTGTAGCACATTTTCTAGGTCAGAAAGTGGAGCTGAAACAAGATCTCAAACTCTTCAATTTCTTTTAGATATTTTGAACCAGTACCAAGTTGTTGAGCAAGTTTCTACAGACATTTAGACCTGTATACACTCCAACATGTTGTTGAATTTGTTATTCATGCTTTTTTTTTTTTTAGATGAAAAGGTACTTCTGTTGCCTGTTGTTTATGAAAAATATAATTATCTTTTATTATCTATGAATTATAATGCTGAATTTTATAAATTTTATTTTACAGAAAAGAATTTTTCAAAATTTGCCCTTTTATTAACTTTTTTCCAGTCATTGGATCAAATAAAATAGTTTTTTAACTTCAATTTTAAACAATATTTACCAATACTTGCTTATTTTGCCAACAGAAAACATATTCATTCTAGTCATTTTATTTACTTAGTGGAATTTGGAAATCTGGTTTGTCATTTCATGTGAATGCAAGTCCTTCTGTATGTGTCTTAAAATTATGTGAATGGTAGTCATTCAATATGTGTCTTTTATGTGAATGCTAGTCATTCTGTTTGTGAATGTCATGGGGAAAAAAATATTGCAACCTATAAGTACCTATATTTGTAAATGCTGGTAATTTTGTGAATGTCCTGGAGAAAGAATTATTGCAAACTAAGTATCCATATGTACTCAGTCATATTTGTAAATGCTGGTCATTTCATTTTGTGAAGTCATGTGAAGTACCCATATTTGTAAATGCTGTCCATTTTGTGAATGTCAAGGGGAAAGAATTATTACAACTTAGCCACCCCTATATGTTATAGAAGATAGTTTGTAGTTGTGTCAAACACATGAATATTCCAAATACATTGATATTTACATTGTTAGATAAACATGAAACTTGGTAGCTTCCATTCAGATAATAAAATTTCCTAATTTCAAGAAAAATATTTGCTTACACTGAATTTTTTTTTAATTTGCCTTGATATAATATGAAGGGTTAAGATATCTGAATACAATTTTGTATGCCCCTTTTTGTCTCAAGGTTTCATTTTTTTTTAGATTTTTAAAAATTTATTAATTGTTTTACTGGCATGTTTTTTTTTATAATATTTTCATATTTTTTCAATTCACTTAATTTTTGTTTACATGCTTTTATTTTTTCCACACATTTGTTTCTTTCTATTTATCTTGTACCTGAAAAGGCTGTTGTATTGAAATTAAATTAAATTGAAATTATTAATTGTTGTACATCCCCTTGCAAATCTAGTATCATAGATGATTTTCTTTTATTTAAAGTGATGATAAATAGTAATTCCCCAGTCTAAATTACAAAATGCACAATGTCTAAAACAATATTGCAATAAAAATAAACTGAAAAATACGGTATTAATACAAGAAAATTAAAAAAAGACATAAAAATAGACACCCCTTTCCCAAATGAAATAGTCTCTTTCGGATGTACGCTTAGGTGTCGTTTATTGTTGATGTTAAGAAACACCACCGATGTGTTCCGAAAGACAATGAATTTCGATGTTTGGCAAATGGTCGATCGATCAAGGTGTGTGTAGAACTAAGTGACACAATTGCATCCCACAAGACATTGACACTAGTTGTCGGTATGACAATGATCCTAGATGATTTCCTCAGGCAATGGATGTTACAGAAAGCCATCATATTGTTTTAATTAAATTTTCTGACTTAAATAAAACCACCTCGACATTTGTTTTGAAATTGAGTCCAATTCAAGTAGCAACATTCGATGTCTGTGCACTATATAAATAAAAACTGAAGTGATGCAATAAATTTCTATTTATCCATAGACATATTCCGTATATTTTAATTGATTTCAAGCGTACGTATTTATTGTAAACCGACGTATTCTAACCGAAGGGTTGAACGTCATTTTTCATCAAAAATGACGCGAAAGTCACGTGACTTTGTTTTTAGATGGAACTCTCCTGCGTCACTGGCTTCCCGACTGTTCCGGTGTCCTATAATTATTAGCTACCATAATTATTAGCTACTTTTTGACGTTCGGAACTAGATTTTCGTAAACCACTAAGGTGTTCCAAATGATAGCCATGAAAATTAGCTACCTTAATAATACATTAAAAGTACTATGCCAGTTATTCCCCTTTTACCATGTTTTGATAGATTCTTGGTAATTAGTATTTTTGAACGAAAAAAGGGGGATGGATGTAGGCGAGGAAATCTATTTAATTAAATAGATTTATCCCAGAAATGGATAGCAAACTCCTATTCATTCATTTACACCAAGGATTTATATATATATATATATATATATACGTCTGAAAATTAAACCAAACAGTATTAGAATTAGATTTTTGCGCTGTCAAATTTTTGTTCTTCCCTCGACTATATATATATATAAATCCTTGTTTACATGAAGCAAAATCTGGATGAAAATAAGTTATTTCGATATAAAATATATGATTGATTGATTGATTGATTGATTGATTGGTGTTTAACGTCCAGCGAGCATTTTTTCAGCTATATTCAGGACGAGAACATTAAAAATTTTAAACGCCACGGGACTCGAAACAAGGAAAGGTGTATGGGTAGGGACGGATAATTTAGCCAGTGCAACAGGTCTCATATGCTCATAATGAGCTCTTACAGTACACTGGGTTCTTTAACGTGCGAAGAGGATGGCAATCTCTTAACACGGGACATCGGTATTATGTACGTCTCGTTCGAAAGACGGGTTGGTTGTGAATTTATACATCCCGCACAACCGACGGACACCCCTTCAAGCCGAAGAAGCTTTCGGTCCCATTTCTATACACCGGGGTTCCCGCGGGGTTGTATATATATATATATAATATAAATAGATTCAAGTCTAATAATATTTTTAAAAAATTATATATTTATAGTGACATGAACAAGTTTCTATATATCAATCACCATATTATTTATCTGTACATAATGCATTTTCTGCTTTGCATATATACAAAAATGTGTATATCTATTCCATTTATATGTGTATTATCATAATGTGTAATATTGAATTAATTAATAAAATATGTTTATACTATATCTATTCCAAAGAAATAAGACGCTTAGTTATAACAAGCAATAACGCTCCTGTGGTGAAATAGTTACGAGTACTCGCATCATGTGCGGTAGATCGTGGTTTCGATCAATGATCTGATCAAACCAAAAACTATACAATTTATATTGGCACATGGCGTAAAAGAATAAAGGCAAAGACTAGTCAGCATAATGTCTTCATTACTTGGGATAGAAGTCATGAAGTTTTCCATGAATATAAGCTACCTTGCACTGTCCAGTGTATGACATAGGTTTCAAAGTGTTATCCATGAAAATAAACTACCTTGCACCGTTCAAACATGAGCATAAGCATCTGAAGCTTGTCCATGAAAATTAGCTACTCGACCTTTCTTCATTGCATGGAATAGGAGTCATGACGTGTTCCATGAAAATATGCTACCTTACATCTGTTCATTGTATGACACAGGTTTCAAAGTGTTATCCATGAAAATAAACTACCTGGCACCATTCAAACATAAGCATAACCATCAGATGTTTGCTAATGAAAATTAGCTACCTCGCATTCCTTCGTTACATTGGATAGGGGTCATGACGTTTTCCATGAAAATAAGCTACCTTACATCTGTTCAATGTATGACACAGGTGTCAAAGTGTTATCCATGAAAATAAACTACCTGACACCATTCAAACATAAGCATAAGCATCAGAAGTTTGCCCATGAAAATTAGCTACCTCTCATTCCTTCGTTTCATGGTCCATGAAAATTAGCTACCTGACCTTTCTTCATTGCATGGAATAGGAGTCACGAAGTGTTCAATGAAAATAAGCTACCTTACACCTGTTAAATGTATGACACAGGTGTCAAAGTGTTATCCATAAAAATAAACTACCTGGCACCATTCAAACATAAGCATAAACATGAGAAGTTTGCCCATGAAAATTAGCTACCTCGCATTCCTTCGTTACATTGGATAGGAGTCATGACGTTTTCCATGAAAATAAGCTACCTTACATCTGTTAAATGTATGACACAGGTGTCAAAGTGTTATCCATGAAAATAAACTACCTGGCACCATTCAAACATAAGCATAAGCATCAGAAGTTTGCCCATGAACATTAGCTACCTCTCATTCCTTCGTTTCATGGTCCATGAAAAATAGCTACCTGCCCATGAAAATTAGCTACCTCGCATTCCTTCGTTACATTGGATAGGAGTCATGACGTTTTCCATGAAAATAAGCTACCTTACATCTGTTCAATGTATGACACAGGTGTCAAAGTGTTATCCATAAAAATAAACTACCTGGCACCATTCAAACATAGGCATAAGCAACAGAAGTTTGCCCATAAAAATTAGCTACCTCTCATTCCTTCGTTTCATGGTCCATGAAAATTAGCTACCTGCCCATGAAAATTAGCTACCTCGCATTCCTTCGTTACATTGGATAGGAGTCATGACGTTTTCCATGAAAATAAGCTACCTTACATCTGTTCAATGTTTGACACAGGTTTCAAAGTGTTATCCATGAAAATAAACTACCTGGCACCATTTAAACATAAGCATAAACATCAGAAGTTTGCCCATGAAAATTAGCTACCTCTCATTCCTTCGTTTCATGGTCCATGAAAATTAGCTACCTGACCTTTCTTCATTGCATGGAATAGGAGTCACGAAGTGTTCAATGAAAATAAGCTACCTTACACCTGTTCAATGTATGACACAGGTATCAAAGTGTTATCCATAAAAATAAACTACCTGGCACCATTCAAACATAAGCATAAACATGAGAAGTTTGCCCATGAAAATTAGCTACCTCGCATTCCTTCGTTACATTGGATAGGAGTCATGACGTTTTCCATGAAAATAATCTACCTTACATCTGTTCAATGTATGACACAGGTGTCAAAGTGTTATCCATGAAAATAAACTACCTGACACCATTCAAACATAAGCATAAGCATCAGAAGTTTGCCCATGAAAATTAGCTACCTCTCATTCCTTCGTTTCATGGTCCATGAAAATTAGCTACCTGACCTTTCTTCATTGCATGGAATAGGAGTCACGAAGTGTTCAATGAAAATAAGCTACCTTACACCTGTTAAATGTATGACACAGGTGTCAAAGTGTTATCCATAAAAATAAACTACCTGGCACCATTCAAACATAAGCATAAACATGAGAAGTTTGCCCATGAAAATTAGCTACCTCGCATTCCTTCGTTACATTGGATAGGAGTCATGACGTTTTCCATGAAAATAAGCTACCTTACATCTGTTAAATGTATGACACAGGTGTCAAAGTGTTATCCATGAAAATAAACTACCTGGCACCATTCAAACATAAGCATAAGCATCAGAAGTTTGCCCATGAACATTAGCTACCTCTCATTCCTTCGTTTCATGGTCCATGAAAAATAGCTACCTGCCCATGAAAATTAGCTACCTCGCATTCCTTCGTTACATTGGATAGGAGTCATGACGTTTTCCATGAAAATAAGCTACCTTACATCTGTTCAATGTATGACACAGGTGTCAAAGTGTTATCCATAAAAATAAACTACCTGGCACCATTCAAACATAGGCATAAGCAACAGAAGTTTGCCCATAAAAATTAGCTACCTCTCATTCCTTCGTTTCATGGTCCATGAAAATTAGCTACCTGCCCATGAAAATTAGCTACCTCGCATTCCTTCGTTACATTGGATAGGAGTCATGACGTTTTCCATGAAAATAAGCTACCTTACATCTGTTCAATGTTTGACACAGGTTTCAAAGTGTTATCCATGAAAATAAACTACCTGGCACCATTTAAACATAAGCATAAACATCAGAAGTTTGCCCATGAAAATTAGCTACCTCTCATTCCTTCGTTTCATGGTCCATGAAAATTAGCTACCTGACCTTTCTTCATTGCATGGAATAGGAGTCACGAAGTGTTCAATGAAAATAAGCTACCTTACACCTGTTCAATGTATGACACAGGTATCAAAGTGTTATCCATAAAAATAAACTACCTGGCACCATTCAAACATAAGCATAAACATGAGAAGTTTGCCCATGAAAATTAGCTACCTCGCATTCCTTCGTTACATTGGATAGGAGTCATGACGTTTTCCATGAAAATAATCTACCTTACATCTGTTCAATGTATGACACAGGTGTCAAAGTGTTATCCATGAAAATAAACTACCTGGCACCATTCAAACATAGGCATAAGCAACAGAAGTTTGCCCATAAAAATTAGCTACCTCTCATTCCTTCGTTTCATGGTCCATGAAAATTAGCTACCTGCCCATGAAAATTAGCTACCTCGCATTCCTTCGTTACATTGAATAGGAGTCATGACGTTTTCCATGAAAATAAGCTACCTTACATCTGTTCAATGTTTTACACAGGTTTCAAAGTGTTATCCATGAAAATAAACTACCTGGCACCATTTAAACATAAGCATAAACATCAGAAGTTTGCCCATGAAAATTAGCTACCTCTCATTCCTTCGTTTCATGGTCCATGAAAATTAGCTACCTGACCTTTCTTCATTGCATGGAATAGGAATCACGAAGTGTTCAATGAAAATAAGCTACCTTACACCTGTTCAATGTATGACACAGGTATCAAAGTGTTATCCATAAAAATAAACTACCTGGCACCATTCAAACATCAGCATAAACATGAGAAGTTTGCCCATGAAAATTAGCTACCTCGCATTCCTTCGTTACATTGGATAGGAGTCATGACGTTTTCCATGAAAATAATCTACCTTACATCTGTTCAATGTATGACACAGGTGTCAAAGTGTTATCCATGAAAATAAACTACCTGGCACCATTCAAACATAGGCATAAGCAACAGAAGTTTGCCCATAAAAATTAGCTACCTCTCATTACTTCGTTTCATGGTCCATGAAAATTAGCTACCTGCCCATGAAAATTAGCTACCTCGCATTCCTTCGTTACATTGGATAGGAGTCATGACGTTTTCCATGAAAATAAGCTACCTTACATCTGTTCAATGTATGACACAGGTTTCAAAGTGTTATCCATGAAAATAAACTACCTGGCACCATTTAAACATAAGCATAAACATGAGAAGTTTTCCCATGAAAATTAGCTACCTCGCATTCCTTCGTTACATTGGATAGGAGTCATGACGTTTTCCATGAAAATAAGCTACCTTACATCTGTTCAATGTATGACACAGGTGTCAAAGTGTTATCCATAAAAATAAACTACCTGGCACCATTCAAACATAGGCATAAGCAACAGAAGTTTGCCCATAAAAATTAGCTACCTCTCATTCCTTCGTTTCATGGTCCATGAAAATTAGCTACCTCGCATTCCTTCGTTACTTTGGATAGGAGTCATGACGTTTTCCATGAAAATAAGCTACCTTACATCTGTTCAATGTATGACACAGGTGTCAAAGTGTTATCCATGAAAATAAACTACCTGGCACCATTCAATCATAGGCATAAGCAACAGAAGTTTGCCCATGAAAATTAGCTACCTCTCATTCCTTCGTTTCATGGTCCATGAAAATTAGCTACCTGCCGATGAAAATTAGCTACCTCGCATTCCTTCGTTACATTGGATAGGAGTCATGACGTTTTCCATGAAAATAAGCTACCTTACATCTGTTCAATGTATGACACAGGTTTCAAAGTGTTATCCATGAAAATAAACTACCTGGCACCATTTAAACATAAGCATAAACATCAGAAGTTTGCCCATGAAAATTAGCTACCTCGCATTCCTTCGTTACATTGGATAGGAGTCATGACGTTTTCCATGAAAATAAGCTACCTTACATCTGTTCAATGTATGACACAGGTGTCAAAGTGTTATCCATGAAAATAAACTACCTGGCACCATTCAAACATAAGCATAAGCAACATAAGTTTGCCCATGAAAATTAGCTACCTCGCATTCCTTCGTTACATTGGAGGTTCCCCGCTGATTTGTTGTAACTTTTACTGTTGGAGAGATGTGACAGAATCAAAAATCATATATTTATTTGTTAAATTCGAAATTTATAAAATATTTGTTTAACAAAATCTATACTTTATTGAACATAAACTGTATAAGTGACCAGGTGAGTAATTCAGACTCAGTTAAAATGACCCGCTAATTAAGAAATAAATCATGGAAGCCAGAATGTGTTTTGAGTTTTAACATGGATTGTTGGATATTAGTATTTTATCCCGAGCCAGAGGGATACAATTTACTAATATCCGCCAACCCATGTTACAACTCAAAACACATTCATGCTTCCATGATTTTTTTCGATTCTGATATGTCTAAGATTACAAATATGGTAGTATACTTTGATTGGAAGACTGTAATTTATATTTACGTTTGCGGAAAGTGTCACACACCATTTATGCTGCCAATGGAAAAGTCAGTCACATTCACCGGCACATGTGTGAACGAGATTATACCATCGATAAATCGCTCGTTTGTCTACAAAGCGCAAGAAGGACGTCGTGTTAGAATTTGTGTTGTACTCTGGTATTCATCAAAGCTTTTGAGCAGACGTTGTCAAAGGGAACGTGAGCTATTGCGATCATTTGATCCGTCGTCCGTCTGTAAACTTTTCACATTTTAATCTTCTGCTCTGAAACCCCTTAGCTCAATGAACTGAAGCTTAATAGGAAGCATCTATGCAAGGTTCTCTATAAAGATTTTTTTATTTCGTCATGATCCATCCACAAATAGCCACCATAGGCAATTCTTATTGCTGATTGGTTGATTTCTAAAAAATCTTCACCTCTGAAATCGAATAGCCATAGACAGTTATTGTTTCTGGTTGGTCAATTTCTAAAAATCTCTGAAACCGCTTTGCCAAATGAATTGAAACTTGGTAGGAAGCATATATGGAAGGTCCTCTATAAATATTGTTCATTTCGGCTCAATTCGTAGCAAACATGGCTGCCACAGGCAGTTCTTGATGCTGATTGGTCGATTCCTAAACAAATCTTCTCCTCTGAAACCGCTTGACCAAATGAACCTAATTTGGTAGGAAACATCTATGGAAGGCCCTCTGTAAAGATTGCTCATTTAGTCCTGATCCCTTAGCAAACATGGTCGGCACAGGCAATTCTTGTTGCTGATTGGTCGATTCCTAAAACATCTTCTACTCTGAAACTGTTTGGCCAAATGAACCGAAACGTGGTAGGTAGCATCTATGGAAGGCCCTCTATACAGATTGCTCATTTGGGATCCGTTAACAAACATGGCCAGCACAGGCAATTCGTGTTGCTGATTGGTAGATTCCCTAAAAATCTTCTACTCCGAAACCGCTTGGCCAAATGAACCGAAACGTGGTAGGTAGCATCTATGGAAGGCCCTCTATAAAGATTGCTCATTTTGGATCTGTTAACAAACATGGCCAGCACAGGCAATTCGTGTTGCTGATTGGTCGATTCATAAAAAATCTTCTCCTCTGAAACCGCTTGGCAAAATGAACCGAAACTTGATAGGTAGCAGCTATGGAAGGCCCTCTATAAAGAATGCTCATTTCGTCCCGATCCGTTAACAAACATGTCCACCACAGGCAATTCTTGTTGCTGATTGGTTGATTTCTAAAAAAATATTCTCCACCTACTGAGCCTCTAGTCTATATATTGTATTGTATTATATGTATGCTAATGTTCCACCATGCCTGTCTGAGTTTTTCAATAAAATCTTTAAGAAATAACTTGTGTTAAGATACTTTGTGTGTGAGATATTATCATGTATATATGGCTGTTATTTAATTATTAAATTGGCAAGTATGTGTGATACAAGTATCTGTACTTACAAAACATACCAGCATGATGCAAAATATTTATTTGGGCTATATTCAATGACATTACAGACATTTTCATATGTTGTACCAGCGTCTGGCAATCTACTTTCTAAATGTTGAGTACATCATCCAAGTGATGAACAGTGCAGTGAAAGATAAATGAGGTGTAGGCAGCTCTTTAAACCTCTCTCCCATCAAGGCCCAGATTCAATACAAACGCAAACCTCTAAACATTTATTGATAAAGAATAGAGATACATGTACATAAGAAATTAGGATGCAGGCACCCTAAAGTACTACTGTTATTCCAAGATGTATACATTTGTAGGCCCTTCTGAAGTTATATCCTCAAAACAGAAAAAAACAGAAATAAAATTAGATATTAATCTGTTATCAAAAACAAACAAAAACAAAACAAACCAATCAAAAATATCAAAAAGAAAGACAAAAACCCAACATGAATGCACTTTTTATCAATCTGACTTAGTTCTGTACACATATTTTTCATAAGAGATACAGGTAACTAATTTACCTGGAAATTTTACATACATTTTGTATCTATCATATTAAACAATGAGTGTATCTTGTTTTCAAAGAAAACATTCAGATAGCTACATTGCTAAAAAGAGGTAATACAAACGTAGATATCAAATTTAGTGCACATGAACGTTTCTGGAATAACCTTCATCAGGTAGCTCAAGATCAAAAGATTGGAAAGCCAAATAATTTAATAGTTTTGGGAGCACAAAATCTATGGGTATTGATGTTATGTAGGAGATTCTTTTACACCTGGTAGAGATATTGGGAGTGCTGTTTTTATGATGTGGGTTTTGTTGCAGTCGGGGATGTTGTCTTGTGATTCTACGGTGAATACGGACTGACACTGTTGGGGATGTTGGATTTTTGCTTTGTGTCAGCTGTGATCTGTCCATCGCTCCTCATTGGTGTAACATCTGTTTTGTCTGTACCTAAGGATTTTATATATAACAGCTTCTTTCATCACATACAATCCGTCAAAATTCAGTATGGACAATGCATGGACGAGTAATCCAACCTGCGCAAACATGACCTTGGAAATTCCCACTTCAAACAAGCATCGTACGTCAGACGCTTTTTAATAGTGATGATTTATTTTATTAAGCGAAGGACGCTTTTAAATAGTGATGATTTATTTACTGTCCCTGCATGAAATTATGTTTTATTTTATTTTTGTTCACAATTACATCTGGATATTAGATAAAGCATTTAATATCGATTTTTGTTTGTTTAATTTCGTACACGTATTATTGTTTACTATTTCTTAGTCCACTCATTGAACTCGGGAGGTGTGCGTGTTAAACATGATTTGATTGGATGTGTGTACATATTCAGTGTGACGTGGTCAATTGCTATCGCCCGATTGGTTTTTTCATCGTGACGTACGATGTTTGTGTGAAGTGGGAATTTCCATGGTCATGTATGCGCAGGTCGGTTTACTCGTCCATGCATTGTCCATACTGAATTTTGACGGATTGTATTGCTTAAGATTTTGACCAAGATATAGTTTTTTCTGGTAACTGATTCATGTCGAGCGACGCCGAGAAACTTACACTATAAGCGCGGACGTCTAAAACGCTTAGAACGATGTCTGTTTGTGCTCTTTTTAGACAATTTGCCAGTTGTTTTTTTTAACTATAAGACATTGCAGAATAAACACAATATACGTACATTGTCGGGGAAATATAAAAACTGTACGTAACAGCTTTAGTGAGTGAGCGATTGTTTTCTAACGCCAACTCAGCAATTTTATAGCTATATCATGGCGAGACCAAGTTAATGAGATGATGATGATGTCCGCTTTTTTCTAGACCAACACGCTTAGTTTTTTTTTATAGTGTTAGCTAACGGAAACAACAGTCCGCGGATATACATGTCGCTCCACTCTGACACATTATCCTGATTCCGAAGCAAACAGTCTTTGCTCTTTCTCCTTAATTCTGCGTGCTTTGCATTATTAGCAACAAATACCAGTTGATAATCTTTGGTTTGAAATATGAATTTGTTTATATACATGTACTCAAAAAGTCGCTTTTTATGTGTCTTCTGCCGAAGGATTGTGAAAGCGCGAAAAGTTGACCGTGCGTTGCGCAATGTATTTTGTATTGTTACGTTATCTATTGTCATTTATGTAGACAACAGTGGCGGATCCAGGGGGGTGCGCATTCGGTGCGCGCCCCCCATCCCCCTAAAATTTGAAAAAATAAGATTTTTTGGCATAAAATAGTGATTTTTCACACGAAATACCCCAAAATTTTTCGCGCCTCCCTCCGCTCGGTGCAATTTTTTAATATTTACGCCCCCCTAACTTGAAATCCTGGATCCGCCCCTGGACAATATAAGAATAAGAATAAGAATTTGTTATTGCCAATTAAGGGCCCACAAGGGGCAAACAATTTAATACAATGATTGAAATGATTGGAGACATACATGTAAACACACACAAAAAACAGGAAAACATATTTATGTTCAGTGACTGCACGGCCAGATCAGAGCCTATCAAATACCACCATAAATCAATTCATATTTAATATAATATAACATGTATAATAACTATAATAATTCACCTAACCTAATGATATCTATAGGATCAATTGTGTCCTCGCAGCAAAAAACATTCCTCTATAAAACTACCTAATTTTTTCAAAACTTGTTCATGTTCATTAGTAAATAGCCAGACAAATTTTGATGATGTGTCCATGTGTCTAAAATTTGGACATAAGTCAATAACTTTATCAAAAATTTTTACTCTAATATTTTCATATAAGGGACAGTCGACAACAAAGTGAAATATATGTATTCGCTGAGAAACAGACCAGAAATGCTCACCAAAGACTCTCATCGGTAGTGTAATCGTTAGCGTGCTCGCCTCGAGTGCGGTAGATCGTGGGTTCGAGTCCCGATCGGGTCAAACCATGTTCTGTGCACATATTTTGCCATCTTCCACATTCTGTTGGAAATTTATGATTTAGGGTTCTATTTTTACAAAATCCAAATAAGAAATTGTCATCAAGAGTGTGCAAATAGTTTCAGTTTCGAATTGAAATTAATCTAATAGCTACCAGTTCTTTAATATTGTAATAAATAAAGTTCCCAACTTTCATTATTAAATATATATGGAACATAATTTTATTTATTTCTTGAATTCAGAAGATAGTGTCAATAAGTAAGTAAGTAAATGAGTTAATTTCTTTATTTCAAGAGGGTAACACGGTTAGCAATAATAAAAGTGTGATTAATAATTATCATATATGATCTTATTAAGTTAAAGAATAATTTGCATAGTTTGAACATCACATAAATATTAAATTCTTCCATATATAGTCCACCAATCTATTTTTTAATAGCTGTAAAAATGATACATCGCGATGGTAAATTGAAAAAAGATAGTTTGTAACTTAATCACATGCTATACAGCCATATAGGTAGCATTTTGTTTTTCAACTATGAACACCACTAATATCTATTGTTTATTGTGTACAGATCCAGGGGGTGGATCCAGGATTTCAAGTTAGGGGGGGGAGCGCACTTATAACAAATGCGCCGAACGGAGGGAGGCACGAACATTTTTGGGGTATTTCGTGTGAAAAATCACGATTTTACGCCAAAAAAATAATATTTTTTCCAATTTTAGGGGGGGAAACCTTAAGGGGGGGACCCCCCCCCCCCCCCCCCCCGATCCGCCCCTGAGATCTATATGTCTCTCTTTGTCAATCAGTTACTCTTTTCCTGCTTATGTACATGCAGTTTTTCATTTTGTCTCTCCATTGGAAATACACAATCTGTATTTTGGTAAACATAATAAGGGAGACAAATCCTATAAGTTTATGCTACAAGTAGCTTGTTTTCATAGGTAGCTAATTATTATGCTCCGCCGTATGAAAATTAGCTACCGGAAGTTTGAGGTAGCTAATTTTCATGGGTAGCTAAAAAATTTACGACACCGGCAAACAATTTAAGAATAATTTCTACTATGTACGTACGAGGTTATTTGCAGGGTAGCGAGAATGGCCGAGTAGTTACGATTGCGATTGAATGAGACTAGATTCGGCCCTAAAAAAAAGTCGTCCCCAATATATCTCGGCCCAACAAATCTCGACACTTTTAGTGATTCTTATTAAAGGTGATTTGTGTGTTTATTGTAAATAAATTACATGTGATATATCATTTTAATTCCTTTTTTCAATCTGGACTTTAACGTTGAGCAAGAAAATACACATGTCTATCTGATGGAGAAAGTGACGGAGTAACCTCCCTTTTCGGAAGTCTTCACTTCTAAGATTATAAAATTAGAAATGGCAGCCTCCAGTTGATAAACAACACCGTGTTATTTTTCTAACTTTTGCAACTTGCCATGCAATTCAAGCATTATACATATATTCCAATGTAAAGCTGATGCAGCTTTCCTTATCGTTGGCCTGAAAATATACATGGAAAGGCACTGCCTGAGGCCCTATTTATCTTGTACATAATATGAAACCGGCACGGCCATAAATGCTCGCTCATCTGAAAATTATCTGGCAATTTCATCAAAAAGTGTCGAGATTTTTTGGGCCGAGATATATTAGGGACGACTTTTTTAGAGCCGAATCTAGTCTCATTCAATCGAGCTGTCGTTCCTTTATTCGAGTTATCGTTCCTTACGAAATCTCAAAAGTTAACTTCCGCGTAGAAACACAAATTCTTGTCAGTATGTCGGAAGAGATTTAATAAATTAAAAAATATCAATATAAGTAAAACAAACTAGCACAATGACTTTTATTACACACGGGTTCCGGGTTTCAGTGGTATCGGACGTACGAGAGAAGATACGAGACTTCAGGATCACATTTGCGCTTTATGCTAAGAAGATCTTCATTAGTTGAGTGTGTTAGTGTGTTACCCGGAAACCGGTGTTTACAAAACGTAGAATTTTTTTTTCTTCGACAATATGTTCAACCATGTTTGTTAAAAAATCCTAAGTACACATTTTATACCATAAAGAGCTCGCGTAAGCTCGCATACTAACATAGCGGAATTGTCACCATCGACAACGATTCATTGAATCTCAAGATATACCAGAAACAGAGAATACTTTGGGACTAGATGGAGGAGAGGCAAAGTTCTATTAGCATTGCCCAATCTCGCTAGGTGGCGCGCGCGTCACATTTACCGGAAGTCTTGAGATGCGCCCCGAGGAACCCCTCTCACTTTTACGGCTTAATACATGAAATGTGGGCGTTTCTGATCTCTTTCATTGACCACATTTAATAGGGGAGATGTCAAAATGTGTGACAATAATCGAAATGTATGGTTAAACCTCGAGAGTAACAAATTTAAGTAATTTGATGTGGAAATTTCAGCCGTACATCTACAAAATACATGTGTCACTGTTTATATCGATATAACAGTGTAATTTAATATTAGAGGAACAAGCAAAACCTATTTTTATTTAGATTAGAGGTCGACAATGATGTTTTTGAAGCCTTTTTTACAGGCTATGTTTTACCGGAAATTGACAAAAGTTAGCTCCCCTTGATTTTGCCGCCAACTTGCAATATCGATAAATAACTAATAAGCTATAGTGTATTATATATGGTAGACATTTGTCATGTTTTAACTTAAAATCATTGTTAGTATACAGTTATATTGTCTATCAGTGACCCTAAGTGCATGAAATATTGATTTACAGGCCTCACATCTTGTGACACAACAGTCAACAAGAATTTGAGAAAATGGGTCCAAACTTGATTAAAAAAAAACTTGTAAAGTTATAAAACTATTTCAGTGTTTACTCAATTTGAGGAAATAGCTATGTCAGTATTCTAGTTTTTTTAATAAGCTACAACACATGTCCAGTAAGGCATTATGAACCACAGGGTCTGACTTTTTTACCTTGAGTTAATACCCCTTACCTGGTCCAAATTATGTTATCTTTCTTATCATTCTTAATTTCAATGAGCAAAGACTGCAGGGTTACCGATTTAAGAGTATCTTATTCACTGTAGCATGTATCCAATTAGTTGGTTGCTACAAAAATGTAATATGTGTTTTACTATTGGATCTTGGACATTGTGATGAGGATTTTTTCCACCAGTTGATGACTTGGATTACTATCTGTACATACCTTCCGATTGATTTCAGCCAAACTTGTATAAAATGCTAGAGTGTTTGCCATTGTTTGTTAATTCTTGTTTTTATTGATTATATCCCTGCTTAATAAATTGTGGGTAAATAGTGATGAGTATGTCCTTACGTCCATCCATTACACCTTGGGGGGGGGTCATCTTTTATTTGCAACCCCTCCTGAATGTTCCTGGATTTCAATGAAAATTTCAGGCATTCTTTTACATATATTGCAGATATGCACCTCATATTTTATACATTTGTATTTGATTATTTTCAATTTTTTTGCTTTCCCCTTATTCCAATGAAATTTTTATGTTAAGAATTCAGGGGGTACCCATCTCGTTTCCACAACTCCTCCTAAACCTGTGGGTGGATTTCAATGAAAATTTCAGACATTCTTCCACATACATTGGAGATGTACACCCAAAGGCTATGCAAATGCTATATGAGATTTGATTATTTTCAATTGTTTTGGTTTCCCATATTGAAAAATGGATTTTGTCATACCATACTTGAGGGGGTACCCATCACTTATCCACTATCCCTCCTTGACCTGTGAATGGATTTCAATGAAACATGTGTAAATCAACTGCAAAATGGTAAGATTTAAAATGATTTTCACTACAGAGTATGTGTAAATTTCAGCAGAAGTTTAACTATACATATAGGGATTGCGTATCCGAAAAACACAGATTTTTGACTTTCCAGAATTTTTATTGGAGATCTTCCTTGATATTTTTCCAAAAATGCTATGAATTATGATGGCTCATCCTATAACCTATCTTTTGGTATATAGAAACTCATGTTTTTGCATAAAATTAAAAAATTCTAGACTGGGGATGTTTTCTTTACCTATGCTATTTATGGGTGCCACCCCCCTCCTGCACAATACATGTCATAAATACTGTAAAAAACATGCTACCATGGAAAATTGTGGCTAATATTAACTCAATAACATAGTTCTTTATGTTTACACCAAAACAAACTGCATCTGAATGAAAATAAAAAATGGTGTATCATTGCTAGTTCTATGTGTATATTCAAAGCACAACCATGGAAAGGCCAGATCTAGAGAGGACCATGGAGCAAGTCCTTCATTATGGAAAGAGTATTACCTGAACACAAGACAAACTATTCAAGTTGATTCTGGTAAGTTAAATACCTCAAGAGAAAAACATTTCTAAGTGGTTATTGCTAGAACAGTGAACAATCTTGTTAAGAGACTAACTATTCAACTTGAGAAAAGAGGGCTATGTTTTTTTTTATAAATACTAAGCAACCATTTTGGTGTAGGAGGTGAAGAAAAAAATAACATTCTGATTCATGCATTATAGTTATAAGTATATGAAATAATGATAAATTTAGAAGAAGAAAAAAATGTGTTGCAAAGTGTCAATTATTTTTAACTCCAGGGTAAACAGTTTAAAACCATAGCCCCCCTTATACATGAATATAAGTTTAATGCTTCAAACTTGGTCCCTTAGTTTGGTCTGTGAAATACAGGTTTACATTATTATTGTGCAACAATAAATTCCATCCCACTGCACAATATATCTGTTCAATAACTTCCAAACCTCAACTGAGTCTTGATTGATTTGAGATTTGGTTATGTTGTAATCAACAATAAAGGACATGTCAAACTTGAATTTTGGGTTTTAAAGTTACGGGAGGCGGGGGCATTTGTATCACATTGACACATTTCTGTTATTTTGGATAATGTTATTTCAGCCGTTGAATTATGCTTTTTCAAGCTTATAAAAAATAAGACCTATTGGCTATTTTGAGTGCAAATGTACATGTAGTGAAACTGAGACAGATGAAATATTTTGTTGTATAGAGCAAGGATAAAATTATTTATTTTCATAGAAATCTGGAGTAATATTTGATATATATCCATTTCTGAAAAATATAGAATGAATTAAAGCAAGTCTTAGAAACATGTAGTAACTACTTCCCTATATCTTTTGGCTTGAGTATAGTGTATTTTAATCTCGTTGAGATTATATTTTCAAAGAAATGTTCTGCTCTATCTCCAGAAGGCAGCCAATTAAAAAAAAATTGGTGTATTTTTTCATCAACAGATTTACTTGACAACAAATGCATAATTAAAGAAACTAGCAACTCATTAAGAAACCACTTAACATGAACTTCCAACACTGAAGAATAAGGTTGACAAATGCAAATTATGAAGTACGTCACGCATACCTGTTAACCCTCCCCCTTTTTGCAGGAGTCTCCCGCATAAGAGCCTTATCTCCCGCATTGACTGGGTCTCATGCGCAGGAGACATTAATCTCCCGCACACACCTTTTCCTCCCGCACGATCTCTCCCCAACAACAAAATCAAGTACAATATAATCTTGACCTACATTTTGCGATCAATATTTCTGGAAATTCCCCATTTGGAACTCCTGCGCTGATGAAAAACGCCGAGAGATACGAATGGTAAAGGTGTTTAAATGATATCCGGTTATTGATCTGTTTGACACCTTTACAGGTAAATTGGGTCATGGAGATTAATTAAGGTGTTGATGATTATACAACAATTATCCACTGATTGACAGTTAATTGGGGATAAGGAAGTGGGTTTGTGGCACATGCTTAGATGATTAGAAAGTAAGTAAGTAAGAAGTGTGATAGCGGCAATTAAAAATAGTTATAAACCGTTGTGCAAACAGGAGTCGGACAACCTTTGATGCCGAGGAAAACTTCTTATTTCGATCAAACGTGCAATGAATTCATCTCGGATTGAGTTGTTATGGCTTGTTTGGGACCAAAGCCGATCAAAGTATTATTTAAGGACTAAGTTCCAGGATGGAATTGATAAACCACAAAATGCCAAAACGTATGCTATCACCCAACGCACCAGCAGCAAAGTGACTTTTTAATTTTAGTGCTCTATGACTTTATTGTTCAGAGCATTCTGTCTTCATTGTTATTGCTTTGTTATAACCTTATGATTATGAATGATTATGAATAAATTATAAATACAGTTTTTATCCTTCATTCACCATATGAAACACTACTAATAAGACAGAAATGTAAACAATATATATTGAAATGGGATGCAGTTGGTTCAATACTGAAACAAACAAAAAGAAAACATCAATTAACAATAAAAACATGCATCAAATACGTCGATAAAAAATCTCCAGTTATGAGACCAAATCTCCAGCCAATAATTTACAAATCTCCAGTTGTAGCATAGCAACTCTATCACATGTATGCAACTACAAGGTACAATTTTGTGCGCTTAAAGGCGACGCACAAAATCCCCCCCTTAGAAGAGTTGGTAGGGGGGAGATCTCCCCCCTAGCAGTTCCCAGAGGTTAACAGGTATGTTAACGTCATGTATACATGTAATGTATATATCGTATATCACTTTTATTTTCCAGATGCATTCTTACAAGTAAAGAAATTGATGGAAAAAACACATAGTGAAACTGAACAAAATATGTCTGAAAAACAGGGAAAAGGCCAGATTATGTTGCACTTGCCAATGAAGTTCGAAAATCATGTGATGAATAGGGAGAATGAGTTTTTAAGAAGTTGGAGTGGTTGAATCCAAGTCAGATAAAAAGTTACATGGCATCTTTCCTAGCAAAGCCGAAGACAAAATCAGAAACTTCTTCAAGTACTCTACAAGTTCAGTTTAAAGAAATTCCCAATGAAGATGTCGGTCAAGATGGAACTCTATCAGAGGTCATTGCAGTGCTAGAAACAAATGATTATAATTCCAATATTGTGGAAGAAGCGTACACTGCTGTGAACATATAAATTAGCCATTATATGCAGGGATTCTAATTTATTTTCATTTTTTCAAATTAAAGTTAACTTTGAACACTTCAAGCTTTGTATAGTGGTTAGACAGAATGTGTTAAATGTTCACCTGTGAATAAGTATGATATATGTTCAACCTCTTGTTTTTATTTCATTTCATATTGATGGGATATCCTTTTTCTGATAATTATAATATCAACTTGCCAATTTCTTGTCCTATTTACCAAAATGCACAAATCTAACACATTTAAACTTGTAATCTGTGATTATTTAAGAGTATAAGAGAAGGTTTTTGATACAGATCCATGATAGAAGAACCTCAGAAAAATAAACGTATTATTGAGAAGAAGTTTCACTATCTCATTTAGGATATATGATGGGACAGAGCCAACAAAAAAATCGGCTTATTTTAACACAATCACATATATATTGTTTTCAATTGTTTAGGAGCTGGCTGCAAATTCATATGCTTATTGTAATGGCATTTGTTTTCTTCGCTTTTTTTTAACAATAGGATTAACTTAATTTCAATTATTATTTCATTATTCAAACATAAGCTGCATATAAATGATTCAATCCTATACAATAGTATATTTCGGTATGGGGGCATTATAATCATTGCTGTCAGCACTTTGATTAAGATTTTTTTTGGAGTGCACTGTCAAAAAATAAATCAATAGATTATTCTGAAGCTGCTTTAAAAGTTTGATGATCAAATTGACTTTAGAATTTTAACCCTAAAACAATAGGTTATTGGGGGGAAAACAAATTGTCTATATTTTAATAAAGGAAATGGTAGCTTTAGATGGAAAATTAAGCAACAGATATTTTTCATTAAACACTTTAAATCTGATTTTCCTCTACAAATTATCTCCCCTTATAAAATATGAAATTTCAATAAGTATGAAATACCTCATACAAACTAAAATGAGTTTACTTATTTTATCTAATTTATCACCAATAAATCTTATTAGATCATTTTGAAAACAAAGTTTTAATTTAAATTCCATTTTAGCCAGATGCACAAAATGGATGGATCGTCCCACCCACCCCCCAAAACCACAATGTACCTTAATTTTATATCTTCATTAAGCTCTTTGTTATACCTCTGGAATACTATACATAACTTCTGTATTGATATTTTGGTACTTATTGAGCATTAACACTGCTCTACTGTTTTTCCTATTCACTTTATCCATTTTCGGCTAAGTGCACATTAGCTGCGGAACCGTAGCCCATTATGGTCCTTTATATATATATATTTTTTTGCGGACCATAGGCAATGGTCCGCAAAAAAATATATATATATAAAGGACCATAAAGGGCTACGGTTCCTCAGCTAAGTGCACATGTACTAAATTTTTGTCCTTATTTTCACCATTTTATCTTAATTTGCCGAAGGTGGATTTTTTATATGTTTTTGTATGAAAACAAAGTTATATCAAAATAAATTAGGGATATTTTTATTTTCTCCCCCAAGGGAGATATTTCCTGTTATATACTGATTTATGGGTATATTAAAGTGTGGCCTGTAAAAAATCCATGCGACCAAATATTGAGTATATTATGTTAAATGATACAGTGAAAGTTGATTAATCCTGGATACTATATGAGACAGACACATTTTATGCTATACAAGATATATTGGAGGTTGAAATATTGTAAAATTCATTGTTTTTGGCTTCATTGTATATTGAAATACTGGATAAATCAAAAAACCCTAATAATTCAGTCAAATAATAAAATTTGAAAAAAATATTTTGTGTGTTAATTGTACTTCGCCAAAGGTATTTCATGGACAAGATTTCATAAGGTTTTGAAAATATCACTATGTTACGAGTTTGCATGGTTTTCTGTGAGACAGACACTTAATAAAGTAAGCTGCATTGCAGAAAATTAAAATAATTCTTCTAAAGAATCAGGAATGTGAATTGTATTTTACATGAAGGAACATTGTGATATGAATATTCAATTTTATACCATCGATTTCCCCATTGGTTAACAGGTTCAATCAAATCCTGGAGGATCAAAATCCAATATACTGCGATAGGCTATGATTTGATAAATCTTCTTTTGCATGTGATAGATATAGGATTATTTGAGTCTCTATTATTATTTCAGTGAATTGAATGTTGATATAATGTAGACATTACTGTGTATAGAAACCATTTCTCACCACATATCAACAAACCATTAATTAAGTATTTGTTTACCGGTATATATTGCCACTTAATGTGCATCCTTTTTGAAGATGTTATTTCTTCTCAGAGAATTGATACATGTATGTGCAACAAGCATTGTGACACCAGTAGAGAAGACATAACCACATGTTGCATTCTGTACAACGATAGGTACCTGTCAGTGTCACCATGGGACCCTGTTACTGGTAATACAATTTGTATATTATTTCAGTGAAACCACTCGCACCAACCATTACTGTAAATGTAGCCAGTATAGAGGAAACAAAACCACTGGTTGTAACCTGTACAACAACAGGTAGTCGTCCTAGAGCTACTTTACTGTGGACAATAGGACAGAAGGATGTTACATATAATGCTACAGAACGGTCCAGTTATATCACAGCTAGTGCTACATATACAGTGTTTTCTTACTTGACATACAGTGTAGGAAAGAGCAATCATGGACAGGTGTTAGCATGTCAAGCTGTTAATGTGGCTGCTTCTAGTGGTATACAGGCCACCAGAACTTTAAATGTAAAATGTAAGTTTAACAGATATGTTTTTATACTTCTTCATAAGTAAATGAGGCCAATTCTAATAGAATTTTAAGAATACTGTATATACAAATGTACTCAAAAAATTATTGAATACAATTTGGAACAATGAGAAAGTGATGAGTTTACCGTTTTGAATTTGTATATGTCCACTCTTAATGAACTTTTTGTATGGATTGAAAATCCAATATGGGCATCAACACATAAAAAAATATATGACCCGGTCAGTGGGGAATTTTATTTTTATGATGAAGGTCTTCTCTGAAACCACTGAACCATTTAAATGTAAACTTGCATGGAATCATAGAATATTCTTTTTGTGGAGTATGTGCATTGTAGCTGCTACAAAGTCTAAATTTTCCTTCTTTACCCAACCCTCCATACTTTTTCAGTTGCAGTCAAAAATCGTTGACCTGGTTGACCTGTCATTTCTATATGATTTTTATAGATTGATTAATGAACTTGTTCTCATCCTTAATATAGCTGAAATACTGCTTGCTTGGCGTTAAGCAAAAATCAATCAATCATTAAAAATAATAATAGTTTTTGAATTTTAAGCTCATAATTAGAGACTGTATATATAATAAGTGTTTTATGGAGTAAAAATACAACTATTTTGAATAAATTCCGGAGCTTTCGACTAGATGCTTAATTCTTTATTTGAAATAATCGTGTTGTTTGCTCTAAATATTAGCAGTTGGAATTAAGCACAAGTAATGGTAATAGCTTTAATAATGGCACAACGACCATTTATATTATATGATATACCGGTATTTGAATAGTTTGTGAAAAAAAATAAGATACATCATGTAAATTAAGTATTTCAAAGTCAGTACATGATTTTTTATTTTATAACAACAGTACTAGACTTGATGTTGTTTGTGTCCATTAATATTTGCTTGGGCTCTCTAAAATTTGTATTTTATATCTGATAACATGATAACTCTTAGTCAAATAGTACTCCATTGATCAATTGTTATGTTAAGGCATTTCTGACTGGAATGGACATTTTGTTTCCTTTCATTAACAGATGCACCAACTGTTGCAGTTAGTGATACTACCTATGATCAAAATAAAGCCATTAGAACAGTGACATGTGTCCCTGATGGTAATCCTAGTATATATACCTTCTATAAATGGCAGCACATGTCTAAGTATGGTGTACTGATTCGTGAGTTGGATGGAGGGACTAATGGTGTACTAACATTATCAAGTAATCCTGATCCTGTAGAAGATAGATACCAGGACAGTGGTGAATATATATGTACAGCTGGTAATGGTATTGTAGGCAGAGATGGCAAAGTAAAACAGACAGGAACTGGTTATGTCATAATAAACGGTATGTAAAGCAGACAGGATCTGGTTATATCATAATAAATGGTATGTAAAACAGACAGGATCTGGTTATGTCACAATAAACGGTATGTAGAACAGATAGGATCTGGTTATGTCATAATAAAGGGTGTGTAAAACAGACAGGATCTGGTTATGTCACAATAAACGGTATGTAGAACAGACAGGATCTGGTTATGTCACAATAAACGGTATGTAAAACAGACAGGATCTGGTTATGTCGCAATAAACGGTATGTAAAACAGACAAAATCTGGTTATGTCACAATAAACGGTATGTAGCACAGACAGGATCTGGTTATGTCATAATAAACGGTATGTAAAACAGACAGGATCTGGTTATGTCACAATAAACGGTATGTAAAACAGACAGAATCTGGTTATGTCACAATAAACGGTATGTAAAACAGACGGGATCTGGTTATGTCACAATAAACGGTATGTACATGTAAAACAGACAGAATCTGGTTATGTCACAATAAACGGTATGTAAAACAGACAGGATCTGGTCATGTCACAATAAACGGTATGTAAAACAGACAGGATCTGGTTATGTCACAATAAACGGTATGTAAAACAGACAGGATCTGGTTATGTCACAATAAACGGTATGTAAAACAGACAGGATCTGGTTATGTCACAATAAACGGTATGTAAAACAGACAGAATCTGGTTATGTCACAATAAACGGTATGTAAAACAGACAGGATCTGGTCATGTCACAATAAACGGTATGTAAAACAGACAGGATCTGGTTATGTCACAATAAACGGTATGTAAAACAGACAGGATCTGGTTATGTCACAATAAACGGTATGTAAAACAGACAGGATCTGGTTATGTCACAATAAACGGTATGTAAAACAGACAGAATCTGGTTATGT
The DNA here is from genome assembly GCA_963680875.1 of Bathymodiolus brooksi. Classification (NCBI taxonomy): domain Eukaryota; kingdom Metazoa; phylum Mollusca; class Bivalvia; order Mytilida; family Modiolidae; genus Bathymodiolus; species Bathymodiolus brooksi. Next base: position 69,174,272 of record OY804578.1, on the reverse strand, counting down.
CACAATAAATGGTATGTAAAACAGACAGGATCTGGTCATGTCACAATAAACGGTATGTAAAACATGGGATCTGGTCATGTCATAATAAACGGTATGTAAAACAGATGGGATCTGGTCATGTCATAATAAACGGTATGTAAAACAGACAGGATCTGGTTATGTCACAATAAACGGTATGTAAAACAGACAGGATCTGGTTATGTCACAATAAACGGTATGTAAAACAGACAGGATCTGGTTATGTCACAATAAACGGTATGTAAAACAGACAGAATCTGGTTATGTCACAATAAATGGTATGTAAAACAGACAGGATCTGGTCATGTCACAATAAACGGTATGTAAAACAGATGGGATCTGGTCATGTCATAATAAACGGTATGTAAAACAGATGGGATCTGGTCATGTCATAATAAACGGTATGTAAAACAGACAGGATCTGGTCATGTCATAATGAACGGTATGTAGAATGGACAGGGTCTGGTTATGTCATAATAAATGGTATGTAGAACATAATGGGTCTGAACAATTCATTACTAATGAATACGAAACAGACAGAATATATGTATGTCATAGTCAGTGGTATGTACATCAGATAGGATCTGGTTATGTCATAATCAGTGGTATGCAAAACCAACAGGATCTGTATATGTTTCCCTTTTAAATACCCAGTAATATTCAATAACTCTACACTACATATATGATGGCTGTTATTACGAAAAGCAAAAACTTCTTCAAATGGCCAAATGAAGACAGAATGTTTGCTGATATTTAAACCAGACTTACAAAATGCCAAGTTTCACAACATTTATATCATGTTGTATTAGCTAACCTAGCCGAAGTATGAGTTTTGTCGTCGTGATTTTGTTTTGATCTACTGCTAACTTTAAAGCCAACTTTGAATCTTCCCATCAGAAATTGCTTGTTTATTTGATATGAAACTGCAGGAAATAGTCTATGGATGGTTCTTCAATAATATTCACAATCTTGTTCCAATCGGTACTGGTTATACTAGTTCTGATTGGCTGAATTGTGAAAACATATCCTTCAAAAACCTTTAGACCATTTGTACTGCTGGAATTGGACTATTATATCCTTCAGGCCTGAAAAACAATATGGCTGCCATAATTAGGGCATAATACTTTCTTTGAATTGGTTGCTACGAGAGCTTTTGTTGATACATTGGTGGATTTCCTCTATTTCTTTACAGTTCCCCAAGATAGACTCGGCCGAAAGTAAAAACAAATTTACTTTCTTCTTTTTCATCCAATTTTAATGAATTTTTGGGGGGAAATGCTGTTCTTTATATTTTAGTTAACTTGTGAGTCAATTCAGAATATTACTATTTTTAAAGGAAAAGAGGCTAAATTGGACCCAAATATCATATGGAAAATATACGTAATTTATATTTTTTATCTCATTCTTACATGTGTAATGCATTTATTATTTGAATTGTTTAATTATTTTCAATGTTGTTCCTTATATCATTTTCTTGCCTATGTTATTCATTCAGATTTGATCTACAAAGTTCTTATGTTTTCCAATAATAAAGGGGGTCCTGTTGTTTCTATGAACTTAAGCATTCTAAAGATATTACTAAATACATAGATCTCCATCATCATCAGTAAGTGGTTAGCTGACTGTGACTTGGACCAATTGGTGTTAAACAACAATCACTCACTCTTCACATTCAAACAGGATGCCATGACACATATGAGATGATTTACTTCTTATTATTTTACATTTATATGAACAGTAAATCCTGTCTAAACTGAACATTCTTGGGACAAACTTTTGTCTTTGGAGTAGACAGATGTTCGTTTTATACAGGCTAAATTAAGAGCCTTCCTCAGAGAAAACCATGCAAACTCTAAAAATATGTCCAGATGCACTATCATAGTAAAATAAAAAATGGACCATATACAATGTAAGTAAAGAAAAGGTCCATATGATCCAAAATATGATTTAAATTTCATTGAAGATTGTTTCTATTTTGAGTAACAGGTTTTTTTAATATTCTATATAGAACGTCAAAAAATGCATTGACGTTCACCGTAAATTAAAGCATTTAAGATGCATTTTTTTTTAAATGTTATGTTTAATTTATTATTAAACCCCATATAATTTATGATAGTGTAGTAGTAGCTTAGCATATTTAATAAATAAAAATTACATTTACATTTTGTATTAAGTCACATTATTGAAGGGAATATATGGAAAATCTCATTTTTTTTTCAAAAAGGACATTTTTTCCTAAATTCAGTTAATTTTATCTGTAAGCGAGGATGCACATTTTATTTGGAATAAACTGTTTTGGAATTATTCAGTATAGCACAAAATAATATCAAAAAAATATCGTTGACAAACAACTACGTAACATATAAAAATGTTCTCAAGTAAAGGTCGATTTGCTAATTTTCAACTTAAATAGGCTTGTAATTTGATTTTTAAATTGACGGAAATACGATTATTTAAGCATGTACTGTGATACAATTTTGCACAATTAATCAGTAAATCATGTAATTAATATATCCTAGATTCAATTATTTCAGACATGTCAGTCAGCTTTGATTGAGATAGTCCACGAACTTTACGGACAACCCTCGTATACTACTAATTTTTGTATTATTTTATTTTTCCAGCTCAACCAATATTTACAAATGACAACAGTTTAACAAAGTATGGTGAATTTGGTAAAAATGTAGATATCAATGTTTATGTATACAGTATACCTATATATAAAACACAAGAGTGGTACAGAGGTAACACACAAGTGTCAACATCAACCAAATATGTCATGTCAGAAAGTCTAGCAATAGTTAATGATACATTCCATGGTAAAGATGTACAACTGGATGGTTACAGTGTTCTATTGACCATCAAAAATTTAAAGGAATCTGACTTCAATATTAGCTATAGGTTACAACTGTCATATGGTGCCAGTCAAACTGTACAGTATTATGTTTTGTTAAAATCTGCAAGTAAGTATTTAAGATACATTATGTATACAACAAACTACAAAAAACGAAGCGAAAAAAAACAAAAAACTAACAAATAAACAAACAACACAGGAAACTAAGCAAAGTTAAAAACGAAAAAAGAAAAAAAAGAAAAAAAAAGTAAAAATCAAAACAAAATGCAAAACCAATATTGTTCTTTACATCTTGACTATATGAGTAATATGGCAGGTGTATTATGAGAGAGAGGAACTGCTCACCCTTCGCGAGCATTTTGGCGCACACCCGGCTTTGGTGGGGTTCGCGTTGCTAACCTTTATTTATTTTTTGTGTTGTGTATTTGGCATGTGCACCCAATGTTGCCAGTGTTGCTGGATTGTCCATTCTTGATTACTGCTTTGCTTTATCTCTAACCTTTATATAAAGGGATATTGTCTACCAGCTGCGTAATTTTTTCATACCCAAAATTATTGTCGATTTCCGTACTGACCTTCATAAAATGAAGATTAACACCGAGTTATGCTGCAAAAGATACGATTTTTTGACAAAAAAGACCCAAAACTATCGTTATCAGAATTATTGTCTGGATGACAATATTCAAATCTATTCATATGGCCTTCTATGTGAACACGTCTTGAGCATGCGCACTGTTTAGAAACAATAAACAACATGTGGTTCTTGGGCAAAAGAGAAACTGTCAACGCGTGGAAGAAAGCGAACTTTGACGGATTCAGAGATATAGAGGAATAGAAGTGAAGTATCTTCCAAATGGAACAAATGCAGGATATATGTAGGGGATCAGTTGGACCGTTGCGTTGGATGGAGCGAACTCAAGGAAGTGCTACGCGTCAAATCTCACGCTGAAGTGGCAAAGATTTTGCTTGATTATTGTTGATAGGTAAGCCGAGCATGTTGCCTTCTTTTCTCAATCGTTTTTCATATTTTATGAATTTATGATGATGCCTATGATCATTTTCGGTAGATATTAATCAATATATATAATTTTGCACCTGGCAACAGCAAATTATTGTCAATGAGTAGCATAAAACGGCCGTATTTGCGAGGTAAACAAACACAAATTTTAAGAGGCCAGCAAAGGGGAAATGGGAGTGCAAAAATGATATCAATGGCAATGCAGTTTATTATTATCAATTTAAAAAAAAATATCGTATCAATTCATTTTTAATGCAAGAATTAAAACTGTACATGTCTTAATGAAAACCCTATAAAGTTCTTTTTATTCAAGCAAATTTATTTCTTTGATATACAACATATAATTAGGCTTTTAATTTTATCAAATTTCAACAACTTGGACATGAAACTTAGTTTTGGGAACCAAAAGTATATACCTTACTTTCTGCGAATTATCACTATCATGGAAAATCAGTATGTATTTTTCAAATAAAAGCTTTCTATTTAAAGAAGCTTCATTTCAATTGCACTTTTAGTTTGGATCCTGTAAGTATAATATATAATTATAAACAAGGTTTTGAAGAAATGATATGAATATCCATTGAAATTTTCAAGTTTCAGAACTTTTTTTATATATGACTACACAATTTTACTGAAAATTTCAGAAATGTCCTAAAATGCATATTGTAGACCATGGCTAAATGAAAATCATTTTCAATTCCTTTATGCAAACAAATTTATATCTTGGGTACTGGAAATACATTACATAAATAAGGTTAAAAGTACTTTTCAACAAGTTTGAACATAAAACTTTGTTATGTGAGCCAAAATGATATCTTCCTGTCTGTGAATTATCACCATAGTGGAAAATCAGTATGTATCTTTTATATAAAAAGCTTTCCATTTAAATAAGTGTCATTTCAGTATCATTTTAAGTTTGGATCCTGTAAGTATGATACATAAACAAGGTTTTTAAAAAATAATATGAAGATCCATAGAAATTTGCAAGTTTCAGAAACTTTTCTATATATGTGACTATAAAATTTTACTGAAATGTCCTGAACTGCATATTTTAGACTGACTAAATGAAAATCGTTTTCAATTTCCTTCTGCAAACCAAGTTTATTTCTTGACTATTCTAAAAACATTACATTAACTAGTTTTTTACTACATTTCAACAATTTTGGACATAATTTTTAGTTCAGGGAGCCAAAATTATACTTTACTATCTTAGAATTATCAACATAGACATGATAGAGGGAAATCAATATGTATTTTTCATATAAAGGCTTTCTATTTAAAGAATGGTCATTTGAACTGCTTTTTATCCCCTCGCCAACAAAGTTGCGAAGGGATATAGTAATGCTACCGTCCGTCAGTCTGTCACATCCTTGTGAACACTCTAGAATCAACATCCTTCAATGGATTTTAACCAAACTTGGTACATACTTCGTCCTGAGGAGAATCTGGAACCCTATTGATTTTCAAGGTCATATGTCAAAGATCAAGGTCACAGGCTCAAATTTTTACCGCATAACATCCTTGTGAACACTAGAATCAACATCCTTCAATGGATTTTTGACAAAACTTGGTACATGTACATACTTAGTCCTTAAGATAACCGAAACCCTATTGATTTTCAAGGTCATAGCCTCATAGGTCAAAGGTCAAGATAACCGGGTCAAAATGTTACCACATAACATCCTTGTGAACACTCTAGAATCAACATCCTTCAATGGATTTTGACCAAACTTGGTACATACTTAGTCCTTAAGAGAATCTGGAACCCTATTGATTTTCAAAGTCAAAGGTCAAGGTCACCGGGTCAAATTATTAGGCGAGGGGATACGCCACGCTTTGCCCTTGTTTAGTTTGGATCTTGTAAGTATGATTTATAAACAAGATTTTTAAGAAATAATGTGAAGATCCATAGCAATTTGCATGTTTCGCAGTGTGTGAATTTAACAGTAGACAGATGGCCCATGTCTGTGCTAAAATCATGCAGGTTTTTGTAAAATTATCTTAATTTTTTAGGCAAATTACTACAAAAACTGGTAATTTCAGACAAATGTGATTTTGTAGTGATTGATATTTGTACTTTTGATTTAGATTTCTGACCAAGGTATTTCTAGAGTAGAAGAAATGAGCAGCCATCACATTTTAACGAAACGGATGAAACTGGAGAAATCGAGTTCATTTGTGAACCCATTTGAGTATGTTCATTTTGTTAAAGATTAGACATATTCTACATTATGTTTATAGGTAACATTGTCAATATTGTTCAACACAGTCACTTGTATAACAGTTTCCTATTAATTATTGTGGCTTGCATAGTGATACTACTAGTAGCTATATTATATAGGGATCATGTTGGCTTCTGCGTCATCGTTACATTTTCATCATTCCACAAGCTGAAATGGCCAGTCCTCCTTAGCTACTTACGGGAATGAAACCAAACTGGGACAGAATTGACGCACGTCTGGCGCACCAAATTTTTTTCTGGAACTGTGATGTAATTTTGTCTCTTTATATTGGGTTGTGTAGATGTGTGCTGGATACATGTATATAGATTTAATATTTTTTTGAAAAGCTTTTTCGTTATACAGCTGCACATCAGAACCATATAACAAAATTTGTTTCGATATTATACACATACACTGTAATAACAATTATTTTTTATTCTTACAGTCTCTCAATAGATATTACTGAAGAGGGCAGTGATGTTGGTGATGATTCTGACGATGAAGATTTTGAACCTAGCCTCAACTTCACTCTAAGGTTTGTCATGTTAATTTCATATGTTTCAGTTGTAACTTGCATACTTGAAATTTTGTCCTAATAACAGAACCATGCATGATCATATGTCATGAGCTTTATTATACCCCCGCTCCACTGGAAGGGGAGTGGTATACTGTTTTACCTCTGCCCGTCCGTTCGTCCCAAGATGTTCATAACATTTTTCTCAGTAATTATTTATGGCAGCAATCTGATATTTGATCATAGGCTTCAGAAGGGTCAATCGAAAGTCGCAAACCTGCTGCGTTGTCCATGGTCAAGTCCGGTAGAAGTCCCATCCGATGAAGGGAAAGACATCAACAACAAATGAAGATCAGTTCTGATTTGGGTAACAGACACCCTGTAACCATTGACCAGCTCGTGATGCCTGCCGTAGAACTTCTTGAGGGATGACCACAACCTAAAATCTGTCTACAATTCACTCAAATCCTTCATAAAGTGAACTTGTAATGATATGTTTAGTTGCTCATTCACTAAACATTCGAGATATTCATCTTGAATTGAAAGTTAGGGCTCCATAGATCATAATCTCAATTCTATTGTTTTATTCTTGTGAATTACATTGTATGTATTTTTCTACTTCAGGTGGCAGAGAAGTTACAACAAAAAGACAGCTAGATGGTCTGTGCAGCCTGTTAAAGCTGACAAGTCATATTCCTATGTTCCAAGACTATTAAGGGTCATCATTTGTATGAGACTGCAAGATAATAAAGGAATGAATTAACGTGTGCAGTTGGAAGTAGATGATCCCAGAAGAATCTCGGTCTATCTTGCACCAATTCCACAACCTCCAACTAAGGATAATATTGTAGCATCTCAGAAATCCAGATTTGAAGATCAAGACAAAACAATTGACTATATTGTCGCATAAAATAAATTTAGATTGTCACTCTTTGTTTTTCCTGGTCTAACAGAAGTTCTGCACATTTAGAGCGGAAAAGTACCCAAGTCAGGATAATGGGCATTACAAATTGTCAAATGCACAATAATGATAGCACTCAGTGTGTTGGTCTAGTTAGTACAAACCAGGACAACTTTTTAGGACCTCACAAGAAACATCTCTGCCAAGTTTGGTTGAATTCTGTTCGGCTGTTCTCAAGAAGAAGATGAACATGTTGTTTCCCATAGGGTTTCAATGCAAACTTTGACCTCCGCTGGTGGCGATTTTGAATTTTCAAATGGTGCAAACAGTAACAACACATGTTAAAGACATTCATAGAAACATATATACCACATTTCAATTCAATCCCTTCAGCAGTTCTTGAGAAGAAGTTTCTTGAAAATCGACCAATCAGAATTTTCAAAGTCACATGGTGGCCATGTTTTTTGACGAATCTGCACAAAAGTATCAACTCTTGTGTAGGACCTCATAGAAAACATCTCTGCCAAGTTGGGTTTTGAATTATATAAAAGACTGTAAGTCCATTTTAGAAGAAGTTGTCAGTGCTGATAGAACAAAAAATAATAATAAGATGGCAAAACTTTCAAATTAAATTTACAATTCCAACTGACCAACTTGTGAAATTAACAACTCATTAGGGTTGATTTATTTTTTATTTTTGGTGTTTTAACGCCACTTTCAGCAATATTTCAGCTATATCATGGCGACCAGTTTTAGTGGTGGAGGAAGCCAGAGTACCCGGACAACCACCGACCACAGGGAAGCAAGTGGTAAACTTTATCATTAGGGTATATGGGATAAAATACAAAATATTTCATGAACAAGTTTTAATTAAATCGTCTAGGAATGAAACCCTTGTATTGTCCATATAGATCAGGATACTTGTCCCTAATTTTCCAAGTACAACAGCTTGGGATCACACGTCTGACCCCAGCTCTAAGTCGGCCATGTGCCCAAATGGTATACTGGCGGTAGGCTGCATACCTATTGGATCTGTTGTAATCCTCGTCATGGGGCATTACTACAAGTTCCTCTCGAAACATTCTAGCAACCCCCAACACTGCCTCATCAAGGACAATCCGATCAAAGTCCTGTAATAAAGACAAGATATTTAATAAAAACAGAGTAAAGACAGATGGTTATACATTCATCTAGAAAAATGAGCTCTATTTAAAAAAGAAATATAATTCATTATAAGTGAAATAGTTTGCACAAATTCAGTTTAGAGAAATAAAAAAAAGTCTTATTTTGGAAGGAAAGATTTTCTCGTGGGACTTTCTTATGACTACAGTTTTATTTCGTTTTTTTGTTGGTATATGGGAGAACCATTTTGGTCTTGCAAATTTTTTTATCCATTTACCCCTCAAGCTATTCAATTTTAATTTTATATTTTTTTTTTCCTAAAAAAATATTTTTATTCTGAATCTTGAAGAAAAAAATTTGGCTGGACAGGAGAAAAAAATATATTCCAACTTGACATTTTCACAGTATAATCATATACATAATTTTGAAGAAGAAAAAATGATTCCAGCACTTCGCCAATCTAATTAAAATTAGATCTGCGCACTTGCTCCATATTTTAGATGGGTACAGGACGTTTCGGCCATAGTACCAGTTCGGCCACACTTTATAAAGACGTTTCGGCCATGGTTTTATTTATGTTGTTTTATGTGTTATTTATAACAATATTATGCATTAATAATCATATTGAATACAAAAAGAAATAAAAAATTGAGAAAAACGATATATTTTAGCAAATATTATCACTATTCTTCTTTTCCCAATCACGACGATGTGCAGATCCACATGAAGAGAAGAATACAAAATCTACGTTTTACATAGTTTTAAGTCTTATAAATCTAGATTTAATAACCATTTTCAGTACTTTATTTAAAAAAAAAATTATTTAACAAATATTATCATTGTTCTTCTTTTCCCAATCGCTGCCATTTGCAGATCGAAAAGAAGTCATAATCTACGATTTACTTAGTTTTGACTTTATATACGTCCTTGGTTTTGAGTGTTACCTATATGAAAATCTGGAATTAATCATCATTTTCTGTACTTTATTACAAAAAAAAAATATTTAAAACGATATATTTTAGCAAATATTATCATTGTTCTTCTTTTCGTTTCCCAGTCGCGGCGATTTGCAGATCTGAAAATCGCGGCGACTGAGAGGAGAAGAAATGGGGCCCTAATTTGGTTAATACACATTTCTATTTCTATATAATAATTATTTTTATATTAATCATGAATTTCGGAATTTTAATTTTTTAAACCATTTTATTCCTCCAAGAATCCATACTGACTACGACTACAGACTACGACACTCAGTTTCTTCATCCAGTCATCATATGATATGCGTATGTGTAATTACCACGATTACTATAAAAATAATTCCCCTAAGAATCGATACTAAACAGACTACGACACTCGATTTTTTTCATCCATACTTACGAAAATAACAAAATAAATAAATGGTCAGTCATCTCGACGCCAATCAATGAATATGTGATAAGATAAGATAAGAAAACTTTATTTGAATTCGGTTTTTGTATAGCAATACACACAAGCTCTCAGGAGCTTTTTACCGAAGAAGGAGTTTTTTACCATGATTAATTTAAAAAAAAATCCCCTAATAATCCATACTAAAGTACAGACTACGACACTCAGTTTCTTCATCCATACTTATTAAATATAAACTATGGCCGAAATGTACTATGGCCGAACCGGAGTGTGGCCGAAACGTCTCGAAAGCTTTTAGATCTAAGTATACCCCCGCTCCCCGAAGGGGGAGGGGGTATACTGTTTTACCTCTGTCCGTCCGTCCTTCCAAAATATTTTTCGTCACATTTTTCTCAGCAACTATTGATGGCAGAAATCTGATATTTGGTCACAAGTTTCACATAAGTATGCCATATCGTGGGAAGCGTTTTTGGAACCATCAGATTCCTACTTCCTGTTTGTCGACTTAGTTGGTTCTTATCCACATTGAACATATATGCACATTTTTCTCAACAACTATTGATGGCAGAAATCTGGTATTTGGTCACAAGCTTCATATACAAATGTATGTACCCCATATCATGGGAAGTGGCAGGGGTATCATAAGTGAGCATTAGATCACAGTTCACCTTGTTTTAATTAGATTGGCACTTCGCCGGAAAATAAGAAAATATGATTTCTGTGGCGTCTGAAAAAAAAATTTCTACGGCGAAAAAACATGACAAGGTAAATGGTCAGTCCCATATTATTTTGCAGCAACTGTCTTGTGGAACTAGAAGTAAGGTCTCTTTTGTTTCTAATCCAGCCCAAATTTCTCTGAAACATTCCAGTCAATTAACAAATAAAACAACACTGGCTACGTCATTCGTTTTCATGAGACATGTATTTCACTGTGCTCTACATGTATGTCTCTGTTTTCATATTGTCGGTAAAACTGGCTAAAATAAATTAATTTAACACGTGTATCAAAATCTCGGGGAACAACTTCATAACGTATAAGAAGAAAAAAACTAATTTAGTTATTTTTAACGCCGGCAAAAATTTTCGATCGAAAATACGTAGTTGAGCTTGTCCCCATAGGGTGCCTCCTGGCATGTTTTCAATGGTTATCGTGGAAATATCGGATGAATCTGTTAAGGCATGTAGTTTTCATCAAAGAAAATTTATTCCTGATACAGAAATTATTTATTCTACGTCTTTTAGATACAATCGGTTCGCAAATAGCTTTTTTCCTCAACTTTTATAGAAACTTACCTCAATATCCATGCTGCAGCATCCGGGCTACTACATAAAAATAGATAAATAAATAGAGTTGGCCTCGCCGAGGTCAGTGCATAATTAATTAGCTTCCGGTAACGGTGGTCAGCTTTTTTAGTCGAAAAAACAACGTTTCGGAGCGTATTCATCAATAATTCGGTGTTTAATCTTCATTTTATGAAGGTCAGTTCGGAAATCGACAATAATTTTGGGTATGAAAAAATTACGCAGCTGGTAGACAATATCCCTTTAAGTTTGAACTCAATGGAAGGAATTCGTGACAAATATTTTCATAAATTCTAAATTTTAATGAATTCACACTAATTTGAAATAATTTGTTATGTTGTAGGTACCCCACGGACTCCCACCAATTTCACTTTAGTTAGTTCTACAGACACAAGTATTGTGATTGCGTGGATTCCTGGATATAATCATGGGGATGAACAAACTTTCAATATACAATACCGTATTATTAATGAATCCAAGATATGGACCACTCTGGAAATTCCAAAATATAACAGACAGACCTACATACTAGTTGGTCTACAAGGTGACACATGGTATGAACTGAGAATGTTTGCAGAAAATAGATTTGGCAGGAGCCTTGTTACAGATATACAAAGTATATCAACAATGCCAGCTGTTGAGAAGGGTATTTTCTTTTAGAGTATTTATATTTTGGTCTATTTAAAATATAATCTTCCATCCAACAATTGGAGGGTGAACGTTGTAGCCATCACATAAGTGAACGTCTCATCAGAATCATTTTGCTTCTTAAATAATTACATTACTTCCGTTTTTCATTGATATGTTACAATATGATTGATTATGAAGTGGTCACATGATTATAAAAGAGATGTTTTACATCCCAATAAAACTCAAACCCGAACTTGCACGTGCCTCCATGACAACGTCAGATGTAAACAATCAATGGCTTAGTAATTTCCAACAGCAAATAATCTAACACAAATAAAATTCAACTATATTAAATGTCGATGTGATTTAAATGTAAATATAAGAATTGAATGCATTTTTTTGTAGTTGTATTGGCGTGTAAAAGCGTGCTTCATACACAATGTGCTTCAGTCCACGCTTTTACACGCCAATAAAACTATAACAAAAATGCATTCAATTCTTAAATGAAAACGTAGATATCCAATATAGTGTACATGATGCGTTTCTGGAATAACCATCATCGCACGTCCAGAAACGCTCAAAATAAGAAAAAAATGAAATCCAAATAAATCAAAAGACTGTCAAAGCAAGCAAACAAATAGCCAACATCTACCAAGGTCATCTGTGTCGTAGGGGGATTGACCTTAGTTGTAATAAATAGCTTTTTTCAGGAACTGTCAATTACAAACATAGATATAACTACTATATCATGATCGTGCAGAAGCAACACTGATTATTGTTAAATTATCTTATAGTAATTGATCATTGTTCAAAAAGTTTTCTTTCTTAGACATAATGGCTACTATGGTGGCGTGTTTGACAGTGTATTTATACTTAGAACAATATCACATTATGGTAAAACAAATAATAGGTGTAACTGATATATACAAATATATTTTTCTTTCTTAAAATGTTCACAATGGTTATTTTTGTGCATACTTGTTACAGTGAGGGATATATCAATTTTAATATTATTCATGTCTAGACCTTAAAACTGTCATAACAACGAAACATGTTGTGCATGCTCTTTAAATTGTAATACATTTATGTGATTCCTTAAAAATAAGCACTGGTTATATACCTACATCGTGTGAAAATCTTGCTACATATGTTTTTACAATCAGACTTACATTTTTTCTTGTGGAGTTATCGAAACTGGTATATTAAATGGTGCTTTAAATAAAATAATCGATGACTGGATTCTTCAATTAAAAAAAACAATTAATTAAAACAAATTTGTCACTGCTAAGATTTAATACACATCGATTATGAATTCTATATACTACATAATTACTTCATTCAAAAAATAAAATAACATGCAAACAACTTTTTGTTTACTTTGGCGTTTTGCCATTCCTAAATATAATTGTTTGGTATATTTTCAGAACCTAAGGAATTAAGTGGTCTGGGTGGAGGTGTTATTGGAGGAGTGGTTGGTGGTGTACTAATTATCTTAGTGATCATTTTAGTGATCCTATACTTCATGAGAAAGAAAGGTAACATATTCAATCACTTGTTAGAACGCATAGAGATAAATCAGGTCTTAACCGTATGACAAGTGATGATTTCATTTTATCCATCTTACATCTTGGTAGTAATATCATGTCAGAAAGGCATACCTATCGTAGTTTATACACCATTCATCAGTATGTTTCAATAATCAGATCATTAAACACAGGGACATCACAGGATACTAAATAATAAAAGTTTGAAGATACCAAAGGACAGACAATATAATGGCCACAAAAGGGATAAAAATACAAACACTAATTTACAAAACTCTACCCAAAAACAACTAGCGATTTAGCAACACGAACCCACCAAGAGATCGGGGTTGAACTCGTGTTCTCAAAAAAAGTCTGTCTTTCTTTTTTACTTGTGACACGTCATGTTATTGGTAAACAACAAGAGTAACATGTGATATTGAAATCGTGCTGGACACCAGTGTACGTAAATAAATACAAATAACATAAATGAATAATGGGCGATCTACAAAACAAATAGTATTACATGTAAAGACCAACCGAACTTCTTTTTTTATCCGAAAATTGTATGGACTACAGTTATAAAAATTAATATACATACTGATATGGTGACGACGTGATAGTGTAGTGCGGTGGTGGCCATTTCGACAGCTACCTTCACATAAGTGTGAAAGGAAAATAAAATGTATTCAAATTACTATATATAACTTACTTTAAAACCTTTTTTTACCACTTGCAAGAAAACAAAATATATATGATGGGTATTTTAATGGCCATATTTAACCACTATATTCCACAAAATGTATATGCAGTGTAAAGGTTTAACAACAGGCTTAATAACACATTTTAGAATTTCATTTAATATTTCAGGTTTGTTAGATGGAAGAGATAAAACAAAATCGAACAGGTAATACAAACACAAATACTTAGTAATACATACACGAATGAGTAGTAATACATACAATGATAATTAGTAATACATGCAATAAAAATTAGTATATACAGAACATACTTATCATGTTTATGAATACAACATATTTCTATAAGGTTTAGGAATATGATTACTCACCTGTTCCGTGCAGAGTACAAAGGCATTTAGATTGTATGTATCTTACAATGTCAAACCAGCTAAAACTTTCTTAAATATACAAAGTAAAAACAAGTTGAACAATATCTAAAACAAATATCGCTTACTTTCCTGTATAATTTACAATGTATATCATATAAATATTTAAGGTATCTCAACGTTAATTGATCATTGTATATTACATCTGATAGGAAAGATGTAACAGCTGCTGATAATCCAACAAAAAATGACACGTACGAATACATCGAAGGTGCTACGAGTAACCAGACAAAGAAAGGTAGGAATTATAACATACATCTGCATATAAAATTATGTAAAATTTGTAGGTAACACAATTTGTAAAAGTCTACATTATCGGTGATTTGTTTTTAGTAAATATTGTTCTTACGCTACATAGATATATTATATTAGAATCGAATGTTAAGCCACTTTATCTGGTCAAATGCACCACATGGTATATATATGACATTTCACCGTGGATCCAGAAAGTAAAGGAGTGACTTGTTTTTTTTATTTTCTTTTGTCTTACCAATTGGATTAGAAAAGAAATGACGTTTCATGTTGAATTATAATATAGTGTTTGCTCATGCATATTACCACACACTCTTACATCTCTTTACCAATTCATATTTTCAGATCCACGGAACATGAGAGTGGAAACTCAGTGAGTATCTAAATACATTTATCTATCACATATAATACAAAGCTAATTTTAAATAAAATCACCGTCTATTAAATGGTGCATACATAGCTTTTATATCAAGAAGAAATATGTTACAGATTGTAAGATTATTTTTCTTGTAGAAATAAAGTGACCTGTTAAAAATTATATGGATTACTCTGGATACATTGCCTTAGAAAATCACTTTATAGGTTTCGATGTTTATGAAACAACCCTTTGACAATGTGCTTCATAAATCATTGTTTGTGGTTTTCTTTCGTTTTTGGCCATTGCATTGTCTGTCCTTCTTCGATTTACGGCTTCTGATTACACATTTAGCATATTGGAACTTTTCATAAAAAATAGTATTAGTTCATTGAGATTCTGGTATATTAAATATGGCTATCTAAATCAGGGTTTAGATTAAGCAAGATTGGGTAAATGTGAAATTATTATTATTATTGCTATTTCAAATTACTGTAATTAATAAGGACGTTTGTATATGAATAATCATTAAACATTTTCTCCTAATATTGCAATTGTGCTTAGGCCACTGTAAGATGTACAATAGAGACATTCGATCTCTCGGTTATGTATGCTTATAATGATTTCTAATTTATATATCTATATTACACTACAAAGTCAAGAGATTCTGAATAGACCAGTTTTTGTGCTAGAAATTCTGAAAAGTGTCTGAAAATTCTGAAAATATTCTGAACAGATTCTGAACATTGCTGAAAA
This sequence comes from Bathymodiolus brooksi, assembly GCA_963680875.1. Taxonomy (NCBI): domain Eukaryota; kingdom Metazoa; phylum Mollusca; class Bivalvia; order Mytilida; family Modiolidae; genus Bathymodiolus; species Bathymodiolus brooksi. The sequence continues at coordinate 69,158,293 of OY804578.1, read as the reverse complement.
CTCTGAACAGATTCTGAAAATTGCTGAAAATTCTGAACAAATTCTGAAAATTACTGAAAATTCGGAACAGATTCTGAACATTGCTGAAAATTCTGAAAAGATTCTGAACATTGCTGAAAATTCTGAACAGATTCTGAAAATTCTGAAAATTGCTCAAAATTCTGAACAGATTCTGAACATTACTGAAAATTCTGAACAGATTCTGAACATTGCTGAAAATTCTGAACAGATTCTGAACATTACTGAAAATTCTGAACAGATTCTGAACAATATCTTTCTTCTTAAATCAATATATTTTACTTCATTTTCATTAGATTTTAACTAAATATAGAATGTGATATTTCATTAATTAATTATTTTAAAAATTTTAGAACAGCTATATTATTTCATTTCTCATTAAATTTGACATTTTCTTTATTTCAATCTTTCTTCTTAAATCAATATATTTTATTTCATTTTCATTAGATTTTAACTAATTATGGAAAGGGATCAGAGAAAGGATATTTTACTAATTAATTTTTTTAAATTAAATTACAACAACTGTATTATTTCATTTCTTATTAGATTGGTCATTTTCTTTATTTCAAATTTTTCTTCTTAAATCAATATATTTTACTTCATTTTCATTAGATTTTTACTAAATATAGCATGTGATATTTCACTAATTAATTATTTAAGAAAAATTAAATTTAAGCAACTATATTATTTCATTTTTTATTAAATTTGTCATTTTTATATCATTTTTTTTCTTCTTAATTCAATGTATTTTACTTCATTTTTAAAAATTAATTAAAAACTTTGAAGTGGCCCCAAGTTAAGTGCTAAAACAACAATCTACACTATAAGTATGTAAGTAAGAGCAAAACAATTTTTTTGACCTGTATATCATAAAACAGTATGGTATCAATTGCCAATTGATAAACCTGTATCCAGTTTAAATATATTAGAGAGGTGTCATATCCCTGCATGGATTCTGCTGAAAATTCTGAACAGAGTATGAACATTTTAACTAAATATATCATGTAATATTTCACTGGATGCAGGTTTTATCAATTGGCAATTGATACCATACTATTTTTATGATATACAAGTCAATAAAATTATTTTGCTCTCACAAACATACTTACTTATAGTGAGTGTAGATTGTTGTTTTAGCACTTAAGTTGGGGCCACTTAAAGGTTTCTAATCAATTTTTAAAAATGAATTAAAACATATTGATTTAAGAAGAAAAAATTGATATAAAAAATAACAAATTTAATCAAAAATGAAATAATATAGTTGTTGTAATTTAATCTTTTAAAAATAATTAATTAGTGAAATATCACATGATATAATGTAGTAAATCTATATATGTAGTAAAAATCTGATGAAAATGAAGTAAAATATATTGATTTAAGAAGAAAAATTTGAAATAAAGAAAATGACAAATTTAATAAGAAATGAAATAATATAGCTATTGTAATCTAATTTAAAAAAATAATTAGTGAAATATCCCTTTCTATATTTAGTTAAGATCTAATGAAAATGATATAATGAAAATGTCAAATTTAATGAGAAATGAAATAATATATTTGTTGTAACTTAATTTTAAAATGTAATTAATCAGTGAAATATTACATGATATATTTAGTTAAAATGTTCATAATCTGTTCAGAATTTTCAGCAGAATCCATGCAGGGATATGACACCTCTCTAATATATTTAAACTGGATACGGGTTTATCAATTGGCAATTGATACCATACTGTTTTATGATATACAGGTCAAAAAAATTGTTTTGCTCTTGCTTACATACCTATAGTGTAGATTGTTGTGTTAGCACTTAAGTTGGGGCCACTTCAAAGTTTTTAATTAATTTTTAAAAATGAAGTAAAATACATTGAATTAAGAAGAAAAAAATTGATATAAAAATGACAAATTTAATAAAAAATGAAATAATATAGTTGCTTAAATTTAATTTTTCTTAAATAATTAATTAGTGAAATATCACATGCTATATTTAGTAAAAATCTAATGAAAATGAAGTAAAATATATTGATTTAAGAAGAAAGATAATGTTCAGAATCTGTTCAGAATTTTCAGTAATGATCAGAATCTGTTCAGAATTTTCAGCAATGTTCAGAATTTTCAGTAATGTTCAGAATTTTCAGCAATTTTCAGAATCTGTTCAGAATTTTCAGCAATGTTCAGAATTTTCAGCAATGTTCAGAATCTATTCAAAATTTTCAGTAATTTTCAGAATCTGTTCCGAATTTTCAGCAATTTTCAGAATCTGTTCAGAATCTGTTCAGAATTTTCAGCAATGTTCAGAATCTGTTCAAAATCTTTTCAGAATTTTGAGTAATTTTCAGAATTTTCAGACACTTTTCAGAATTTCTAGCACAAAAACTGGTCTATTCAGAATCTCTTGACTTTGTAGTGTTAATGTCTTGTATGTTTATAATGTTTAATGACATCATCTATATATTGTAGTTCTACAAAGACTTATGAAGTGTTATGTATGAAAGATACCCCAAATACGTATGCTGATTTATCAGGTAGGCGAGGTATGATATAGTTGTAATGTTTTTTCTATTCCGAAAAATACATATTATGTACGATACTCTCCAATAGCAATACGTAACAACTGAATAAATCAATTAGATATATATATCTTATAAAATCTCTAGTAAAACACAATAAATAACATAATTCATTGATGATTGATTAAGCGTATCGCTTAATGTCTACCCTGGGCAGTGGATGATGTTCTTTACGTTACTATATTTCATCAGAAAATAATTAGAGGTTATTCTAACCCATTTATTAGTAGTTCACTAATAATTAATTATCATGTACTTCTCGGCAATAGTGTGTACTTAGTAATCAAACACGTTTTTTCCACGAAGACGTATTATGTACGATACTCTCCAATAGCAATACGTAACAACTGTATAAATCAATTAGATATATATATCTTATAAAATCTCTAGTAAAACACAATAAATAACATAATTCATTGATGATTGATTACGCGTCTGTTGTTCAATATTTGTTATTAGTAGTATCCGTTCACTAGGACAGAACACAATACACAGTATCTGTGTAATAGAATGAAAAACAACAAATACCACACTGTCGGAACAGTTCGAAAATACAGTTGCAAAATCGGAGAAAGAGGCAAATCGAATATAATACAAAAAACACAAAGATACGTGAACGCTCACATTTCTGTCTTGGGACAGGCACTGTAATAAAAATATTGCGAAGCTACGCTGGTTTTATCGGCTTAATCCAGAAATGCTTTCCACATATGAGTAAAATGTTAACCTTCATATGTAACACTGACGATTAATCAGGCGTCCTCACGACTACTTTTGTAAGCCAAAAATATCTTACAACACAAAACAGATAACACCACATACTCTAGATTCTGACAAGGGCACAACATAGAAACTATTTTGTGATGTTTGATTTGTCAATATTTAGTGTTGAAATTTGATCAAGAAATGTACTATCATCTTTTATATTTCAGAACCAAACCAATCTCTACCGTAAGTATCATAATAACACATACAAATGCTTGTCTCTATGTATGGACTAATGTACCAAGACAGATAGTTGTAAACTTATCATCGTTGTTTATCACTGCATACTACTGCCTAAGGCAGAAATTTATAAATTGATGATCTCTGTTAATCACTGCATCCCAATGCTCAACGATTTCAGAAAAGGTGTTAATTTGGACAGTACATCAATCTATTGCCCAATGGTTTCACATTGTGTGCAAATAAGGGTAATAACAAAATTACCGAACTCCGAACAATCTTAAAAAGGGAAAGTCAAAACTCATAATTATACAAACAGACAAAATCAGTCAACAGCCGGAAAACTGTGAAAACCGTAATGACCCTGACTTGGCACAGGCATCTCCAAAGAAATGGTGGGCCGAATCAGACTTCAAAGCGCCAAACCTCCCGCTCTCATTACGGTTCAAAGGTTCTGGCTGTCACTATAACAGTATTTAAATACAGGAACAAAATAAGTAAAATAGTTGTCAAAGCAGTACCATATTCGGTGACGTAAATGTCAAAAATATGTTTACGTCACACATTGATAAAAAAAATATCCTCGACATTTTTCTTGATTTCTTTATCTTTATACATTTTCACTATATGAAAATGCATCGCTTATAATCGTTTCTGCAGAGACGGAATATATTTCGACAAGATCTTGGTATCGGAATATAAACTTTTTAAGAGATGGAATAAGGCAAATCTTTTAATAGCCCTGGTCCAGTAGCCTGTTTCTCAGATGAAGATGACGTTTCAGGAAATCAGAATAATTGCTACTGGCCCTTGCATAGCGAATCAATTGCGAGATGTAAACACCATAGGCAGGAGAAGCTGGTATATTGCTGCACATGTTTGGAAAATTTATGATTTTAAAATTGAAATCGTCCCGTTTATCATAAATATTAGTACTGATTTGACCACTGTCGTCAAATTCGAGGTATATGTCCAAAAATGATGCGGACGAAGCTGTATCTGTATCAAGTCATGGCAGTACAATGTTCTGCACAACGGTTTGACATTCTGTGTGTGTCTTGACAGTACAATATTTTTCTAAAAGGATTCGCATGAGTATACGTTCTGACAGTACAATATTCTCCACAAAGCTTTAAAATCGTGAGTGAGTCGTGACAGTACAATTTGATGCAAAATGGTTCCACATTGTGCGTGTGTCGTGACAGTATTATTAAATGCACAACGTATTTGCATCGTGTGTGAGTCGGTACACAACGGTTTCACATTGTGTGTGGGAGTCGTGACAGTACAATATTCTGCCCCACGGTTTCAACTCATGCGTAACGGCATCGGTGGCGTAATGGTTTGCATGTTCGCCTCGAGTGCAGTAATTCGTGGGTTCGAGCACCGATCTGGTCAAACCAAAGGCTATGAAATTGGTATTTGTTGCTTCTCCGCTAAGCACGCAGCATTAAGGAGAAAGACAAAACACTAGTTGGCTCGAATCAGAATAATGTGTCCGAGTAAAGCGACATGTCTATCCGTGGACTGTTGTTTCTGTGAGCTAGCACCATGAAACAAAGCAGACCTCATCATCATCTCATTGAAAATTAACTTGTTCTCGCCATAATATAGATGAAATATTGCTGAATTGACATTAAGCAACAATCACCCACTCAATGCATGTGTCAGTCGTGAGAGTACAATATTCTGTACAAAGGTTTCACATCGAGTATTAGTCGTGACAGTACAATTTTCTGCACAAAGTTTTCATATAGTGTTTGCTTCGTGACAGTACAATATTATACAAAACGGTTTAGCTTTCTGTGCGAACGTGAGAGTACATTATTGTGAACAAAAGTTTCACATCTTGTGTGCGGCGAGATTGAATAACATTCTGTACAATAGTGAAGGTACAATAAAATGCACGACAGTTTCATATTTTGTGTGAGATGTGACAGTGCAATATTCAGCACAACAGTTTCACATAGTGTATGAGTCATAACAGTACAATACTGTGTACAGCAGTTTCACATAGTGTGGGAGTCGTGACAGTACAATAATGTGTACGACGGTTTCACATAGTGCTTGAGTCGTGACAGTGCAATATTCTACACAACGGTTTCACTTCCTGTGCGGATCGTGAGAGTAAAATATTGTAAACAGTGGTTTCACACCTGGAAACTTTGAGCCGTAATGAAAGGGGGAGGTTTGGCGCTTTAAAATCTGATTTAACCCACCATTTCTTTAGAAAAGCCTGTACCAAGTCAGGGTCATTACGGTTTTTACAGTTTTCTGGTTGTTGACTGATTGTGTCTGTTTATATACTTATGAGTTTTGACTTTCCCTTTGTAAGATTGTTCGGAGTTCGGTAATTTTGTTATTACCCTTATTTATCTTGTGTGCGCCGTGACTGAATAACATTCTGTACAATGGTGAAGTTACACTAAAGTGCATGACGGTTTCATATTTTGTGTGAGACGTGACAGTGCAATATTCAGCACAACAGTTTCACATAGTGTATGAGTCGTTACGGTACAACATTCTGATTTAGGGTTTCACATCATAAGTGAGCTATGACAACTGCATTATGTACTTGTAAAGTTTTTGTGATTTTAGAGGCCTTATATTGGCATTTATATTGTGAAGGTCACATTGTATTGTGATAGTATAATCTACTGACCAACGGTGTTTGACTCTTTTTCGCGCCTATCTATAGTGTGCCAATGTTTGCTTACTTTTTGTTAATTAAAATATACCTACTAATTTCTAATATCCAGAAAATGTATTTATCCCTGTTGTAGTAGTATTTAAGGATACAGTGTATATATTGTTTTATTATGAAATGCATGAATAATACTGTCAAGACACGGATGTACATAAATAAATGAAAAAAGTAGCCTTGGTAGGTAAAATAGAAAAATCTTCTTTCAACCAAGTTAACGGACTACATTATCCACGGGGTGAGAAAAGATAATGTCCAAGGTCTCACAATATGCGTTTATTATGAAAACTGTACCGTTTACTGCCCAATGGATTTATATTAGGCGTGTACTATCACTCTATTACTGTTTACTGCCCAAGCATTTTACATTATAGCACCGCCTAATATAAACCGGTTTGATTCTATATACAAACTATGGCCATTTATTAATATTATTTTAGTGATTTATTCATTTGATCATATTGCCTTATTTTCCCACAGCTTTGTTCATCTTTTAGTTACAATGTACAAAAAATGTAATCTTATATATTTTAGTTCCACAGAACATTATGAAGCACTGGGTCAACAAGATAAACCTAATGTTTATGAATGTATAAAGAACAAAAAAGGTAAACAATAAGAAATTACTCAGAAGAGACAAAACTTCCTTTGAATGTCATTTGTTCGCCCGGTTATAATGTCAGGGTTGGTAGATTACTCACATACTTAATAAGAACGGATGATAAATCTAGCTTAACCCCACCACTTTTATATTAACGGTGTGGTATTTATAGTTTTTATTTTACTAATCCTTCTTTGTGATATCCCCCTATGTTTTGTCAAGTGTTGTACAGTGTTATTATTTATTCGTTTGTTTGTATATTAAATATTTCACACATCTGTACTTTACCATAGATGACAACAAATCATGGTTGTAGTTAGAAATTAATTTTAGGGATTGTTTATGACAAGAAGAGCTTGAAGATACCAAAGGGGGAATCAGAATCAGTAAATCGACGTACAGACAACACAACGGCCAAAAGAAACAGGACAAAAGGACAAACAACGATAAACAACATATTACACATAACCACAATATAGTACCTGTTTTCATGCAACACACATTATACTTGTTACAATGCAACACACATTATACTTGTTACAATGCAACATACGTGAAATATATTTTCCTTTTAACAGCCAATTACAATTAGGAATTAATGTTGAATTATCTTGTTCGTGAATGTTAAATCTGCTATTCTTCATTACAACACTTGCACATTCGTCTGATGATCCTTATAATAAAATATTTACGTAAATAAAACACAATATAATGTTGACATTATAATATAATATTTACGTAAATGATACACAATTTAATGTTGACACTTTTGTTATTGATATTTATTATTTATTTCAGAATCAGAAGATAAAGAATACGTCAATCTCAAATTTTAATTTAACTTGTAAGACTTATTTTCATTGGCTACTGTGTACAGTCAAATTCAATTGACATACTTATGTACTTTTTGATTGGGTGTAATTTCAAATATCACATTAGCACTAACAATATTACCTTCTACGAGGCCTGCATTTCTTTTTTATCTCGATCAGAAATATAATATAAACGCAGTTGAACACATTTCTTCTGATTGAGTAAAAGAGGACATAATACATATTACCCCAAGTGTTCTAGAAATAACTTCACATGACAATGTAGCATTTTGTCGAGATACATGTCTTTAAAACAAAGCTAAAGCAGCTTATTGTTCACGGACAACTGGTTAAATGTATATAATTTATTGGTCAAAGACTACAACTGTGAGGAAAAAATGTTATAATAAAATGATTAGCAAAAAGAATACCAGATCATCGGTTACTGTTACTGATATCTCAGTAATCGGGGCAGGAGACCAGTACAAATATATTATCAATTTGTTGGAATTAAAAAATAAAATGATAATATAACTTGAAATTAATTATGAAAGTCCTAGTTATACCAGCAGATTTTCAATAATAGTATCACAGAAAACCTGCATCAAGGAGTCAACCACAGGAAAAGCTTGAAGAAACAAAACAATATACAGAACTAGAGATAAAGCAACACGAACCTCACTTAAAACAGGTGAAGAACTCAGCTACTGATCCACTAGTGTCATGAGTCGTGGTACTATTAAACGAAATGAACATCATCTGATATGGTAATCGTTTTTTCACAAATACTGCTTCACTACTGGAAACCGTGGTGTTACTCTTGTTACAAATTTCGGAGAAAGTTCATGAAAGAAGAAAGGAGGACCGAATTGTTACCACGACACACACTGATAATCCGTACCGATTTACCAAGACATGATGACGACCTGACAACTTTCGAAGAGATTACTTCAATCTAACCACCAGGAGCACTAAGAGAAACTGCATAGGCACTGTAAACCAAAACCTAATATATTAATATTTGTTGCTTTTCCGATTCCCAAGCAGCAGTAAGGTGTAAGAGGAATGACTGGTTGACTCGGAATAATTTATTGTGTCCAAGTGAAGCGACATGTCGATCCTTTCATTGTTGATTCAATAAGCTAGCACTATTAAAATCCAACTAAGCCTGTTTGTGTAGATCGTACATCATCATCATCTCATCGAAATGTAACTTGTTATCGCCAGTATATAGCATACAAATTGCTCATTTGACGTTAATCAATAAACGGGTGTTGTTACATATATATGAAATAAATACATAGATATCCAACATAAGACGAACGACGCATTTATGTATAAAATTTCATGGTGGACGAACAAATAATTAAATGTCTTGGGTAGCAAGCTAACCAAAGGGTCTAAACATCTTTACCTATCTCGGAATGATATTGACCTTATTTATCACAGTTAAACAGCCCTCACTGTATTTAACTGTATACGTAATGAAATGCAACTGTGATTTCAGAAATATTGTGGGGTAAAACCGGTTAAGGGGATCATCACCCCTCTTGATAATTGGATTGATTGATTGATTGTTGTGTTTTAACGCCACATTCAGCAATATTTCAGCTATATCATGGCGACCAGTTTTAGTGGTGGAAGAAGCCAGAGTACCCGGAGATAACCACCGACCATGGGCAAGCAACTGGTAAACTTTATCACTTGCGGCCTGAGTCGAGTGCACCCTTTTTGTAAATTACAAAGCCGGGCACGAACCCACACCATATTGGTAATAGGCTTGCATGTTGCATGAGTTGTTCATTGAGCCACCCAGGCCCTTGATAATTGGATCTCCAACGACAACATATATATAAGCAACCAATGAAATGGACCTGAAAATTTGTATCCACTTAAAAGGACCATAAGAAGAGTTTAAAGATACCAAAGGGCTAATCAGAATTCGTATATCAAAGAAGAACAGACAACACAATGGCCAAAAGAAAAAGAACAAAAGGACAAACAACGATCTACAAAACATACATATCAAACTAAAGATCGAATAACACAAACCCCACTAAAACCGGAGTGGACCCAGGTGCTCGGAAGAGTTGGCAGTTCCTGCTCCACTAGTGACACCCGTCGTGTTAATCTATTTACAAACCCGGTGATAAGTCATGAACGAGGAAAAGACCAGGAAGTGTTTACGACAAGTGGAACATATCCGTGATCATTTGTGACACGGATATTCCATGGCGGTCAACTAAGTCATAAACTATTACAAAAATGAGTGACCAAATAAAATATGGACAATATCAGAGTAGGTTCAGTGAATGTTCTTAATTAACTAGCTAATAATGTAAAATGTGATTCTGAGCTAGGACAAAACAAAACTAATAATGTATATTCCTATCAGATTTAATATTAAATATTCACAAATATTCACAAACATTCTCAAAAATTACTGGTCTCCGTGAGGGACCATAATACACAGATATAAGCAAAAAATGAAAAAGACCTGCACAAATTTGTATCCACTTAAAAGGATCATAAACTATCAAAAATTAGTGACCAAATAAAGCATGGACAGTACCAAAGTAGGTTCAGTGAATGTTCTTAATTAACTGAGACTAGCTAAGAATGTAAAATGTGACTGAGCTAGGACAAAGCTAGGACAAAGCAAAAATCATAATATGCATTCCTTTTTATATTTATATATTTTTATATCAGATTTAATATTAAATATTCATAAACATCTAAAGAAATTAATGGTCTCCGTAAGAGACCATAATACGTAGATCAATGTGTTGGAATTGAAATATTAATAGTGTGAAAAGAATTAATAATGTGCATGTTTTTAAAATATATGTGTAGGGTTCCTTCTGTTCAATCTATTGATTTATTTCTGTCTTATGCTGTGTGCATGTTAGCAGCTTCTCATTAACCCATTGGCATATTGATATTTTTCACAGATATCTACAAAAACTTAGTACAAATTTGTTTCGCTAAAAAAATCAACATTTCACATCCTCAAAGCAATATTATCGACGAACTTTCTTAGAAGATGTACATGTCTTTGCTTCCCATTGCTATATTGCTTTTTCTTAATAAAATAGGTTTCGGTTCTTGTGAAAGTGGTTATATTTCATATTTCAAAGGTGATGAACGTCAGAAATAGTACCGTTTTACTTGTTTTGCTAATAATATAAGAACTATCGTGAAATGCTTTTTACAAAGAAATACAAATATTCAATAATACATAGGAGTTAAGCATGGTTTGTGTACATCTGTACATCACGTGGATATAGTACATACTAGTTTGTAGTCGTGATAGAAAAATGTGCTCTTCTAGTTAATAGCAAGTATGAAGTACAGTCAAATCTGTAAACAAATGCCACTCATGACAAGGGAACCTGAAATTGTGGCCTTTATGAATAGTTACCCTTTATATGCAGGTTATAATTATATGCACTATTCATTAATGAGAAAATGAGACTGCCCTTTATAGACAGTGATTTGTTATATAGAGATGCCCTTTAAGGGAGGTTTGACTGTAATGTATGGTGGGTAAAGATTTACATTATAAATCAAATGTACAAATATCATTGTGTAAATAAATAAAAGTAAAAATGATATTAAATAATATGTACAAAAATAAATAGCATTCTGTACACGTACTTAGTAAAAGAACATATTTACATTCTGTAATTATTGAAACTGGAATTAAACTTGAATAAGATATTAAAACAATGCAAATGTACAAATATCAACGAATATGTCTTAAGAAAGTATATGTTTTAAATGAATTTTACAAAACCGATATTAGACGATTTACAAAAATCTGCCTTCATTCCTCGATCTTGACTCATCATCGCTTTTGTAGCATGATTAATATGAAGGTTGACATTAGTGGAACAGGAACTGATTATCCTGTCGAAGTACAGGTACAATATAGCACCGATTCGCTTAGCACAATGCCAAGCCAATCTTTCACCTAGACAAATTTCACTGCAAAAACATGGTTTTCGCAACCGATCGTACTTGCTGGAGACAATATATACACGAAATCATACTACAATATACAACCAGTGTTAGTTTGAAACCTGGCAAGGGAAAAACAAATATTACAAGTAAATATCTGCGAAACAATCTCACTCTTATAATGTTAATATGTTATACAGCTCGGTGTCCTGTCGGGATCCAGTAGTTATAGACATGGTTACTTTCTTGACACATTTATATGTACATATATACAATGTAATATTCTCTAGAAATTCCACAGTTTAACACATAGTAATATCTAATTATTTTCGGTTGTTTTCTCTTTATACTCAGCTTTCCAAAAAACAATAAAATGGCCACCACGATTTAGTTGACAGTTGTATTACACAACGACAACATTTATCCTAATTATTTTAATGTTAAATTATATTTAAATGTTTGTTAATTCTTCTTCTTTTGTATCTGAAATGATAAAAGTCATGTGATATCAATGGTGACCTTAATTTTCGGAAATGTCTTACTATTTTCACGTGAATTTACAGACAGCTGATTTTTGTCAATACCGATTTTACTGTAATTTACTTGTGATCGTAATGATTTCTGCTTCAAATATTTTCTGAGATCTCAAAATTCTTACGTAAATCGATCCCGTATTTCAACAGAGTATTCAGTTGTTCAGAACTGCCAGTTTTCATCATGTGAAAAGGCGCACAACATTGTATTAATTTGTAAACAGACATTTGTGTATTGCTGCCGGTATTGTTATTGTGATAAATCAGTCAAGGATAAATATCCCACAATGCATTGCTCTTTTAGTTTACCTAGCGGGACTATTTGTAATCAATGTAAGAATCCCGTTTTATTGTTGGCATTGAAATAAGATTGTGTGTATTAAAATGTAATAAGAAACTTAAGATTATTGTCGACTAAGATATTATGAGTGTGTATATGCAAGGGCCAGTAGCAATTATTCTGATTTCCTGAAACGTCATCTTCATCTGAGAAACAGGCTACTGGACCAGGGCTATAAAAAGATTCGCCTTATTCGATCTCTTAAAAAGTTTATATTCCGATACCAATATCTTGTCGAAATATATTCCGTCTCTGCAGAAAAAATTATAAGCGATGTATTTTCATATAGTGAAAATGTATAAAGATAAAGAAGTCGCAAATGTCAAGAATTTTTTTGTCAATGTGTGACGTAAAAGTATTTTTGACGTTTACGTCACCGAATATGGTACTGCTTTGACACTATTTTACCTATTTTGTTCCTGTATTTAAATACTGTTACAGTGACAGCCGGAACCTTTGAACCGTAATGAGAGCGGGAGGTTTGGCGCCTTAAAATCTGATTCAACCCACCATTTCTTTAGAAATGCCTGTACCAAGTCAGGGTCATTACGGTTTTCACAGTTTTCCGGTTGTTGACTGATTTTGTCTGTTTATATAATTATGAGTTTTGACTTTCCCTTTGTAAGATTGTTCGGAGTTCGGTAATTTTGTTATTACCTTTATTTATGAATTGTAGAACAATTTATCCTGCAATCAGTACATTTGCTGTACAAATATGCTATGCGAATAAATTTTTGCTTTATTCGTACTAGACGAATAAACTTTTCAGCCTACGAATAAACTTTTCAGCCTGCGAATAAACTTTCCTGATACCCTGTAGCTATGTACAGCGGAGGGCACAGACAAGTATGAAACTGGTACTAATGTAACACGGACCACGAAGAAGACACCCTTGACAACATTTATGAAAGGCGAGGAATGACGCTTGTTTCTGTCCTTTTTGCTTAAATCTGACAAGTTTTCCGACTTTTTTGACATTGCAGGATAAACACAATATACGTACATTGTCGTTAAATATAAAATTCATTTGTACTCGCTGCGAAACAGGCATGAAAAGCTCGCCAAAGGCTCGCTACTCTGCCTTTTTCTACAGCTCGTACAAATAAATTTTATATTTACCGACAATGTACGTATATTGTATATTTATTTTACTGTTGCCGGGATTTATTTGTAAGGCGAGTGTGTGGCTGGTATTTAGACGGGAGTGAAATGTCGTCACCCCGGCGGTTGTCCCGGCGAAATTTACTAGTATGAAAAGGGCTCAACATCCCTTTCGGGGTTCTTATCATTTTGTTCTTACGCTGTTGCAGGTAGAGTGTACCACGCTCTTGGATAATTTATTCGGATATTTTTACATTTCAATAGGTTAGTTAGGAATTTCTGACAGTTAAAGTTTATTTTCAGATAACTTAAGAACATTTTTTTTTCCTTTGGCATTTTTCTTTATGACAGTTTCACAATGTTTTGTTGTGAAGTCGTCGCTAAATTGGATAAATTATAGATTCGGAATTCGCATAGAGTATTCTTTATGTGTCTGGTTCTATTTTAGTATTTTGATTCACTTTTCTACTGTTTGGCTTATTTAGTTTTTTTCTTTATCCGAACATGTCATTAGTAGTCTAATGAGTTCGGGCGAAAATTAGTTCAGGTTAATTATACATTTCGGATTAAGCATTTCAACAAGTTGTTTGCTTGTAGGTTGAGTCCGATTTCTTTTATTTTTATTCAATAAGGGAGTTTATTTGGCATTTACTGACATTCAGACTATAGTTGTATAGTTTGGTTAGTTCAAAATAATTTTTATTTCCTTTGCTGTTGCTGCTGAAATAAAACTTACCATGTTATGCCACCCCACACACACACTCGCCCATCCATTTATTCTGTTTGTTGGCTAGGTTGATAGGAGATAGGATTTTAATAGGATTTTGTTATTTAAGTGGACATAGGAGTATTCCTGACATTCCACTTTCATATATTGAAGTGTGTCAGCGTAATATGTTTTTATACTTGCTTCATAGTAGGACCCGCCAACAATTCGGTTGATGTATTCATAAACTGGTTGGCGTAAAATTCATTTCACTAAGCTTTACTTGGTAACGTTCACAATTTGATAAACTGAGATAAATAAGACAACCTGACATTCGACTATGTAAACATAGATCGGTCAGTGTAAATTGAGCATTGAATCTAAGCATTAATAACTTGTTAAATATTACATAAGTTGAACAGTGGTTTGTTACTTGATTGACTTTGAATTGTATTGCATTGATGTTGAATAATTTGAATATATATAAAAACTATGCTGAACTGAATTACATTTACTTTATCTATTGCTACAAAACGGAAATTACAGAGCGGCAGTTGAATTGTACATGCCTAACTTATCCTCGGTCTATTGTTCCAGCTCAGACTACAGTGATTATTTAAATTACTTGACGGTAGATTTTAGTCTCCCCAGGATCCATCGATCTGTCATATTGTTCCATTTCCTATCCCGTGAGATAGCTGCACTTCTTGTCTGTCCAACAAGAGTCAGTTTTGATTGCTGGATAGGCTGACCATTTTAGTTTCTCGTGTTGCCGTTTGGCTGTGTGAATATTTCTCTCTCCTCGATTGATGCCAGTGTGGTATTCACTGACACAAGAGAGGTGGGTGTGCTCTTTTCTCCAAATTGCCACACTAGAAACTACCCCCACAATTTTACTGTATTTCGAATAGATTTTCATTAGCTTGGTGAGATTCGTATGTTGTTTCTGGTTCCACGTCTATTTCCCTACTGCCCTTTATCTGTCACTATGCTAACAGACAAAACTATTGAGTATTCAATCAAACGGTGAAACACATAAAGCGTATCAATTGTCTTCACTTTAATAACTAAAAAAACTGTATAAAAACCGAAACCTGTTAAAACAAAGAATAAACAAAGACAAAACTTTCTGAGACCTGAGTTGGGTTTCAGCACTGCATCCTAGATTTGTTGTTCAAGTCTAGTGTAAAGTTCCCGGTGTACTAAACACCGGTGGTGGCAGCAAATTTACCATATAAATCACCATATTACCGCCTGGCCTGTTATAACATTTGGTGGCAGCGGTGGGATACTCAGAGACTTAAGAGTATTCAGTGATACGAACCTAGACGCTACTTGGACCTATAAGCAAAAACAATCGTGAAGACAAGGAGGCAAGATGATGGAGTGACTGTCGACTCCAATGCAGAGACAGACACTGAAATACAAACAGATTATAGTGATTTTGATATGCCTGTCAATGCCACTGTAATCCAGGTACCGCCACTATCTCAAGCTGGAAATCCAGGTACACCAACACGTATGCATGGTGCTTCTGGAGATAGTCCTATTAGAGTTATTGTTAGTAAGGTCAGAATTAATGAAGACATTGAGAGAAGAGATTCTGACCTTGAATTTTCTGATACGGTGGAACCAAAAGACACATTCAGAGTTATGACCGTTGCAATGAGAAAAATGTCTGACACCATGTCAGCCATGAAACAAATGTTTGATACAGTTGCACAGAGTATCAGTAGTCTTGTTGTAGGGGTCGTGCAGAGAAAAACAGATGAAACAAGAGAGAACAGTCCAGAACCTACCCCAGTATTAGCTAGTACTAGTAACATACAGAAAAGAAAAATCCGAACTCGGAAACATACAACAGCTAGGAATGGGAGCCCAGTTCAGAGAAATGCGGACAGGAGGTCGAGAGTTAAACGTACAGAAAGACGAACACCTTGTGTATCTACTGACTTATCTGACTCAAACATTTCTTCTGACTCGGATTTTGAGCAAGCTGACGCCTCCACACATGTTAGGCCAAATAATAACAACAGACTCCCACCTTTCACAGGAAAAGAGAAATGGAGGGTATGGATCAACCGCTTTGAAGCTGTGGCAGATCTGTATGATTGGTCAGGCAAGGAACGCCTGTCAGAACTTCTTCCTAGACTGCAGGACGCAGCTGGTGATTTCGTATATGATCAGTTATCCAGTACTATTACTAAGTCTTACAAGAAACTAACCAGGGAGTTAGGGAACAGATTTGGAGAAGTAGACACCACCCGTATATATATTTCAAAGTTTAATAACCGACGCCAGATGTTCAACGAAAGCATACAAGAATTCGTCGCCGATTTAAAAATGCTATATGATAAGGGTTTTCCCCGTAGGGACAGAGATACCAGAAGAGAAGATTTACTTAGACCTTTCTTGGCAGGGTTACAGAATAATGATGCCCGAGTTCATGTTGAATTGAATAAAGAACCAAGAACAATAGACGAGGTTTTATATCATGTTATAAATTACATTGAAACATGTAAAGAACCTATGTTTGAAGAGCACTCAAATAAATTCAAGAAACAGACACGAAAGGTACAGATGCAAAAGTCAAGTGACTTAGACTTGGCCCATAATTGTACAAATGATGTTAAGCAGCAAAGCGCTAATACTCAACAATCTCTACCAGATACAATCTTGATTAATAAGATTGAATTAAAAGAACTTTGTCAGAAATAATTGGCAGAACAGAATGTCCTATGTCTAAGAACAATGGACAGGGAGAGCCACAGACAGATAGGCCAATGCAAGGCAGTTTTAAAAGACAGGATAGACTTTGTTATAACTGTGGAAAACCTGGTCATTTTGCCAGAGAATGCTATAGTAATCCAAACAGAGTAGAGTCCAATGGAAATAAATTTCATTCCAATAATGGGAATGTTCAAGGATCTCCACCTGTTCAGTGTCGAAGTACTCCTGCTCCCCACTTCATGCCTAAACCAGTAACCAAACTTAATGGCGATGCGCCAGAGTACAAACCTAAGGATCAATTTTTAAACTAGAACCGGTCAAGTCCAGTGGCCGGGAGGAGACCATATTATTTGAAGAAGGCCAGAATTTAGATATTGTAAATATAAATGTTGAAGAAAATAAAATGTTGAACACTTCTTCTCACATAGACGAGAAAACCTGTTGTAATAAAAACACTGAAGTCAGAGAGTTAACTTCTGATAATGAATTAAATACAACTCAGTTAGATAGTATGAATTGTATTTTACCTTTAGACTTAGAGCAAGAAAAAGATGAAGATCATCATGGGTATGATGTATTAGAAGATTTTGATGATAATCTGGTAGATATTTCAGAATTATTTGAAAATTCTGAATTGCAGAAAATTTTGTGCTCAGCAGAACCAAGGGACACCGTAGCTATTGGTAGACAACCTAGAAAAGGTGAAGGAGTGTATGTAGAAGGGACCATACAGGGTGTTAATGGTATCTTTACCATAGATACTGGAGCCGCAAGAACTGTAATTTCAGAAACGGTTTACAATACAATACCTGCAACGAAGAGACCTCATTTGACCAAGTCGTCAACTTTAATCGGAGCAGATGGACGCCCACTGGTAGAGTTGGGTACAGCTGAATTCAGTATACAGTTAGGAACTGTGTCTTTTGAGAAAGAGCTTGTGGTTGCTCAAATTGATGATGAGGTATTGTTGGGATTATACATATTGATGATGGGCGATAGAGGCCCTACAGAACTAAAACTTGTAGACAAATTGTTTACTTGGAATGGAGAAAATATTCCATGTAAAGTAGTTAAAGACTTGAGGAGGATACGAAATGTAAATGCAGCTGATGATTTTACCGTTCCCGCATTAAGTGAAGTAGTTTTGGATGTTTATGTCGAAATAGACCAGATAGATGGCTTATGTTCTGTCCTTGAGTTTCTTATTGAACCTTCACCTGGCTTTATGGAAAAGTCACCATTAGTAATGGCCGCCAGTTTGGTTGATTTGTAAAAGAATGCTACCGGAAAAGTTAGAATGTTGAATCCTTTAAACAATGATATTGTCCTTCACCAAGGTACAATTATAGGAACTGCGGTGCTGTACACCGACACAATTTATCCAGTATTATCAGAAGAAGATGAGACCGAAATAGAAAATTTGAATACTCTTAGGAGACTCCAGTTTGACAAAAATGATTGCAAAACCCAGATGAACAAACATAGCGAGTCGGAAAAGGTAGTTGCAGATGTTCAAAGAAAGAGACCAGAACCTAAACCCAACATTAGTGAGACGCATGTCAAGGACACGAACGTTCCAAACCATCTAAGAGAAATTTATGTTAAAGCAAGAGAGGGGAGACCAGAAGAGGAGAGACATAAAATAGCCTCCTTATTAAATAGATTTGAACATGTATTTTCTAAAGATGATGATGATCTTGGAACAACAAATTTATTAGAACACACTATGAATACGGGTTCATCAAAACCACTGAAACAGCCCCCAAGGCGTGTGCCATTGGCTTTTGCCAACGAGGAAAAAATAGTAATAGAACAAATGGAAAGACAAGGAATAATACGGAAGTCTAAATCTCCATGGGCAAGTCCAATCGTACTTGTGCGCAAGAAAAAATGGGAAAGTCAGACCCCGTATAGATTATAGACGTTTAAATAGTGTCACTGAAAATGACGTTTTCCCTCTTCCTATAATTCAAGATTGTTTAGATGCTATCTCTGGTTCAACTCTCTATTCTACGATAGACCTGACTTCCGGTTATCATCAGGTTCCTGTTATGAACTCTGACATCCCCAAGACAGCCTGTGTAACTAAGTATGGATTGTACGAATTTCTGAAGATGCCTATGGGTTTAAAGTCCGCACCAATGACTTTTCAACGAGTTATGGAACTTGCTCTTCAAGGTTTGCAATGGCAAATTTGCCTAATCTATCTTGATGATGTGGTTATATTTAGTAAAACCTTTAATGAACATATGGAAAGACTGACTAGAGTTTTTGATAGAATCTCTACAGCAGGCTTGATGCTGAAGCCAGAAAAATGCCAGTTACTACAGACTGAAGTTACTTTCCTTGGACATGTTGTCTCTGGTGAGGGAGTTCGACCTCACCCTTCCAATATTCTGAAAATTAAAGAGTGGCCACCACCTCAGACAGTTACACAAATTAGACAGTTCCTTGGCATGGCAAGCTATTACCGTAGATTTGTCAAAGATTTCTCACAAATTGTACGGCCTATGGTACAATTAACCAAGAAAGGTGAAGATTTTATTTGGTCTGAAGCCTGTACAGCCTCATTTGAAGAGGTTAAGAACATTTTAACTACAGCACCAGTTATGGCATATCCGAGAGATGAGGGAGGATATATTCTAGATACTGATGCCTGTGATGTCAGTATTGGAGCAGTATTAAGTCAAATACAGGATGGTCAAGAAAAGGTAATTGCCTATGGTAGCCGGACATTGAATAAAGCTGAAACCAATTACTGCGTGACAGACAAAGAGCTGCTGGCGCTCCGACATTTTGTAGAATATTATCGTCAGTATTTACTTGGAAGAAAATTTCTTGCTAGAACAGATCACCAAGCACTTGTCTGGTTGTTCAGTTTTGAAGAACCTAAAGGTCGGATCGCCCGTTGGTTAGAAATCTTATCAGCTTTTGAATTTTCTATCCAACATCGACCTGGCAGCAAGCATGGCAATGCTGATGGTATGTCAAGATGTCCCTCTCCTGAAGAATGTCTGTGTTCCGATGTAGATTCCCTTGAATATCTCAAGTGTGGTCCTTGCAAGAAGTGTACCAAAAGAGCACTTGACATGGAAAGTTCTATGAAGATAAACATAACAGATTGTAAATCTGTTAGTTTCCCATATCAAAAGACAGGACACCATCCACTTAGAGCAGTGACCACAAGAAGTAGTAAAGAAGAAAATGACAATACGCTATGGACCTCTTGGAGAGGTGGATACACAAAACAGCAATTATCTAAGCTGCAAGGAAATGATCCAGACATTTCATTGATTTTGAGATACTTATGCCAGAAAAGTAGACCCAGCTTGACTGATTGTCAGCTTTCGTCCCCTATTACCAGACATTATTTGAATCTGTGGGATTCATTGGTACTCATTGATAATGTTATTTATAAGAAATTTGTGAAAAAGATAATTCTGACAAATGATTACAACTGGTTACCCCTGTGAGCTTAAGGAAAGAAATATTGACGCTAGCGTACAATTCGATATTGTCCGGTCATTTTGGACGGAAGAAGACTCTGCAGAGAATAAGACGCAAATTTTATTGGTTTGAGATGAGAGAAGATGTTGAAGTTTGGATACAAAGATGTGATGTATGTGCACAGAGCAAACTTGCCAACAGAAAACCAAAGGCTCCATTGGGATCTATCCCAGTTGGCGGTCCTTTGGATTGTGTAGCCACTGATATTGTAGGTCCTTTACCTAGAACTCCTCGAGGAAACAGATACATTCTCACCGTTACAGACAGTTTTACAAAATGGTTAGAAGTGTATCCAATTCCTGATCAAACTGCAGAGACGTGCGCAGCAAAAATTTTAGATGAATATATCGGTCGTTTTGGTTGTCCTTTATCTCTTCATTCAGACCAGGGAAGTAACTTTGAATCTGACATTTTTTGTCAACTTTGCCAGTTGATGGGTATACTTGGAAGACTAGAACCAGCGTCAGAAATCCAAAGGGTAATGGATGTATAGAAAGGAGTCATCGCACTTTGTTGCAAATGATCAGAGCCTATTTGAAGGGTGAACAGAGTGAATGGGACCTTCACTTGGGGTGTTTGACATCAGCATTCCGTTCCAGTGAGAGCGAGTCCACAGGTTTGACTTCTAATATGTTGATGTTGGGAAGAGAAGTACGAACTCCTTTAGAACTGCAGTTTGGACACACATCTGAAAAGATTGTGTCTTATGGTGATTATGTCAATGGTTTCAGATCCAGACTTCAGATGACTCATGACATTTGTCGACGATATCTGGCTAAAACAGCAAAACGACGGAAAGACATTTATGACGTTAAAGTTTGTTTTAAGTCCTATCAACCTGGAGATGCAGTTTGGTATCTTCATGAACAAAGAAAAGATGGTGTTTGTCCAAAGTTGCAGCCCCAATACATTGGTCCATGTGTTATTCTCAAGAAGTACAATGATCTAGTCTACTGTGTTCAGCTGAGTCAAGAGGGTCTGATCAAGGTCTTAAGCCATGACAAACTCAAGCCTTACCTAGGTCCACATTATCCCAAGTGGGGAAGATGCGCACTCAACAAGCACAGAAAGAAGAAACAGTAGTTGTAATGCATTTGTTTACATTTGTCTTGTTTGATTGTAAAACTAGTGTTCAACTAACCAGTGTATATTTAACCTTTGTTCCTCCTCCGCAGCTACCTCTTCATCATACTGAGACCTATCCGAGCCTCGTCAAGTCTTTCCAGAATAATCTATAAATTGTCATGGTGTCCATCCAGTATTGTGTCAAAAACAAAATTACCTCAGTTCTAGCTGATAGTTTGCATTATATTTATGATGCATCCTTTATATTTTCAGTATGGAGAGTACCATTAACAGAGGGCGAGCGTATGAATGCCCCTACTGTTTTTACAAAGGAGAACTGAGGAAGTTAAAAGAACATGTTGGCTTGGCACATGTAGCACTTGAGAATCACCAGTTCCATTGTTTACTGTGTAGATATGTTGCAAAGAACGAGAGGGAGCTAAACCGTCATAGTACATTTTACCTGAAACATAGGCAAGAGAGGGAAAATAAATTAACTGATGGCACATTTACCAAGGATGAGGATTACCTGGTCATAAAACAGGATCCAGCTTACTGTTGGAAGTTTATTGGTAGTATGGACTGCCGAGGATGTCCCAGGCAGAGTCTCAGGTTCTATGGGCATCCAGACAAAAATATATTCCAGTTATATCCGGATCTACCACCACTGTCTCTACACCTCTTCTTAGCAGTGCCGCCGTTATCATAGCAACACCATCACCATCCTCAACTGTTATAAACACCTCCACTGAATCGCCAAAACGACTAATGCCATATTCACCTGAAATATAAGAACTTACTGATACCGACCTGAGACACTGTCTGGGATCGCCTGTGGAAATGCCTCTTCCCTTGAGATCTCCACCATGTACTGTAGAAAGGCCTTTTTTGCCTGACATTACCCTGCCACCTCCAACAGAATCTGATGAAAACATCATGAATCAAATATTGCCAGATTCCTCCAGGGCTGACAACAACTTTGCTTTGGAGGAACTGACCCAGGCGATGTTGGCAGGCAATGTATTACAGAGACAGATGTTAGAGATCCAAGGGAAGATGTTAACGGAGCTGCGCCGGACAACTGACCAGTTGGAGAAGGTGGAAGTTGCCATTCGGAGACAGAGAGCTTCCCGCCCACCTGCTCCAACTTGGAATCGCCCTCGTTTCCAGAGACAACCACAAAGATTCCGTTCGCCAACTCCGGAACATATCAAGGTCAGGTCTGTGATCCGCAAAAGATCTGAATCTCCTCCACACAAAAAAAGTAAGAGGACATAAAGTAGTCTGTGTCGTACCGTAGTTAAAATATATCAAACAAAACATCCGTGTGCTCTATTAGTCTTTGGAACCAGTAAATTTAATCATGTACATTTGTAATACTATACAGATGAAGAGTCTAGCATGTGAGAGACCTTGTGAAATTCCAGGATAGTGTAAAAGGATAATTTATGGACATTTTATGGACATTAAATTTAGAATGTTAGGTATTTGTATTGTAATTTTTCTTTTCTCAAAATTTAATGGAGTGTAATGGAACCCTTGACCTTACATTCTGAATCCAGTAAGTAATTTAGGTAATGTTTTTTCATAGTTAGTAAGTATGTTGATACTATTTTGCTTCAGTATAACATGTTGAGATAACATTTGTACTGCTATTTGTATTATTCTTGACATTGAGATAATGTCTTGTTTAAATTTAAAGTTTATTTTCAGATAACTTAAGAACATTTTTTTTCCTTTAGCATTTTTCTTTATGGCAGTTTCACAATGTTTTGTTGTGAAGTCGTAGCTAAATTGGATAAATTATAGATCCGGAATTCGCATAGAGTATTCTTTATGTGTCTGGTTCTATTTTAGTATTTTGATTCACTTTTCTACTGTTTGGCTTATTTATTTTTTTTCTTTATCCGAACATGTCATTAGTAGTCTAATGAGTTCGGGCGAAAATTAGCTCAGGTTAATTATACATCTCGGATTAAACATTTCTACAAGTTGTTTGCTTGTAGGTTTAGTCCGATTTCTTTTATTTTTATTCAATAAGGGAGTTTATTTGGCATTTACTGACATTCAGACTATAGTTGTATAGTTGATTTGTTCAAAATTATTTTTATTTCCTTTGCTGTTGCTGCTGAAATAAAACTTACCATGTTATGCCACCCCACACCCACACTCGCCCATCCATTTATTCTGTTTGTTGGTTAGGTTGATAGGAGATAGGATTTTAATAGGATTTTGCTATCTAAGTGGACATAGGAGTATTCCTGACATTCCCCTTCATATATTGAAGTGGGTCAGCGTAATATGTGTTTATACTTGCTTCATAGTAGGACCCGCTAACAATTCGGTTGATGTATTCATAAACTGGTTGGCGTAAAATTCATTTCACTAAGCTTTACTTGGTAACGTTCACAATTTGATAAACTGAGATAAATAAGACAACCTGACATTCGACTATGTAAACATAGATCGGTCAGTGTAAATTGAGCATTGAATCTAAGCTTTAATAACTTGTTAAATATTACATAAGTTGAACAGTGGTTTGTTACTTGATTGACTTTGAATTGTATTGCATTGATGTCGAATAATTTGAATATATAAAAACTATGCTGAACTGAATTACATTTACTTTATCTATTGCTACAAAACGGAAATTACAGAGCGGCAGTTGAATTGTACATGCCCAACTTATCCTCGGTCTATTGTTCCAGCTCAGACTACAGTGATTATTTAAATTACTTGACGGTAGATTTTAATCTCTCAGGATCCATCGATCTGTCATATTGTTCCATTTCCTATCCCGTGAGATAGCTGCACTTCTTGTCTGTCCAACAAGAGTCAGTTTTGATTGCTGGATAGGCTGACCATTTTAGTTTCTCGTGTTGCCGTTTGGCTGTGTGAATATTTCTCTCTCCTCGATTGATGCCAGTGTGGTATTCACTGACACAAGAGAGGTGAGTATGCTCTTTTCTCCAAATTGCCACACTAGAAACTACCCCCACAATTTTACTCTATTTCGAATAGATTTTCATTAGCTTGGTGAGATTCGTATGTTGTTTCTGGTTCCACGTCTATTTCCCTACTGCCCTTTATCTGTCACTATGCTAACAGACAAAACTATTGAGTATTCAATCAAACGGTGAAACACATAAAGCGTATCAATTGTCTTCACTTTAATAACTAAAAAAACTGTATAAAAACCGAAACCTGTTAAAACAAAGAATAAACAAAGACAAAACTTTCTGAGACCTGAGTTGGGTTTCAGCACTGCATCCTAGATTTGTTGTTCAAGTCTAGTGTAAAGTTCCCGGTGTACTAAACACCGGTGGTGGCAGCAAATTTACCATATAAATCACCATATTACCGCCTGGCCTGTTATAACATTTGGTGGCAGCGGTGGGATACTCAGAGACTTAAGAGTATTCAGTGATACGAACCTAGACGCTACTTGGACCTATAAGCAAAAACAATCGTGAAGACAAGGAGGCAAGATGATGGAGTGACTGTCGACTCCAATGCAGAGACAGACACTGAAATACAAACAGATTATAGTGATTTTGATATGCCTGTCAATGCCACTGTAATCCAGGTACCGCCACTATCTCAAGCTGGAAATCCAGGTACACCAACACGTATGCATGGTGCTTCTGGAGATAGTCCTATTAGAGTTATTGTTAGTAAGGTCAGAATTAATGAAGACATTGAGAGAAGAGATTCTGACCTTGAATTTTCTGATACGGTGGAACCAAAAGACACATTCAGAGTTATGACCGTTGCAATGAGAAAAATGTCTGACACCATGTCAGCCATGAAACAAATGTTTGATACAGTTGCACAGAGTATCAGTAGTCTTGTTGTAGGGGTCGTGCAGAGAAAAACAGATGAAACAAGAGAGAACAGTCCAGAACCTACCCCAGTATTAGCTAGTACTAGTAACATACAGAAAAGAAAAATCCGAACTCGGAAACATACAACAGCTAGGAATGGGAGCCCAGTTCAGAGAAATGCGGACAGGAGGTCGAGAGTTAAACGTACAGAAAGACGAACACCTTGTGTATCTACTGACTTATCTGACTCAAACATTTCTTCTGACTCGGATTTTGAGCAAGCTGACGCCTCCACACATGTTAGGCCAAATAATAACAACAGACTCCCACCTTTCACAGGAAAAGAGAAATGGAGGGTATGGATCAACCGCTTTGAAGCTGTGGCAGATCTGTATGATTGGTCAGGCAAGGAACGCCTGTCAGAACTTCTTCCTAGACTGCAGGACGCAGCTGGTGATTTCGTATATGATCAGTTATCCAGTACTATTACTAAGTCTTACAAGAAACTAACCAGGGAGTAAGGGAACAGATTTGGAGAAGTAGACACCACCCGTATATATATTTCAAAGTTTAATAACCGACGCCAGATGTTCAACGAAAGCATACAAGAATTCGTCGCCGATTTAAAAATGCTATATGATAAGGGTTTTCCCCGTAGGGACAGAGATACCAGAAGAGAAGATTTACTTAGACCTTTCTTGGCAGGGTTACAGAATAATGATGCCCGAGTTCATGTTGAATTGAATAAAGAACCAAGAACAATAGACGAGGTTTTATATCATGTTATAAATTACATTGAAACATGTAAAGAACCTATGTTTGAAGAGCACTCAAATAAATTCAAGAAACAGACACGAAAGGTACAGATGCAAAAGTCAAGTGACTTAGACTTGGCCCATAATTGTACAAATGATGTTAAGCAGCAAAGCGCTAATACTCAACAATCTCTACCAGATACAATCTTGATTAATAAGATTGAATTAAAAGAACTTTGTCAGAAATAATTGGCAGAACAGAATGTCCTATGTCTAAGAACAATGGACAGGGAGAGCCACAGACAGATAGGCCAATGCAAGGCAGTTTTAAAAGACAGGATAGACTTTGTTATAACTGTGGAAAACCTGGTCATTTTGCCAGAGAATGCTATAGTAATCCAAACAGAGTAGAGTCCAATGGAAATAAATTTCATTCCAATAATGGGAATGTTCAAGGATCTCCACCTGTTCAGTGTCGAAGTACTCCTGCTCCCCACTTCATGCCTAAACCAGTAACCAAACTTAATGGCGATGCGCCAGAGTACAAACCTAAGGATCAATTTTTAAACTAGAACCGGTCAAGTCCAGTGGCCGGGAGGAGACCATATTATTTGAAGAAGGCCAGAATTTAGATATTGTAAATATAAATGTTGAAGAAAATAAAATGTTGAACACTTCTTCTCACATAGACGAGAAAACCTGTTGTAATAAAAACACTGAAGTCAGAGAGTTAACTTCTGATAATGAATTAAATACAACTCAGTTAGATAGTATGAATTGTATTTTACCTTTAGACTTAGAGCAAGAAAAAGATGAAGATCATCATGGGTATGATGTATTAGAAGATTTTGATGATAATCTGGTAGATATTTCAGAATTATTTGAAAATTCTGAATTGCAGAAAATTTTGTGCTCAGCAGAACCAAGGGACACCGTAGCTATTGGTAGACAACCTAGAAAAGGTGAAGGAGTGTATGTAGAAGGGACCATACAGGGTGTTAATGGTATCTTTACCATAGATACTGGAGCCGCAAGAACTGTAATTTCAGAAACGGTTTACAATACAATACCTGCAACGAAGAGACCTCATTTGACCAAGTCGTCAACTTTAATCGGAGCAGATGGACGCCCACTGGTAGAGTTGGGTACAGCTGAATTCAGTATACAGTTAGGAACTGTGTCTTTTGAGAAAGAGCTTGTGGTTGCTCAAATTGATGATGAGGTATTGTTGGGATTATACATATTGATGATGGGCGATAGAGGCCCTACAGAACTAAAACTTGTAGACAAATTGTTTACTTGGAATGGAGAAAATATTCCATGTAAAGTAGTTAAAGACTTGAGGAGGATACGAAATGTAAATGCAGCTGATGATTTTACCGTTCCCGCATTAAGTGAAGTAGTTTTGGATGTTTATGTCGAAATAGACCAGATAGATGGCTTATGTTCTGTCCTTGAGTTTCTTATTGAACCTTCACCTGGCTTTATGGAAAAGTCACCATTAGTAATGGCCGCCAGTTTGGTTGATTTGTAAAAGAATGCTACCGGAAAAGTTAGAATGTTGAATCCTTTAAACAATGATATTGTCCTTCACCAAGGTACAATTATAGGAACTGCGGTGCTGTACACCGACACAATTTATCCAGTATTATCAGAAGAAGATGAGACCGAAATAGAAAATTTGAATACTCTTAGGAGACTCCAGTTTGACAAAAATGATTGCAAAACCCAGATGAACAAACATAGCGAGTCGGAAAAGGTAGTTGCAGATGTTCAAAGAAAGAGACCAGAACCTAAACCCAACATTAGTGAGACGCATGTCAAGGACACGAACGTTCCAAACCATCTAAGAGAAATTTATGTTAAAGCAAGAGAGGGGAGACCAGAAGAGGAGAGACATAAAATAGCCTCCTTATTAAATAGATTTGAACATGTATTTTCTAAAGATGATGATGATCTTGGAACAACAAATTTATTAGAACACACTATGAATACGGGTTCATCAAAACCACTGAAACAGCCCCCAAGGCGTGTGCCATTGGCTTTTGCCAACGAGGAAAAAATAGTAATAGAACAAATGGAAAGACAAGGAATAATACGGAAGTCTAAATCTCCATGGGCAAGTCCAATCGTACTTGTGCGCAAGAAAAAATGGGAAAGTCAGACCCCGTATAGATTATAGACGTTTAAATAGTGTCACTGAAAATGACGTTTTCCCTCTTCCTATAATTCAAGATTGTTTAGATGCTATCTCTGGTTCAACTCTCTATTCTACGATAGACCTGACTTCCGGTTATCATCAGGTTCCTGTTATGAACTCTGACATCCCCAAGACAGCCTGTGTAACTAAGTATGGATTGTACGAATTTCTGAAGATGCCTATGGGTTTAAAGTCCGCACCAATGACTTTTCAACGAGTTATGGAACTTGCTCTTCAAGGTTTGCAATGGCAAATTTGCCTAATCTATCTTGATGATGTGGTTATATTTAGTAAAACCTTTAATGAACATATGGAAAGACTGACTAGAGTTTTTGATAGAATCTCTACAGCAGGCTTGATGCTGAAGCCAGAAAAATGCCAGTTACTACAGACTGAAGTTACTTTCCTTGGACATGTTGTCTCTGGTGAGGGAGTTCGACCTCACCCTTCCAATATTCTGAAAATTAAAGAGTGGCCACCACCTCAGACAGTTACACAAATTAGACAGTTCCTTGGCATGGCAAGCTATTACCGTAGATTTGTCAAAGATTTCTCACAAATTGTACGGCCTATGGTACAATTAACCAAGAAAGGTGAAGATTTTATTTGGTCTGAAGCCTGTACAGCCTCATTTGAAGAGGTTAAGAACATTTTAACTACAGCACCAGTTATGGCATATCCGAGAGATGAGGGAGGATATATTCTAGATACTGATGCCTGTGATGTCAGTATTGGAGCAGTATTAAGTCAAATACAGGATGGTCAAGAAAAGGTAATTGCCTATGGTAGCCGGACATTGAATAAAGCTGAAACCAATTACTGCGTGACAGACAAAGAGCTGCTGGCGCTCCGACATTTTGTAGAATATTATCGTCAGTATTTACTTGGAAGAAAATTTCTTGCTAGAACAGATCACCAAGCACTTGTCTGGTTGTTCAGTTTTGAAGAACCTAAAGGTCGGATCGCCCGTTGGTTAGAAATCTTATCAGCTTTTGAATTTTCTATCCAACATCGACCTGGCAGCAAGCATGGCAATGCTGATGGTATGTCAAGATGTCCCTCTCCTGAAGAATGTCTGTGTTCCGATGTAGATTCCCTTGAATATCTCAAGTGTGGTCCTTGCAAGAAGTGTACCAAAAGAGCACTTGACATGGAAAGTTCTATGAAGATAAACATAACAGATTGTAAATCTGTTAGTTTCCCATATCAAAAGACAGGACACCATCCACTTAGAGCAGTGACCACAAGAAGTAGTAAAGAAGAAAATGACAATACGCTATGGACCTCTTGGAGAGGTGGATACACAAAACAGCAATTATCTAAGCTGCAAGGAAATGATCCAGACATTTCATTGATTTTGAGATACTTATGCCAGAAAAGTAGACCCAGCTTGACTGATTGTCAGCTTTCGTCCCCTATTACCAGACATTATTTGAATCTGTGGGATTCATTGGTACTCATTGATAATGTTATTTATAAGAAATTTGTGAAAAAGATAATTCTGACAAATGATTACAACTGGTTACCCCTGTGAGCTTAAGGAAAGAAATATTGACGCTAGCGTACAATTCGATATTGTCCGGTCATTTTGGACGGAAGAAGACTCTGCAGAGAATAAGACGCAAATTTTATTGGTTTGAGATGAGAGAAGATGTTGAAGTTTGGATACAAAGATGTGATGTATGTGCACAGAGCAAACTTGCCAACAGAAAACCAAAGGCTCCATTGGGATCTATCCCAGTTGGCGGTCCTTTGGATTGTGTAGCCACTGATATTGTAGGTCCTTTACCTAGAACTCCTCGAGGAAACAGATACATTCTCACCGTTACAGACAGTTTTACAAAATGGTTAGAAGTGTATCCAATTCCTGATCAAACTGCAGAGACGTGCGCAGCAAAAATTTTAGATGAATATATCGGTCGTTTTGGTTGTCCTTTATCTCTTCATTCAGACCAGGGAAGTAACTTTGAATCTGACATTTTTTGTCAACTTTGCCAGTTGATGGGTATACTTGGAAGACTAGAACCAGCGTCAGAAATCCAAAGGGTAATGGATGTATAGAAAGGAGTCATCGCACTTTGTTGCAAATGATCAGAGCCTATTTGAAGGGTGAACAGAGTGAATGGGACCTTCACTTGGGGTGTTTGACATCAGCATTCCGTTCCAGTGAGAGCGAGTCCACAGGTTTGACTTCTAATATGTTGATGTTGGGAAGAGAAGTACGAACTCCTTTAGAACTGCAGTTTGGACACACATCTGAAAAGATTGTGTCTTATGGTGATTATGTCAATGGTTTCAGATCCAGACTTCAGATGACTCATGACATTTGTCGACGATATCTGGCTAAAACAGCAAAACGACGGAAAGACATTTATGACGTTAAAGTTTGTTTTAAGTCCTATCAACCTGGAGATGCAGTTTGGTATCTTCATGAACAAAGAAAAGATGGTGTTTGTCCAAAGTTGCAGCCCCAATACATTGGTCCATGTGTTATTCTCAAGAAGTACAATGATCTAGTCTACTGTGTTCAGCTGAGTCAAGAGGGTCTGATCAAGGTCTTAAGCCATGACAAACTCAAGCCTTACCTAGGTCCACATTATCCCAAGTGGGGAAGATGCGCACTCAACAAGCACAGAAAGAAGAAACAGTAGTTGTAATGCATTTGTTTACATTTGTCTTGTTTGATTGTAAAACTAGTGTTCAACTAACCAGTGTATATTTAACCTTTGTTCCTCCTCCGCAGCTACCTCTTCATCATACTGAGACCTATCCGAGCCTCGTCAAGTCTTTCCAGAATAATCTATAAATTGTCATGGTGTCCATCCAGTATTGTGTCAAAAACAAAATTACCTCAGTTCTAGCTGATAGTTTGCATTATATTTATGATGCATCCTTTATATTTTCAGTATGGAGAGTACCATTAACAGAGGGCGAGCGTATGAATGCCCCTACTGTTTTTACAAAGGAGAACTGAGGAAGTTGAAAGAACATGTTGGCTTGGCACATGTAGCACTTGAGAATCACCAGTTCCATTGTTTACTGTGTAGATATGTTGCAAAGAACGAGAGGGAGCTAAACCGTCATAGTACATTTTACCTGAAACATAGGCAAGAGAGGGAAAATAAATTAACTGATGGCACATTTACCAAGGATGAGGATTACCTGGTCATAAAACAGGATCCAGCTTACTGTTGGAAGTTTATTGGTAGTATGGACTGCCGAGGATGTCCCAGGCAGAGTCTCAGGTTCTATGGGCATCCAGACAAAAATATATTCCAGTTATATCCGGATCTACCACCACTGTCTCTACACCTCTTCTTAGCAGTGCCGCCGTTATCATAGCAACACCATCACCATCCTCAACTGTTATAAACACCTCCACTGAATCGCCAAAACGACTAATGCCATATTCACCTGAAATATAAGAACTTACTGATACCGACCTGAGACACTGTCTGGGATCGCCTGTGGAAATGCCTCTTCCCTTGAGATCTCCACCATGTACTGTAGAAAGGCCTTTTTTGCCTGACATTACCCTGCCACCTCCAACAGAATCTGATGAAAACATCATGAATCAAATATTGCCAGATTCCTCCAGGGCTGACAACAACTTTGCTTTGGAGGAACTGACCCAGGCGATGTTGGCAGGCAATGTATTACAGAGACAGATGTTAGAGATCCAAGGGAAGATGTTAACGGAGCTGCGCCGGACAACTGACCAGTTGGAGAAGGTGGAAGTTGCCATTCGGAGACAGAGAGCTTCCCGCCCACCTGCTCCAACTTGGAATCGCCCTCGTTTCCAGAGACAACCACAAAGATTCCGTTCGCCAACTCCGGAACATATCAAGGTCAGGTCTGTGATCCGCAAAAGATCTGAATCTCCTCCACACAAAAAAAGTAAGAGGACATAAAGTAGTCTGTGTCGTACCGTAGTTAAAATATATCAAACAAAACATCCGTGTGCTCTATTAGTCTTTGGAACCAGTAAATTTAATCATGTACATTTGTAATACTATACAGATGAAGAGTCTAGCATGTGAGAGACCTTGTGAAATTCCAGGATAGTGTAAAAGGATAATTTATGGACATTTTATGGACATTAAATTTAGAATGTTAGGTATTTGTATTGTAATTTTTCTTTTCTCAAAATTTAATGGAGTGTAATGGAACCCTTGACCTTACATTCTGAATCCAGTAAGTAATTTAGGTAATGTTTTTTCATAGTTAGTAAGTATGTTGATACTATTTTGCTTCAGTATAACATGTTGAGATAACATTTGTACTGCTATTTGTATTATTCTTGACATTGAGATAATGTCTTGTTTAAATTTAAAGTTTATTTTCAGATAACTTAAGAACATTTTTTTTCCTTTAGCATTTTTCTTTATGGCAGTTTCACAATGTTTTGTTGTGAAGTCGTAGCTAAATTGGATAAATTATAGATCCGGAATTCGCATAGAGTATTCTTTATGTGTCTGGTTCTATTTTAGTATTTTGATTCACTTTTCTACTGTTTGGCTTATTTATTTTTTTTCTTTATCCGAACATGTCATTAGTAGTCTAATGAGTTCGGGCGAAAATTAGCTCAGGTTAATTATACATCTCGGATTAAACATTTCTACAAGTTGTTTGCTTGTAGGTTTAGTCCGATTTCTTTTATTTTTATTCAATAAGGGAGTTTATTTGGCATTTACTGACATTCAGACTATAGTTGTATAGTTGATTTGTTCAAAATTATTTTTATTTCCTTTGCTGTTGCTGCTGAAATAAAACTTACCATGTTATGCCACCCCACACCCACACTCGCCCATCCATTTATTCTGTTTGTTGGTTAGGTTGATAGGAGATAGGATTTTAATAGGATTTTGCTATCTAAGTGGACATAGGAGTATTCCTGACATTCCCCTTCATATATTGAAGTGGGTCAGCGTAATATGTGTTTATACTTGCTTCATAGTAGGACCCGCTAACAATTCGGTTGATGTATTCATAAACTGGTTGGCGTAAAATTCATTTCACTAAGCTTTACTTGGTAACGTTCACAATTTGATAAACTGAGATAAATAAGACAACCTGACATTCGACTATGTAAACATAGATCGGTCAGTGTAAATTGAGCATTGAATCTAAGCTTTAATAACTTGTTAAATATTACATAAGTTGAACAGTGGTTTGTTACTTGATTGACTTTGAATTGTATTGCATTGATGTCGAATAATTTGAATATATAAAAACTATGCTGAACTGAATTACATTTACTTTATCTATTGCTACAAAACGGAAATTACAGAGCGGCAGTTGAATTGTACATGCCCAACTTATCCTCGGTCTATTGTTCCAGCTCAGACTACAGTGATTATTTAAATTACTTGACGGTAGATTTTAATCTCTCAGGATCCATCGATCTGTCATATTGTTCCATTTCCTATCCCGTGAGATAGCTGCACTTCTTGTCTGTCCAACAAGAGTCAGTTTTGATTGCTGGATAGGCTGACCATTTTAGTTTCTCGTGTTGCCGTTTGGCTGTGTGAATATTTCTCTCTCCTCGATTGATGCCAGTGTGGTATTCACTGACACAAGAGAGGTGAGTATGCTCTTTTCTCCAAATTGCCACACTAGAAACTACCCCCACAATTTTACTGTATTTCGAATAGATTTTCATTAGCTTGGTGAGATTTGTATGTTGTTTCTGGTTCCACGTCTATTTCCCTACTGCCCTTTATCTGTCACTATGCTAACAGACAAAACTATTGAGTATTCAATCAGACGGTGAAACACATAAAGCGTATCAATTGTCTTCACTTTAATAACTAAAAAAACTGTATAAAAACCGAAACCTGTTAAAGCAAAGAATAAACAAAGACAAAACTTTCTGAGACCTGAGTTGGGTTTCAGCACTGCATCCTAGATTTGTTGTTCAAGTCTAGTGTAAAGTTCCCGGTGAACTAAACACCGTGGTGGCAGCAAATTTACCATATAAATCACCATATTACCGCCTGGCCCGTTATAACATATAGGCGATTAAATAAATCTAATATGAAGTAGCTCACTAGTTATATAAGAAGAGCTTGAAGATAATCAGACACAATGCAATGATTGCATTCTCCATATACAAATTATAGTGGTCATGTTTGAGTGATTTCAAGTATTTATAAAGCACCGTGGTACATGAAAACATTAAAAAGTTCTGAACAGCTTTATTGTCTTCAGGATGTGTAATATGATCATGGTTATGAGAGAAACTTAAAATAATGCAACAAATAAACAAATGTATTGATCACGACAACACACCTTGAATAAAATATGTTCTAGATTTAGTCAGATTACGAGTGTATGTATGTAAGTATCCGGTCAGCTTAACATAGATTGTACAAATAATGTGTATGTCACACACTATGTGTTGCCTCTGATTCTTATGAGTTTGCATTTCTATATTTCTATTTTTTTCTGTATTTATGTGTATGCTTCTCTATGTATTGTTTTGTTTTGTTTTGTTTGGGTTTTTTTTGCCCTTTTTTTAAGATGTCAGAAAACTGCTAAATGCTATCTACTTACAGTCAGTAATGTAAAGATGAATATCCTCTAGCTTGATTCATTAATTATTCTTGTTAAAACTTAAAGTTGTATGTTGTTGAATAGAAATTGAGAGTGATTTCATGTATCTCTTTCTCAAACTCAAATATTTTCTGGATATATTAATGTCGGATATAACTTATATTGTATCTCCGTTGTATTGAATAATCCATCTATATATATATATATATATATATATATAATATTGATAAAAACAAACCAGTTTTTTTTAGATTTTTCATATCTCCCAACACGTGGGTCAAAAAGAAAAGTATATACGTATACGCTACGATAGGAAGTAAACAAACAAGTCTAAGATTAGTAACACTTAGGAAATTACTCTCAAAATCCGTATTGCATTATATTAATTGTATTGTACTAACATGATTAACACTATTTGTATGACGAGGCCAGGATAAGGTACTGCTAATTATGTTTTTTTTTCGCTAACAAATGTAAAGATTTCATTAAAGATTTTAATCGGAGAAAAAACAATTTAGTCAGACAAAGATACTAGCTTAGAACATCATGTCTGTCTTTTTTTAATATTTTACCGCAGATTGATATAACTTTAGACAATCACCATGTTAAAAACGATCATGATTGCTGAAATATTAGATCATAATTAAATATTGGAACATATTTTTAGATCGTGAACAATATATAGTAGATTATTAGATAAACATGCCATAACAGTTTCTAAATAAAGTAATATTTATTTCTAAAACTAAGATTCTCCTCGCTTAGACATGGGTGACCTTAACTGACTTTGGCTATTCTGTTTAGGCTCTTTGGTATTTCTGCTTCCAAAACTTTTAATTATTTTCCTTTAAAAAATTTTAGCCGCCCGCGTACCTTGCGAAGGTTATTCAAGAAATGCATCGAATGTGTTAAATTAGATATCTACGTTTTTATGTGAAAAAGTACTAATAAGGAATAATTGTTTTCATTTAATCTATAATCCCATACCTTGTTTGTTTTTTAAAACCTTCATACACATTTGGTTTGTCTTTTTTTCCTAATGACTCGTAATCTATTGTAGACCTACAACATAATTATATATCAACAAGGTTTATTTAATGACTGTGAAAGAAATATTGGATGTCTTTCAAAGAACGAATAAATATAAGACAAGTTTGAAGATACTAAAGGGGTAATCGGAATTCGTAAGACACAATGGCCAAACGAAAACGGATAAAAGGACAAACAGTGATCTTCAAAACAGGTCATGGCGGCGACAATATAGAATAGTAACATCAAAAATAATATCAATTTCATTTCATTCCAACTAGATCGATGTGTTGTAAGATTCAAGTTGGATGGAGGTCAGTAAAATATTAGAATACATTGCATATTCACTTCCGCATGCAAATGGGATGTAAACATATAATTAGTTTCTCCGTAGTATGACTCGACATCACGGGGGGAGGGGAGTAGGCGATTTCCTCGACAACTAACATGTCAACTCCTATAATGTAAACGAAAACATATAGCAGCCCTACAGAACAGCACATTGTAAGCAACAGCTGTTGATAAGTCATAATATTACATATGGTGTGGCTTTCGTACAATTTCATTGGCTAAATCAGTCACGTGATTTACAGAATATCTAATGTATTTTTTCCACTGTGAAGAAACCAGACGTCTTGTTTCTATTTTTAAAAAAATATTGACTCTGTTTCTATTTTTAACTATATTGACCGTTAATATAGCGGCTATGTTACTAATTTTAGATCTGGATATTGTCCGTTCCGGACCGCGTTTACACTCCACTTGTAGTAAACAATTTTCTAGTTTTATTGTGTTCTTATACAATAAAATAATGATGTGTTAATATTTTATTTTCAATGACACGAGTAATACATTTCATATGCAAGACCGTAGCCGGGGGGGGGGAGGGGTTGCCCCCCTAAAAAAACAACCTTGCGTATACTTGATTTTAACGCGAAGAATGGAATTGGAGAGCATTATATTCCCATCAACAAGTGACATTCAATAGATAACACACTTAAAGTTGTAAATCTAAGTACTGCATCAAAAAGGATATACAAATGTTCTTGCATTTTGATCAATATTTTCCTTTGATTATACTGTTTGTTAAATGCTAAAACCTCAGACCCCTCGCCTTTTAGTTGTGCACCCCCCTTTCAGAAAACCTGGCTACGGCCCTGATATGTATTATTTAAATTAAGGAATGTAACATTTCTGTTTATTGTAGTGCTACTTTATTGATTAGAAATGTGAACTCTTAATAGAAATAGGTGATACAATGCTGAGGTGACGCTGAATAAAATCACTCAATCAAACAGTTAATATACTTACGTGTCAATCGGTATTGGTTCTACAATGTAAAAGTAGTTTCAATATGTTTTTTGCAGAAACAATGCAATTTCAAGAGTTTATTTTTTATATATTTTATCAAATACATTTCTATCTGAGACATACATAAATCTACTTTTAGATATTTGAAAGGAACTTAAACGTTAAAAATTAATCAATAGATTGAATGATCACTTCGTCTAGTAACGGAATAGAGTGTCTACAAGATCAATTCCTACAGTTCACATTCCGTCAAAGTTTTATGATTTATTATGATAGACTATAAGAGAGCACAGCATACCAATATTACAGGAATAGGACAGAGAAGAAATACTTTCAATAGGTTGATACATATCAAGAATCTTTCAGGGAAGTTGTAATTGGCAATATACATTGCAGTTCATTTTAATGCTATACAATTTTGAAACAAAAATACATTATGTATTATTTTGTTTCATTTTCCTAGAAGTACATTTCAAATAGACGTAAATCGAGCTTAGCATCTTCATTTTCTTACATAGACAATAAGCGTACATTGTCGAACAAAAATAAATTTATTTGTGCGAACTTCAGAAAAGCGATCCTTTGGTGAACTTTTCTCTCCTGGTTCATACTGAATTTGATATTTTCAAACCATGTATATATACTGTGTTTATCTTGCAATGTTAGAAAGCCAATATCAATTGCCAAATGGTGTAAAAAGAGCAAAAACAAATGTCCTTCTAATTGTTTTTTTTTATGTTGTCCTCTATGAAGTACGCGCTGATACTGTAAACGCTTCTTACCGTTGCTTAGCATATATCAGGTACCAGAAAGGCTATAACATTGTCCGTGACCATATATAGCAAACATTTATCTAGGCAATGCAATTTGACTACTGAAATAGAACAAGTGCAGGATAAAGTAAAGTTGTGTGTTTTTCTGTAAGATAATGAAGATCTAAATATCCAGATAATATGGTTGGGATCGTTCCTTTCGATCCCGCTACATGTATATTGTTATGCCTTTCGCATATCAGGACTGACTGTTCGTCTCTTCAACAGCAATACATTTCACAGAGGAGGCATTCCATGATTCTGCAGTCCACAATCTTTCCTGGATTTCGTGCATTACCACTTGGGTCATGGTTTTAGTATTGTTTAACACATTGATGAACTGTTCTGTAAGTTCACTACGCCATAACAAAAGGATAAACGTCTGAATTTTTACTGGCTATTATATGATCAAATATGTAAATTCATACCTTGAACATCTGCTACTTCAGTATATACATTTGGTATGTCCGTCATATTTAGAGTTTCACGATTCGTAGAAGAGCTACAATAGAGGCAGCATACACGTCATCAGCAATGTCAACTGGGAAATTGTTAATATGTTTCACTTTTATAATTAATTTGTTCTCCTCATATTTTTAATTAAGACATCTCTAAGCATTCAAGCAGCAATCCAAGAAGTGAGTGAGTGTGTGAGTGATTGTAGTTTAGCGACAACTCAACCATTCATGACGAGAACAAGTTAGTTTTCAATGAAATGATGATGAGGTTCGCTTTGTACAAGACCAACACTTTGGATTTTTATAGTTCTAGCTCACTGAAACAACAGTCCGGGGATAGAAATGTCGCCCCACTCGGACACATTATCCTGATTCCGAGCCAACCAGTCTTTGCTTTTTCTCCTTACTATTCTCTTCTTGGCAGATAAATACCACTTTTAAAGTCATTGGTTGACCCGATCGGGATCGAACCCACGATCTACTGTTGTCACACAATACATAGCTATAGGGAAACGAACAAAGAGCACTCAAGTCAAATGAAAATATGACAAAGCATGGAGTACATTGCTTAACGGACAAACCATGACGATGCTGTCAATAATTGTAAGTCCTTACATCTAACATATAATATGTATGTGGGTGATGAGTCTCATTTTATGATTGAGAGTTCAAGTGTGCAAATATGCAAATATATCAGAATTGTAAATAAGAGGATATGTCTTCTCTGTACCTTTGTAAATCAGTTATGATAAATAAAGCATAAATAAATATGAAGCAATCAAAATGGACTTTATCAAGCTTCTTTTTTCA
This sequence comes from Bathymodiolus brooksi, assembly GCA_963680875.1. Classification (NCBI taxonomy): domain Eukaryota; kingdom Metazoa; phylum Mollusca; class Bivalvia; order Mytilida; family Modiolidae; genus Bathymodiolus; species Bathymodiolus brooksi. The sequence continues at coordinate 69,118,953 of OY804578.1, read as the reverse complement.
ATAAACGTTTGATAAAGGGGAAATCAAGAATGAAAAATCCAGAGAAACTGGCAATATTGGGTGCACAAGACACAAGACCAAGAGAAACAAAACAAAAAGCACAACTCAGAAAGCTAAACAGATAAACAACAGCAACAACAAGATATTGGACATCACTGTACGCAAGCATACAAAAAGACACAATAAGACATGATAACTCCTACAAACAACTGGATAAATCGTAACGGACATCACAACACGGAATTAGGAACGTAAAGAAACATAATAAGAAATATATTCGGGGTAGTTTTAATTGTTTGATAAATATATAATAATCAAATATATTACCTATTAGACTTCGTATTGTGTCTTCTTTCTGACAAAGCTGAAATAAATTATGCAAATGCACTTAGAATATTCATGTATTTAATTAATATGATCGAAGTGGCTATTTTTCAATTTCATTATTGCATATTTACATCATTCAAACTTTCTTTAACATTTTACATGACAACAAATATAATAAGTATTTCATATAAAAATGGAAAATTCTATTTATGCATCGACATAATGACCACTGGAAAAGTTTGGTTTTTCAAATGCGTAGGGTTGAGTACCATCGAAGATTCAAAATATTAAAAAAGTAGGCAGTCAGATTCAGATGTAGTATATAAATATTGTTATTTCTGATATATTTTTTTTATGATGAATACATTATATATGTATTCATCATTAAAAAAAATATCAGAAATAATAATATTAATATATTACATCTGAATCTGACGGTCTACCTTTTTAATATTTTCAGTATTCGGTGGTACCCAACCCTATGCATTTGAAAAACCCCAATTTTAATATCAAAAAGTGCCAAGCAAAACCTTAAATGTTGAAGCCTACTATCAAGTCATTTGATAACTTTCTCAGAGTAATACTTGCAATTCCTGGTGTTATACATTATAAGCAAGTGGTTATACAGCTATTCAATGAGCCATGGCTACTGCTATAATTTGTGATGAAATTTTACTGGTTAACGAACATGAACTGAGATTACGACAACCTGTATTATAACAATTCACCTGACTTTATGATGTACAGTAGGACAACAATGATGATAATCAACACAACAATAACGCCAGCAAGTCCTCCAATCACACTTTTCAATATGGCACCTTCTGACGTCTCCTGAATGGCTGAAAATATAATATAACAATTTCAACAATCTTAGTATCTTAAATATCAAACAATGTAACAGACGAACACACACGTGCCAACTTAATTGAGTTATATAATATTAATATAAGTTATATATATAATTGACAGTTAGAAACTATTACTGGTTCGTATGTATATTTTGCTTGTTTAGTCATTGCTGATGGTTTATGGCTTAATCTGAGTTTGTTTCAATATCTTTCAATATTTATTAATTGATAACTCCCAAACTAAAACGTCATTAGGATTTATATCTCAAACAATCGATCATGATTGGGACCCTATGTTATTTTATTTTTGTATTTTCTATTTTTGACAAACTTTCAGCCAAAGCGTTAAGCATATTTTCATCTATCGCCATTTTCCCACTTTCTAACTCAAAGGCAAATGTACGTTAAGCGAATCGCCTCGTGAAAATGAATGATACAAGGCGCTCTACTTTTAATTATATCTTTTTCTATAATGGTAATTTCAATTAAAACAAAAGCATCATTTTCCTCTACTAGGTGGCTTGGTGATATTCTTAGAAAATGTACAACTACTCACAGTCTATATATATCACTGCCGAAACAGTCATTACATCCTGTGGATAAACAGGATTACTGGCTTGACATGTGACTGTCTTTCTATCATAACATCTGTTGATAGTATTCAATGTGTATTGTACTGACTTGGTCTGACTTGCTTTTGTCTGTCCGTCTACTATCACTACAATATTAGGAGCTGGTTTACCTCCTACTGCTTTACATGACACAGTTAGATCCTGACCTTCTATTCCAAATAATCTGTTTTGTGGTGTAACATTCTCTATTGTCAAACTAGATGGTAGCACTGTATGAAAATAAAATTTATCTAAGCAACAGTGTAGGCTTACACTTACATCGAAATGTCGGCGATTTACCTCCTATTGTTGATAATATTTTCACTTATTTTTCTCCCAGGAAGCAGCAGAGTACATACTGCATTACAATTGTACACAACGCGACGAAAATAATAAATAGAATGATGACACATTGAGAAAAACATACATCTATAATTACATTTTCGGTGTGCGAATTGGGTTTGTATAATGAGTACTTGAGTACATGATGGAACACTGTTGTACATGAAACGACCAACTAGATCATCGTTTAAGTACATACTGCAATAAAAGTGTGCATAAAACGACAAACTATATCATCGTTTGAGTACATAATGCAATACAATTGTACATAGATCTAGATCATAATGTAGCTAAGTTTCAAAGACAGAAGCTCATAATGCGCTTGACAAGTAGCTTGCCAGGAATTAGAAAGATTTACTATATCTACACTTGACCAGAATATAATTTTACAATTATCTACAAGAATATAGTCGCTTCCCCAACCTTACAAATGATCAATGTATAACTACACCTACCTAAGATATCTAACAGTGTATAGAAGTATTGATTAACACCATTAACAAGCCCCTGACATCTATGCTTCTTTAAATCAGATACTCCAACATTCAGTATATGTAATCTGTAATACAGTCCTGTTGATGGATTCTTAGATACGGAATATTTTGAATTATCTATAGCATCACCATCAATTGCTACAGTCCTCACACTACCTCCATAATACACTCGCCAACTCAGTTCGCTACTTTCAAATCCACATTGTAGAACAGCTTCTCTACCTTGTACTACATATACTGGAGTAGGATTTGATTCATCATTGGTACATGAGACACTACCTGTAAATTAAAAATATCAATTATTGAAGACGTATGAAAATTCAACCAATTATCATGGAAAGAGAATAATTATAGACTGTATCAACAACCTTACGTACCTATGCATGTAGGTATTTTATACTTGACAACTATTATATCGCTAGGAAACATGAGATGTATTTATGATTAAATGATGTATAGGATCCGTCCATGTGGTCAAATATTAAAACTTAGCGTGATACCATAAAACAACAACAACAATAACAAATGGATATAGAATGAATAAAGAATTATATTTATCTTATTAACGGCTTTGTTCATGAAAAGTTTTTAAGCAAAAATTAAAAATATTAAAACGAATATCACGTAGCAATATATTTAATGAATGTTATGAGATTATGAAACAATTAAACAGAATTACGAAATATTGTCCAAACTCGAACACACTGCTATCCTCTATGGATTAACATTTTTAGAGCACACCGTTTGACATCTATGTATTCAATTAACATAGCGAACCATGTACTGGAACGAAATAATAAACAAAGCAAATGATACAGAAATATATTTGCTTAATTCATTTTAATCCACATATCTAATCCACTGGTGGAACATCAACTACTTGCCATTTCGGAGCACACGAACTTTCCCCGGTTATAGCGATACATTGTTGTTCAATTTGTAGTTTTCCGTATAATATTTTGTCGACTATTGCTTGCATTTTTTTCTTTTGGTAATAGCATTTTCTGTTCGATTTACGGATTCTCATTACCACATTGGCAGCTTCAAACGTTTATTTTACCAATTGTAAACTGAAATTAAGATTCGGTAAATGAAAACTTTTCAATAATTTATATTTTAATTTAACTCATATTTTGACACATTTACATTATACCTACAACCATAGCTCAGGCGATATGTGGAATCTACCATTCATTTGGCTAGCAGCTAATATTCCGGTAGCTATTAATAAACATCAGAGAGATCCAAAGGGGCAGTAAAGAATGGACAACCCAGAGACACGGACAACATTGGAGGCAAGACACAGGACAAAGACAATCATACAAAGGGGACAACACAGAATGCCAAATTGATGGCCAATGCGATCTCCCCCACACCTGCACCCACCCCGAACACCGGATGTGAACCCAGGTGCTGCACGAATAATAAACAGATACACATACACCATTTAATGAAGAAGGAGAGGAACCACGTATTTCCTTACTAACTGGATCTTCCTCTCTTTATATGTAAAAGCCTTTGACTGAAATTATGATACTATTATTTGTTCCTACATATGTACAGTGAAACAAAATTATGATGCAGTGAATTCATTAATGTGATCAATGATACACAGTATGACAAGTTAAATTATCTCTGTGTGGTATCATAGGAAAGAAATCGACAACCAATTATTTTCTTTTTTTTTTAATTTCCGTAATAGTATAAAGGTTAGGGAAATATTTGGTTGTAAACATGTATGGTACTTTGTACAAACTGACACATCGATAGTACTTGAATGTTGAATCTCCTCAGAAACAATAGATTACATGACCACAATGATTAAAATGATAATTTACCATTAATCAACTGATGCACACTTTCTGCGTACCTTTATATAGAATTAATGCAGAACAATTGAACAAAACATTGTGGGTTTTTTTCTCAATGTTTTTTATCATTTGTTGATGGATAACAATTCCCTGTTCGTGTTTACTCTTAACTGCATGTCCTATCAGCTTTTGAAACAAATCTGTCCATTGCCCAATTTATATTAAGTATACGATTTGAAAAATTACTATAACAAAATTGTGACTTTATCATGTTCATTGATGTACATTAGTTAACACCTTCATTTGCATGGAGTCAGTGTGACTTCTACACGACAAACCAATTACGTACATAACAGTATTTACACACTCCTAATGATTCATTATGCAATTACTGATATCATAATACATAACCAAAGACAGTTCATGTTTTGTAATATCATGCATGAACATTTTATTGAGAAAGGGACATAATATAGCGATACCACTGATGTTTATCTACAACGAGCTTTGCTTCTCTTTATGTTTTTATTGACACATTTCTACATAGACGATGATTTATGGACGTTAATGCCTTAGACAAGAGATATATTTCCTCCTTGTAGATATGTATTGCTATCCATAATCAGCTGATGACTAGGAATGCATATTACCGAAGATAAACAAATAATACTTACCCAAGATCGTCACAAATGTCAAGATCTTTAGAGGTGAAAACAACATTGCTAAATGATTACAATGCTTCCTCGTTTTCTAGTTTATACACCATTTCACTTATTATATTGTGCTGTGTATTGAGGTCATTGAAAATATTTAGTTTGTAAATACATATATCAATGTTTTACGCATAGATATCATAATTGTATCGCACATTCTGTATATTAAAGAATTGAGCTCTGAGAGTACCTGATGAAGTGTATTCCAGAAACTCGTGTGCACTAAATTGGATTTCTACATTTTCTTTACTAGCACTGAGTCGATACTTCTACTTTCAAAACTTACCTACTTTATCACTTCTACACCGCTAAAAAGCAAACTCCGATTTTCAATGTAAAAGTAGCACGAGATCGAGACGAATGCATGTGCATGGACATAACATATCTGGCAAAACTAAGGAACACGGGTTCTTAGTTATTAATGTTGAGCATAACTAACAACTGACAGTGAGTGTTAGATGATGAACAACTTCATATAATCGGTTAATGCTCTCATGAGCGGGAATATCACATCATATTGTTAAACAAAAACTAGTTCAATTATCTGATGGACACGTCTAAGCGTTACTTTTTTACGGCATACTATTAGAATTGCAATTCACAAAGTCAGATGTGTTTTTATTCTGATTAAACAGTTTGTCCAAAATAAACATTAATTGTAATATCCTTTTACTGGTGAATTATTTGACGCAAGACAAGTTTGAAGATAACACAGGGTATAATCAGAAACCGTAAGTCGAAGAAGGACAGACAATACATTGAACAAGGAAAACGGATAAATACTGACACAATGATCTACAAATCAGTCCACAAAAACCTAATGATTGTACAACGCGAACACTTAAAAAACAGTGGGCGAATTAAAATCCTCTGGTCCTGCTTCACAAGTGCAACCGTCGTGCTAATTTTGTCAACAACTATGTGACTGAATGATGAACTCGATATTAAAGAAAAGGTTTAGTCACATAGAAAAAACAACTTTTGAAGTTATGTGTTTACGTTGCACAAATGTAAACATGATGAATGATAGAGATAATTAAAACAGACAGGATGGTTGTATTTTGTTCTGTCATATGTCGTTATTCGTACTATAATTAAACACAATCAAGTCATATAGTACACACAGTAGCAATAATTAAGACTTGCATGTCACTTGCTGGCTCCAGTAAATGTTAACGCTAACATTGGTATGTCCATGGGAGAACCTTCCCCGGCTTCAGTAATTCGTAGCGTTAACCTTGGTCTGTCTATGGAAGAACCTTACCCGACTTCAGTATATCATAACGCTAACATTGGTATGTCTATGTGAGAACGCTACCCGGCTTCAGTAAGCCATAACGTTAACCTTGGTATGTCTATGGAAGAACCATACCCGGCTTCAGTAAGTCGAGACAATAACATTGGGCTGTCTGTGAAAGTACTTTACCAGGCTTCAGTAAATCTTAACGCTAACATTGGTATGTCTATGGGAGAGCTATACCCGACTTCAGTAAATCGTAACGTTAACCTTGGTCTGTCTATGTGAGAACGTTACCCAGTTTCAGTAAATCATAACGTTAGCATTGGTCTGTCTATGGAAGAATTTTACCCGGATTCAGTAAGTCAAAACAATAACCGTGGGCTGTCTATGGAAGTACTTTACCCGTCTTCAGCAAGTCATAACGTTAACATTGGTACGTCTGTGTGAGAACGCTACCCGGCTTCAGTACATCATAACGCTTACGTTGGTCTGTCTATGGAAGAACTTTTCCCGGATTTAGTAAATCGCAACGTTAGCTTTGGTCTGTCTATGAAAGAACTTTTCACGGCTTCAGTAAGTCAAAACAATGACCTTGGTCTGTCTATGAAAGAACTTTACCCGGCTTCAGGAACTAAAAACAATAATCTTGGGCTGTCTATGGAAGAACTTTACCCGCCTTCAGTAAATCATAATGTTTACCTTGGTCTGTCTATGGAAGAACATTACCCGGCTTCATTAAATCGTAGCGTTCTGTCTATGGGAAGCAAGTACAAGAGACATTTTACGAGGTTGAAATGTATAAAGTACTTATCTTCTTACTTAAAAAATCTGAAATCTAGCGATATTAATGTAGAATGATATTCAGCCTATTGTGAGTTCATCTTTAAAACGTGAATTTATAGGATAATTTTACCCATTTCGTCTTATGCTAAATCCCTCGTCTGGCATATCTAGCTTCTTCTTGTTTGCGTATAATTCTAAAACATTTATCCAGGTTTTGATATAATTCATGTATCTATTTCTGTGGCCATACAGAAGTACGTGGAGTATACAGCTATGATCAAGGAGAGGTTTATTCCAATTACTATGCACAACTTTGCTTAAAATAACTATTCAATTTCATACAAACGCTAGCATTCCATACACAAAAACATCAATTTTCCAATACGTCTGGTTTGGTAATCAAGAGATCGAGGCAAATTCCTCAAAATGTTTTATAAGATTGTAAAACCAGATGTGTTTGCAATTATTAAGGACAACAACATATTGCTAAGATAGACATATTATTGACATGCTACAAGCTTTATTATAACAAATATGTGTTTAAATCATGTAAACACAGTCAAACCTGTATTAAAAGGTCACCTTTGTGACAATGAAAAGTGGCCTGACTTAAAGAGATTCAATTGATATGGAATGTTCTGTGACAGGACAAGAAAAAGGTGACCTTTTAATACACGTGACTGCTTAACAGAGGTGATCACTTGCACAGGTTTGACTGTATGTAATAGATAAATATATTGATTTCAGAAGGAACATATATAATCTTCAATGACAGTTCAATGAAAGAGACTTGTTTTTAAAATAAAACTGAACTCTCCACATCAAAGTCCATAACATCAACTAAAGATCACAACCATATTGGTGGTATCATGGTTAGAGTAGTAGATGAAAGACATCAAATTCGCATGTGTTGGTTCATCGCTAAGCACGCAGCAGTAATGAATAAAATCAAATATTGGTTGGCTCGGAACAAGGGTAGTGTGTTTGAGTGGAGCGACATGTCTACCCTCTGACTAAGCATATTGATCTGGTACAAAACTGGGATATCATCATCTAATTCAAATGTGATTGGTTCCCGCAATGCGATAGCTGAACAAATTGCTATTTTGGCGGTAGTCAACAAAATCGCAGGGGTGTTTTTGATAGGATTAAATATATATCTGTAGGAGTTTATGGATGTGTACACTCGACCAAGTCACTCACAAACTAAATAAAGCTCAAAGGACTGTATATAAATCTTGTGCCCGAACTGTCGAGTACACTGGAGTCGATAAGCTTATCGTATTTGATTCTATTAAGTCCGTTTAAGCTTAAGAGTAACAATACCACCATTTTCAGCCATTTCAATCACGATGTTCAATAGTCAGTCATTTTGTTTCCGGTGCTATCTTTAGCAAACATTTGCTTCAGATAAAACAATAATAACCAGTCAATTAATATCAGGAGAGTAGAAAAATTACATTTTGCATGATTTAATTCGGATTTGAAGAGTATCAAATGTTTAAAGATGCCACGATATAATTATTTATGTGTTTCTAGTCGATTGTGTGTATGCTTACTTGAGTGACGTTGTAAACTTGTCTATCACGTCTAGAACTTTCAAACTGTGCTTTTACAGTAATTCATTTTGCTTATTTCTTGTTTTATTTGTTGATCTAATCTTGCTTTATTGCTTCCAAAACTAATACAAATACAAGTTAGCAGAATGGTATTATCTATGTGTAAACTTTTTAATGTTTGCTGTTTTGTCCAATGAAATTCTAAATTAAAGAAACAGCTATATTCGAATCAAAATGGAATTATCACCTTCTATCTTCTACAAAATGTACATCTATACGTTTATTCAGAGGTAAAAGTATAATCCAGCGTACGACCATACAGACAAACACACAAAGATAAACTTACCTCTATATATTTATTATAAGTTATTATAACAACTTAAGTATTAACCAGAAACAATTTTTTTTTTCATTTTACAACATCAACAATATTTTTTTTTTCTATTTAAATTTATGTTTTTAAGAAATTGAAAACTGCGATAAAAATACCACATTGTTGGAAAAGTTCTAACATCCAATAGAAAATAACTCGTGGAAGGAGGCAAAATCAATGCATTTATTACTACTTGGGGTAACACTAAATTCAGGTTGAATACGCATTACGGATAACATCATTACATTCAACTTTATTTTTACTGACAATACTATGGTAATAAAATAACAAATAGAACATTGTTGCTGGTTTTTAAAATAAATCAATCCACAAAAGTAGTGTACCTAAAGTGTGTGTTTCCTGTTTTAATAATTACAGACTTTGCTTAAGTGCTTCACAACAACATTTTACAGCTATATATAACTAAGTATGTACAACACAACAAAAGCATGTTAAATCTGTATTACATGTACAATATAAACAAACTCAACAAAATAAGCAAAAACATTTTAAATCTGTATTAAATATACAATATAAACAAACTCAACAAAATAAACAAAAACATTTTAAATCTGTATTAAATATACAATATAAACAAACTCAACAAAATAAACAAAAACATTTTAAATCTGTAATAAATATACAATATAAACAAACGCAACATAAAACAACAGTGTTTTCTGATTTGTGTCATTGTCATTTTTTCGCAAAGTTGTTCACCCAAGTTATCGCGTAAACAAGACAAACTTCTCAAAACCTCTGTTATTTCAACAAAAAACGTTTTAACCCAACATTGTCTCTATCATCGCATCCAAGGTTTTCTTAATCAAAATCTGACAACAATGTCGCATGCCATGGCATAAAAAATTGACAAATTTTAAAATTTGAATTTTTTTCATCGATTAAAACAAATGTTTTACCCACAAACAATGTATAAATATAGTATATTTTTCTCATTTCGTCAAGATCCTCGATTTTAAATGTTTGTTTTAAGATAATCCCAAAATCTAACAGCAAGTATACATGTTTTGTTTTAAACAATGACGATTTTCAAAATCACAAATTTTGTAAATACCAATCCGCGTGTTAACACAAAATATCCTGATATCGCCCTAGTGTTAATGTTATGCCATAAACTACAAATAAGTGACGGAGAGTTTATGCGAAAATGAAATGCTTACGACGGACACAACGTGAAAAGGAAAGGTGACATGACCAGCTCTGATAACTGTTAAGAAAAAAATAGCTTGAACTCCTTTCATGTTATAATCTATGTTTAATTTAAAGTTGTAAGGCTATACCTTTAAATTGACGTATTCTCTGTTTTCTGGTTCTGAAATGAAAAAGACAAAACATCAAAAACAACAGAGTAACATTAGATTGTGCAATATTTAATACGGCAAGTGTGCCTTCAACTAGTGGTTCAACTAGTTGACAACAAACATATTAAAAAAACTTTCCACCTTTGGAAAAAAAACCATTAGTCTGGTGATTTTGTTGATCATGTCTATCCCATTGAGCTTGAACTAAAAACGTAGATATCACGCTTACTGCTCACGGTGTGTTTCTAGAATAACCTTCATCGGGTACGCTCAACGTGAAAACATTTGAAAGCAAAATAATTTGAAAGTCTTTGGGAGTAAAAACAAACCAAAAAGGATCTAAACAGATGTCACCTTACATATAGCTAAATACGGCTAATGTCACCTTACCCTGAGGGCGAAAAACGTTAATATTAATAATAATTACATGATTAAGAAACTATAAATTTGCTAGAAATATATCGAATATATATATACATTTGTATGTCGAAACAATGATTACTGGACATATTATACCCTCGGCGACTAATAGTCCATCACCTGAGGTATAGCTACAGCACTAGGCAAGGTTTTCACATTTAGTGCGGTAATGTTGGTGGTTATTAGACTCATTCAGATAAATAGATGTAGCATTTAGTGCAATATTTTAGCAGGGTGGAATATTTAATATAAACCTGATTTACTCAAATTTGTTGTGTTAGGCTACAATTCCACATATTTTTCAAACAAAATTCATAAAGGTAAAGCATGCTACTCCGAGGAACAAGTGATCAGTATGCTGGAGTTCCTCATCGATAACATATTTGTCTCCTTTGGAGGGACACTGTTTCAGCAGGTCGTCGGCATACCAATGGGTACGAATTGTGCCCCTCTTCTAGCCGATTTATTTTTATACTCATACGAGTCGGAGTTTCTTCAAAAGCTTGTAAAAGATAAGAAGATTCATGAGGCTAGAGCCTTTAATTTCACATACAGGTATATTGATGACGTTTTATCTATCAATAATTCTAGATTTGCAGAATTTCTTCCATTGATATATCCTCCAGAGCTGGAAGTTAAAGAGACCACCGATACAGCTTCGTCCGCATCATTTTTGGACTTATACCTCGAATTTGACCACAGTGGTCAACTCAGTACTAAAATTTATGATAAGCGGGACGACTTCAATTTTAAAATCATAAATTTTCCAAACATGTGCAGCAATATACCAGCTTCTCCTGCATATGGTGTTTACATCTCGCAATTGATTCGCTAAGCAAGGGCCAGTAGCAATTATTCTGATTTCCTGAAACGTCATCTTCATCTGAGAAACAGGCTACTGGACCAGGGCTATAAAAAAATTCGCCTTATTCGATCTCTTAAAAAGTTTATATTCCGATACCAATATCTTGTCGAAATATATTCCGTCTCTGCAGAAAAAATTATAAGCGATGCATTTTCATATAGTGAAAATGTATAAAGATAAAGAAGTCACAAATGTCAAGAATTTTTTTGTCAATGTGTGACGTAAAAATATTTTTGACATTTACGTCACCGAATATGGTACTGCTTTGACAACTATTATACCTATTTTGTTCCTGTATTTAAATACTGTTACAGTGACAGCCGGAACCTTTGAACCGTAATGAGAGCGGGATGTTTGGCGCCTTAAAATCTGATTCAACCCACCATTTCTTTAGAAATGCCTGTACCAAGTCAGGGTCATTACGGTTTTCACAGTTTTCCGGTTGTTGACTGATTTTGTCTGTTTATATAATTATGAGTTTTGACTTTCCCTTTGTAAGATTGTTCGGAGTTCGGTAATCTTGTTATTACCTTTATTTACTATTTATGAAACTAATTGTATATTTCCAATTCAAAACTCACAATACGTAACTATGTTAATTGATTGTATCATAAAAATATAGCATTAACATCAGGTAGCACCATACTTAAGTACTAGACACACCGAAAGACAATTTTTGTAATCTACTTTGAGTAATGTTTGACTGTTTACCTTGCTTGTTCTTTATCTGTTCATAAGCATTAGGTTTATCCTGTTCACCCAGCGTTTCATACTGCTCTGTTGTTCTGTAATATAATATGTATTAAATTGTATTAACAAAACTAAACATAGCAATATAAAAGAATGGGATATCACAAAAGAACACACACTTTACATTATCTTAATGATAATGGCTACATCGTTATACTGTTCTGAAACAGTTCGCTTGACAGCCGATTGTATTGTTGTCATGGTTAATGTTGTTGTATTTGAAATAGCACTTTCTAAATAATGCAATCTATTAAAGCTAAAAAAGCTAAGGCCAATCTCTCGCATGATTATCATTGGTTTATTTGCTCTCAAAAGGATCTTACCGTTCGTCTTTCCGGTCTTAATATTATGAGCGAACCCGATGAAGGTTTGAGCATTGTGATGCCAATGATTACCAGTTGTACTGTTGTCATACATGTAGCGTATGCAGAGTTGTGAAACCTTTCGGCAGTAAATGGTATTGATGTCATATATGTAGCCTTTGCAAATTGCTGAACCGCTTGACAGCAGATTGCATTGTTGTCATACATGTAGCCTATGTAAGTTGTGAAACGTTAGGCAGGAGATTATATTGGTGTTATACATTTAGCCTATGGAAGTTGTGAAACCGTTAGGCAGTAGATTATAGTGTTGTCATAATATATGTACACTATGCAAGTTGCTAATCATTTCAGCAGTAGATTATATTGCTGTTTTTATTTAGATCATTCAATATCTATAATAAAATGAAAAACATAAAAATACCACTTTAGTGTGAAACCATTGTTCAATAGAGTGTGCCATTGTCATTGACAACACCTGCTGTGAGACAGTTAAGTAGCACATTGTACTGTCATAGTTTACATATAGTTAACTATTAGGCAGTTATAAAATGTAAAATATTATCATATTAGAAGCATGCCATCATACCTGTAGGTGGTTTACTTATATGCATTTCATTTTGCCTCATTAAGCGTTATACACTCTATAAAATGCTACTAGAGAATCAGTCTTATTATTTATCGTGTCGTGTCGAAGCTGAACAATATTATTTATTTACTGACATCAAGTGAATCAACAATCAGTAAATAATGGATGTGAAAAGGTCACAGGACATCGACTTAATATACTTACGATTGAGACTGTCGTTGTCCTGGAATATAAAATATGATTAAGTAATATTTGACCACATCTACACTCTAAGCACTGATAAATAAAACAGTATACAACATGTCATTTGTGTGGCTAACAGTAAATGTGGCTAAATACATGGCCAACCTTCTCAACTGCGAGGCCTAATGCTGTTCTCTGCACAAACCTGCAGTGTGTTGCTGTGTGTGCATGAACAGCCGAGATTAGATAAATAAAGGACTGGAGCGACTTTGATTGGTTCAATTGGTTTAAGACCGGACTTGGTTATATGCTTTTGGTTCAAAGAGTAATTTGTTTTATAAAAGTGGTCGTGTTATTGCATGTTTTTGTTAGATATATTCTACTGTACGCTAGTTATACCTCAAATCATATGGCAATGTTTCTACTGTTATTGTACCACCAGTTGTAAAAAGCTAGGTTTATATTTTTCGCTTAATCGCTCACTCGGACAGATGTTTCAAATATTTATTGTACCATCAGTTTACCATCTCCTATTACATCGTAGAATAGAAATAAAATTATGTTTCACAGCGTAACCAGTGGCAACAAACAGAAGGACCACAGCACTGTTTTTAAAATAACACACATAAAATTAAAGCACTTTATACAGACTTGCTAGGACAACCTACGATTGTTACTGATAGACTTTGGTTAATAAAAAAAATGCATTCTGCATACTGTTTTACGACACGAATTAAGATAATAAATTCATCGTACCTTGTTCACTTGATAAATCATCATAGGTATTTGGAATGTCTTGCATACCTAACATTTCGTAAGTCGTTGTAGAACTACAATACATAGATGAAGTCCTACTTTATAATATAAACATACAGAGTAGAATTGGCAAATATCTTCAAATGTATAAATTCCATTAAAATAAATAAAGTAAAAAATGGAGAGAAATTGAAACAAGTATCACAACGTCTGAAGAAGTTAAGATTCAAATCAGAACATTGTAGAAACGGAGGATAAAATGGATATCCCTTACACATGTGTACACGACCACTCAATCTTACGGGTTGGTACATACATTTCAATAAACAATAGTGGGATGGAAATATTTGTGTATGTGTCCAAATCTCTCTTCTTATTGAAATGATGTGGACATGTAAGATGGTTGTATAAAACGCATGGTCACAATGTTGAATATAGTACATTTATAATTTAATCTTCGTGGCGAAAAGATTATCAGATGTACAATACTAAAAAAAAATATTGATATATCATTCACCAGTAAATACGTTGAATGATTATAATAATTCAAGGGGCCTTCTGGTCGGGATCTTATGGTAGCTGCGTTTACAACTACTCGTGTAATTAGTGCATATCATCACTGATGTTGTGAGTTCGAATTCCGTTCATGGCGAGGTGCACACGATACAACAGTATGTCATAAAGTTTGTCAGTAACTTGCCATAGGTTGGTGTTTTTCCTCCTCCAATAAAGCTGACCGCCACGATATAACTGAAATAGTGATGACAGTGGCGTTAAGAACCATAACTCTAACCCTATGATATTTCAAACATATAATGTCATATTCCTTTAATCATGAATGTTTAAACGATGAAATAATTTTAGGTATCCACCTTTAATATATAACAATTAGGATAATATAATATCATGGATCATAAATTAGATATTTTGTTGAATTCTGTCGGATAGTTATTATATGATTGTACCACAAAACAAAGTTAGTAATACATATTCTATTTTAGCAGACCTCTTTATTTTCTTCAAGAAAATCGAATTATTTTCTGGTGACCAGTTATATTTATGTTCCTGGTAAAAAAGGTGTATTTGCATCGGAATTTCTTTACAATTAGCGTTGTGTTATGTATAGTAATATGATGTTTCTAGATACTCACACATTTCCACCTCTCTGCTGTAAATCTGAAAATGGACAAAAAAAGTAATAAAGACAGCAAACGTACGGGATTGTTGTCTGGAGTATACAAGAGCAAATATGTAGTTGCAAAGTAATATGAAGCTTATTACGTCACCCCGAACGCAGTCGGGTAACGTATTGCTATTCTATGTTTCTTTTACACTATTATTATTATTCTTATTATTATTATTATTATTCTTCCACACATATGTGTCCGCTCTATTTCTCGGAGATGCCTTGAACAAACTTTATGAAACCTTGTAGGAATATCATATGTCATGTGAAGTTGTGTTGCATAGGGTTGATTTTTTTCAAAATGGCTGCCGTTGCCATGGAAACAGCCAAAATGCTAAAAAATTGAAAAACACAAAAATAATCATAGCAGGTTACTCGCCGAACAGAAATTGATGAGACTTGATAGGAAAAACATCCACAGCTAGAGAAACGAGATAAGCTAAAAAAATCGGAATCGGTTGGACAAACTTTGCCGCAGTTGCCATGGAAACACAAAAGGGGGGATTTAAAATATTTTTGGATTCCTTTCATCAAACTTCATCAAACTTTGTAGGAATATCCACTGTAGTGTGTGGCAGCTTTTGTGGGGTTGAAAAAAATTCAAAATGGCGGCCGTTGCCATGGTAACCGAGGTGCAAAAAATGTTAAATTCACTTCCAACTTCACAAAGTTTTGTAGTAATGTTTCCTGTCACATCCACATCTAGTTGAATGAGATAAGCCAAGCAAATCGCAATCGATTGGGCAAACTTTGCCGCAGTTGCCATGGAAATCAAAAAGGGGGGATTTAATCATCGTAGGAATATTCACCGTAGTGTGTGGAAGCTTTTGGCGTGTTGATCAAATTCAAAATGAAGTTACCATGGAGACCGAGGTACCAAAATAATGGGGTAGGGTGACGTCGGCTATTGCTTTGCAATGGCAATTCTAGTTGTCCTTCCTATTCCATTCCATAAACTACGTGGAAACTCATTGTGTCAAACATAAGTTCCAAATTCACTATTAGACTTAAAAGTGATAACTAATAAGATGTTGATAATTTAACACACCACTTATTTCAATATCAGAGATGGAGGTGGAATTTTTAGAAGAAAAACAAAATATTGTTTCCGTCCTTTGATAAAAACTGTGTCAGGGATATATTTCAACCGACCAACCAACGACGGGCCTATTACTTCATGAATTAATACAGCGGATGTCAAAAGGAATATAGGTAATTCGGCAAAACAAATTACCAGATGTCTGAGCTAATAAAAACAAACGTACTTTTAATATTTTTACAACGAAATTTGTATTGAAATGTGGATTACTCCACGTATGTTTTGTGAAGAAACTTATTTATGCGTAATGTGTTGATTTTCTTGTCCTTTGTTTGATAATTTAAAATCTAATTCTGAATGCTAAGTAACAGTCATTTATCATGATGTCTTTCCTGTTTGAGTATCCGACTAAATGTTGAAACATGCCGCCAATAGATACTGTAATATTTGCTTTACGGGTCAGTTACTGTTATTTAACAACAAATGAAGAAAAAAAACTCAGCTATATCGTGTTGAGAACAAACTAAATTTAATGAAATGATGTTGAGAGGTCAGCTTTGTACCAGACGAACACGTTTAATTGGATTTGCATAGTGCTAGCTCATTGCACCTCCAGTCTGTTGATAAACATGTCGTATCCTGATTTCGAGACAACCAGCATTGGCTCTAGCTCCTAAATGCTGCATGCTTCGCGGAAAGCAGTAAATACCAATTTAATAGTATTGGATTGACCCGACCAGTGTTCGATCTAACGAGGCGAGAACGCTAATGGTTACCCAACTCATGCCGTTTTGCTTAGCGAAATCTGTGTATGAGATTATAGCTGGTTTTAAATGTATCTCCAACACAGACTTGCATATGATATTGGTTTTTTTTTTAATATCCTATCACAATTGTTGGTTTGTATGGAGGTGGTGTACATGCATAGAATAGGGTACTGATAAAAAAAAGCTATCAGATAATATTGAAAAAAAATGTGACAATTTCGGAACAGATCCATAATCCAATTGAAAAATCGTAAATATTATGTCCTCAACCGCATATATACATGACAGGTCACGTTGCATTTTTGATACAGGTACTTAACTAGGTTACACGGAAATGAACAAAATATACATGCCTTTAATGACTGAATGCATTGCAATGTTAGATGTAGCACATGCATTATTGAATATAATGACATAAATACCAGACAGGTGTTTTAAATATTATTATAGCTAAATGTTCTCGATATATGTAGAAGTATTGTAATTATTACCCTCATTTCTCGTACCACTCGTAACCTCTCTGATGTCTTCGTACATAGCATTGGTTGTTCGGTTTGGAGAAGACATTTCGTCATTATTTTCCGACCTATATAATATATAACATTATATTTAAATATAACATTATCAATATGATTGAAAACTTCAAATATATGCCGCCACCGCTCGACATGTAGAACATTTAATACGTACATAGCGTGTGCTATCTTCAGTCGGACTAAAATCAAATTACTGACTTTATCATACTGAAAACATTTGTATTGCGGGATTCCAGGTGAAGGTCAATAAGTGCGATGAGTATGTAACAAAGGGTAAGTCGAGAAAAGACAATAATTTAAAAGAATCAATATATGTATCAGTATTATCTTTTTTATTCGCTTGATAAAAAAAAAATTCAATAAAAACTGTAAGTAAATTGAATAACAAAAACCCTATAAGTCAAAAGACTGGTAAAGTTAGTATTGTTTATTACAGAACTTAGTATGATTGTATGCTTGATTAAATAATATCAATATTATAAAGTCAATGTATTAAAGTCATGGTCTGAACGGTCATTTAATGTCAAGTGTTAATTTGAGCTGTACGCAATGATATTGAAAGTAATTAACATTTTCTCTCTTGCTCTAAAATTGCTTTGACTTTTTTTTTGGTGAACGACGAAATGCAAGCTCAGCGATAAAGTGTTTGCTTGGTTTAACTATATCCCAGTAGAAAGATGGTGGAGAAAAACAGTTATTTTATGCGAATTGAATTTTGATCTACACTCTTTCTCGATTTTCTATAAAATAAATGTATTACCATTTATGAATTTCATTGCATGCTCCACCTGACCAACCTGCAAAATTGAAAGGTTGAAAAAAGAAAATAATGTGTCAAATTTTCCAATAGTCATAAAATGTGCATGTCCATAATTAAAAAAAAATACTATATATTTTGAAAAGTAAATTTTTATGGTAATTAAAAATATATACTACAGCGTGAGAACCACCTGTTCTCTGCAATATCATCTTCGTGTAGTATAATAATTCTCTATTCAGAAATTACATGTATTAAATGAGCTAGAACCGAACATCGCTTCAAACATCGTTGCATAACACGACCACAACTACAGTGGCAGGGAACATAACAACTACTACTGAATTGACGATGAGCACCGATTAAAATGGTACGGCAAATGTAATGGTTCTCACTTTCCAATTATAAACTTCCCATGGTTTTTTTTTGTATTAAGTTTCATGTATCTCCGAGTTCATGACAACTAGATTTACTGTCGCCATCATGAATGTGATAATCACCTATCAGTGTCTGTTTCAATGATGATTGCGGATCTACATATACTGTCGTAAAGTTAACAGAAAGCCGTATGTCATTGTCTCAAAGAAAAGGACAAAAGGATAAACAATGATCTTCAATATATTACCCTAAAGCAAACAATAAACCGGGGATGAGCTCAGTTGCTGCTCTACCAGTGGCACCAGCCGTGTTTCTCTGGCTACACATCGATAACGAGTCATGAATGAGAAAAAATCGGATTGTGATGACAAGAAACAGAACATATTTTTGGTCATTTGTGAAAAAATATATTCCGTAACAGGTAACCAAGTTATGGGGGCGGTCGGATACCATTCGAAGTGATGACTCTTTCTGGCTATGGCATTCATTGAACTTTGACTGATGCCTTAGGTGCAAAAAGCGTGCCACCTTCGCTTTTTCTACAATAACATTCGAAGCATATGAAGATACCAAAGATGTAACCAGAATCCGTAAATCGAAGAAGAACACGAGTTCAATTCCGGTTTGGTGGGCTCAGTGATGATCATCTTTAATTTATGTGTTTGTTCATGTTGATTTCATATCTGTCTTTGTTTCCTTTTATACTTTTATGCCATGTTTTTCCATATTCATCTCAAGTTTTACTACAACGTCTTGGTATTATTTGTCTTTTCTTATAGCACATTAAATATATACTATTAAAAAGATGGGGCACACACAGTCCCCACATACATTGAAGTAGTCGCAATATTTGGTGCAGGGAGAGTGCAAACTACTCCTTTCCAATGCATGATACCCGTCGTTAAGTCCTGATATTCAAAGATGTGGCTTATTATTACAGACCAATCAATGTATATACTATGTTTTAATAGTGGCATCTAATCTACATACAATCAGTTGATACATGGAAAACACAATTTCAAGACTTTAATTAACAAAGCCCTGTTTATTTAAAACATTATAGCATATCAACTGCGATTTGTAGAACAAATAAGCGGAGTGAGGGTGGGATACATGGTATTGTCACTCAACAATCGGAACAGTATGCTACATTTATCACATGTGACCTAAAGTTTAGAAATAAAGTGTCCTTGTGTGTCATATTAAAAGGAGTATATATGCTACCTGTCTTTCTCCTAAAGAGTAGAGTTCCTAAGATGATCACAATGGTGATTAGAATAGTTATAACGGCACCCATTCCTCCAATAACAGCATACACTCCACTTGAGGATGTCTCTTGAATTACTGAAAATAAACATGAAAAATAAAATAATAACTTGAACTATCCTCGTACATCAGCTACAACCATGACAATTTGTGATTCCTGATAAATAATAACATCTCCACAGGAAATCTAATGTGTTTAGTCCGTTCAATTAAATAAACGGTCGTGAATGTGAAGGAAATTAATTACTGTAGTTGTGTACGATCATTATCAATATCACAGCTGATAATTTAATATATGAACAATATTCATCGTATTATATTATTTATAGTGCTTGTTTCTTGTATATACAGTCCAAGTTGCTTGTACATGTAGGTCCGAGTTAATGGCTACGCAATAGCTGTTGATTGTTTAACAAGTGCATGCTGATTGTATTAGAAGTATCTGTTGATTGCATAGGCAGTGCCTGTTGACTGTATACACAGTACATGTTGATTAATAGGGAGTGCCTGTTGACTGTATACACAGTACATGTTGATTAATAGGCAGTGCTTGTTGACTGTATACACAATACTTGTTGATTAATAGGCAGTACATGTGACTGTGTATGCAGTGCCTGTTGATTGTATCCACATTACTTGTTGATTAATAGACAATGCATGTGACTGTATATGCAGTGCCTGTTGATTGTATAAGAAGTGTCTGCTGATTGCATAGGCAATGCCTGCGACTGTATATACAGTGCCTGATGATAAATAGGCAATACCTGTGACTGTATATGCTGTGCCTGTTGATTGTATAAGAAGTGTCTGTTGATTGCATAGGAAGTTCCTGTTGGTAATGTCTATTTCTGAAGCTTATTCAAATATTTACGAACCATTGCTCATTAGTTGTATACATTTGTCCTGTTTTTCTCTTGTCTGTATGATGTCTATATCTGTACTTAAGCTTCTGCCAAACATATTTTTCGAATACATTTTTAATTCATATAATGTACTATCCTGTAACCCAGAAAGAACGTAGGTCAGACTGGTCAACTGTTTGGTATTGTGAGGTATTTCCTTTAAGGACCATGTTTTCGCTCCACGTACTCGATACTCTAGATAGAAAGTCTGTTCGTGTCCATCATTATAGTGTAGTGTCCAATCTACCAAGATACTTGCTTCAGTAGAACTAACCAAGCTGAAATTAACGGGAGTTTGTGGACGACCTGAAATATGACGAAGAAGATGACACGGTAAATACGTAAGAAACGTTTCGGAAATAAATTCCTGTTGGTTTATATTTCAAATATAGGTACATTTAGAGTTCTCTACAAACAATAGTATAAAATATCCTACAGTTCTAAATGTTACTGGAATGAAGTATTAATTCCTCTACTGTTCTATAAATAAAATAAAAAAATGTATGTTACACTGCCGGAACAGCTCCAGAATCCAAGAGAAACATCATAGAAACAGCTCAAAGTAGACTATTGTGTCACCATTTTATCTTACATGTACGATGACATTGTATACTATCTAATTTGTATATAATGGCCATAGGCTGTTAACCAGAACTAATATTATACATATGACAACTTCTGTGTTACGAAAATTACATATATTATGTAAAATGCTCAAGTTCATAGCGTCCTTAACAATAATACTGCTCACCCGATTATATAAGAGGGTTGACATTTTACTCACACGGGGAAAACACTTGCATGATCGTATCACTTCACTAACAGGGAAAGTTTGTGCCCATAAAACCAGTTTAACTCTACCACTCTTTATTTAAGTGGCTGTACGAGGCCAAAACCAAATGAGCGGTCATGCTAAAGGGTATCGCATTTGCCCAGTCCTATGATTTGCATTAGATTGTGTATCTGTTTAAAGATTGTGGTATTTTATTTTATTTTCATTTTATTATATAGTATACTATGCTGATTTACATGATACTGAAAACAAATAGCATGAAATTGACAACAAATAACGTCAGATTAAATGAAATTCAATAGAAATATATAATACTCTAACTCTTTAAACACTATGACCTACTATTCTTAACCTTCCAATTGTTACATTTTAACCACGCCCCCCTCCACAAAAAGTTAAGCGAATATGTATTGAAACTACGTTAGCATTATAATTATTTTCTATTTTACAAACAATGACTTGTATCATATTTCGTCAATATATGTGCATCCCATACAGTGTAATTACGACTACTGGCTAATGTTTTGCACATTTGGATGTTGTTAAGGCTTAGCAGTCATTTTTTGGACAGATGTTGCAGGTTGTTGATCCCTTACGTCAACACACCACATTGTTTAAGGCCAGACTCCACTGAATCAAATGCATAATGGGCAATTATAAAATTTTGCAAAATATAAGAATTTTCCATATCTTACGATATATACGCTTCTTACTCATATTGTCTTTTCTTTCAGTGTAAAATCTTCAAGTCTAATAATGCATATCGCCTGATCCATAAAAAACCGCGAGGTTTAGCCGTCGCATATCTATTAACATGCTTGATGATGAGAGTTTCACAGACAAAATATTAAAGAAAAAAAATGAAATTATTGATTTTGGTATCATTTTCGCATAACTGATTTCTGAATTAGCATTTGCAATGCGATCGATTCAAAAATAACAATTGCAATGTAAAGTGTCAGTAAGTACTATGGTGTACTATACCACATCCTGATTGGCTTATTTAGTAGTGTCTGATATTTTAATTGCTATACCGATGATGATATTAACAATTCATCAATTTATTAATGTCAACTTACTTGCAGATTCCAGCAATACAGTATACTGTACAGTTTCCAGAAAACCATAATACAGCAGTAGCCTATAACTAACATTGAAGTCAGATTCCTTTGCATTTGCTATGGTCAACACACCACTGTAACCATCCAGTTGTACATCTTTACCATGGAATGTATCATTAACTATTGCTGATGTGTCTGACATGGCATATTTGGTTGATGGTGAAACTTGTGTGTTATCTCTGTACCAACTTGGTGTCCTATATTTAGGCATACTGTATACATAAACATTGATATCTACATTTCCACCAAACTCACCATACTGTGTTAAACTGTTGTCATTTGTAAATATTGGTTGAGCTGAAAGGTACAGAATATAATGTAAGGTGACATATAATATATTTGTGGTATATGACATAACCAGATCCTGTCTGCTTTATATACCATAAACATGACATAATCAGATCCTGTCTGTTTTATATACCATAAACATGACATAGCCATAGCATGTCTGTTTTTCATACCGTTTATTATGACATAGCCAGACCCTGTATGTTGTACATACGGTTTATTATAACATAATAAGTGCCTGTCTGTTTTACATACCGTTTAGTAATGACACAGTCATATCCTCTCTGACTTACATCAGGTTTAATAACATTTATTTTAACATAGCTTGATCCTGTCAGTTTTACATACCGTTTATTGTGACATAACCAGATACTGTCTGTTTTACATACCATTTATTATGACATAACCAGAGCCTCTCTGTTTTATTCTGCCATCTCTGCCTACAATACCATTACCAGCTGTACATACATATTCACCACTGTCCTGGTATCTATTTTCTACAGGAATACGTGGTAATGTTAGTACACTATTCTGTCCTCCATCCAACTCACGAATCAGTACACCATACTTAGACCTGTGCTGCCATTTATAGAATGTATATGATTGCGGATTACCTACAGGGATACATGTCACTGTTCTGTTGGGTTCATTTTGCTCAAAGGTAACATCACTTACTGATACAATTGGTGCAACTGTGGAAATGGAAATAAACAAAATATAGTAGTCAATATGTATATTAAAACGATCATTCCTATTGGCAACACTAATTGTCAAATTGTATGTAAAATTGTATTTATCGTGTAACGTCATTTACCCTTAAAATAAACTTGTAGTGTTCCGTTAAAATTGAGAAAAAAATGTATGCAATGCAGAAGATAAATGAGGCGCAATGATGTAATAGATTCGCTTTGGTATATTTATTAACACATATAATACATGGTTTTGGTTATCACGCTATTGACATTTGCTTGTCCTGCTCCCATAGAATTAAATATATTTGACCTTCTTTCCTCAATCTATAAATCAACTTGAAAAATGTTTAACGATCGAAATATCATTTTAAGTTGCCACCGTTTTCTATGGTATGTGTAAAACGTGTAGGATATTAGATTTCATCTGAACTGTCTATACCACAATACGACATGGCAATGTAGATCTTTACTTCTGACAGGCAACGGAATATGGCAGGACTAACTAGGTGAAAATGGATCCAACTCTATTCCTAGTGTCTAGACAAATATAAAGAAAATGGAAATCCACCACAGATTAGCTTCATATAAATAACATATGCTTTCATATACAAATGACAACATAGACATAAACAATATAAAAACATATTCAGTGGATGCTAATGTTATAATTAAATCAACAGTAATGCTATAATTATATGTACAATAATAAAAAAAAATACTAGTTCAGAAGTCAAATTACGTTTATTGGTAGCTAATTGTGTTCAACTTACATTTAACATTTAAAGTTATGTAGCTATGTACACCGCTAAAAGCAGCCACATTAACAGCTTTACAAGTTAACACCTTTCCATTATCACTCTTTCCTACAGTGTATGTCAAGTCAGATATCACTGTATACGTATCACTAGCTGTGATATGATTAAACCAATCTGTAGCATTAGATGTAACATCCTTCTGTCCTATTGTCCATTCTAATGTAGCTCTAGGACGACTACCTGTTGTTGTGCATGTTACATCCAGTGGCTTGGTCTCCTCTATTCTGTCTGCATTCCCAGTTATGGTGGGTTGCAGTGGTTTCACTGAAAAAATATACAAATGTTGTTATTAACAGTACGACTACCTGTAATTGTACATGTTACATCCAGTGGATTTGTCTCCTCTATGCCGTCTACATTTCCAGTAATGGTTGGTTGGAGTGGTCTCACTGAAATAGTATGTATCCTCTTTACACAGTGTATGGTATATACATTTGGTAGAACCCTGAACTATAATTATAAGATTATAAGACGTTTTACTTTCATGATAAAATCAAACGGATCAAATCGCTTTGCCGCTAACTCATCACTGACACGTCATATACAGTGTGATGTCGACGTGGGTAATTTCAATGTATAGGTTAGGAATTCCATTCATTAAAATATTGACAATGAAGTTATTTTGATCAAACAACCAAGTATAATTTTCAAAAACTGTTGCATTTTACATTCAAATCAACAAAATAAAATGGAAAACACTCTCCAAAGCAAATGTCAAGAATAGAGGGTTCGGGACATTTGTTATTTATTGATAATTCTTGAACTAAGAACCCTAAGAACATCTGATAACTCAAAACATCGATCATACTTTTATCTTGTTTATTCTTGCTTCATTATGTCTTTGACAAACTTCCTGTAATTTTGCCAGCCAAATTGTCATTCTTTGCCATTTTCCCACTTTCTACATGTGCTTTAGGTGCATCGTCTCATGAATATCAATGATACAATGAAGTGAGGATTTCACGATATAAATCAAGAAAAAGGTTTTCTTTGTGAATTCGAAACTGTCTATTTTATCTTAATTGTAAGTGGGGGTTTTTCTGGTATGGTAATTTTAGAAAAAAATAAAACCATCGTGATGACATTATCTAGTATCTGTACAAAGTGAAAAGTGAATCAGTACATAAAGAATTACTTACAGTTTAAATATATCACTGCTGAATCAGTCAACGAATTCTGTGAATAAGCAGGATTACTGGCTTGACATGTGACTGTCCTCTGATCATAAGATCTGTTGATGGCATTCAATGTGTGTTGTGCTGTCTGAGTCTGATTGGCTACATACTGTTCGTCTATTCTCAATACTACATTAGGAGCTGGTTTACCTCCTAGTGCTTTACATGACACAGGTAGATCCTGACCCTCTGTTCCCACTATTCTGCTGTTTTCTGGTGTTACGTTCTCTATGTCTAAACTAGATGGTGGGACTGTAAAATAATAACTAAATTTCTGAATATAAACACGACCTCTTACATCTAATGTCTCATGGAGATTTGCCTCCTATTGTTGATTATGTCAGTTTATTCTCCTCTGTTCTCCAAAGATAATATAATAAATGTATACATAACGCGAAATAATAAAATACCTGACGATATAAATGAAAGATAGTAGGGAAAATAGAGAGAATTACATGTCCGTGTGTATGCAATGGGTTTCCATAAGATCGTATATAATTCGAAAATTT
The DNA here is from genome assembly GCA_963680875.1 of Bathymodiolus brooksi. Lineage (NCBI taxonomy): Eukaryota > Metazoa > Mollusca > Bivalvia > Mytilida > Modiolidae > Bathymodiolus > Bathymodiolus brooksi. The sequence continues at coordinate 69,092,420 of OY804578.1, read as the reverse complement.
GCGTACATCTTATTGCTATCTTAATCAGATTATACATACAATTTGCTGACATATTTATGTAATGGTTGGAATTTCAGTAGAAGCTTAATAGTGCTGTTCGCATTAATTATAATATATAAGATTAAAACTATAGAAAGTGTTACATAAATAACCTTTTTTCCTTTTCTATGAAGTTCTACTTAAAATGTGCTTGAAGGAAACCATGGTCTATTAACTGAAATTGATATTGTACCATACTCAGTTAACCAACCATTAAAACTTTGTTGAATCTAAATGAAACTGTGCGGGGCTTATATCAAAATGAAGGTCTAAATGTTGTACCATAGCTTAAATATGTGTTAATTGTCAGTCATTTTATTTCTGTTACAAAGCATATATATCACTCATCATACTCTGAACTTATTTAAGCAAATAAACTCATCCTTCGAGTAGTTCGTTTCTTTAGATTAGTTAATTCGTAAGAACCATGGTATATACTATACATTGAGAATGGTGTAAATAGTTAATATGTAAAGTGAGTGAGTGAGTGAGGTAGTGAGTAAATGAGTGATTGTTGTTTAACGCCAATTCAGCAATATTTCAGCTATATCATGGCGAGAATATGTTTATTATCAATGAGATGATGATGAGGTCCGCTTTGTTCTAGACCAATACGCTGAGTTGGATTTTCATAGTGCTAGCTCACTTTAATAACAGTCCACGGATAGACATGTCGCTCCACTCGGACACATTATTCTGATCCCGAGCCAACCAGTCTTTGTTCTTTCTCCTTACAGCTGCATGCTTAGAGGAGAAGCATCAAATACCAATTGTATGGTCTTTAGTTTGACCCGAACGGGGTTTGAACCCACGATCTACCGCACTGTACCACACGCTAACCATTACACCAACGATGCGGTACTGTAAAGTGTATGATGTAATAATTAATATCAATGATAATCTTGATATCTGCAACTTTGTATATATAAGAATTAAGAATATTTGTCGACGTGATAAATGTCAAATCAAATATAATTTCTTTAAATGTTTTACTTAATCGTATATGATTAACGTTGGTTATATTAGTGTGTTGTTTTATTGGTGGATCTTATTAATTTGTGGATTATTAGATATTGTCTATTAATCTAAAACTATTTTAGAACTGAATTTACAGAATTCAACGTATTATATATTGAGGATTTTTGGACAATGAATGCAAATTGAATTCCACACATTATTTACATATCGTTTGATTTTTTATCTGTTGTTATGTTCTATTTCGTGAACTCAGACGAACATAAATAATTTATAGAATAAAACTCAACACTTGTTTATAGGATCAGCTCGCCAGACAGCGTACAGCAAAGCTCTACTTTATTACAATAAAGATCAAAATGTCTGTCTTGGCCGCTGCAGGTAACATAGGTTATACAGTACATACACAAATCCAATCTACAAAAGAAAAGCAACTGTAAGTAAACGTTATCTAACATACATTGCTATAAATGAGCTTTCAATAACAGTCAATTACAAAAAATATAAAACATAAAATGTACATACAATTCTCAGCACGTGTGTTTGCGTGTGATTTTATTATTATACTGTACATATATTTAGAGTGGGTGGGTGGGTGAGGGAATCAAGACGTCTTTGCTATGCTGAATGCGAACCTCGAATGACTTAAAACCCGCAATACATTTACCACCTAAACTTATTTTTCTTTCCCGCTCTAGCTCTAGACATGAACAAACTTTCACCTATACACCTATATCGTATCATATTTAACACCAATGAATGAACCCTTCTTAACCATATACAAACAACACATGTAACAATATATAAATAAATACACGTGCTTGACATAAACAAAAGCACGTTTTTAAAACCTACTATAAACATACGAAGGTAACTTTTATAAAAACATTTATGTTCTATTTCGTGAACTCAGACGAACATAAATAATTTATAAAATAAAACTCAACGCTTGTTTATAGGTTCAGCTCGCCAGACAGCGTACAGCAAAGCTCTCGATGTAAAGAAAGGGGAAAATTAGTTGTGCAATTAAAATTGAATGATAAAATGCTAGTAGGAAACACTTAAATACCCAAATTTTTTGAAACAAGTAATCTGTCCGTAATAGATTCCTTAACATAACCGTCTTTCGCCTTGTCGCTCTTCCAACGCCCATGTTTTTTGAAAAGACGATCATCTATACCTGCAGCTGCTGCGGCTGTGGCTCCGCCCGACCTAAGACTATGCAGTCCAAATTTTTTCTTGTCTAATCCAATACCCTCAAGAGCGGACAATAAAATTTCTCTAGACCTTGTATATGAAAGTTGACAAGACTTTCGTAATTTGTACACATTTTCAGATTTAGACAAATATAAAGGACTGAATATAAATTCTTGTGATGTGTTTTCAATACTAGCTAAATTGAGGTACCGATTCAACGTGTTAACAGGACATGTAGGTAACCCTGTTTTGGCGATAAGTGCATCTCTCCCTTCCCTGTAAACATCAGTCTTACTTTTAACCAAAAATAATTTAATGTAAGTAGGAAAAAATGTGATATCGGATCTCCTCAAATTTACTAATTCTGAAAATCGTAAAAAACCAGAATAACATATTAAACACATAGAAGCTATTCTTATATCTTTCAAATTACAACGTTTATTACCATATGTACAAACAATCTTTTTCAAAATATCTGGTGTGATTGGGTCTTTCTTAGTGATCATGTGACCTATCTTCCTGTGAGCTCCCTCACGTACAAAGTTAACTAAATCAGATTGACAAGGGTTCTTCAACCCAGCAAGATTATGTGCCCAACTGATGCCATAAACTATTTGATCTATTTATGCAATTTTGACCACTTACAGAAAGTAATGAAGGCATTCTGGTACACCGTCTTCGTGCTTACTCCACGAGAGGCCAGACAATACTCGGGCAATTTTCTTTTCAAGGCAGAAATCTCTCCGTCATCTGTAGAATCACCGACAGAATTCCATATTCCAACATTAAAAACTGCTGAAAAACGAATAAAACATAAACATCTGATAAAAATATCGTACATATTATTGATAAATAATATCTTGACTTCTAGTATCTACTGACCGTGTCTCTACAACATATGAATATATGCTAGGACCTTGTCATCGTACTTTGACCATGTCAGCTAATTTATCATTATAAATTAGGACCCTGTCTCCACGTGACCGCGCCGGCTACAATGCAATCAACATTTTACTAGGGCCATGTCACAGATCAATTTGCGTCTAATAAGACAGCCACAACTGGCGTTATTAAAGGCTCAGTGCTAAAAATTGAATTACAGTTTGTTCCTTTTACATAAATACCCGTCGTATTTTTAAACTCTATTACATCTTTCACATATGAATGGTACGACCAGTGTTTTGAAAAAATCAATGGCCAATAAGCGGCCGAAGTCCATTTTGGTATAATAAGAGTACCCTTAGCTTTACATGCTACTAAATGTTTAATTGTTCTAATTAGTGCGTAAATTGGTGGTACCAACCAATTATTTTCTCCAGACCAATTCTGAGAAAATGCATCTACTGCTTCTGTATTTACATTCCAAAACAAAGAGTTGAATCTTGACAGTTTAGCATTAGTAGAATTGGCAAAGCGATCAATTGTGTATATGCGCCATAATTCATTCATAAAATTAAAAAACATTTCAGAAACACCCCAATCTTCATAATCTATAATCCTGCTTAAATAATCGGCTTGTGTATTGCCTTCTCTTGGTATCCATTGAATTTCAATAGAAATACCATTTATTAAACAAATAGAAAAATTTGACATTGCAATAGCTTGTAAATTTTCTTTCATACTGCCTGCCTCAACAATTTTTACACAATTTTGGTTATCAGTATACCAATTTAAGCTTTTTCCTGAGAAAACATGCTGAAAAGAACAAAGTGCTAATTCTATGTTTTGTAACTCTCGCCATGTTGAGCTTTCCAAAGTTTCATCAGTTGTCCACATTTTGTGGAAATTCTTTCTATCTATTTCAACTGTACATGCCGCCGCTGCTACATTACTAGCGTCAGAATATATGATAATTGACGACTTGTCATAAGTACTTAATCTCTTACAATTAATGGCATTAATATTTGATTGCCAAAAACATAATTCCGATTCAATTTTCTTTACATCATCAAAAACTTACAGAGTATCCCAACTGAACCTTTGCACTATGGCCATATAACAGTACCTAGTCATAAGTCTTGATACATTGCCAATAACCGGTGACATGCTTATGATCTTACCTGTAATTTGCGCTAATGTTCTAGCAGTGATACGGGGGAACATCTCAAAGACACAATTTAAAGAAGACAACCTGTCATTTACTCGCCTTTCAGGAATACTGAGAGTAAAATTGTGCGAATTCCAAATGATTCCTAACCATTCCATACTTTTAACAGGTTTAAAAATAGATTTATCATAATTCAACAAAATTCCTGCATCTAACAGAGACTGTCTGACAATATTTGAATCTTTGATACATTGTTCTTCGTCAGTATTCATTCCGAAACCGTCATCAAGATACAAAACAGTTTTAACGGAATTTTCTCTCCAATATTTAACCATCGGCGTTAAACATTTAGTAAAAATGTATGGGCCCGTAGAAATACCAAAGACCAAAACTGTAAAACAGTAAAATTTACCTTTCCACATAAATCCTAAATATGTATGTTGCTGAGGATAAATATCCAGGTGAAAATAACCTGACTTTAAGTCAAACTTAAACATAAACGTATCTCTTTCAAAATATTGCACAGAAATCTTCCAATCCTCAAACTTTACCTTCTCTTTTTTGATAGACAAGTTTAATATACTCAGATCAAGGATCAATCTTTTCTTACCCGATTTATGGGTGGCTACACTGAGAGGATTCACGATGTATGGTTGAAAAGGAACTTCAATTGCACAACCAGAAAAAATAAGTTCATTAGCAGCTTGATCAATAAATTCGACATTTTTCATTGCAGATCTATTGTTTTTCTTAAACATTTTAACTGGGTTTTCTAAAAACGGAATAACATAACCTTTTCTCAATGTCTCCAAAACAAAATTATTAATCCCGATTTTTTCCCAAAATTTAATATTCTTGGCTAATCTTCCTTTAACACCATGGCAAGATGCCACATCTGAATTTTTCATTTCAAAATAATGTAATTGTTATAAAAATAATTCTATATCAGAATTTAAATCATTTCCTCAATCACACCCAGATATCCAATGTAAATACTTATCATTAACAGTCTTGTCGTTGATTTTATCATTATTTCTGGATGGAACTGGCGCTGTTGATCTGCTGATGCATCTTGAGTAGTGAGCATTCTCGTCTCCAGTGTCCCGTCTGTCTGCAGGCATGACACACGTCCCACACGGACGGCTCACGCCGTCCGTTGCCGGCATGAAAAGGCGGCCTATCCTGACGTTTATAATTACTAGCGTAATAAGGGTTAGGAGCTGTTTCCATTGCGGTAGGCTTTGCTGAAGCCTTGTACGGATGTACTCTGTTACGCGACTTATCCGTGATGATCCTGACTGCTCTAGCGTCTGCTTGACGGATTTTCTTCTCATCCTCGGAGTCGGAGGCAATGACATTCGATTCATATTCCCTAACAGTGGTCCAACCTCCAGTAGAAGTATCAGCATTGCGTATTAGTTTAATGCGGCCTTTCACTTTTTCCACCAAATTTGAAATAAGTTGAATTACGTGAGACTCGGAAAGCGGAACGAATTTCAAAAGTTTTTTAAGCTCAGAAACGATTTCTTCATTAAATTTATGTTGAATTTTGTTCCCTTCGTGTTTGAATTTTAGAGACACGTCCTCCTTTAGCTTTTTGGTGAGAGAATCCTGCTCCTGAACTAATTCGGATTTTAAATCACCCAGCTTATTATCGAAATAAACTTTGAATAATTCAAAAGTATCCACCAAATCGCGACTTTCTTTTCTTCTTGTAGCGTTTGGCAAACTATCTTCTCTGGGTTGAGAAATTTCGGCTCTATCACCGGGGCTACCAGGTTCGGACATAATCAAGACGTCTTTGCTGTACTGAATGCGAACCTCGAATGACTTAAAACCCGCAATACATTTACCACCTAAACTTATTTTTCTTTCCCGCTCTAGCACGGGCTAGACATGAACAAACTTTCACCTATACACCTATATCGTATCATATTTAACACCAATGAATGAACCCTTCTTAACCATATACAAACAACACATGTGACAATATATAAATAAATACACGTGCTTGACATAAACAAAAGCACGTTTTTAAAACCTACTATAAACATACGACGGTAACTTTTATAAAAACATTTAATAAATTTATATGAAAATTGTATACATTTTGGATTCATTATTTTCTGAGATACCAAATAATATATTTCATCTTTCAACAGTTGCTATGTTCTATTCGGTTTGCTGTACGGTAAACATAGCATGTATGTAGTGAGGGTTATATTTACCGTCAGTGCACCAATATTGTATTTATCCTGCAATAAAATTTGACAAAAAATGTTAATTTATTAATACACAAAAAAACATTGATACCCCAATAGTAGATCCAGTAAGGGGCGTGGCTTAATAGCCTTGTTAGGCTAATGTGAAAAGAGGTATTGTGACAGGGGTGTGGCTTGATAGCTTTATTATGCAAATATGAAAAGTGTTACTATGACAATGTGCTACTATGACAATGTGAAGTAGTACTGTCATAATAAAGCAACAGCTTATTTCACCCCATTTACTATGACAAAACATAACCCAATTTCAGGATTAATAAGGTTTTCTACGATGTAATGTGCTAAAATGTTTCTCTTATTATCGTCATACTTCCAATAAAAACGTTCACTTTGATAATTATTAGGAGGTTAGTTTGTTTTTGGAAACTCGTGTTTAGTAACTGGTATAGTTCAAGCACAGACAACCAATTCTACTTAGAAATAGTTTATATTAACATTAGCTGATAAGAAGAGTTTGAAGATACCAAAGGGGCAATCAGAATCCGTATATCGAAGAAGAACAAACAACGCAATGGCCAAAAGAAAATGCACAAAAGGACAAACAACGATCTACAAAACATACATATCAAACTAAAGATCGAGTACCACGAACCCCATTAAAGCCCGGTGGTGAACTCAGGTGCTCCAGAAGGGTAAGCAGTTTCTGCTCCACTAGTGGCACCCGTCGTGCTACTCTAGTTACAAACCCAGTAATAAGTCGTGAATGAGGAAAGGACCGGGAAGCATTTACTACAAGTGAAGCATATTCGTGGTCATTTGTGACACAGATATGCCATAACCAAGTCATGGTGGCCAATGTAAAATTTTCGAAGTGATGACTTCAACTCTACCAAAAGGAGCCCTTGGTTCAGTAGCTTCCTTGTTAGCAGCAACCCTCTATCAAGGACATCCTGATATGAACCACAAGCTCTGGAATATCGTATCATCTGAGAGAGATATATTCCATATGCAGGTGCTGCTGGAATGTTGCTACATATAAATGGAAAGTTCACAGTGGGAAAATTGAAATCATCTCTTTTGTCGTGAAGTTGCGTTCTTAACCGACCATCACTGTTGATTTCGAGGTGTAGGTCAAAGTATGATAAACCCAGTGAAAATACTGGCGACCTCAAATTGTAGAATTATATTTACAATTTTTAGATGATGCTTAGTATCTCCATAGTTTTGTCTCGAATATTAAATGAATATATGTGTGTATAGAAAGAGAAATATTTTGTTTAAATATACCCGACTTTAAATTAAGTTGTTGGTTCTCAGTAGCTTCAGTGACAGAAGCTCACAATGTGCTTGATAATGTGGCGCACTAAGGAATCAGAAATATTTACCACAGGATATTAGATCCTACTTCAAAAATGAATTTTTGAACTACCAACAAAAATGGATGTGTCCCCACACCCCCTCCCCCATAAAGGAGACTAATCTATAATTACATCTACATTGTACCTATGAGCATCAACTGCAAATAGAAGTTTTGAATCACTCCATTAACAATTCCACTACATCTATACTTCTTTAAATCAGACGTTACAACATTCAGTATATGTAATTTGTAATGCAGTCCTGTTGATGGATTCTTAGATGTTGTATATCGAGGAGAAGTACCTGAAGAACCAATTGCAACTCTATCCACACTACCACCATTGTACACATCCCAAGCCAAATAGAAATGTTCAAATCTACATTGTAGAACAGCTTCTCCACCTTTTACTACATATACTGGAGTAGGATTTGATACATTACTGGTACAATAGACACTACCTACATGTTAAATATATTTATTAATTTGTATGGGCTAAAATATTAAAATGTAATATTTGGTGCATGAAACATAATCTAGTAATTTTATAGATACATTATATTTAGATTTATCAATAATATCATTTGCACTTGCTATAGCATTCACATTATCACCACTATGTTCTCTCCATTTCAGTCTGCTACTTTCAAATCCACATTGTAGAACAGCTTCTCTACCTTCTACTACATATACTGGAGTAGGATTATTTATTTCACTGGTACAATAGGCACTACCTACATGTTAAATAAATATATCAAATATCAAAGTCATTAAAACATGAATAGAAAAAAAACCTATGAAATACCTTAAAACAATATGGTCAAATAGTAATACTTAAGTCAATAATAAGAACATTTAAACATGAGTTGAAAATCATATTAATCTCGAAACCTTTAAAAATGTACGTGAATACTACATAGTCGTGTGAAGTATTATGGCATGATAAGAGTGTACACGAATCTAAATAAACATACAAACAACCTGTACAGAAAAGACTTCGGAAGTAAAATTGATTCAAAGTCAAGTAATTGTTCTACCTCGCAAAATAAAATATTGTTGTTTTAATGTATGCATTTTAAAGTATTTGCTTAAATCGTATTACTGATTAAGGTTCTAGTACTAGACTGGAATTAGAAAATGAACATATATGATATGGACCAATATTTGTTTTTCCATATAATATTGAATATCATTGATACTGGTATATATTAATTTTTGAATAATTGAAAGATTAATATAGTAAAATATGGCTATAAGCTAAATACCATTCGATAAAATTATACTACATTACTCGTTTTACAACAGAACAAAACGAACAGAGAGAAACATTATAATAAATCTGATATCTACGTTTTATTACTATCACTGGGTCGATACCTCCGCTGATGGACTATTAGTCCCCGATGGTATCATCCGCCCAGTAGTCAGTGCTTCGGCACTGACATGGTTTAATAGATATATGTGTTATTGAAATTTACAGTTTCTAAATAATGAAAGTATTATTAAAACTAAGGTTCTCATCCTTCAGGCATAGGTGACCATAGCCGATTTTTGTGATCCTATTTAGGCCCTTTTGTTTACTTGGTCGCACAACTTTTTATTTGGCTTTCCATTCTTTCGATTTTGAGCGTACCTGATGAACTTTATTCTAGAAACGCGTTGTGCGCACTACATTTGATATCTACATTTTATTATTATCAACGAAGCAAAAACCACACAACCTACACAATCACGTGATACTACATGTACAGTTATTACGGCGATCCAAGAACAAAAAGACAGTACATATACCTATGTTTATGATTCTACATGTAATTACATTGTACTTCTAGCCAAATACAAAACGGCAGTATATATACCTACTTCGTATAATGCTACATGTAGTTACTGCTGACTAAATATAAAACGGTTGTATATATACCTACTTCTTATGAGTATATGTTAAATTATAGCTTATCAAAGCTGTTAGTTCACATTCTATGTCAATCTGAAATGACATTCTGGGTCTTTTTATTTTTTACATGCATAATAATAATACAAAGAAGAACTTTTTATTTAATGTCATTGTTGTTGTATGTCGCATGCCAGTTGATTTTATGCTTTGCGTAGCATATTTCTGCACATATCATGATTTATGGACAGTACCATAGTAACGCCATCAGTGTTTGTCCCTGAATTACCATGTTGTCTCTGTAATGTGCTGGCAGTAACCAGTTGTTTATTGTAATTCCCGTTAATAACCACGAGTTAAGAACAAAACTATGCTGACCAATGACTTAAAATAAACTATATCACTTACCGAAGATTGTCAAAAATACCAAACACAGTAAAGATGATATCAACATTGTAAAATGATAATAATACTTCCTTGTTACCTGTCGTTCCAGGTAACTTCCTAATTCAAGCACCGATACATTTTCATATTTAAAATTGAACGTGTATATATATATAGGACATTTAAACAGATTCATTCAATATATAAGTTGGATATACCCGATTAGGGACATTTCATATATACATAATATACGTACATTATCGTGCATTATTGGTAAATTTAAAATTTATTTGCACGATAAACCCGCTCAGGCGAGGTGTGCTCGATACAACACTACATTATAAAGTTCTTCAGTGACTTGCGACATGTCGGTGATTTTCTCCGGGTACTCCGGGTTCCACCACCAATAAAACTGACCGCCACGATATAGCTGAAATATTGTTGAAAGTGACATTAAATACCAGAATCCAAACCTATTTGTACGAGTTTATAAACAGACAAAAATGCGACCCATGGGCAAGATTTATGTTACCTGTTTTGCTGCGAGTGCAAATGAATTTTACAAATTACGACATTTTACGTATATTGTGTTATCCTTCAATGTCATAAGCGCACATTGTCTACAAAGAGCAGAACCAAATGTCGTTATCAACGTTGTTATTGTGTCCTCTGTGAAGTCACCGCTGATATATATACTGATACCGTTTCCTACCGTCGCCAAACATAAATTGCTCAAGGTTATTGCTAACAAGGAAGCTACTGATCCATGGATTCCTCTCGGCTTAGTTGAAGTCATCACTTCTAAAGTATTACCATAAATAGTTCCACTTGTCGTAAGCACTTCCAGGTCCTTTACTTTTGCATCTTCAAACTCTTCTTAGTTACCGGCAAATAATATATATACCGGGTATATTGGCCAGTGACCGTATATAGCAAAGTAAATTATCTAGTCAATGCAATTTGACAAATAAAAGCAGTACAGGATAAATATTAGTATCTATCATAAAACGACGGGTTATTTTAAGGTGTCAAATAGTAAATTGAATAATTGCGTTTTTATATGCCCAAAAAGTTTTATATTATTTGGTTTTCCAATCGTTTGACTTTAAGCGTAGCTGAAGAAGCTTATTACAGAATCGTGGCATTGTCGCTATATAGATTTGGTGTCCACATTTTTATTTCATTAATTACAGTATTTGTTTTTGTTTTTATTTATCAATTTTTGTTTATTATTTTTTTTTTATAACACATGTGTTCTGTATATTCCATTATTAATTAACTTCGATTTATTAGCCTGTATATGATCAAATCTGTCAATATAATATAAAACTTTCATTGGGCCAATACGGCAAAAACCAGTCCAATACGGATATTTTCCGTATTGGCCCAATTCCAGTCAGTCCAATAACAACTAGATCGGAATCAGCTAGACATTTCGACAATTGCAAGGAAAAATCTCGAGAGATATTGGACTTGTTAATTAATAAAGGTATCATTACGTGATGTTTTTCATATTGGCCTAGTTATAGGTCCTCGGTCTGCTGTATTGGCGTTCGGCTGCGCCTCAGGCCAATACAGCAGGCCTCGGACCTATAACTAGGCCAATATGAAAAACATCACGTAATAATACTATATTATTAAATGCAGTAGATCGCGAAATGTTTATAATATGATAAACGCACCCAACGAAGAGGACATTTATATGTAGAGACAAAATAAATGGATACATTACATACTGTATATCTTTATTTATTGCATACAATTCTTTCAGTATCAGACAATCAAATATACACAAAGAAAAAAGTTAAGAACCCCCTCTGTTTTTGACGTGACAAATGAAACGATTAGTGTCATTAAATTACTGACCAAATAATCTCAGAAGCCCAAATGTGACCTGTTAGGACATGATCGTTGCATTAGGAAAACACAACAAATACCAACAGAAATATAATTTAGTGGATAGATTGTCACACAATCACAAAGCCAGTTTTTACACTAAAAATGTATATTTTAAGTATTGACATGCACAGTTCATAATGCACGATCAGATTGTCATTTTACTTGGGGAACGTCAAATTTGATTCACTTAACGACATCCATGGTTCAAAGTTGAATATCGAGCGAAACCATCACGTCCTTGGATGACGGCTTCAATCCTCCTCATTCCTCCAGTCAGTTATCGGGTGTGCTGATGTTGTAGCTGTCGCCATTCTCGATGCAATGCTGCTTTCAATTGACGTAAGTTTTGTGCAGAAAGTTCAACTCAACTTTCTGCACACGACGGCTTAGCATTTCTCAAGCATGCTCTATCAGATTCAAATTAGGGCTCATGTTAAGTTTCCTCGTGTGGTGATCAAGTCTAACTTGCAACAATAAGAGACAGTTGGTTGGATGTTCCTTGGGGTATACACCATATTTTTTTGTCTGCAAACTCTCATTCATCCATTGCTTGCATGAAGCACAAACCGTCTCTCGTTCAACCAATGGATACTATGTCATGTCCTCAAATTCAAACCACGTCGCGATAAACACCTTGCCAACCGTAATCGTTGATGTAGATCTGATAGCATGGGGCGTTCAATTACTCTCATTGACATCAGTCCTACTGATTTCAAACGGTTTCTCACTGTTCTTGCTGACATACATCTATTAGGTGATCATTGACTTTTCAGAACAGGGCTGGTTGTGAATGGCATCCGTTTGACCAAGCGATGCAGTGCCCTCTCTTCATGCTGCTACATTACATGTGGTATTTCGAAACTTGCCAAATCTTTCACGGTGTTGGTTTTCACACACGCGGCTGACTACTGTATAATGATAACACATCTGACGTCCAATAGCTTTGAAGGCAATTCCTGTATACAGCAAGCCGATAAGCCGATTATTTGTCATCTTTGCGCCTCCTATATTTGCCTACGTACCTTCGTACACAGAGAAAGAATACATTATTGAAAACAATGAACTTAAGTACTCAAATTTGAAGCGTGGACATACCGAATTTTGGATAATGAATGGGAGGCATGATTCATGTGCATGATATCTCGATATCGTTCTTAGCCGTCCCACCTGTATGATCATATCTTTTCAATGGAACACCTGTCTTGTTAAAATCAATATTTGTATTAAAATTGAAACTCATGATAACATGTTATAGTTAAATATATTAGGGGGTACTTAACTTTTTTTCTTTGTGCATACACACAAACGAAGATATTTGCTAGATATGCTATTTCGTTAGAATTGTGCACATTTATATTATTATATATATATACATATGTACCGATATATATATACAACGTCTGAAAAACCAGTCAACGATCAATCTTACGGGGTGTTGGATCACTACGATATAACGATACTATACAAGTAAAATAAATTATAAACGTCTAAAATGCTTTGTAAAACAACACCAAGTAGACACAACAAAGTGATAAAGAATTAAACCCTTTGTTGAATGACACAATTTTCGTCCCATCGAGGGACTTTATCAATGTCTAATTCATATATATATATATATAAACATGAACATCATTTCTTCCTTATTTGAAGTAGTAAATAGACATATTTAGTTAGATAATATCACACCCTGTCTTAAAACAGCAATATACACGACATGAATACAATGAGGCTTACACATATTTTTTTTTTAATCTGATGACAATAAAGACAAAGAAACAAAATACATGTACCTCTATACAGTTATTTTATCTTTACAATGATCTTAATGTTTTATGTCATGCATCTTTTAAATTTTAAAATATTTCATGTAGATATTTTAAACCTATATCTGTTGTCGATCTACAGCTACTGATTATCCCTTTGGTAACATCAAGCGTTCCTTACATGTAATAAAGGAATCTATATTTTCATACGTTGATCGGTGATAACGTTTTTGATAGCTTTAACACGTGCATAGTGTCACGCGCAATACAAGTAATGTCATAGTAAAATTTTCATTCTGATTAACATAAAGTTCATTAGTAACCTGCAAAACAATCAACAGAATGTCACGTCTTTCTAACGAATTGTGAGAATCGTGTCACCACCTTTTGGAATTGATTGTGGTTGTAGAAGTTGGCTTTTCGTTATATCTCCCCAATAATGCTCTAGGCTGTCGAATGGTGGTTGATGCTTTACGTTGTAATGTCCCCAATGTGTTGTAGGCTGCTAAAATTGCTGTTATTTATAGAAGTTTTATGTTGTATCCCCACAACGAACCGTATGCTGTTAAAATTAATATAGATTGTAGAGTATTTATACTGTAGCCCCCAACGTGCTGTAGGCTGTTAAAATGGCTATAGGTTGTAGAGTCTCTACACTGTAACTTCCTACCCCCTCCAAACATGCCGTAGACTGTAAAAATGGATATTGTTTGTAGACGTTTTAGGTTTTAAAACAAAACACAAAGCTCTAATTAAATCATTTATAAGACCAATGACAGATTATGACAAGTGCAAATATGCAATGATTAACTGAATCAACTAGAACATCATCTTTATATGGTTGTAGATAAAGGAAGCATAATTATGTAAGTTTGTCACGCTCAAAAACAACTACCAGTACAAGAGGGTCTTCGTGGTCGTGTTCGCCTGGTACTTAGATTTGCAACTAACTGTGCAATCAGTGCCTATCACCAATAAAGTGGTGAGTTCGAATCCCGCGCAAGGCGAGGTGTACTCGATGCAACATATTGTGATACAGTTTGTCAGTTCTGTGGTTTTCATCGAGTACTCCGATTCCTCCATCGATAAAATTGACCGCCACGATATAGTTGGTATGCTGTTGAAAGTAGAGTTAGTTTTATGCAAAACAGATCGTTCTTATTTTGTGCATGTCTAAAACGAGCTATATTTGAATTCATGCTTTATTTTAGCATATTTCTGTACACAGTATTTGCTATGAACATACTCGCAGTAGTCCCTTGAACTCTCACAGTAATTATGCTTTCTGTGTGATTTCCCGGCAGTAATAGTGTATCTACTTTTCTACGACAGTGAGTGGGTATTTGCAGGAGCAGAACATAAACAATATATGACTTACCAAAGATCGCAATAAACACCACAGACAGCAACATCGTTAACTGTGTATTTATACTTCCTAGTTCATATGGTTTAGTCCAGAAAAATCATTAATATATACTTAGTTGAAGTATTCAAATAGTTTTTAAGGAGATGTTTATCAATATCTAATAGTATTTCAAGTACCATTGAAATATATATGTAGAGTGTATGTCTGTATAATGACAACCACTCAATGTAAATATTCCTATGGAATCGAGAAAAGATACCGGATAGTATATTGCGTCTAAAAATTCGACCCAACAGTGTTGGCTGTTAGATGTTTTGACTGACAACTTTGTTATTTTTGACTATGGTATATCTCCCTTAGCAGATTTCGCATACACACCGCTGAAACATTATTTCCTTTACATAACAAGATGGACTGTGAGCTAATGCTCACATATGATACCCCAGCATATATGTTCAATGTGCATCAAAACCAACTAAGCCGGCAAGCAGGAAGTAGGAATCTGACGGACCCAAAAACGCTTCCCACCGTATGGTATATCTATATGAAGCTTGTGACCAAATATCAGATTTCTGCCATCAATAGTTGCTGAGAAAAATGCGACGAAACATATCTTGGGACGAACGGAAGGACGGACAGAGGTAAAACAGTTAACCCGTAGCAGGAGATTCCGAATAGAGTTCGGAATTCCGATTGAAATAATTCGGAAATATTCGGAAACAGCTTGGAAATTTGGACTTTCCCATTTTTTAGTTCGGAAAAAGTGCGGAAATTTGAACTTTGTCATTTTTTATGTCGGAAAAAGCTCGGAAAATTGGACTTAATTATTTTTAATGGCGGAAAAAGATGCGGAAATTTGGACTTTTGTCATTTTTTAGGTCGGAAAAAGTGCGGAAATTTGAACTTTGTAATTTTTTATGTCGGAAAAAGTGCGGAAAGTTGGACTTTATTATTTTTATTGGCAAAAAAAGTTCGGAAAGTTGGACTTTGTCATTTTTATTGGCGGAAAAAGCTCGGAATGTTGAACTTTATCATTTTTAATGACTGAAAAAGATGCGGAAAGTTGGACTTTTTGAAGGCGGAAAAGTGTGGAAAATAGACTTTGCAATATTTTATGGTTAAAATAAATTCGGAAAATAGGACTTTGTCATTTTTTATGTTGGATAAAGCTTGGAAAGTTGGACTTTGTTTTTAATTAATGTTGGAAAAAGTTCAGAAAGTTTGACTCATTTTTTAGGCCAGAAAAAACATTTTTTTGTGGAAGTTGACTTAAGACATTTCTTAAGGTTTTATTTTTAAATTTGATTAATATCCAAATGAATGAAGAATATCAACTAATATTAACTAATTGATTAATACTGTCATGTCTTCAGTTAGAATACAAATTTAATAAATAGTGATGTTTCTAATCTTCACTGAAACAGGTGTTAAAACTGTTCAACTCTTTGGTATGTTCAATTTTTTTCATAGAAAATTAGATAAAGACCAGTATAAAACATAGAAAAGTGAAAACAAGTAACACGAACTTCACTAAAATAGTGAAAACTTGTGTTCTCCAGAAAATTGAGCATTCACTGTGCTACACATAGTTATTGGTTTGATGGATGCAGATTACATTTTTTCTGGGTTCTGAAAATTTACTCCTCATCAAACACTCAAAAGTAGATTAAGTTTCCATCATAGTATGCATAAGAAAGTTAATAGGTACTATATTGATCACTCATCATGTACATGCAATTACTGAGGTCTTGAGGTTTCTAATGATGATTGAAGTTTAAACATTGTATACAGTCGAACCTCATAATGTCAAACTTCTTACTTTTAGTTATCCAAAGAAACAACTTATCTGAGATTGAGTGAGTGATTGTTGCTTAATGCCAATTCAGCAATTTTGCAGCTACAGCATGGCAAGAACAAGTTAATTTTCAATGAGAACATGTTCAGGTCCACTTTGTACTAGACCAACATTGGATTTTATAGTGCTAGCTCACTGAAACAACAATCTGCGGGTAGACATGTCACTCAACTCGGACACATTATTCTGATTACGAGCCAACCTGCTTAGTGGAGAAGCAACAGATACCAATTGTATATTCTTTAATTTGACCCGAACAGGGCTCGAACCCACAATCTAGCGCACTCGAGGTGTATCTGATATTGACATAGCCAGGTATGACTGTATATACAACACTTTTCAACATTGTTCAGCAAACCTCATAGCACAGAAAATCATTTTTTCATAGAAAAAAAAGGAAGAAATATTTATAGTACATAAACATAGGATAACAAAGTAGAAAATAAATAGAATACAAAGGCTTCTAAAAAAATAGACTTCAGGAATAGTCACTATATTGTCTGTTGCATGCTTTCAATATTATAATAAAAATGGCCATCTTGATAGTATGGTAGTTTGATTTTCAGCTACATGTGCAATCAGTGCCTATCACCACTAAAGTTGTGAGTTCAAATCCTGCTCGGTGGTTTTTTTCCGTTTTCCTCCACCAATAAAACTGAGCTGCATGCACTGTGATACAACTGAAAGATTGTTAAAAGTGGCGATAAACACCTTAACACTTCAAAATAATAAAGTGTCTTAATCATTTTTCATTGATTTTCCCCCAACTCAAGATTCTCCCAAACATTCAGAGTAAGAGTATGTCCCAGTTCAATCTCTCTCAACAAAGTTCTCAACCAGTTCTTCTTCAAATGTCCATGTCTATCTGTAACAAGTGATTGGTCTGTACTACAGTTAAATTTAGCCATGCTTTTCTGTCTTCAACAGACATTTACACTTGATCCACACGTGTCATTAT
Source organism: Bathymodiolus brooksi (assembly GCA_963680875.1). Taxonomy (NCBI): domain Eukaryota; kingdom Metazoa; phylum Mollusca; class Bivalvia; order Mytilida; family Modiolidae; genus Bathymodiolus; species Bathymodiolus brooksi. The sequence continues at coordinate 69,074,467 of OY804578.1, read as the reverse complement.
TTCCTTAATTGAAAATATGTATGTTGTGATTCCTCTATGACTGACTGATCATCTTGTTCTTCAATTTTCCTGAAATAAAATTACAAAATATGTAAGAAAAACAAACCTTAAAATAACTTATTACATTTAAATATACAAAATGTAAAGATTTCACATATTAATACAATATAGTAGGTTATTACAGTTGTATCCTGCTGTCAAATTACAACTTCAGACAATAGAATTATACATGTAAATTTATAAGTAAATTGAAATTAAATATATTAAAAAAAAAATGTGCATGTTTTATTTCTGCATGACCAGCACTAATTTTTCATAATATATTTGTTCCATTTTGAAATCATATTGTGTAAGTTACAAATAATTGATTTAGCAATTCAATTATTTTCTTAATCATCAGATTTTATAATTATTTTACCTTGCTCTAAGTTAAGTCCTAGTTTAAATATTTATGGGAACAAATAACCAAAATTGTAGACACTATGCATCTATACATTTAGTAAGTGAATGATTGTTGTTTAGTTGTTTAATGCCAAGTGGGCAACGCTTTAGCTATATCATGACGAAAACAAGTTACAATTTGATGAGATGGTGTCTGCTTTGTAGTAGACCAACACGATTAGTTGGATTTTTAGTGCCAGCTCACTGAAATAACAGTCTGGAATAAGGCATGCCTCTCCAACCTGGAACATTATGCTGTGTGATTAGCGGAGCACAAGAACCAATTTGATAGTCTTTGTTTTAACCTTACCGGAGCTCAAACCCATGATATACCACACCATAATGCACTATACACTTAAGCATGAAGCAGTGGAAAATGTACCAGGCGTAACATAGACAAATACATAATGAAGAAATACCTGCGATAATAAGGGGTCTTGGGCAAGGGAACATCTTCTTTTGGCTTCATACAATTTGTACCAGCTGAAAACAAATAAAACACATTTAAAATATTACATAAAACTTATGGTGTTCTATATATATATATATCTATATAAAAGATTATTACAGTGAAATGTCATGTCTTTCTAAATAATCATAGTAAACACTGAACTTGACAAATATGGATAAACACCAAGTCTTTGCTTTTTATATTTGTGCATCATGCATTCATGACAGGACAAACAAAATAAATATGTCAATTTGTTTGCATAGCGAACTGCAGAGGTCATTGAAATATAATTTATATATGATTATTTTTTTAGATCATTATTTATATAAACTAATCCAATTGGAAATGACATCCCATTGATAGGTGATACTTTTACCTTTGTCTTTGAGTTTGAAAATTCTAATTTTCTATTTATTATGTACAGTGTATATAAATGTTGTTATTTTATCAATTTGGAATTTTTAATCTTGTCTGTTCGCGCCGATGTATGATCATCACGAGTGATGGAACATCGTAGGATGTAGAAGATCAATCATAAGTTAACGTGAAAAAATCGTCGAAAATGGGTGAAGTTATGATATATAGGCTCTTGAAATGTTACTTTAATGCAGAAAGTTTCATATGAAAGAAACGATACCTAATTGCAAATGGTGTCTTTGCATGATTAGATTCTTATGACCACTAGGTTGGCCAACAGTATCTTGACGTTTTATCTGGCGAAATAGAGAAAAAGCTGTATAAAATCTGTATATTATATATATAAAGACACAAGTAATGAAACAAGTTTTTCCCTCCAAAGGTAGTCTACAATTTTGTGTAACCTTCGTTCGCCCGTAAAATAATGCTACGTTGGAATGTTGGAAGGTAAATCCCTTTCATGCATTGCTTTGTTCCCCACCTATTTGTCTTTTTTCACAGCAGACAGACGTTCTTGTTTTTAAAATTTAGCCTATGTGGTCATAACTTCCGGTTCGGCAGCAAATAAAGTTGACAAATAAATTATTTGCTTTACCTCTATCAAGAAATAATTGACCGTAAGTAGCATTCGTAGATTATTTTTACTTAATGTTTTTTGCATATAATTTTGTAACATACCAACTGTAACAATACTCTAGCATTTACCGAAAAGGGAGGTAATAACAAAAAAAATTGGCGGCCACTTCAAACTGGTAGATTGAAATGAAATGAAATGTCTAAATATTTGGACCTACTAGCTTGTACACATAGTGTCAACTATTTCTATTACATACTGCCTTTAAGAAAAAGAATGGCAGAAGGTTGCAAAAGGAAGGGGATGCATAAAAGCATGTTGTGTCAGCTCCTGAACCCGGAATATTTTTAGGTCATTTCCGTTTCTGGAATAGTTTTATTGTCAACTTTATTTGCTGCCGAACCGGAAGTTATGCCCACATAGGCTAAATAAAACTTGTTTCGTTACTTGTGTCTTTATATATATAATATACAGATTTTATACAGATTTTTCTCTATTTCGCCAGATAAAACGTCAAGATACTGTGGTCGGCCAGTCAAATGGGGGGAGGGGGGTTACTATTTTCTGTTGTTTATAGTGCCTTTGAATCCATTTAGGATTCAATTTATGTCTAATAATAGATTTGACTGTGTGTGATTCATAAGTCGTTTTGTAAACAAATTACCTTCGATGCTACCAAGAACACGTTTTTAGTTCTAGTTCGTGTTTTCAACTAACAGATTAACCCGAATAATCCAGTCGTTATATTACTCTCCCGCTAGTCGCTGCATTAACGCCTGGACATGTGTGGATGCATTCATTGAAAAGATCCTTCAAACCGGAAATAGTAAATCGCTATGACTTATGGGTATTACGACATAAAATAGGAGGAGCTAAAGTGTTTGTAAATAATGTCCAATGGAGCGATCAGATGATGTAATGTTGTATGCAATACACATATCCGGATAAATACAACCAAGCATGAAATTAAACATAAATGAATAATTACTATTTTTTTAAATATTAAAACAATGATTTTTATTTCAAAGTTGGAAAGTAAATAAAAGCTTGAATTGAATTCACTCTTATAATGATTTTTTAATTTCATTTAAAATAAAGATTAAAAAAAAATGTATTTTATGATACTGTTAGCTGATTAAAATTGTTTGGCATGCATTAGCTGTCAGTTGTAATATACAGGATGTAACCAATATACAGGAAGAGCTCCTACTGTGAAGCCATCTATTTTGAGATGCCATTCAATGAAAATAACAACCTGACCATATTGTTACATAATAAGAATAAGAATTAGATAAGAAATTAAAATTGATAGAAGGCAAGGATTTATAAAATTAACACACTAAATCACATTTCATTTATTTAGGCTAACTTGGGTCAGTTATCAATTAAAGACAAAAATGGGTTTAAAAAAATCAGTCTAATAAGTATTTACCTAAATAACGATATTGTGATGGGTATTTCTTTATAAATTGTATTAAAAATCATTTTAATTGATGAAATAATCAACTTTCTATTTACATATTTATTTCCAATGAAATTTCTTTATTATTTCAATCTATTTTCCTTAATTTAACTTGTGCATATCCATATTAATACAATCTTATTTCACCGGCAAGTTACGTGTATCGACCCTATTATCCACAATAAATTCACTTTTATTGTCCCACATACATTACAAAAATACATGCTAGATGTGTATTGCGACATGTTAGCAAATTTAGATTAAAACATAAAAACTTCAAAACATGATTACACGGTGTTTTATTTTTTTTTAAATCTTTAACGATTTGTGAATCTATGGCAATTTAAATCATAATTATGAGAATAAAGGTGTTTTTGTTTTTTAAATATGCAAAGGCACGTGCACAATCATTCTCCGTGTTTGTTTTGTCAATATTTACAAATGGAAGTAAAGGGATTCACTAATGAGCATACGCGCTAATATCTGACATTTGATTGGTCGGCTGTACCAGCCAGCAGCCTGGCGGATTTTTACCACTAAGAGCGTTCAAGCCCTCATCCAGCGAAAATGCCGATAGAGGGCGCAGTATTATTCAAAGCTTTCTCGTGAATTTTAGGTCCACCCATACTGTATCTATACATACCCAACACTTTCCAATATAGTAACTAAAACATAAAAAACAAGCTTGTTGACAAAAAATAATGCACAAGTACACCTTACTTAGGAAACCAATAATCAGTAAAAAAACAGCAACTAGTTATGTCAAACACTAAATATTGAAACAAATATTTCAGAAAAACTTAATAGACAGTTGCACAGGAACTGGAACTGACTGAGTTACATGTACAACAACTTAAAGAAGAAAGGTAGGTTTTATCTTTATTGAAGACTTACGTTGTACTGATTCACTTTGAATGAAAAAAAGTGTAATTGAAAAACATGTTGTCAAGACGTCAACAGATCAAGATTTTTTTTTTTAATTTCAGTCGCAAGTTGGTTGTAAAATCATAAGTAGAAAAAGATAATATACAGTTAATGACTTTTAATGAGGTGGATACAATGATTTATTAACCCAGGAACATTATATTTACCGCGGCCAAATATATTATTCTTGGGTTAATAAATCCTGGTATCCATCGAATTGAAAGTCATTAATTGTTTTATTATATGACACATTTTATATGTTGATTTTAACCTAAGCTTAAATAAGCTTTTATCATGACGTTTTCTTTGGTTTCGTATGGTGTAAGATGTTGGAATGTTATATTCACAGCGCATTACGTCGAAAAGACATTATCTGAAGTCATATAATAATGGTAGTTATTACATGTAGTATTTGTATTTCTAAATTGATTATTAGCTTTGTTAATAATTATTTATCCTAAAACTTAATGAAAATACAATTATATTATAGTTACATACCAGCAAGTCAACTCTTCAAATAATCTATGGACATCCTAAAGTATGTGTAGATTGTACCATTCTACAAGAGGAGGTCACACGCAACAACCAACAAATACAATGTCTACAGAATCAACTCAATACCCCCAAGATTGAGAACCAGTTTTTACAGATAACCACACAGAACATCTAGCAACAACTTGTAAATTTGCGGTACCAAGTACAGTACTCGTTGTGGAATAAACATCAGGTAAATTATACATTGGCATGCATTTGGTGTCAAGGTCAAAATATGTTTATCATTCGATTGTCTTCTACTCTAAGGGAGCTGCCATTATGAATTCTTGATAACCATCATGTTAATAAATGCAATATGAATGATAGAAGAATGAAAATATCTACCATAAAAACCAGTTTTTGTTAAATTTATTATAGTTTAATACTTGCATATAGTAAAAGAGGGTTTTGATCATGATGTTTAACACCACTTTCAATAATATTTTAGTTACATTGTGGCGGTTACTTTTATTGGTGAAGGAAGCCATAGGACCTGGCGAAAACCACGACCTGTCATAAGTCACTAACAATCTTTGTCACATAATGTTGTACTTTACTCAAGACATATTTTATTGACAATGAATTAGACACAAGTTATAAAGTTACGATGTCTTCTCTGTTACATATAAATCATTAAAAAGACAATATATTACCAAAACATAACATTATTTCGTTCAAAATTATTTGAGAAAATTGACATAATACTGCAAGTGAATTTGATATTGATGTTCTATCGAGTACACCTCACCATAAGCAGGGTTGCAAGTTTTGCATAGGTAATTGCAACTTGCATACGATTATGACCATTATAGCCCCATATAGAAATAAAATATCCAGAATTTGTCTTCTACGCTGCAAATGATTAAATGACATCACATTTTCTAAGTCGTAAACAAATTATGAGAGAAAGAGATAGACATGTTAATGTAGGGAAGTTGATATAAGCTTTCAAATGTTTAAAAATATTTATTAATATAATTGATATTCCTGTACATGATGTAAAATAACAAGAAATAATATTTCAATCTGAGTGGATGTGCAATAAATGTATATGAAGCAAAATTACATTATAAACTGATACTGATAGTGATAAGCACGAATAAAAAAAACATGCTTTGATATTTACATGCATTACAAAAAATCTTTCTTTTTCAGATATTATTGGTAAAAGGTGGCCACATGTATCTAAAAAGGATGTTAATGGGAAGTTGGCAGAAGCCTTAAAGCCAAACCTGTTCAAGCTTTAAAATTAGATATCTACTTAGACAATAGTGCCAAAAACACTTTTCTACAAAGATAGTGGACATTGTTTTTTCTTTGAAGAATTAAAATAAAACAAAAAGTATATTATGTTAAATGGTTTCATTGTCAGACATAAATCTACTTTTTCTGATTTTATGGAAATTTATGTATAAATAAATTTATACAGAATTTTTGTCCGAATGTAGTTCTGAAACTTTTTAACAAATGTAGTTTGGAGATTTTTACCAGATATAGTTGGGAAATTTTTTCCAAATGAAGTTCAAAAATTGCACCAAAAGTGGCAAAGCTAATGAGGAAATTTTCTCCGAGCTAGCTTGGAATAATTTCCGAATTTGACAATATTTTCCGAATAAGGGTGGTAGTTTCCGACCTTAATTCGGAATTCCGAATTTTTTTCCGAGGTCAATTCGGAGAATTCGGACAATTCCGAATTTTTTTCCGAGCTCATTCGGAGTATTCGGACAATTCCGAATTTTTTCCTGGAATTCCAAACTGAATTCCGAATTATATGCGGAAAAAATATGGAAATTCATCAAAATCCTCTGTTTTTTCACGGAAATATTTGTTTTTCTCATTCGGAAAAGTCCAAATACTCCGAACTCTATTTTCCGAGTTAATATTCGGAATCTCCTGCTACAGGTATAATTACAAGGCACTTAGCCCCCTTCGATGTTAAGATTGGTTCCATTTGGTGTGAGCAGGATATTAAAATGTAAAAAAGAAAACGACGAGGGACGATTGCCATGAAGACACACACTAATATAAAAGAAATTTACTTAGACTTAAGTCAGGTGAGCATGAAATGAAACAAAAACACAGAGTTCTCATCTAATTATTTACAAGACCAAATGACAGGTTAAGACAACTGGGTCAGTGATTATTGTTTAACGTCAAGTCAGCAATTTTTCAGCTATATCACGGCGAGAACAAGTTAATTTTCAATGATATGATGATGAGGTCTACTTTGTTCTACACCAACAGGCTTGGTTGGATTTTAAAAGTGCTAGCTTATTGAAACAATGATTTACGGGTAGACATGTCGCTCCATCTGGACACAATATTCTTATTCCGATACAACTAGTCTTTCCTCTTGCACGTTAATGCTGCATGGGAATCGGAGAAGCAACAAATACTAATCTAGTAGTTTTTCGTTTACAACACCTATGTAGTTTCTCTTGGTTGATATGGTATTCATAAGATTGTGATTTCTATCGTGATGTCCATGAAAGAGAATTGCTGATAATATGGAAGCCACTGAACCAAGAGTTCCTGGCGGTTAGGATGAAGTAATGTCTTCGAAAGTTCTACGGTCGCCATCTTGTCTTTATTAACGGTTACGGAATTTCTGTGGCGTAGTCACAATTCGGTCTTCTTTAATCTTTCATGAATTATCACGAGATTTGTAACAAGAGTAGCATGGCGGTTGCCAGTAGTGGAGCAGAGTATCTGTATACACCCTGCCAAATGTTGGTAGGGTGCGTGTTCTTCATTTTGTCCAATTATATGTTTTCGCGTTCTTTGCTCCGTATTGTGAGGTCTGCTACGATTTAAGCCTAAAATTTATATTCGTTTCGTCTTTACTTTGACTTGAGTTGCAAGGAGTTCACTGATTGATTGTTGTTTAGCATCCAACGGTAGATATTTCATACATAGTCAGGACGAAATAAGGGGTTAAACTTTAATACATACTACTTCTATTTATTTACGTATACTATGTCCATATCAGATGATGTTCATTTCGTGTAATATTAGCACAGCGCATGCCACTAGTGGAGCAGCTGCGTCCATCGCCGATTCTAAGTGGGGTTCGTGTTGCTTTACCTCTAGTTCTCTGCATAGTGTTTTTTCTTCTTCAAACTTTTCCTATAGTTGACTCCTTGAGGCAGGTTTTCTGCAATAATACTATAGAAATTCTGCTGGTAGAACTAGGACTTTTATAATTCATTTCATGTTATGTTAATATTTTGTTTTCAGTGTTTAATTTCATCAAATTGATGATCTATTTATCCTACCCCTCCCAAAGAGTTACAAGTATCAGTAACAGTCACTGACAGTGTGGTATTGTTTTTTGTTTTTCATTTTGTTATGACATTTTTGCCCTCAGAGCAATCAATAGTCTTTGACCAACATATTCTATACATTTGATTAGTTGTCAGTTAAGAACCTTTGTGTTAAAGACATTTATCTCGACAAAATGCTACCGTGTCATGGTAAGCTATTTGTAGAACACTTGTGGTATTATTGATGATGTCCTCTTTCAGCAAATCAGACGAAAGTTGTTCAGTTCCGGAGATCATAGGTTGTTTTCGAGACAAAAAAATACAGACCTCGTCAAAGGTGATACGATTAGTGCAATGAGGATATTTGATATTCCAGTCCATTAAAAAGTACATATGGCAATTGACTTTGACGGTAAATAGTAGCAATCAAAATAAGTCTTACAAATTAAATTAAAATATAAGATTGACGTATTCTTTATCTTCTGATTCTGAAATAAATGATAAATATCAATAACAAAAATGCTAACATTAAATTGTGTTGTATTTACGTAAATATAAGGGTCATCACACGACTGTGCAATTGTTGTAAACAAAATGACGACTATCAGATTTAACATTCACGAACTAGAGAATTCAACAAATGTACAAAATGTAGAAGTAACATAAATTTCTAATTGAGTGTTAAAAGGATAATATATTTAATGCATGTTGTATTGGAAAACGTATTTTGTGTGTTACATGATAACAAGTACTATATTGTGTATTGTATTATCCGTGTGCATCGCACCTATTAAACTAATCATCCACACAATATGCTATTTAAGTGCCTGAATCAAACCAAGAAAGTGAGCGGTCATTTAGTTGTTAGTTAGGGTATCGATGTTATCTCTTTTATTGTTTTTATATTTGATTTTGGAATTGTTACGTGACAAAATCGATTTCCCATAACACAAATATATCACCGCTCACTTTCCTCTCTTGCCCAAAGCACTTCTCTTAGTGAAATGATGCGGACATGCAATTGTTTTCCAAATGGGAGTAGAATACCAACCTTCACACACAACCGGGGAAAAACACTATTATAAAAACAACGCTATAATCTTGAACATTATACACAATATGTTTAATATTCTTGTCACAGAAGTTGTCATGTGTATTTATTCGTTCTACAAAAGAAAGCAGCTAACCTCAACCATTATCTAAATATAAGCTAGTATACAAGGTCATTATCAGACATACTAGTGAAACAATAGTAAACTTAGAACCTAAATCCAATTGTAAGTAAAGTTTGGTAAGTTGACTATGGATGTACAATTTGAGATAAATGTCAGGAAATGAGGCAGAGGAAGCTGTTTCTGTTGTTTCTTTAATCTGAAGTTGTTTTTGGATATATTAATGGAATCCAGTTAGCAAAGTTTTGTTTATTAATTGACAGAACATCATCAATAAACATGAAAGTTAGATTAATTATTGCATCCATAAAGCATGTTGTAAGTTAATAAGGAAAAATACATAATATGGAACTAGAATATAATTATGTTGATCAACTGTATCATTAAACTACCGGTATTATTTACTAGTTAATGTGATTTGCCATGATTTGAATTAAAGTTAAAGCATAATTGACCAAACTCTGGAAAGTTTACATACAAAAAGCTTCCATGAAAATACTGTAAACATCTTAATCGATTCAGAGCAGCATATACTTATTTTATTCCATCTTGACAGGAGGACACATTTTTAGGAGGATACGTGTTACTCGATCTTTAGTTTTATGTGTAATGTTTTGTAGATCATTGTCTGTCCTTTTGTCCTTTTTCTTTTGGCCGTTGTGTTGTCTGTTCGTCGATTTACGGATTCTGACTCGCCCTTTGGTATCTTCAAACTCTTCTTGTCATACGCAATCCCTAAGATGAATGATTTACTACAACCATGATTTGTTGTCATTTATGGTAAAGGACAGATGTGTGAAATATACAAAGAAACGGATGAATAATAACACTGTACAACATAGGGGGATATCACAAAGAAGTATTAGTAAATTGAAAACTATAAATACCACACCGTCAATATAAAAGTGGCGGGATTAAGCTAGTGCTATGGACCCAACTACCCGTATTTGTGAGTATGCGAGTAAACTACCAGCCCTGACATTATAACTAAGCGAACAAAAGACATGCAAAGGAAGTTTTCTTTCTTTTTAGTAAAAGTAATGCCTTATTGTTTACCTTCTTTGCTCTTTATACAGGCGTACACATTAGGTTTATCTTGTTGATCCAGTGCCTCATAATGTTCTGTGAAACTCAAATATATAACACTACATTGTATCTAAAAGATTAACATAGATGTAAAAAGTAGGACAAAATGATTCAAAGAATTAATCAACAAACTTTCAAGAATAAACTGCAATAGTTTGCACATAGTATGAAACCGGTTTATAATAGGATGTGAAATAATGTGAAATCTTTGGGCAGTAAACGGTAATAGAGTGATAGTCCACGCCTATTATGAATCCGTTGAGCAGTAAATGATACTATGTCCATAGGTAACGCATACTGTGTGACCGTTGGACATTATGTTTCCCACCCCGTGGATAAAGTAGTTGGTTAACTTGATTAATAAGATTTTTCTATCTTACACAGGCTCCCCTTTTCCATTTATTTATGTATACACGCACAATGTGGGACCATTGTACTGTCACGACACACACAGGGTGTCAAACCGTTGTGCAGAATAGTGTACTGTCATGACACATGCACACAATGTAAAACCATTGGGTAATATATTTATGTGCTGTCCTAATTAGCAGCTTTTCTGAACGCGTTGAGTATTGGATTGCAGAGATTTACAGAGATCATACGTGTATAGTAATCTGCACTAGACAGGCAGAATACAGTGATTAACACAGATCATATGTTTATGTCTATCTATCTTGGTGCATTAGTGAATGTTTAAAGACAACAAACAGTGTATGTGTTAACATGATACTTACGATAGAGTTTAGTTTTGTTCTGAAATATAAAATATAGTTGTACATTTCTTGATCAAATTCCAACACTAAATATTAACAAATCAAATATCACCACATATTTCAATACTGTGCCTCTGTCAAAATCTAAATGCCTAATAATAGTAAATGTTGTTATATGTTTTGTGTTGTAAGAGTTGTTGGTTTACAAAAGTAGTCGTGTTGATGTATGTCGTAGTTTGTTGAATTTACTTCTAGCACTCTATGTATTTAACTGACGACGCTTTACTCACATGTCGAAAACACTTGCATGAAAACATCATTTCAAGATTGGACCAATACATCTAGCGTAATGTCAAAGTTACGCTAGTGACAAAATACAGTTTTGTTTCATTGGGTATCACATTATGCCCGTATTATAATTTCTATATACTTGAATTAATCCTGAGTGTGCGCAATAAATGTATCTTGGCCAATTAGTAGCCATCATTCAGCATTTACTGTTCACCTTAATGTTAGGTGCATGTACATCTAATTGCCGTCAAGTATATCTGATCACTATTTACTACTGTACGATCTATAAATGGGTTAAAATAACATATAATGTTTGCCTGGTGAAATTTAGTAATGTAAAGAACTTCAGCCATGCTCAGGGTAGACATTAAACGACTTATTATTCTTGTTTTACTAGAGATTTTATAAGTTGGGTATATCTAAATGATATACAGTTGTTATGTATTAGTATTGGATAGTATCGTACATAATACGTAAAATTGTGTTTGTTTACAAAGTACACACTATTGCCGACAAGTACATGATAATTAATTATTAGTGAACAACCTATGAATGGGTTAAAACAACATATAATTGTTCCTTGATGATCTCTAGTAATGTAAAGAACACCATCCACTGCTCAGGGTAGACACTAAAACATCTATTTCATTAACAATGTATTTTATCAGAATAGAAATAACATTACAACTATGTCATACCTGGCCTACTTGATAAATCAGCATACGTATTTGGGGTGTCTTTCATACCTAGCACTTTATAAGTCTTTGTAGAACTATAAGACATTGATATAAATTAGTAAATATACACATACACAGTCGAGTGATCAAATGTCCCTAAATGTACATTTTCTAATCGACTAAAGATAACAAAATTAAAGAAGATACTAATTGATTATTCATATACAAACATGTTTATTAATTACGGTTAAAATATTCCACAATCAGTCAAGCTTGTCTAATCTATGAGATGATTTAAGAAACCATATTAGATATATCAGAATTTCTATTAAATAATACGAATTGTCAAGGCTGTTATCAGAAACCGTAAATAGAAGGACAGACAATAAAATGATTTACACAACACCACATAGAAAATTAAAGTTCGAGCTAGACGAACCTACATTTTCAATAATGTCAAAGGGTTGTTTTAAATATTTCAAAAACATCAACTTATAAAGAAATAGAAAAAAAACTACAATGTAATTATCTACGGCAAAGTACAGAAAGTAATACATATTATGTTTTAAGAGATCTCTTTATTTCTACAAGAAAAAATAGTTTTTAACAATCAGTAACATATTTGTTCTTGATATTTAAGCGCTATATTTGCATTATACAATAAATGGTGGTTTGATTTCAAATTAGCCTTGTATTATAGTAATAAAATAATGTCTTTAGACACTCACGGAGTTTCAACTCTCTTGTCCCGTGGATCTGAAAAAAACAATCATTCAATAAAGATAAGAAAGTATCAAGAGCAAACGCGAAATTATAATTTAATATGAAACTTTATATCATTTTACATCATATTGTTATGAAAAATAAAATAATGAAAATAAATCACTTCCTGGATCTCGAATTCCTCAGCGAAAATTAGAAATAATATATAACGGTATCATGACGGAAATAAAGGTTATGTCTTGACACAGATATACCATGTGGTGAGTTAGAACAGAAAATGTGGGAACGACGAGTTAGACCGAAACAGTGGCTATGGAGAATTTAACTCGATTACACGGTTACGGTATGTTTGACCAGATAAACTGGCTTACTTGTATCATATGGCTCTATTATACTGCATCTGTATTATATATATATAGGAGCACATCCAAATATCAAAGAATCTCCAATAGTGTAGACTTTAAAATACTATGTTACTTACAAGTTTTACATATAACCAGTTGTATGTTATTATTCCTACCTTTCTTTCTCTGGTTACTCGTAGCACCTTCGATGTATTCGTACGTATCATTGACTGGTGGATTATCAGCAGCTGTTACATCTTTCCTATCAGATTTAGTATAAAATGATAAATTAACGTTGACGATAATACCTTAAATATTGATACGATTTACATTGTAAATTATACAAGACAAGGGACGAGATAAACATTGATTTTACCATACTTAAAATAATTAGCAAAGCGGTACCTATATACCACAGTATCAGTATGAACGTATATCCACTTGTTAGTACCCAAACATTCCGAACTTCCATATTGTACATAGTAACCAAAACCAAAAACTTATTAATTCTGCATCAAAATGATGATCTTAAAATGGGATGATAATTGTTATTCGAAGCAATCATCAGTCGAAACACCTTTAAACTTTCTTACAATGTCTAAATTTACCCGCTTTGAAAACAATATAAATACCAAATTACTGGAATAACCGTCATCAAATATGCTCAATGCCAAAATATTGGAAAGCCAAGCAATTTAAAAGTCTAAAGGAGAAAAACACAATAGCCAAAGTAGACTAAGGCTACTTATGCCTGAGAGAGGAGAAATAATTATATGATAAAAATTTATCAAATAAAATCATGTCTGTGCCAAATCACTGAATACTGGGCGGCTGATACTCACAGGGACAAATATTCCACTAGCAGAGGCATCGACCCAGTGATACAAACGTAGATATCTAATTTAGTGCAAATGACGTGTTTCTGAAAAATATATATAAACTGAATATTTTCAATGACCTCAATACACATAATAATAATTGAAATGCTGTAAAAACTAGAAAACAAGGAAGTATTGTAATCATTTAACAATGATGTTATCACCTCTACAGATATTGATATTTATGACGATCTTTGTTAAGTGTGATTTGTTTATTTTCGGTAATATACATTCCTAGTAATCATCTTATTATAGAGAGTGTTACATAATTACTTTAGAAACATAATTCTCTTGTCTACAACATTAACGTCCATAAAACATCATCTACGTAGAAATGTGTCAATAAAAGCATAACATCAAGTAAAAATGGTAAACATATGGGCCCGGGTGGTTCAATGAGCTAGGTAGTTGGATTACCTAACAAATCATGCAAGTCTATCACCAATACGGCGTGGGTTCGCGCCCGGCTTCATAAATTACAAAAATGGTGCACTCGATTCACAGCTGCAAGTGATAAAGTTTAACAGTTGATTGCCCGTGGTCAGTGGTTCTCTCCGGGTACTCCGGCTTCTTCCACTACTAAAACTTGTCGCCATGATATAGCTGAAATATTGCTGAAAGTGGCGTTAAGCACAATAAATCGAATCAAATCATCGTAAGCATAAATGACATCATTAAATTATGTTCCCCTTTCTATAAAATGTCTTAACATGAAACCACAAAACATGAACTGCCTTTAGTTATGTATTATGATATCAGTAATTTGCTAAGAAGCGAGTAAATACTGTTTTGTGCGTATTTGGGTTAGGGTTATGATGCTTAACGCCATTTTTGACAACATGTCAATCATAGCGTGGCGATCAGTTTTATTGGTGGAGAAAGTCGGTGAAAACCCACCGACTTGATGCAAGTCACTGACAAATTTATCACATAATTTTGTATCAAGTACACCCCGCCTGAGTGGGATTCGAACACACGTAGTTAGTGATGATAGGTACTGATTGCATATGTAGTTGTTTATCTAACCACAGTACCATTACGACCACCATGGCCCCTGTGCGTAGTTTGGTTTGTCGTGTGGAAGTTCTAATGATTCCGTGAAAAAGAAAGTTGTTATTGGTGTACATTAATGAACACGATAGTCACTCACTATAATTCGATAATTCTTTACTTATAATTATATACTTAAAACACATGTGGCAATCGACAATTTTGTTTCAAAAGCAGATAAGACGATTATTTAGAAGAATAAGTTAAGAATAAATACGAACAGTGAATAGTTCTTCACCAACAAATGATCGAACACATTGAAAAAAACAAATATAGTTTGATTGTTCTGCATGAATCTGTTTTATAAAGGTACATAATAACTTGTCATTTTAATCAATTTATTCATGCAATGTATAGTTTTTGAGGAAATTCATCTTTCTCGTTCAAGTATTGTCGATGTACCAGTTTGCAGAATTACAATAAATGCGTCAAACCAAATATATCCTTGACCTTTATACTTATACGGAAATAAAAAAAACAATACTAATATATTGAATATATATTGAATACTATGATACACCAGAGTGAACATTTAACTTGTGACGCTCTGCATCATTATCAGTGAAAAGTTAACTTATCACGCTGGGTATCATTATCAGTGAGATGTTAACTTGTCACGCTATGCATCATTATAAGTGAATAGTTAACTTGTCACGCTGTGCATCATTATCAGTGAAAAGTTAACTTGTCACACTCTGCATCATTACCAGTGAATAGCTATCTTGTCACGATGTGTATCATTATCAGTGAATAGTCAACTTGTCACGCTGTGTATCATTATCAGTGAAAAGTTAACTTGTCACGCTGTGCATCATTGTCAGTGAAAAGCTAACTTGTCACGCTGTGCATCATTGGCAGTGAAAAGCTAACTTGTCACGCTGAGCATCACTATCGGTGAAAATTTAACTTGTCAGGCTGCGTATCATTTTCAGTGAAAAGTTAAATTATCACGCTGTATACCATTTTAAGTGTAAAATGTATCTTGTTATGATGTGTATTATGTTCAGTGAAAATTTAACTTGTCAAGCTGTACCATTTGCATTGCAAATGTTAACTTGTCATGACGTGTATCATTTTAGTGAAAAAGTTAAGTTGTCTCACTGTATACCATTTTCATTGAATAGTTGGTCACATTATTGAATTCACTGCATCATAATTTTGTTTCACAGTATATGAAGGAACAGATAATAGTATCATAATTTCAGTAACAAGATTTGACATATAAAGAAAGGAAGATCTATCTAGTGAGCAAATACAGGATTTCTTCTGATTCTTCTTCATTAAACTGGTGTATGTGTATCTGTTTACCCTTCGTGCAGTACATGGGTTCATATCTGGTGTTCTGGTAGGGTTCGTATTAGTCATCATCTAAGTATTCTCTGTTCGGCTGCTTGCTTGATTGTCTTCGTTCAGTGGCTTGCCTCCGATGTATCTCGTGTCTCTGGATTTTCCATTCTCAACTGCCCCTTCGGATTTTTCTGGCGTTTATTAACAGCTACGAATATATTAGCTAGATTCCGCATATCGTCTCACTATGGTTGTAGGTAGAACGTATATATGTGTTAAATTAAAATATAAATTATTGCAAACGTTTCTTTTTGTAAATCTTTTAATTTCGTTTAACAGCGGGTAGAAGAAATGCTTGGAGATACTACAGTGATTATCAGAAACCGTAAATCGAGGAAGGACAGACAATGCACTAGCCAAAGGAAAAAAAACAAAAAGACAAGCAATGTTCAACAAAACATTACACGTAGGACTACAAATTGAATAGCACGGACCCTTATATCTGGTTTAAATAGTTTGCTCCAAATTGGCAAGCAGTTGCTGTTCCACTAGTGGAATAGACACGTGGAATAAAATGACTTAAGCAAATATATTTTCTATCATTTTTGTTTATTTCATTCTAGTATATGATCCCTATGATAATTTAAAGTTGGATACATAAATATGAAACGGTACGCTCTAAATAATAATATTCCTTAGAAAGGGTAACAGTTGCCCACTGAAACATTTGTTCGAGTTTGGACAATTTTTCGTATTACTAATATAATGCTTCCATTACCATATTAATTCTGTGTCACATAATTCCAAATATTTCATCAAATATATTGCTACGTGATATTTGTTTTATATACCTATATGTATATCAGGTAGTTGATACAGTCCATTAAGAAGAGGTCGAAGGACATACAACACAATGTCCAAAAGAAAAAAGACAAAAGGACAAACAACGATCTACAGAACATAACAATAAAACTAAAGATGGAGTAACATGAAACCCTCTAAGAACAGGGGGTTAACTAAATTTTTCCGGAATGGTAGGCAGTTCCTGCTCAACTAGTGGCACCCGTCGTGTTAATCTAGTTACAAACCCGGTGATAAGTCATGGGTGAGCAAAGTAGCGAGAAATATTTATTACATGTCGAACATATCCGTGGTCATTTGTAAAACAGATATTCCATAACGGTCAACCAAACCATGGTGGCGACCGTAAAACTTTCGAAGCAATGACTTCAACTTAGTCAATAAAAACCCTTTGTTCAGTAGCCCTCTTGTTAGCGGAGACCCTCTATTAACAGGTTTTAGTTGAATTTTAAATCGCCTTCTTGTAATTAATATTTTTTAACATGTAGGTAACGTCCATTGTACCAATCATGAATCAAATTCTACTTCAGTATATGTAGTAGAAGGTAGAGAAGCTGTTCTACAATGTGGATTTTAAAGTATCAAACTGACTTGGCAAGTGTATACTGGTGGTAGTGTGATTACTGTAGCAAGTGGAGCTGATACTGTAGATGGCTCTAAATACTCAGTATCTATGAATCCATCAACAGGACTGTATTACAGATTGCATATACTGAATATTGGAGTGTCTGATATAAAGAAGCATATATGTACAGCAAGCAATTTTCAAGACTTTTACATAAAGTTAGATGTACTAGGTAGATATAATTATTCATTGGTCATTCTTAAGGTGGGTGAAAAGACTATATTCTTGTAGATAATTCTAAGATTCTGTTCCAGGTTAGTGTAGATATATTATATCTTTCTAATTACATTCTAAGCTACTTTCCAAACGTAATGTGAGCTTCTGTCATTGCAACTTAGCTGAACGATGACCTAGTTAAATAAATGTTAGAGAAAACCAGAGGTGTCTATGTGCTTACCAAGTGTATATCTAAATATGCTATCAGGCATTATCCAGTGAGCAACAAGATTCTTAAATCCTGTAAATAGAGTGGTTGAAACTATCCACATTGACACTTAAAACATACCCTTACACCATAAGCCATACACTCAACCCATTCACGTCATATTCCGTTTACAATTACACAATTTTATTAATAATGGTTTTGCATTACTATGGAACATGAAATACGCTTGAACAACCTGACGTATTACTAATGATTGACCATTCTGTTATAAATAAGATAATAGCTCAATGTATTGGATAATAAAAAGATGAAAAGCAAAATCCCACACCGTCAGATGTTCAAAGCTCCCGAAAAATCATTAATACAGAGCCAAATGGAGACCGCTAGTACGGTACACATATACATGATCGCTCATTTTCCTGGCTTGGCACAAGCTCTAAAATATGAAAGTTGCATGATTAAATGAGTTTCATGGTCATAAACTTTACACTTAGGGCATCACTGACTGTCGATGTAGAACATAAATAGAACATATAGATAATAAATAAAACGTTAGAGAATACCTTGAGGAAAAACATATTTCATTTCATATATACGATATATTTATATATCATTTGATAATTAGTATTATCAACATGATTGACAGGATAATACACATATTAACCAATACATCTGTACAAGTTCATTTTCAGTTGCACCAAATATATTAGTAAATGACGCTACCTATGATCAAAATGAAGCCACAAGAAAAGTAGCATGTGCCTCTGTAGGTATTCCTAGCACATTTACCTACTATAAATTGCAGCACAAGTCTAAGTATGGTGTACTGATTCGTCAGTTGGATGGAGGGACTAATGGTGTACTAACTTTACCAAGTATTCCCGCTGAAGATACATACCAGGACAGTGGTGAATATGTATGTATAGCTGGTAATGGTATCTTAGGCAGATATGGCAATATAAAACACAGGATCTGGTTATGTCACAATAAACGGTATGTAAAGCAGACAGTATGTGGCTGTATTATAATGAAAGGTATGCATAACAGACAGTATATGGTTATGTCATAATAAACGATATGCAGAAAAGAACGAATCGCGTCATGCATAATAAACGATATTTGAAACAGACGTGCCCCGGATATGCATCAAATGAAAAACAAAAAATAGAACACAGTCTGAATATTCAAGGGGCCGTCTTGATCGAATGGTAGTTTGAATTACAATTACCTATGCAATCAGTGCCTATCTCTACTAAAGTTGTGAGTTCGAAACCAGCTCATGGCGAGGTGTACTCGAAACAACTTGTATGTGATAATGTTTGTCAGTGACTAGCGTCAGGTCGGTAGTTTTCACCGGTTTCCTCCACCAATAAAACCGACCGCCACGGTATAACTGAACAATTGTTGAAAGTGGCGGTAAACACCATAACCATAACACATAGCCATCCAATGTGCAATACGACAATCGTAGAAACAGAGGCAAATACAACAACCTTAACACACGTATGAATATATAATATGCTGGCTTAGTACAAGCACTTCAACACAAAGTGGTGAAGGAAAGCAGCTATATGGTACCAAGCAGCTTCACTTAGTTAACTGATGAGTTATGCAAGTATTTTCAACACGCGAGTAAAGAGCCACTCTCACTCACACCTTGGTGAGCGGCTTCTTGTAAAGAGATATCTTAAGCATGTCGAGCTCTATATTTATATATATACGCAAGTGACAGTTCAAATTCCAACAGTGTGTTGATATCCTATTATGTTTTGTTCTTAAATATAATTTGAGACAATTGTCTAAATATTTATGACTCAATACATGAATATTAAGTGGGTGCTGACGTTTTAAAAGATGTCAAAGGAAACTGTAATCCCGGTGACGCTGTACAAGTATTATATATACCATGGATCTTCCGAATTAACTTATTTAAACCAACGAATCCGAAGGATGAGTTGGTTTAATTAAGCTCATGAGTAAGTTCCGTGGAATATATGGTTTGTAACAGAAATCAATATTGGGTGCTTTCGTCGAAGTCCGCAACATCATGGAATAACATCACGATCTTCATGTTAGACAATGGTTTGTAAAAGTTCATTATTTTTTAATTGATTACTGCATATAATCATCAAAGGAAAAATGCGTATTTATGTTACAAAGTTTGAAAGCTCGAAAGCAAAAAGAGTTTGAAGATATCAAAGGCGTAATCAGAATCCGTAAATCAAAGAAGAACAGACAACACAATGGTCAAAAGAAAAAGGACAAAAGCTACACAACATGCACATAAAACTAAAGACCGAGTAACAAGAAATCCACTGAGATCAAGTTATGAATACGTGATAGTTCATGAAGTCGGAAAGTGCTTACGACAAGTGGAACATCTCCGTGGTCCTTTGTGACACAGATGTTCCATAACGTATGAGTTATGAAAGATAAACTCCATCTCGGTGAATGGTTGGTATGCTACAATGGCAGTGTTGCTGATTACACGTACATATCTTTGAACTTTATTTAACTTCAGTGCACCGCTTGGATGTGCTTTATGTGTAATATATACCAATGTAGTGCATTGTAAGACCATACTCTTTATTTCATGTTGATCCGGCGTCAAAGGGGATCGCCATGAGGCTTAATAGTTTCAGAATAGGAGAAAACTAAACCAATTTCAGAAAGTCAAATGTGTTATTTAGTCAAAGATTCTCAGACCTTATTTACAATGTATAATTCTTACGAATAATAATTTTATTATCAAAGTAAATAATTATTTATTCCATTATAATCGTAAGAAAAGTGTCAAGATAACGAAGTGGTAACCAGCAGAGTAAATTGAAGACAGACAGACAATACAAGGACTAAAAAGAAACAAGACAAAAATACAAAACAATGATCTACACAACACTACACAGAAAACTAAAGATCGAACAAGACGAACCTTCACAAATTTGGGTTGAACTCACAATGATCTACTAAAAATAAATTAGGACAATAATTTTTCCGCATATTTCTTTATAACCGGTATCAGCTACCACGTGAAAAGGTTATTTCTATATTGCGCTCAGATGTGGTATGTTTTCTGTAATATTTGTTTAGCCCAACCGATATTTACAAACGGAAACAGATTAACACAGTATGGTGAATTTGGTGGAAATACCGTCATCACTGTTTATGTATACAGCGTACCTTAATATTCTACATCAAGGTGGCACAAACGTAACACGTAAGTCCCACCATCAACCAAATATGTAATGTCAGAAAGACCAGCAATAGTTAATGATAGATTCCATGGTAAAGATGTACAACTGGATGGTTACAGTATTATGTTGACCATCAACGATTTAACAGAATCAGACTTCAATGCTATGTATATGGTACAGTTGGCATACGGTGTCAATCAAACTGTACAATATAGTGTTTCGTTAGAATCCGGAGGTAAGTAAACATAGAAGTCAATTTTGCTTTAAATATACTATTTGATACGCTTGGATTTAAGATTCCAATCTATAAATAACTATTTAAAATTTATTCTTGTTGAGGGGTCGTCGTGGTCGTGATCTCATGCAATCAATGCATAACAATGCATATCACAATGTAAGGTTCGAATCCCGATCATGGCAAGGTGTACTCGATACAACATTATTTGATAAAGTTTGTCAGTGGTTTGCAGCAGGTCGGTGGTTTTCCCCGGATTCTCCGGTTTCCTCCACCAGTAAAACTGACCACCACGATATAACTGAAATATTGTTGAATGTGGCGTTAAACAATACAAATAGAATAAATATAAATAGTCTTGTTGATGTCATATATATATATATATTGTTCCAGTCCTCCAGGAGTCGTCAGAAGGTATCATACCTACAGGTGTGATTGGAGGACTAGATGGTGCTATTGGTATTTTGATTATCGTCATTGTTGGCCTACTGTACTCAAGGAAGTCAGGTAAATTTTTAAACACCAATCAATCAGTCAATGAACGTAAATTGTTATATACAGATTGGTGTAATCTTAGTTCATGTTTGTTAACCAGTGAAATTCCATCATAAATTGCAACAGTAGCAAGCGCTGGTTGAATAACTGTATGCAAGCAGGAAATGAAAGTGATATCCTGTGAAATTTTCAAAGGAATTGTATAAAGACTTGATTATAATGTTTTACAATAGATAACAGGTACAAGACAGTAATTACTCTTATACTTGAAATACAGTAAAACATGTCTAACCTGAACCATGAATAAATAAGGGTAATAACAAAATTACCGAACTCCGAACAATCTTACAAAGGGAAAGTCAAAACTCATAATTATATAAACAGACAAAATCAGTCAACAACCGGAAAACTGTGAAAACCGTAATGACCCTGACTTGGTACAGGCATTTCTAAAGAAATGGTGGGTTGAATCAGATTTTAAGGCGCCAAACCTCCCGCTCTCATTACGGTTCAAAGGTTCCGGCTGTCACTATAACAGTATTTAAACACAGGAACAAAATAGGTAAAAAAGTTGTCAAAGCAGTACCATATTCGGTGACGTAAATGTCAAAAATATTTTTACGTCACACATTGATAAAAAAAATATCCTCGACATTTTTCTTGACTTCTTTATCTTTATACATTTTCACTATATGAAAATGCATCGCTTATAATCGTTTCTGCAGAGACGGAATATATTTCGACAAGATCTTGGTATCGGAATATAAACTTTTTAAGAGATCGAATAAGGCGAATCTTTTAATAGCCCTGGTCCAGTAGCCTGTTTCTCAGATGAAGATGACGTTTCAGGAAATCAGAATAATTGCTACTGGCCCTTGCATAGCGAATCAATTGCGAGATTTAAACACCATATGCAGGAGAAGCTGGTATATTGCTGCACATGTTTGGAAAATTTATGATCTTAAAATTGAAGTCGTCCCGTTTATCATAAAATTTAGTACTGAGTTGAACACTGTCGTCAAATTCGAGGTACAAGTCCAAAAATGATGCGGACGAAGCTGTATCGGTGGTCTCTTTAACTTCCAGCTCTGGAGGATATATCAATGGAAGGAATTCTGCAAATCTAGAATTATTGATAGATAAAACGTCATAAATCATGTATAAACAGAACATTAAGTAAAGACCTAAAGTAGGAAATCTTCGCTAATTCACCGAACTCCTGACTATTCCAAACACAAACGAGGTTTGGTTTAGACAGGATATACTGTAGTAGAATATTCTCTATTGTACATAAGACAACCATGAATATCCCATGTGACACAGCTATTAAAACCTGGAACTAAAGTTAAGATTCAACACCTCAATTTAAAATTTTATCTTCTCCTTCTCTACGCCCATCTGAACACAAAAATAGTTCTGTTTTTTTTTAATGAAACAACAAAGACTTGCATGGATTGAAATGCACATTAAACGAGATGTCTAGCTAGTTTGGCATGAACAGTTGGAGATAAAAAAAAAGTACACATCAAGCCGTATACAACGATCAAACTGAATTAAACAAATTATAATACAAATCTGCATGACAAGACGAGATGGATGCATGATATACAGATGTTCAACAGTTCATGCTCGTTTCGTCTAGTTTTTAGTGGGGTTGGTGCTACTCGATCTTTAGTTGTATGTGTATGTTTTCTAGATCGTTGTTTGTCCTTTTGTACGTTTTCTTTTGGCCATTGTATTTTCTGTTCCTCCTCAATATACCCCTTTGGTGTCATCAAATTCTACTTCTGCAATGTCTTTATACATTGTGAAACATTAATATACGCTGTAGTAGATTGTCACGAGGAAGGCAGCATACAATTTTAATTAAAAATATTCATGAAATTCGCTTGAAGTTAAAGTTGGCACTAATTCTCAATAAAATGGTAACCAGTAATGGTCTACAATATAACAATATATTCCAGCAAGATCTACTCTGACAAACATGCAAAGCACTAAACCAGCGGCCGATGGAACTCATGATCCTAATATTTTCCTTGAAGTTCCCAACAAGAGACACACGAACCGTAATATTAGTACTACCCTGTAAAAGTTATCAAAGGACTTTCTAGTAGATTTATACATTTTGAATATAAGTTTGTCATTGTTTGAAATTTAGATTTCAGTTTTCCAAACTCGTAAGATTGAGTACCATTGAGGAATCAACATATAAAAAAGTAGGCATCAGATTCAGATGTAATATATTAATATTGTTATATCTGGTGATTTGCTAAACTATTTTCAATACGCTATATCTAGTGGTAATTCTGTATAATTCTGTACAATTATTATTATTCTCCTCTTAAATGAAATTATTATTATATTTGTTGTCATGTAAAATGCTAAGCAATGTTTTCAATGATGCATTATGCAGTAATGACATTGAAAAATAGATTTTTCAATCAGATTAATACTTAATTACATCATTAATAAATAATATATATATATTTCATCTTTGTCAGGCAGAAGACATAGCACAAATTCTAATAGGTAATCTATTTAGTTACAATTCTAATATATTTGCATAGCTTACTTATATCACATATATTAAGATAATATTTTGTAACATTGGTCTATGTAGTTTTTCTTCCATATGGTAGGCATTTATTTATTTCCCTCTTTTCCTTTTTAGCTTAACATATACCAGTATCCTACTTCAATTCATGTCGACGTCAATCGCTGATTTTACCTTCACGTATTAACTTAATGGAGACACGTGTTATTAAAACAGAATGTACAGTGGTTTGTGTGTTGAGGTCAAATACCACCACTAATTCACGTGTAACGGAATATTCGTGATAATAAATAAACATACAGATTGAACATGAAACATCAGTATGTGTGATTTGGTGTCCGTTCGATCGCGTTGTTAATTCATGTGTGCATGCTTAGGTTTATTCTACTTCAAAATATGAAATAAAAACAACAATAATTTCTAAACAAGGTGAAGTTTTATCACAATTCACCATTTACATTGCTGAAGGTGTTTACACTGATTATAGTGTAGCTCGTCGATGACGCGTGAAACACTCAATATAGACATACAGCATATATATACTGAAGTGGCAGATGTCCAAGGTATGAATTTACACATTTCATCATATGATATACTGGGGTTAAATAGGTCAAAAGGAAAGATCCCAATCATACCCTCTGGATATTTAGATCTCCATTGTCTTACAGATCAACCATCAACTTTACTTCATCCTGCACTGGTTCTATTTGAGCAGTAAAATTGCATTGACTGGAAACATTTTTGTCAATGATTTACGACAGTTCGGTGGTTTTCTCCGGCTACTCCGGTTCCCTCCACCAAAACTTACCCCCACGATATAGCTGAACTATTGTTGAAAGTGGCATTGACACGATAACTTTAACCCTTTCTGCTGCCTGATCCATCGATAAGAAACAATAACTATATAAGCGCGCCCTTCGAAGAGGACACGATAAAAACGATGAGAACGACCCTTGTTTCTGCTGTTTTTACACAATTTAGCAGTTATTTTGAACTGAATTTTGTTAAGTTGTTCTCTGTTATAGTCTATCATAATAAGACATAGCATTTTGACGGAATGTGACCTGTAGGGTCTGATCGTGGAGACGCTCTATTCCGTTACTAGATACAATGATCATTATATCTATTGATTAGTTTTAATTTCTAAGTTCCCTTCAAATTTATAAAAGTAGATGTATGTCTCTGATAGATATTTATTTCATAATTTTAATTTTTTTTAAACTCTTGAGATTGCACTGTTTCTACGGAAATTATTGAACTGCTTTCACATTGCAGAGCCAATACCGATTGACACGTAAGCATATTAGATGATTGATTGAATTATTCTGTTATGCGTCACATGAGTGTTATTTCACCTACTTTTACTAAGAGTTCACATTTCCAAACAATAAACAGAAATATGATATTGATGACTGTTTTTATTATAATTATAAATATGAGTCTTAATGGATAAGATAAGAATATTATGACTTATCAACAGCTGTTGCTACCAATGTGTTGTTCTGGAGAACTGCTACATGTTTTCTTCTACATTAAAAGAGTTGACATGTTAGATGTCGAGGAATTCACTTACGTCTCTCCCGAAGTGCAGATGAATTCAGTTACGTCTCTCCACGGTGATGTCGAACAATACTGTAGAGAAACTATATATATCTATCAGTTTTAAATCCAATTTTTCAGCGGAAGTGAAACGTATTTATGTTGCGTACCTCGTCATATACAATATACTCTAATATCAAGATGGAATGAAATTGAATATATATCGTTCTTGTTGTGCAATTTATATCTACTCGTTGTTTTAAAGAAATGCAATATTTCTTTCATGATCATCAAATTAACCTTGAAGATATATGCAATATTAGTGCATTGACGGTAAATATAGAATTTGCGTGGCGAGGCTGAGAAACGAGGGAAAGAAGAACTTTAGCGAGTCTGTCCATTCTATATTGTATTTATCCTGAAATAAAATTTGCCCCATAAAAAATATTATTTAATTTGATAATAAAAATGAAAACGGAAATCCCATTGATACCTCAATAGTTGTTCCGGTAAGGGCCGTTACAATGACAAGGGTGTGGCTTAATAGCTTTATTAGGCAAATGTGAAAAGTGTTAATACAATGCATGACAATGTGAAGTGTTATTATGAATCTGTCATAATAAAACAACAGTTTATTTCAATCCATTTATTATGACAAAAATAACCCAATTGTAGGATAAATATAAGTATGTTGCAGATTTACAATAGATTACCAGTCATTAGGAAAACAAGACAAACCAAATGTGTATGATCATTTAAAAAAAATAAACAAGGTATGAGATTAAAGCTTCAACGAAAATAATTATTCCCTATGTTTGTTATTTTAATAAAAACGTCGATATGTAATTTAGTATGCACGACGCGTTTCAGGAATAATCCGCATCAGGTAGGCTAAAAGTCAAAAATAATAAAGCCGAATATTTTTTTTTTTTAATTGAAAATATAAAATTGATTTGCTCTCGTTCCGGAAAGGGACAGAAAAGCCGACCGAAGGCAATCTTTGCTACTTGTTTCTGAAGCTCGTTCAAATAAATTTTACATTTTCCGACAATGTGCGCATATTTTGTATGTAAGCCAATTTTAAAAATGAAGATACTAAGCTCTAATGACATCTATTTGAAATGTACTTCTATGATAATAAAACAAAAGAATACATTATTTTTGGTTCAAAATGTCCGTCTGTCCGTCTGTCAGTCACACAGTTTGTCAGCGCAACTCCTCTGAAACTACTGAACAGAATTTCATGAAACTTGGTAGGTAGTAAGGACACCATATGTAGTTGTGCATATTACCAGGAAATTTTGATCGCCTGAATTTTGTGGGAGTTATTTGTAAACACTCTAGTGTAATATCCCTTACTGAAACTTGTATATATATATATATATATATACGTGTATATGTACAAGAGTCTATCATAATGTCACTATTTCCCTGTAAAAGTTTTCATCACCAATCCATTGATTTTAGAAGAACAAAACTCTTTTAAAATCATTGCAACATAGGCTGAGCAATTATCTGGAATGGGGAACTTTGCCATGACAATATGGAATAGTACCTGTAACCCTTGCTTTAGCACTTTTGATGAAATTTGTTTTGTGTTTCATGGATTAAAAACAGGTTTTTTTTGTTATTCATTGAAGCTTAATTGTATTTGTTACCCAAATAGATTTTTTACCTATGACTACAGTTTGTGGGAAGGAGGAGACATACGTTTTTGCGGGCAAAAACAAACTTTAATTCTTCTTTGTCTTCTTCCTGGAATATTGGTATGTAGTTCTTTGTTATATTCTATCATAATAAGACATAAAACTTTGACGGAATGTCACCTGTAGGACCTGATCTTGATGACACCTTATTCCGTTACTAGATGGAATTATCTTTCAATCTATTGTCTAGTTTTTAACGCCTATATATGTCCCCTTCAAATTTCTAAAAGAAGATTTATTTCTGTCTCTCCTAGAAATTTATTTGATAGCATATAAAAAAAAAACACATTTGAGATTGCATTATTTCCACAACAAATATTAAAACTGCTTTTACATTGCAGAACCAATGCTGTTTGACACGTAAGTATATTAACTGACTGATTGAGTGATTTTGCTTAGCGTCACCTGAGTATTATCTCATCTTTTTTTATTAAGAGTCCACATTTATAATCTGTAAAGTAGTACTACAATAAACAGAAATGTTACATTGACGAATGTTTTGATTGTAATTTTAAATATGAGCCTTAATGGATAAGATAAGAATAGTATTCAAAGAGTTGACAGGTTAGATGTCACGTATACACATAAATACACAATGAAAAAATAAATAAAAATAAGACAAAAAAGATTCAATTAAGTTACTCACATTCAATAAATGGTTTTATGGAAAAGTCAAATCGAATAAATAAACTACATTAAATGTCACACAAACATGCTACCGATACAAGTGTAACGGGAATGCTCCTCTACCTAAGGTAAAAAACAGAGTGAAAGTTGATATCTATAAAACCTCAAAGTATTATAATGAAGGCCCACGGAAACTAAGTATATTACATACTAGACTTAGACATCAATGCAGCTCACTCAATGCCGATCTGTCAAAAATACATATAATAAATAATTTTAAATGTAATTGCGGTGCTTCTTTTGAAGATGATATACATTATTTTCTGGAATGTCCTTTATACCTGAACGAAAGAAGAACACTTCTGAGTAATTGCGACGATATCAATATCGATATTGAAACTTTGCTCTGTGGGAATGATAAGTATAATTATGACGTCGACTCCAAAATATTTGGAAAAGTTCGAACTTTTATAAATCAATCAAAAAGATCAGCAATTTTTCACTTTTTCACTTTTTCACTTGTATTTCTTACTTTCTTCCTGTGTCAAAATTTGAAATGTCTATTGTCTGTGTTTTATTTTGCTGTCATTACTTCATGTGTATAATGTGCAAGGAGAGGACTTCATATAAGTTGGTATAACTTGCTGTCCAATCCTATTGTTTATGTACAATAAAATATTATTAAACTAAACCTAAGGTAATAGGAACCGTAGTAGGTTCATAACCACCTCTGCTAGCTGCGTTAGTGGAGATATCCTTTAGCTCAGTTGGTAGAGTGGTGGCTTACAATGCGAAAGGTCCCGGGATCGAATCCCATCGGGGACAATGCATTTTTCGGAGGTAAAACATGCTCTACTGCTACATTGGTGCCCAAGGTGGGGCTCTGTTTAAAGAAAATTGCGTTAACAATTTAGAATTATTCTAGTTATAAAAATAAATAAAAATATTACAATAAAGATTAATTAAAGTTACTCAAATTCAATAAATGGTCTTAAGTCAAATCGAATAAATAAGCTAAACTAAATGTCACGCAAACATGCTACTGATACAAGTAAAACAATGTCTCATGAAATAATAATAATGGTTACTGAACTAAACATCCACATCACAGTAAAATAATGGCGAAAGTTATCAGTAAATTAATAACATATATGCATCACAGCTCGTCGTGAATCTATTCAAACCCCCTCTGCAAGTATTATTTAATTATACCAGACTGACTTGCTAGGAACAACGTAACTCCAATTAAAGTATACATGTACATACGTAATTTCACGTTCACCTTTCAACGGCTAACACAATAATTTACTACATGTGGCTCATATATTTAGGTAGCGGCCTTCATTTTACTAAGATATTCAACGCCTATATATATTTGGTAGTTTTCCAAACCTTAAATGATCACTTTAGAAATCTCAAATGAAGCTTACACTTCTTCCGGTATGGTGCGGTATACTCTACCGTGACAACGTCCAACGGTATATATTTCATGCATATTCAGGACGAAATGAGGGGTTCAATTTTATACTTACTACTTCTATTTAAAAATAGTTAGACGTGATAGTAACAGTTACCGACGGTTTAGTATTTTTTGTTTTTCATTTTATTATGATATTTTTATTCTCACAGTAATAATCTTTCTCCCATTATTACGGCGTTTTAACCCCATTGAACCAGTGGTGGAAAAATCTGTAATCCTCTAGAGGATTAAAATGTCTCGCTCCTTTCCCCGCATTTGACTCGTTTGACGGCTTTGGAAATAAAGTTTGTGTTAAATAATGGGAGAAACCAATTCTCCTTCAGTTGCCCATGTGGGTTACTATATTTCACCACTCTCGAGAGTTGAATATAAAATTCTAACCACTCCCCTGACGGTTTGTGGTTAAGAATTTTAATCTAACTCTCTTGAGTGGAGAAATATCGTAACCCACGGG
Organism: Bathymodiolus brooksi; assembly: GCA_963680875.1. Taxonomy (NCBI): domain Eukaryota; kingdom Metazoa; phylum Mollusca; class Bivalvia; order Mytilida; family Modiolidae; genus Bathymodiolus; species Bathymodiolus brooksi. The sequence continues at coordinate 69,044,025 of OY804578.1, read as the reverse complement.
CAACTGAAGGAGAATCTATATCTAACCAGCATATTGCAATGCCGGCTATTTCATGTATTATTATTTTCTCAAGTATTAAAGGGTGAAGCAGATTTATTGTTTCACAGCTCGGATACGATGTAAAGGTTTGAAATCAGACAGAACTATTATTTCATAATGTGGTGTATATGTCATGAGATTATGAATTCGAAGGTGCAGTTAGATATTTGTTTTGTCACCGAGCTGTTGAATTTGGTCTACCGATTGAATGTACGGTATTCAAACCCCAGATCCAGTCAAACACAATTTATGCAGGAATACCCTATTAATAAACATGAAATTACCATAGTCGTTAATCAATATTTAGTCAAAGGTGACTGATTTTAGGGTGCCGTAGGTCGTAGTTCAGCTTTTGTTTACATTCGTCACCGCCGGTGACAGTTTGTTTCCATATCAAATAAGCCGGTGCTTCTCAAATAAAGTCCGGTCAGCAGCTAAAATATAATCCTACCTTGTTTACGAAGTCCGTTTTGATATAATTATTCTAAAATGATTAAATAGAAATGAGCAGTTAGTAGGAAATTAAAACGAATTGCTTTATTGTTTATGAACGTCAATTGTTGACAAAATGGCCTACCTAATATATGACGTCAGGGGAAAGTCCCTTTACGTTGTTTCCGTGATACTGATTGGTCGAGGGATATAACGACGTCAGCCGTTGGTTCAACGTGGGTATAAAAGCAGGAACTCAGCCAAAACAGCAAGATAGATTCAAGGGACGCTTTAAAATTAGTATAGTTACAGTTGATTACCGGCAAAATGTCTGATAGACAATGTAATATGTAATTTATCACCGGATAGGTGACGGTGACCAAGATGGTCTGGTGACATTGTCCCATATTAAGTATTAGTCATTTTTATTATTAATTTCCTGGTACCGGTGACGGTGGTCGGGTGACATCGTCTAATATATAAGTTAGTTATTTAATTATTATATTAATGGTGACGGTGGTCTGGTGACGTCGTCCCATCTTAAGTGTTAGTTCTTTAAGTATTATGTTTATGGTGCCGGTGGTCGGGTGACAGCGTCTAATATATACGTTAGTTATTTAACCCTAGGTGTACGGTGACGGTGATGGTACCGGTGACGGTGGTCGGGTGACATCGTCTAATATATAAGTTAGTTATTTAATTATTATATTTATGGTGACGGTGGTCTGGTGACGTCGTCCCATCTTAAGTGTTAGTTCTTTAATTATTATGTTTATGGTGCCGGTGACGGTGGTCGGGTGACCTTGTCTAATATATACGTTAGTTATTTAACCCTAGGTGTACGGTGACGGTACCGGTGACGGTGGTCGGGTGACAGTGTCTAATATATACGTTAGTTATTTAACCATAGGTTTACGGTGACAGTGATGGTACCGGTAACGGTGGTTGGGTGACCTTGTCTAATATCTAAGTGTTGGCACTCTAATTATAAGTTTATGGTACCGGTGACAGGTGAATACTGGTGACAGTGACCATCCTTTGAAATAATCCTATAGTGACACACTGTGTTGTTCTTCTATAGAAGTACGGTGATTTGTGATTTGATTAGTGTGTACCATATTTGAATAATTATCCATCGGATAATATTAAATTACTAGACGTCCTAGTAATCTGTTGACGACCATCCATGGGACCAGTTGCAGCCAGCTCCTCCATCAATATTTAACTGTTTTAATAAATTATACATTGAACTTATTTTGTATTTACAACTTGTATTGCTCCTCAAGAGGAAACATTGATTAGTTATATCGACTAACTGGGATATTCTAGAACCCATTTCTATAACGTAGTGAAGTTGGTGGTAACCTCTAATGTGACACCATCTTCACCGCCTTAAGAATCCCTTTAAAACTTTGCGAGCACCGTCGCCTCTGAGTGTCCGACTCTAACACCAGGGGTGCGGGGGTTGCAATATTCTACACATTTAGCTGGTTGTCAATTAACAATAAGCTGCTTAATCTTTCTTTTACAGAAATATTGATCTCGACAAAATGCTACATTGTGGAAAACGTCATGCGAAACTATTATGCTGTCCTCTTTAAACCAATCAGACAAAAGTTGCTCAGTTGCGGCCATCATATATTAATAAGCGATAGAAAAAAAGCAAGCCTCGTGGAAGATAATATGGTAAGTGCAAAGATGATATTTAAAATTCCAACCAATCAAAAAGTGCATATTTCAATTGAATTTGACGGTAGACAGTAGCCAATGAAAATAAGTATTACAATTCCAGCCAATTACAGTAGAAATGGCAATTGAATTTGACGATAAACAGTAGCCAATGAAAACAGGTAATACAAGTTACATCAAAATTGTAGATTGACGTATTCTTTATCTTCTGATTCTGAAATAAAGGATAAATATCAATAACAAAAATGTGAACTTTAAATTGTGTAGTATTTACGTAAATATTGTATTATAAAGGTCACCAGCCAACTTTGTTATTGTTGGAAGCAACATGAAGACTAGTAGATTTAACATTGACCAACTAGAGAATTAAACAACTGTGTAAAATGCAGAAGCAACATTAATTCCTAAGTGTGCGTTAAAAGGATAATACATTTAATGTATGCTGCATTGTAACAAGTATATTGGGTGTTACATGATAACAAGTACTATATTGGGTATTGTATCATACCAAGAGCTTTGGGTATATTAAACTAGTTATCCACACATGTTATTGAAGTGCCCGAGTCAAGCCAAGAAAGTACGCGGTCATGCATTTGTGTGTTAAGGGTATCCATGTTCCCTCTTTCTAAGCGAATTATATGGTTTTATCATACTGTATAAAATCATAAATGTAATAGTATAAATTTATTGATCGGGTATGAGGGTAATATCACTTTTAATGTCCCCAAGGTACCAACTATTATCCGAGCCAACGGCAAGGACAATAGTTGGTACAGAGGGGACAATGAAAGTGCTATTACCCGAATAACAAGTCTATAAATGTTTTATTATGCTGAACAACTGTGCAATTCAAAATTCTAAATTGCAGTCCCTTTTCTGATGGATTTCTATTCTACTTTATTAGTGCTTTCTACAACTAATATATTTTCATGTGTGTGTATTTGAAGAAAAAATTAATTAAAATAAATAAATAAATAAATAAAAAAATTTAAACCAACGAGATGAATGATTTTGAAAAGTTTGGGAAATATGATTGCTGAAACTACCACAGGGGGGGGGGGGGAATATTCCTAAAATGTTTGACCACCACCACCGGGGTAATAGTCATGCAGTTGATCTTAGGATGCAATAGCAAAACTACTGTCATGTTTTTATATAAGAAAAAAATAGTGAAGGCACTTCAATAACATGTTGTGTGGATAATTAGTTTAATATACCCAAAGCACTTGGAATGATACAATACACAATATAGCTACTATTATATTTATTGTTTTATAAAGTATAATAAAACCATAAAATTCGGTGGTTTTTTTGGGGGGGGGGGTATTAATCGTCATATTGCACGGCAGATTTTCATATTGAACGGTATCTGATCTATTCTTAGCAGCGGGAGAAATCCCGGTCTAGTCTTAAAATTTACTAGTCTATCGTTTTCTACGTATGTTGCAATGACGTCACACAAACAAGGAAGTTGGAAAACCGAAGTGGCAGAGAAGTTTTTCAAATGCAGCAGAATGCAAATATAAATTTGTACACACTGAAATAGTACAAGTGTTCCATGATATTAATTGGATCAGCTTAGGTGCTTTTGAAATTATAAAGGGAAGTGTTGTCTCTTTTGAGTAATGTCTTATTGCTTACCTTCTTTGTTCTTTATACAGTCATACACATTAGGTTTATCTTGTTGACCCAGTGCCTCATAATGTTCTGTGATGCTAAAATTATATACGATTACATTGTATCTAAAAGTTGAATAAAGCTGTGAAGGTAAGTAAATATGATAAAACGAATACATCACTAAAATTGCATTGATAAATGGCCATAGTTTGCATATATAATGAACTCGGTTTACAATAGGCGGTGCTAAAATATGAAATCTTAGTAAACGGCAATACAAATAGAGTGATAGTTCACGCCTAATATAAATCCGTTGGACAGTAAACGATACTGTTGTCATAGTTAACGCATACTGTGAGACCATTGGACATTACAGTTTCTCACCCCGGGATCAATTTAAATTGGTTAAGCAATATTATTATATCTTACACGACTCCTTCTTCTTCTTCTTCCCGGTATGGAGTGAACTCTTCTACGAGTGTTGAAACTCCAGTGCATGGTGGGTGAACAGCAGAATATCACCCGAGTATGTACAATTAAAATGTCTCTATTTAGTTAAAAGCAGTTAAAAGCAGCTGGTCCAGTTCACATGTTGCTGATGAGTCCAGGCATACTGATGGTAAGTATGTGATGCCTGAACGACTCTACTGTTGGCTGGCTTCTCAACTCTGGTGGTAGCAAGTTCCAAGTTACGATGGTTCTTGGTAGGAATGAGTACTTGTATGCATCTATATCTGCCGGATGTTATGGGCACATGATCCTCTAGTTCTGGTGGTATTAATCTGGATGTACTGATGGAGTGGTATTTCCACCAGGTTGTTCAGGATTCTGTAAAGCATTATTGATCTACTTCTGGCTCTACGTTCTTCTAGTGTGTCCCATTGTAGTTGTTGCAGCATTCTGGTAACAGATCCTAGGTCTCTGCTGGAATAATCACCGGTGACAAATCTGGCGGCTTGTCGTTGTACACGTTCCAGTGCGTAGATCTGTTGGAGCGTGTAAGGATCCCAAACTGTCGATGCGTACACTAGCACTGATCGCACCAATGTGGTGTAGGCCTGGGCTTTCACGTCTTGAGGGCAACCTCTCAAGTTCCGCCGTAGGAAACCTACTGATCTGCTGGCTTTGGCTGATGTCTGCTGTATGTGGTCATTCCAGGATAGATCTTTGTTAACATGGACGCCAATGTATTTGCTGCCAGGGACACTCTCAATTGTATGACCGTGTAGCTTGTGACCGGTGTGGATTGGGTTTCTCTTCTTGGAAATGTGGATGGTAGTACATTTTTCAGGGTGGAACATCATTTGCCAGTCGGACTCCCATTGTTGTAGTGCTGACATGTCGTTTTGTAGAGCTGCTGTGTCCTCCACTTTGTTGATGCTGCGATATACAAGACAGTCGTCTGCGAAGATTCGAACTGGGGAACTGACAACTTCCGGGAGGTCGTTGATAAAGGCCAGGAACAAAAGTGGGCCCAGGACTGTGACCTGAGGCACTCCTGAATCAATGTCTGTTACAGTTGATCTTTCGCCTTCTACCATAACAAGTTGTTTACGATTCTGCAAGAAGCTTCTAATCCAGCTGAGGGTGTTTTTCCGGACTCCTTAGTAATGCAGTTTGTGGATGAGGCGTTCATGGGGGACCTTATCGAAGACCTTGGAAAAGTCCAAGAGAATGACGTTGATCTGTTTCCCCTCAGATAGTCCTTTCGTCAGTTCATGGACCGTGTAGATAAGCTGGGATTCACACGATTTCCTGCTCCTGAATCCGTGTTGTGCTTCAGTAACGATAGCATGTTTCTCAAAGTGTGATATGATGTTGCTGTGGAGTATGTGTTCCATAAGTTTGGAGCATATCGATGTCAGTGACACAGGCCTGTAGTTTGAGGACTTGCTCTTGTCGCCCTTCTTGAAGATGGGGACTACATGGGCCATCTTCCAATCGTCTGGTACCTCTCCAGCTGTGATTGATGTAGGTTAAGGCTGGTGCAAGTTGAACGGATAGCTCATTAAGCAATCTGGCTGAGATAGAGTCTGGTCCAGTCGCTTTATATGGTTTGATGTTTTTCACTAATTTTTCAACTCCAGGTATGGTGACAATTATTGGATCCATGGTATTGTGCGGACTGTCTCCTTTGTCTGGCATCGAGCTCATATCCTCCTTAGTGAAGACAGACTAGAATTGGCCGTTGAGTATGTCTGCTTTGGTGTGAGGGTTACTGTGAAGTGTGCCATCTGTCTGTCGCAAAGGAGCCACTCCTGAGGACTCTTGTTTCTTGCCTTTAATAAATGACCAAAACTTTTTGGGGTTTTTTGCTGCGTCCGGGCTGATGATGTCTCTCATGTAGTTATCGTGTGCTGCTCGAATATTTTTTTGGCAAGTATATTTCAGTTTCTGATATCGCTTCTTATCTGATGGTTTTCCTGTGGTCCTAGCTTTGCGGAAAGCTCTGTTTTTCTGTCTTGTCAATCTCCGAGTAGTGGTGTCCATCCAGGGGTTGGTATGTCAAGATCTAGTCTGTTTGTGTGGTACGTGCTTGTCTAGAAGTTTGAGTATGTTGTCTCTGAAAGAAGTCCACATGTCGTTGATGGTTGAGAATGGTGTTGCTGTGAACTTGTTGATATATGCTGTAACCTCAGTTTTAAATTCAGTAATATTAGCCTTGTCCCATAGATGTATAGTTCTTCTAGTAGGCTTAGTACGTCTTGGTTTGATGAGGGTGTCAATCAGTACTGTGTCATGGTCACCGACTCCAGGTATAGGTTTACAGCGGTCGATTAATCCTGGGTTGCTTGTTAAAAATATGTCCAGGGTTTTATTCCCTCTAGTAGGAAAGTCGACTATCTGCTCTACATTACAGTTCCTGAGAATGTCAAGGTAGGTGTCTGTCATGGCGTAAGAATATTGGTTTGATGAAACCGTTAGACTCGAACAGTTCATATCAGGAAGGTTGAAGTCGCCGCCAATACAGAAATCAGATTTCTGGTTATCATGCTTCAACTTGATAAGTTCTTCCAAGGCAGCACTTGAGTATGTGTCCTCAGTCATATTGGGTGGCCTGTAGAACGAGGATATATTGATGGACTTTGCTCTATTTAATTGGAGTTTAACGTTTATCAACTCGGTCTTCTGACTGGTGAGCACAGGTGAGCAGATAGGGTGATGAGCAGATAAGGCGATGAGCACTCCTCCATATGAGTCGGAGCGGTCGTTCCTGAATACTTGGAAGTTTGTTGGTAGAACTTCTGCTGATGAGATGTTTCCATTCAGCCATGTCTCTGTACCTAGGATGATGTCGGGATCAGCATTGTCTATCAGTACCTGAGTTTCGTTGACTTTGTTTTTGATGCTCTGGAAGTTGATTACTATTGCTCTCAATGATTTTAATGGTCTTTTCGGATCGTTATGCTTTGTACTTCGATTTGGTGATGATGAGGCCATTGGACTGCATAATGATGTTGTTGAGTGGCATGAGTAAAATCGTTGTGAATTTTTTTTATTTTTTCCTATAGTCAGGATTTTATAAATTCCCTTACATCACCACCTGACTAGGGTGTGACAGGAGTTTTCAAAAATAAGTTTTGTGACTACATTGGTTTTACATTTTGAAAAACAAAATAAAGAAATAATAATATATAATAGTAATAAACACTTTCATTCATCTTTCACACACACTCTCTTACCATTTTGTTTTTCTAAAATATTTGATTGCTCCCGACATTTTGTACTTATTCAAGCTGAAAAAAGAATCTCATCACTATATGAATCAAACAAACAAAAAATATTATGATTAGTTGAAAATATATTGTAAGGGGGTCCACATTTTTTCAAATGCTAAAATGGTATTGTTTTTCTTTGATATATATTGTTCAAGGAACGGTACCACATAATTTTATGTTTAAATTCTACAATATTTAGCCTTTGTTCATTGAGTTTGCACTTGAAGATGTAATTTTTTGCAATAATTGAAATCAAATTAACAAGAAGATCCCCTGACTCAAAACCAAAGAAATATTCTTTTTTGTCAAAAATCAAATTCTTGTAATATTGTTTTAATTGTTTTGACAAAGATTTGAGAAAAATTTGTGTCACAGGACAGTCAAAGAATAGATGTTCAATAGTTTCATCATGAATTTTGCAAAATGTACATAAATTAGTATTCTTGAGCTTTATTTTATGTAAAAAGGAATTGGTAGGAATGATCCTGTGTAACAATTTAAATTGAAAATTTTGAAGATATGAGTTTCTACAAGATCTTTTTAAAATAATAAAATATTTTGACCAATTTGTTATTTCACAATTAAGAAGTTTTTCCCATTTGGAAAATTTTTCTGTTGGTAAAGAAATGATTGCATTCACAAGACCTTTATAAACAAACCTAACATTTTTACTATGAACTATTCTTTCTAAATAGGCATCCTTTTTACTAAGTATGTCGAAATTTACATTTACACAGTTTTCCTTCAGATGATCTTTGATGTACTTGGGAACATTTGACACCAGACTATAGTACTTCAAAAAATTATTGGTATTCAGTTTATTTCTAGCCTGTTCAAAAGTATAAAAATTACCAGAATGTGGGTCAATAAGATCACATAAATACTGCACATTATGTTCTATCCATCTAATATAATAATTTAAATCAGTTACTGGTACAAAATTAAGGATATCAAGAGACAATAGTTCATTAGTATTCATCTTTGTATAAGGTTTTGCAAAATGATAGCTAGACAGAACATCTGTCCAAAAAGGATTTGTAAGCTTCATAGCAACTTCCTTTAGCTTTTCTTTCTGAAAAGTTAAAATTCTTTTACCACCATAGCTTTGAAGATTGAATAATAATACTTTTTGCCAATCACCATCTAAATTGGAAAATAATCGTTTAATCCAACCTACTTTCAGATAAATATTAAATGATTGAAGATCTATCATTTTCAAACCCCCCTGATATATATCACCGATTAAAGTACTTCGCTTTATCTTATCTGACTTCCCGTTCCATATGAATTTATAAAAAAGTGAATTTAAATCATTTATTTTTGTCTGAGGTAAATTTGGTAGAGATGTCAGTAAATGAATTAGCTTTGGTAGTGCAAGAGTTTTTATAACTGTAATTTTAGCAAGTAATGTCAGTTTTCTATGCTGCCAACTTTTTAGTATTGCCTTAACCTCCTTGATTTTTTTGGTAAAATTTATATCTGTAATACAGTTTGAATCAAGTGAAAAATCAATTCCCAAAACCTTAAAGTTTTCATGAGACCAATTTAGTTTCATATTTGGACAAATAATTTGATCTGAATACTTCTTGTTTCCAACCCACACAGCTTTTGTTTTGGATGAATTCATTTTTAAACCAGACACCTTGTAAAAAGATTCAAAACATTCAAGAGCCTCCCTCAATGAATTTTCACTCCCATCTAGAATAAGAAAGGTATCATCAGCATACAAACTTATGAGAGATTCAACTTCATTGATAATAATACCATGAATGTCTTGGTTGGCCTTCAATTTTAATGAAAGCAGCTCCACACCGATTATAAACAAATATGGTGAAAGCGGATCACCTTGTCGACAGCCTCTTTATAGAGAAAAAAAATTTGACATGTGACCATTATTTATGACACAACTTTTGGCTTTTGAATAGAATAGTTCAAACCATTTACAAACAGATGGTCCAAAATTAAAACTTGAGAGGGCTTTTTTCAAAAATTTCCATTCAACTGAATCAAATGCTTTCTCGAAATCTACAAGAAGTAATAGACCGGTTTTGTTATGTTGTTCAAGATAATGCATCAAATCATACAACAGTCTTGTATTTTCCCCAATAAATCTTCCTTTTATAAAATCTTTTTGTGTATCACTAATAATAAATGGTAATAGAGGTTTAATTCTATTAGCAATTACAGCAGAAGCTATTTTAAGGTCAGTGTTTAATAAACTTATTGGTCTCCAGTTGCCAATAAAATGCCTGTCCTTTCCTTCTTTTGGAATACATGTTATGACTCCCTGATACTGAAAATAAGTGAAGCTTCCAGACTCATAGGCTAAATATAATGACCTATAAAGCAGTGGACCAATATCTTCCCAAATTTTTTTATAAAAATCTACGGTATATCCATCAGAACCTGGACTTTTTCCATTTGTCATTAACTTCAGTGATTGGGCACATTCTTTAAATGTTATATTACCTTCACACAAGTATTTTTGTTCTTCTGTGAGTTTAATATTATGATTAAAAAAGGACTCATCATTACAATCTAAATTTGTTGTTGAATACAATGTTTTGTAAAAATCGTGTTGTTGAAGGAGAATTTTAGATTGATCTGATATATGATGACCTGCGTCATCAATAAGCTCAGTTATAGTTTTTTTAATAAAATCTTTCTTTTCTAGTTTACAGAAGTATTGTGTGCATTTTTCTCCAATTTCATGCCAGTTTGCCTTTGATCGAAGAAGTATACCCTCTACCTTTTCCTCCCTTTTCCTTTCAAACTCTATTTTTTTATTATTTAAAGACGATTGTATTAATTCACTTGGTGCCGAGTTCATAATATCTTCTAAATTAAGAATATCCTTTTCAAGTTTAAGGGTAAGGTCTTTTTCTTCCCTTGTTTTTGTTATACTATGAGATATTGAAATACTTCTGATCTTCATCTTAAGAATTTCAAAAAATACTTGGTCATTACATGTAAGTTCAACATTTAAAAGATCATTAATATCTCCAGGTAAATAGTACTCAGACACAGTTTCTTTAATACATGTCTTAACCTTCTCTACATAAACAAAATCTCTAAGTAACTGAGAATTAAATTTCCAATACCCCTTTCCCCTTCTGGCAAGACTGGCAGAAAAAGTGAAAGTGATTGCTGAATGGTCAGTTTTATATCCTGGAATTATTTTTGTATTTTTCATAAGTGAAAAAAGATCCTCAGATACAAGAAAGTAATCAAGACGACTTTGTTTTATTGGGGAGCTTTGACGCCAGGTATACTTTCTACCATTTGGAAAACAGGTTCTCCATGGATCTAGTAATTCAAAGGTTTCTAACATTTCTTCGATTTTCTCCCTCGAATTTTGGTTTCTATTATGTATAATATTATATGTATCAATACTAGTATCTTGAACAACATTCCAATCACCACACAATAAATAACTAGTGTTAGAATAAGAAGCAATATTCTTCATAATTTCATTAAACATTTCCGGTTCATCACTGTTATAGCCATAAAGAGACACAAATGTTAATCTTTGATCAAATAAACTAATATCTAAAATTATGTATCTTCCATTCTGATCAATCTTTGAATCATGAACAGTATAATCTAGACCTTTCTTGAACATAACACAAACACCAGCACTTCTGTTATCAAAATGACTGAAAAGACATGTATTTCCCCATTCATCCTCCCAAAGTTTTTCAACCTCTTTACTACTATGGGTTTCTTGAAAACAAACAATTGAGGTATTTTTCCCTTTTGCCCAATCAAAAACATCATTTCTTTTTTTAACACTTGAAAAAAGACCCCTTACATTCATTGAGAGAACTGTAACAGTATTATCTATATCTAAAATATGAAACAACAAAAACAAAATTCAGGAACCAATCTACTATTTCATATACAACAATAACAATTTTACAATACACATTCATACAAACACACACATTTATAAGATGACGCTTGACAGTTGGTGATAAAGGCATAACTGTTAATTACAACAGATTTTATTTCACAGTTAGGCAGTAATCAAATATATATATATACATATCATAAATATTTATAACAATCATTTATGTGAACAAAAGTTGTTTCCCTTATTGAATATAAGGTACTATATTGGAGTACAAGTAGACCGAAGGATAAAGAAATGAAAAAATCCTATTCTTGTATATTTCAAGAACAAGGAATATATTACTTGCAAGTAGGGTTGTTTAAAGAAACATATAAACTGATGTAAAGTTACTGAATTTATAAGATATTGTTTCTCTCTTCTAGTATAAAGTGGACAAAAAAAGGGGAATATTGGATTCTAACAATATACATAGTACATATTTAAACATTAACACTACACTTGGTGCACATTTTAATAGTAACACATCACACATAATACATTTCATAATATCAACATTTATAACAAACATTTATGTGAACAAAAATTGCTTCCCTTATTGAAAATCACATACTATATTGGAGTACAAGTAGACCTAAGGATAATAGTAAAGAGGAGATGGAACAATCATATTCCTGAATAATATTATTTATTTCAAAAACAAAGATTATATTACTTGCAAGTAGGTTTATTTAAAGCTACATATTTTAAGCTGATGTAAAGTTACTGAATTTATAAGATAATGCTAAAAAAATAAAAAATAAATAAACAAAAAACTAGATCCAAAGATAAATATAAATAAGAGTTATCTCCCTTCTAGTATTAAAGTGGACAAAAATGGAGGGGAGGGGTGTATATTAAATTCTTTAAACCAACAATATACATAATACATAATATAACATTAATATTACACTTAGTACACATTATAATAGTAACACAACAAGTACACATTTTAATATCAACATCACAGATAATACATATCACAATGTTAACAACACACATTAACACCATACATGGTACACATTACAATACATGTATTAACACCATACATGGTACACATTACAATATTAACACCATACATGGTACACATTGTACCATTAACACTACACATAGTACATCAACATTTAAAAACAATCATTTATGTGAACAAAAATTGCTTCCTTTATTGAAAATCACATACTATATTGGAGGAGATGGAAAAACCATATCCATGTATAATGTTCAAAAACAAGGAATATATTTCTTGTGGGTAGGTTTATTTAAAAAAAAAAAAACCAAACAAACAAAACAAAATATATCCAAAGATAAATATAGATAAGGGGTATCTCCCTTCTAGTATTTATGTTGGCAGAGGAGGGATGTGGACCTTGAGCTCAGTGTTAACTAGTTTCACAAAGTCCTCTCTCAGGTTTTTATCCTTTCTCTCTGGGAAATTCAACATTCTGATATTGTGCTTACGAGAATATTGTTCGTTATTGTTTCCCAACTTTAGAGCATCAACAGATCTTCTATCAGCATCATTTAGCTTTTCCTCTAAAGAATCCATTTTCTTATCTTTGTCTCTCAATCTTTCCTTTAAGTTTTCATTCTCAATAGCAAAAGAATCAATTGGATCCTGCATCTTTCCAGTTTGTTCCTTCACTTTATTTTCAATTTCCTGTGAGAATGATTTTTTTAATGTTACTAATAATTTGTTGACAATAGATGTAACGAGGTCATTCAGATCACTTTGCTTGACTAAACAGTTAACTGCACTTTCTAGATCAGTCTTGGTACAAGTAGCCTGAAGGGATTTTTTAATTTCACCTAAGTCACTGTGAATACTCATTAAATCAATTCCTTCTACACTGTCTTCTGCCACATCTGAATGAGTTCTTTTGTCACGCTTGGGAGGATTTTCTTTAGAAGTAATCCCTGTCTTTTTTGCTGCAAGCATAGTTTGCACAGTCTTCACACCTTTTTGAATATTATCCCCCAGTAGGCATAATGGTTGGTAAATCACTTTAAAAAATCCATATCAATAGCCTTTAAATGTTGATTACAAGAATCTGTTTTTCATTGATTAAGATCACAAAATTCAATGTTTTTCCATTCAAAAAGCATTTTTATAAAGCTGAAAAATTTCCACACAAGATGATTCTATTTATAATGCTGTATTACATCAAAATCCAGCTTAAAAAAGCCAAAAACTGCAGAGCTGAAATTAACTCACTACTCTAACGGCGGCCATCTTATGATTCTTATTGTACTGTCACGCCACACATACAATGTGGAACCATCGTGTATAACATTGAGGGAAATTTTGTACTGTCACGAAGCGCACACGATGTGAAACGTTTGGAAATAATATTGTACTGTTACGACTCACACACGATGTGAAGCCTTTGTACAGAATATTGTGCTCTCATATCTCCCACACGATGTGAAACCGGTATGTAGAAAATTGTGCTGTAGCGACTAACACACAATGTGAAACCGTTGTCGGGATATTGCACTGTCATGACTCGCACACAATATGAAACCGTTGTGCAGAAAATTAAATTGTCACGACTTAGAAATGATGTAAAACGATTGTGCATATTATTGTACTATAGCGACTCACACACGATGTGAAATCATTGTCAGGATTTTGTACTGTCACAACTCAATTACATTGTGAAACTGTTGGGCAATAGATTACAGTGTTGTTATTGCTTGTACATTTTCTGATAGCGTTGGACCGTGAGATGTCGAGTTACTGAGCTCGTATGTTCATATGTTTGGGGTTATGGTGTTAAGTGTCAATTGCAACAATATTTCAGTTATATTGTGTTTAATTGGTAGAGGAAACAGAGAATATCTCGCCATGAGCGGGATTCGAACCCATAAGGTTACTGGTGATAGACACTGATTGCATAGGTAGTTGTTAGTTCAACTACCATACGATCACGACCATGGCGGACCTATATATTTATAACAATCTGCCTTGGTACGTTATTGGATTTTTAAAGACAACGATGTGCTATTATGATACTTACGATAGAGATGTGCTATGACCTGAAAGATAAAATATAAAATATAAAATATGATTGTACATTCCATGACAAAATTCAACACTACATATTGACAAATGAAACACCACAATAGAGTTTCATGTTTGTGCCCAATCAGAATCTATATTTCTATGTAATAGTAAATGGTGTTATCTGTTATCTGTTTTGTGTTGTAAGAGTTTATGGTTTACAAAAGTAGATGTGTTCATTTATGTCGTGGGTTGTTGAATCTATCAAAATAATACTGTAGTTAAGCCACAAACAAAATATAGTTTTGTTTCATTTGGTAGTATATCACATTTATGTTCATTTTCTAAGTGTGCACGATAAATTATCTTAGCCAATTAGTAGGCATCATTCAGCATTTACTGTTCACTTTAAGAAGTGTTTGAAGATACCAAATGGGCAATCAAAATCCGTATATCGAATAAAGTAACAAGACGGCCAGAAGAGGGGCACAATTTACACCAATATGTATGCCGACTGTCTGTTGAAAAACACGTCCACCAAAGATAACAAATATGTTGTCAATAAAAAGCTTGATCATGTTGATGATATCAGTTTCAGAGAACTTTTTGGCAGAATCAGAGTTTTTTTTTAACAAAATAAGATCTGTCCCTTCCTAGCACAAGGTATTTGTATCTACGCTGGTCATTCTTCTTTATGAAACGCAGTTGGACCAATACCCTTAATTTGTCCTTCAGCTTAGAGTGTGGAATAGTTGTGTAGAGGGTAGAGAGGTCAAATGTTTTAATGATATTGCAGGAGGAGAAACACCTAGATTGTATGTACTCTAACAGATCTTTAGAGTTCTTCAGAATCCACATCTGATTCACACCACCCCTAGAGTAGCTAGTGTCACAGTAACTCTTATGGTAAGGTACACGTACATGCAATTGCTTTCAAGTATATCCAATCACTATTTTCTGGTGCATGACTATAAATAGGTTAAAACAACATATAATGTTGTCTGGTGAAATCTAGTAATGTACAGGGCATCACACAGTGTTCAGGGGAGATAGTAAGCGTCTCTTACATTCTCGTAATACAAATAACATTACAACTATAGCATACCTTGTCTACTTGATAAATCAGCATACGTATTTGGAGTGTCATCCATACCTATCACTTCATAAGTCTGTGTAGATCTATAAGACATGAATATAGATTAGTAAATATACACATACACAGTCAAATGATCAAATGTCTCTAAATGTACACTTTCTAGTAGACTCAAGATAACAAAATTAATATGTTTAATGATTATTCATGTGCAAATTTATTTATTACCTACAGGTAAAAATTCCACAATCAGTCAAGCTTGTCTAATCTATGAGATGATTTAAGAAACCATAATAAATATATCAGAATTTCTATCAAATAATACGAATTTTCAAAGGTGTTATCAGAAACCGTAAATAGAAGGATAGACAATAAAATGATTTATACAACACCACATAGAAAATTAAAGTTCGAGCTAGACGAACCGATATTTTCAATAATGTTAAAAGGTTGTTTTAATTATTTCACAAACATCAACTTAAAAAGACATCGAACAAAAAAAAAACTATAATATGATTATCTAAGAAAATGTATACAAAGTAATACATATTATTTTTTAAGAGATCTCTTTATTTCTACCAGAAAGGTTTTTTTCTTAACAATCAGTGACATATTTGTTCTTGATATAAACGCTATATTTCCATTATACAATACATGGTGATTTGATCTCGAATTAATCTTGTATTATACATAATAAAATAATGTATTTAGATACTCACAGAGTTTCTACTCTCTTGCCCCGTGGATCTGAAAAACACATTTTGTAAAGAAAAGTAAGTATTTGTTGTAAAAATCAGGAACAAACACGAAATTGTGATTCAATATGAAATTGTATATCATATAACATCATATTGTTAAGAAAAAAATACAACAATGAAAATAAATCACTTCCTAGGTTTAGATTCCATTAATGGATTTAAGATGGCCGACAAGCTAGTCACCTGAGTTTTTGCTCTGCAGTTTTCTGATAATTTCACTGTGTTATGGAATGAAATTAAGAAAATTATTCATATCTACATGCTCAGGACATTATTATCTACAAGTTATGGAAACTTTATGTTAAATATTTGAACTTTAAATTCTTAAATTTGATGGAAATATATTTAACCTTTGTCTTGTGAACAGAACTCAGTTACAATCTACAAACACTTTACAATTTGGATTGGATTATAACTCACAACATATATAACATGCCTGGGAATAGTGATAAAAGTAGTGAGAAACCAAAACCTGTTCAAACTGTACAAACACTGCTTGCAGCAAAAAATGGAAATGAAAAACAAAAGAAGAAAACTCCTAAAAGGCCTAATATAGAAGTTTCAATGGATAGTAGTTCAGATTTGACAATTGAATTGACAAATTTCCAAAATGATCTGGACATTATCAAGGATAGCCTGGAGGGTGTTGTTACAAAAACAGATCTTGACAAATCTCTTACTGACATTGTAAAGAAAAGTGATTTAGAAACTGTAGTCACTTCAATTGTCACCAAATTACTTGATAGCTTCAAGAAAGAAATAAACGAAAAAATTAGTGAAAAGTCAAACAAACAGACAAAGGCTATTGAAAATTTAACTAAGGAGAATGAGGAGTTGAGAGAACAAATAGCTGGACAAAGAAAAAAAATGAGTGAGATTCAGAAACAGGTAGCTGATAACGAAATCATATCAAAAGAGGCACTACAAATGTCTAATTATAACCAGCAATACTCCAGGAAATTTAACATCAAAATCATGAACTATCCTGGGAATAAAGACGAAAAAATAAGAGATATATTTGTCAAGCATATTGTAAAGGACAAACTAAATGTAAAAGTTGATTCATCAGAGATCCAGGCTATACATAGGATACCAGGGAAGATCGGTGAAGCAAGACCTGTAATTGTGAAATTAGTCAATTCTGAAGTGAAATACAGGATTATGAGG
The DNA here is from genome assembly GCA_963680875.1 of Bathymodiolus brooksi. Taxonomy (NCBI): domain Eukaryota; kingdom Metazoa; phylum Mollusca; class Bivalvia; order Mytilida; family Modiolidae; genus Bathymodiolus; species Bathymodiolus brooksi. Next base: position 69,026,621 of record OY804578.1, on the reverse strand, counting down.
GCAAAAAAGAACTTGCCAAAGAAAGAGACTGTAAGACTGGTAGACGATGTTACAAAACACAATATGGGACTTATAACAAGACTGAGAAATTGTAAAGAACTTGAAAGTGCCTGGTACTTTAATTGTTCTGTGTATGGTAAAACTTTTGACGAAAAGAGAATAAAATTTGATATTTTTGATGACATCAACAACAAAATTGCAAAAAGACACTAAATTAACCATTTGCTCTGGATTTATATGTACTATAAAGGAATACAGTGAACTTTTATTCAATAAACAGTAAGTTTATTTACATTTTTTTTTTTTTTCAATTATATAATTTTGTTGTTTATGAATGTAAAAAAGGGTGATAAGTTAAATTAGTAAAATATCTTTTATTGTTAACACACCAAATGATCATCAAAATTAAACATTTTCAAATCCACTTCTTTTATATTATATACAATACAAATATTGTGAGCATAAAATTGTAATACATGTACCTGTAAATTACAGTTATCATTTTTATAGCCAAAGGGAGATAACTCAAATCATATTACCAATCAATGAATCTCTTAAATTTTCTGCTGTACCCTAAAAATATCTAATCGTCAAATGAAACCTTTCAAAACGGTTTATTTTTTAATATTGGATATTTTCATTTATTAGTAATTTATTAATTCTATGTAAGATTAAATAAATACTTTAAAACTATGAATTTACAAAATGTATAACTCTCTTTTTTTGGTTTGGTTTTAAAAATCAGTGCTAATTTTCTTTTTTTCAAATGTATATGTAAAATATCAGATTGACTGCCCTCGTGTTTCAATTATTTACATGTATAAAATGTGCTATCTTAAGTGTATGAATGAGTGTAGTGGTATGGTTTGTGTATCTGTGTTCTTGGTTGTATTGACTTGTAACTTGCTCCTATTGGTATATCAACATGTTAATATAACATAATGAATAACCATATACAAATTTTGTATATGAATGTAAGGGGTCTTTTTTCAAATACTAAAAAGAGGTCAGATGTATTTAATTGGGTCAAGGCAAAGAAAATCTCCATAGTTTGTTTTCAGGAGACACATAGTACCAAAGATGTAGCAGTCAAATGGGAGGACGAATGGGGTAGTAAATGTTTTTTTAGTCATGGTGATAGTAAAAGTGCCGGAGTAAGTGTTATAATGATTCTATATTAGATCAGAATGGTCGCTATATTATTTTAGATTTAACTGTTTATGAACAACGTTTAACACTAGTTTGTTTATATGGTTACAACACTGACAAACCTGAATTGTTTACTGAAATACTGCAAAAGTCTGCAGGATTTGCTAATACTAGTTTTTTATTTTGTGGTGACTGGAATGTAGTACAGAATAAATCTGATGATACTTATAATGTAATACATGATAGAAACCAAAATGCACGTAAGAAAATAGAGGAACTTAAAGAAACATTTGAATTATTAGATCCTTGGCGAACTTGTTATCCTGTGGATAAAATGTTCACATGGCATCAAACCTCTCCTATTAAACAAAGCAGAATTGATTACTTTCTTGTCTCAGAAGATATTTTTTCTCTCATGGAGTATACCAAAATAATTCCAGGCTATATAACTGACCACTCTGCCATTGTTTTTAGTTTTTCTGCCTCTCCTGCTAATCGGGGAAAGGGCTACTGGAAATTTAATTCCCAATTATTGAGGAACTCAAATTATATTGATATAGTTAAAACATGCATTAGAGATACATTATCTGAATACTATTCAGTTGAAAATATTGATGATTTTCTTCATGTTGAATTATTATGTAATGATCAGGTGTTTTTTGAAATATTGAAAATGAAAATCAGAAGTGTTTCCATAACCTACAGTATAAGAAAATCTCGAGATGAAAAGGAAAAAACATTAAAACTTGAGAATGACATACAAATTTTAGAAAATCAAATGAATTTGAATCCTACTGAGTTTATTCAGGCATCTTTGAATCAGAAAAAGGAGGAATTAGAAAATCGGAGGCAGGATAAAGTAGAGGGTTTACTTCTTCGATCTCGGGCCAATTGGCATGAGAATGGGGAAAGATGCTCTGAATATTTTTGTAAATTAGAAAAAAAGTCCTCTATCAACAAAACCATTTCTGAACTTATCAATGAAAAAGGTAATCATATTTCAGAACAATCAAAAATTCTATTTGAACAGGAACAATATTACAGGAAATTGTATTCATCCAATCATTTATGTGTAGATAATGATTTTTTCTTCCAGCATGATGTCAAATTAAGTGATGAACAAAAAAACTCTTTGGAGGGGAATTTATCATTCAAGGAATGTGGTGAATCTCTTAAATTAATGAAAAATGGCAAAAGCCCTGGGTCAGATGGTTTCACAGTAGATTTCTATAAATTCTTTTGGAACGATATTGGTGCTTTTGTTTTTCGGTCATTATATTTTGGCTATGAAACAGGCCATTTCTCTCAATTTCAGACTCAAGGAGTTATTACTTGTATTCCTAAGGAGAATAAAGATAGGCGATATATGAGCAACTGGCGTCCAATCAGTTTACTAAATACAGATTTAAAAATAGCTTCTGCAGCAATTGCAAATAGATTTAAACAAGTTTTAGGTGGTATTATTAGTGATACTCAAAAATGTTTTATGAAAGACAGATTCATGGGTGAAAATACTCGTCTTCTCTATGACTTAATGCACTATTTAGAAGAAAATGATATGGATGGGTTATTATTATTAGTTGATTTCGAAAAAGCTTTTGATTCTATTGAATGGAAATTTTTACAGAAAGCTTTAAATAGTTTTAATTTTGGTCCTTCTATTTGCAAATGGTTTGAAACTTTTTATGTAGACTCTAAAAGTTGTGTGATAAATAATGGACATATATCAAACTTTTTCAATCTGGAAAGAGGCTGTCGTCAAGGCGATCCACTATCTCCCTATTTATTTATTATTGGTGTTGAGTTGCTTTTCCTACAAATTAAATCAAATCCCAAAATAAAAGGACATTGGTGAATGATACTGAATCACTCATTAGTCAATATGCAGATGATACATTCCTTGTACTTGATGGTTGTGAGACATCACTTAGGGAGACCCTGATTTGTTTTGAAAACTTTTATAAAGCTTCAGGTCTGAAAATTAATACATCTAAAACAAGGGTAGTATGGGTGGGAAATAAAAGGTATTCCAATCAAATTCTTTGTCCAGATTTCAAATTGAACTGGTCTGTATCCAATTTCAAACTACTTGGAATAGATTTTTCTCTTGATCTCAGTTCTATGCCTGACCTAAATTTTAGAAAGAAAATTATAGATGTTTCAAAAATATTAAAAAGCTGGCAACATAGAAAACTCACCTTTCTTGGGAAGGTTACCGTGATAAAAACACTTGCACTTCCAAAACTTATTCATTTACTTACCTCACTGCCAAATTTAAAACAATCACTGTTTAATGATCTAAATAAACTATTTTTTAATTTTATATGGGATGGAAAACCAGAAAAAATCAAACGAAATACACTCATAGCTGATTTTGAAGATGGAGGGTTAAAAATGATACATTTACAACAGTTCAATGCCTATCTCAAAATAAGCTGGATAAAAAGATTCTTTTCCAATTTGAAAGGTGGCTGGCAAAAAATCATGGCAAAGAATTTAAATATTATGGGGGTGAAAGAATTTTTTCCTTACAAAAGAAAAAGATCCTTGAAATTTCTAAAATATTCAGTAACCATTTTGGAAAGATGTCTTTTATAGCTTGTATTTAGCAAAGCCACTTGTAAAATTGAATAATAAAGGAGTGTTTATCTCTTGATCTACTTAACTTTGTATCGATTGATGATTTCCCTTTTTATATGAGATGGGAAAATGCAGGTGTAAAAAACTTAAATCATATGATGGATACTGTTACAAAAAATTTCTTGACTTTTGAAAAGATTAAAACATTAATTAAAAGTAACAATTTCATTCGATATTACACATTAATCTCAAACATTCCTACTGATATTAAAAAGTGCTTAAAGGATAACATTGATAATATCAATACAGAAAATTTTCATCCAAAAGAGGACTTTTTAGACAGACTAATATATACAAAAAGTTTAAAGTTTGTATATATTACTTTACTGCAGACATTAACTCATCTTCCCATTCAAAAATTTTTGAAATGGGAAGAAATACTTGGGATTGACATTGCAGACTGGTCTATATATTTTCGAATTCTTAAAAAGTGTTGTAGGAATACATATCTGATCAATTTTCAGTATAAGTTTTTACATAGAGTTATACCTACTAATACCTTTTTATTCAAAATTCATATTAAAGACACAAAATTGTGCTCATTTTGCAATGTTGAAGACGAAACGGTTGAACATTTATTTTTTAATTGTCCTTTGATATTTCCTTTCCTGGGAGCTTTCTATGACTGTCTTAAACGCTATTTTCACAATATTGAATTTCACAAAGAACAATTTTTGCTTGGATTTAAAGAAGAAAGTTTAACTCTTAACTTGCTGATCCTTATAGCTAAAAATTATATATATAAATGTAAACTAAAAGAAAAAATTCCAAATATCATAGAATTGAAGTATCGAATTAAAAATTACTATTCACTTGAACAATATATAGCCATAAAGAACAACAACTTAAAAGGTTTTGAAAAATACTGGACCCCAGTGAAACATGTTTTTCCAGATTTTTAACTATGGATAGGTACCTGGGTACACTACGTTATTTATGTTTATGTATTTATTTGTATCAATTAGGAGTAAGTTACTAAAGTCACAAAATAATAGAAGACAGATATTGTAAAGGAATGGGTGTTTTGTTTATGAAAGGGAGAGAGAGAATGTGAAAGAATGAATGTGTCTCAATTGATTTATTTATTCATGTCATATTTTGCTTATTAATTAACTTTAAAAAAATGCAATAGTCACATAATAATTATGTTGTAAATCCTTGTACATCCATGTCAGGTGGTAATGTATGGGCTTTTATATGAATGTAAATTCCTGACTATTGAAGAAACAAATAAAAAAAAAAAAAAAAAAAGTTTAGATTCCATCAACACAAACTAAAAAATGAAATTATATGACGGCGGAAATAGAGGTTATATCTTGACACAGATATACTATGTGGCTAGTTAGAACAGAACATGTGGGTACAGCGAGTTAGACCGAAGAAGTGGCTATGGAGAATATAACTCGATTACGCAATTACGGTGTGTTTGACAAGATAAAGACGCTTACTAGTAATATGACTGTAATATATTGTATCTGTATTACATAGGAACATATCCATGTATTAAAGAATCTCCGATATTGTAGACTTTAAATACAATGTTACCTACAGGTTTTACATATAAGTAGACCTATGTTATAATTCCTACCTTTCTCTCTCTGGTTGCTCGTAGCACCTTCGATGTATTCGTACGTATCATTGGTTTTTGGATTATCAGCAGCTGTTACCTCGTTCCTATCAGATGTAAAATAAGAAGAGTTTGAAGATATCAAAGGGGTAATCAGAAGCTGTATATCGAAGAAGAACAGACAACACAATGGCCAAAAGAAAAAAGGACAACAGGACAAACCACGATCTACAAAACATACATATAAAACTAAATATCGAGTAACACGAACCCCACTAATAACCGGGATGAACTCAGGTGCCCTGGTAGGGTAATCAGGTCCTGCTGAAGTGATTACGACAAGCGGAACATATCTGTTTTGATTTGTGACACAGATATGCCATAATGGTAAAACCAGCCATGGTGGCAACCGTAAAACTTTTGAAGTTCGCTTCCCGGTAATAACGTGAAGACATAGGGATTATTAACCTGCAATCATTATATTTGAGCTATAGAAATGTCATGGACTTGATACATCTTTGTGATATATAGTCATTGATGCCATAGAGCTTTTGTTACTGTTGACGAATCCCATGACCCATTGTCCAGAGCTGTTCAACGCTCTCCTATGGTCAGATTGTGGATAGGGGTTACCTCTCGATAGGAGAAACGGGCTGCTCCCAGGTTATAATACAGACATCCTACTTCTGGACCATAGTGGGTAATGTGTTTCGAGAATGTCGTGCTTCTTGATCGCTAAATATCTGTTTTGTATATTTCGATAAATATTAGTCGTGTTATAGCCGTTACAAAAACTTCATGATTTTATCTTAGATATCGCTCAACTTGTTTTAATTTTGTATATTTAAGATAAATACAATCCAAAATGCATTTGTAGTCTGCACAGAACAGGTGAGAAATGATATTCCTACGCCTTATAGAAATATGTTGTATTCATAGACTTGATAAGTATGTCCTGTATATACTACTTATTATTGTATGTATAACTAAGTATTCATGTATGTATTACTAATTATTCTTGTATATATTACTAATTATTCGTGTATGTATTACTAATTATTCGTGTAAGTATTACTAATTATTCGTGTATGTATTACTAATTATTCGTGTATGTATTACTAATTACTTTGGTATGTATTACTAATTATTCGTGTATATATTACCTGATCGACTTTGTTTTATCTCTACCATCTAACAAATCTGAAATATTAAATGAAAATTAATTTTTTTTTATTACTGGTTACGTCTTTACACTGCATATACATTATCATTTTAGGGACAACAGTGGTTTAATATGAACATTAAAATACCCATCAAATACATTTTGTTTTCTTGCAAGCGGTAAAAAAGTGTTTAACGTAAGTTATTTATAGTTATTTGAATACAGTGTATTTTCCTCTCACACTTATGTGAAGGTAGATGTTGAAATAGCCACCATAGCGCTACATTAGTGATATCACTTTCATTTCGTCACCATAGCAGTATGTATATTAACTGTAGTCCATGTAATATTCGGATACAAATGATGTTCAGGTGGTCTTTTCATGTAATCCTATTTGTTTTGTAGATCGCCCATTATTCAGTTATGTTATTTGTATTTATCTACGTACACTGGTGTCCAGCACGCTTTCAATATCACATGTTGCTCTTGTCGTTTACCAATAACATGACAGAGGCGACAAGTAAAGAAGAAAGACGGCCTCTTCCTGATAACACGAGTTCAACCCCGATCTTTTTGTGGGTTTGTGTTGCTGAATCGTTAGTTTTTGTGCCTAGTTTTGTTGATTAGTGTTTCTATTTTTGTCTCTTTTGTGGCCATTGTATTATTTGTCCTTTTGTATCTTCAAACTCTGATTATTTAGTATCCTGTGCTTTCCCTGTGATTAATTCTCTGAATATTGAAACATACTAATGAATGACAAATAAGCTACGATACGCTTGCCGGTTTGATATGATATTACTACCAAGATGTAAGATGGATAAAATGAAATCATTACTTCGTCATAAGGTTAAGACCTAAATTGTTCTTATGCGTCCCAACAAGTGAGTGTATATGTTACCTTTCTTTCTCCTAAAGAATAGGATCCCTAATATGATCATTACAATAATTATTACACCAACTACTCCTCCAATAACACCTCCATACAGGGCACTGGATTCCTGTGTTTCTGAAAATATGTATAAAAATATAATTATAAACATCAACAAGTCAACCTGAAACTCTTCAAAACAGGACGATGATTCACAGAATGACTGGAAATGTACATTAAAATAGCATCACAACTATATATATTGATCCCATATATCAACACAACATACCGTTTGTAAATGACATAACGATTATGTGTTCGTCAGTTTGTCATGATTACATACTTCTAGATTATACGATAATGGTATATTGCTCAGTTTCGATAACTCCATCAGTAAATATATATGAAGCACGATTTCCTCAGGATATTAGTATACAAGCTGTGCTTATTTTTTGTTCTGTGGTATTACAGTGATGCATTACATTTTAAAGAGCATTCATGAAACATATCGCTGTTTTGGCAATTTTAAGGTTTCAATTTGCCATTGTGAACATTTTATGAAAGGAAAATATATTTTAGATATACATGGACATATATAGCAGTGCATCCTATTATTTGCTTTACCCTTAGGTAATTTAAATACACGGTAAAACGTGCCACTCTAGTAGCCGTTATTTCTAAGAGAGAAAAAAACTAAATGTTTTTTGAACAATGATTAATTAGTATATAAGGGTAATAACAAAATTACCGAACTCCGAACAATCTTACAAAGGGAAAGTCTTTAGTATAATTAGTATAAGAATATTCAACAATGGTCAGTGTTGCTTCGGCACGATCATGATTTAGTAAAAATATTTATGTTTGAAAATTACAGTTCCTAAATAACGTAATTTATTACAACTAAGGTCAACCTCCCTACAAATAGGATTGGCAGATTTTGGCTTACTCCCAGAGGCTTTTGAATTATTTGGATTTCCATTTTTTTTGTATTATGAGCGCACTTGATGCTGGTTATTCCAGAAACGCGTAATGCGCACTAAATTAGATATCTATGTTTTCATTTAAGAATCACGATGCTTTTGATGAGACAATCATTTTAATTATGACTGTAACGTCCATCCCTCAATTGTTGGATACAAATTTTTAATAGACCAACACATAGATACTCTAAAAAAACATACCCTTTTCAACAGATGGCATTGTTGATATACTTTTTATATCTGTAACAAGGCTCCTGTCAAGTTTATTTTCCGCAAACATTCTCAGTTCATACCATGTGTCACCCTGTAATCCTGATAGTGCATAGGTCTGCCTATTATACTGTGAAATTTCTTGTGTCATCCATATATTGGATTCATTAACAATACGGTATTGTATGTTGAAAGTTTGGTCATGTCCACCATTATATCCAGGAATCCACTCAACCACAATAATTGTGTCTGTAGAACTAACTAAAGTGAAATTTGTTGGAGTCTGTGGAGGGCCTACAACATAACAAATTATTTCAAATTAGTTTGAATTCATTGACATTTATAATTTATGAAAATATTTTTGACGAATTCCTTCCATTCGACTCTCTACGTCCCTGGTGAAGGTTATGACAGAAATGCTCAAAATTAGAAATCTACGTTTGCATTGATATACTTTACAAGAAAAATAATGAAAGTATAAATCTGTTAAATGTAAAAAAAAAACGAAGGAGTAATCAAGAATGGACAATCTAGCGACACTGGCAATAATTGGTACACTATGCACAGGACAAAGACAAGCAAGCCACATACACAACACAGAAAATTAAAAACATTAACAACACGGACCCCACCAAAACCGGTTGTGAACCCAAGTGCTCGCGAAAGGTAAGCAGTTCATGTCCAGGGGCGTAGCTGGAAGTAAAACTATGTGCAATCAAAGAACTTCGGTGAGGGGTCTGGGGGACGCCTAAGGCCCCCATCGGGCCCTGCTAGGGGGACCAGGAGGGCTAAGCCCCCCGTAAGGCCAGCGTTTCTAGCAATTACAGAGGGCAATTCCTGTTGTTAAATCACTCCTTTTTTTTACCATCACGTTTCATACAGAAAGCATGCATCGGTTGACAGAACACTTCAGGAAGTTAATATATATGAACAAAGGAAATATGAGGTACAACAGCTGTTAAAAAAGAAATGCCTTGATTCCTGAAACCTGCGACTTGTTCCTATAAATTCAGTTTTATATATACCGTCCGCCTTGGTTATTAACATTTTATTTTTTAGAAAGCTAGCGAATCATCAATGTTTGTTCTGATGGATATTAAATATTTGCTTTTTAAAAAGCTTTGCTGATTAACGGAGATGTTACAAAGTACAACTGAAAAAATATTTAAGCAAAAATAGGAACACGTTATTGCATGCACCTTTTGATTCGCAGTCTGTTCATATTGCCATATTGTCCACTTGTTTTAAGTGTTATTTTGTATATTTGTAATTAAAATTTGGCAATACAAAATAATTCAAAATGATGAAAGTAATGAATTCCTGCTGTAAAAATCAAAACACATACTCCATAGTAGTTTGCGTTATTTGAATTTAATGTTCGTAGCCAAAGTCAAGATGACGAGATTTTCCTAAAGTAAATGAGTGCATGACTCTGTCGATGTCAATGTCAATATCTCTGTGCACACGCAGTACAGCTAAAGAAGTTAAGCGGTCCTGCAGCATTGTTGTCCTCAAGTACGTTTTAAGGCGAGGGAGAACAGAGAATGATCTCTCCGTCGTAGCTGGCCTGGCAGGCATGGTGTAAAGTATCAACTAAACGGTGCTGATCGAAGGATAGAGCTCTTCGTTTGTGACGTTAAGGGTGTTCTTCAGATTCAATGGTTTAGCGGTTGTCAATCATGTGTTGCCCAACGGGCTTTCCACCTTTTGATTTCGGCTTTAAAACATAACTATGTCGCAACTTAAATCGGTTTTGTATGTGTCAAATATAACGTCTACGGTGTCTGGTGTTAAGTCTAGGCAAGTTCATTGGTATCAAGTATTGTGCCTGGTATCTGCCGCCATTTTCAAGTAAGCTCTGTTATGTAATAGTCCATAAACGGGTAGTACATAGACCGCTGCCAAAACTGGCTAGGGTTATCAGCGGGATGACCATCTCGGTTGATCTGTCGGCCCGTTCTCCTTGGAATAGTCGGTAGAATTTCAAACTGATCGGCAATAGAAACGGCCATATGAAATAACGATCGGGTCCCAAACAGTTTGGTCGTTTCGTTCCGAAGTTAACTGATTAATAACAACTTCACTCTCTTTGACCGCTTCTACCAGATCGCATATAAAACACGTTATAATGATTATTAATTATACTGAAAAAGTGAGATTCTTCCCATGTCAGTAATAATATTTTTTAGTGCAAGCAAAAAGATTTTTTTTGGCCGAAATGATGTGCAAGCAATTGATTTTTTGCGTAAAGGCAGCTATGCGCCTGATGTCTCTCATTAAGCACCCGCCATCAGCTATTCATATAGACAAGACGTAAAGTACAATATTGATTTGCATTTTTTTTGCTTTGATTTTACTTGTTCTTCTTTTTTGTTCGTTTTTAGCTTAGCTTAGGTTCTTGTGTTGTCTGTTTGTTTGTTATTTGGTTTTTTTGTTTTTTGTTTGTTTTTTGTTTTTGTTTTTTTGCTTTGTTATTTATATATTGTTGTATTTACCTTTTATTTAAAATACTTACTTCGAGATTCTAGCAAAACAGTATACTGTACAGTTTGACTGGCACCATATGACAGCTGTAATCTATAACTAACATTGAAGTCAGATTTCTTTAAATTGTTGATGGTCAACATAACACTGTAACCAGCTACTTGTACATCTTCACCATGGAATGTATCATTGACTATTGCTGCTCTTTCTGACATGACATATTTGGTTGATGGTGAAACTGGTACGTTATCTCGGTACCATCTTGGTGTAGTATATTTAGGTATACTGTATACATAAACATTGATATCTACATTTCTACCAAGTTCACCATACTGTGTTAATCTGTTGTCATTTGTAAATATTGGTTGAGCTGAAAGGCAAATAATATAATGTGCAATGGTATATATTATATTAGTTTCAAACAATGGTACGATGAAATAAATAATAATGATAGTTATGATATATGTTCGTCGAGGTTGTCATCCACCCAGTAGTCTGTGTTTCGATACTGACATGGTTTATTAAATATACCTATTATTGAAATCTACAATTACTAAATAAAATAATTATTATTAAAATTAAGGTTCTCCTCCGTTAGCCATAGTTGACCTTAGTCGAATTTTTGGTTGTACTGTTTAGGTCCTTTGATTTTATTTCTCTGAAATACTTTTTGAATATTTTCCCTTCATATCATTAAAATGTGAGGGTTCCTGATTAATGATACTCCAGAAGCGCCTGCACTAAATTAGATATACAAGTTTATATTGATACACTTTACAAGAACAATGATGAAAGTATAAATCCGGTGTCCGTTTCACTAAAGGTCTTCAATCATTTAAGCTTAGACGTTGGCGGACTGTTAAGAGTTACGCCCGTTTCAATAATAAATAGTAATTAAGACTTACGAAACAACTTTCTCGCTAAGTGACAAGTGGTAGAGGGTCGATTTAAATCTGGAATCATAACTTACATTCACAAAAATACCATGTCTTGTATTGCCCTTTCCATGAAGAATGAAATATAACAGCAAAATCTTGCTTTGTCGTTTTAATGTGCTTTCTATTGCAATATGTATTATATTAAGTGGGGCAGACAGATTGGAAAGAACATTTAGTACTATTGTTTTGCCATTATGTTGTCTGTTCTTCTTCGATATACGGATTCTGATTGCCCCTTTGGTATCTTCAAACTCTTCTTTGTAAAATATCGGATACAAATAATAATTTCCTTATTTAAACATGGTTATATACATGTATTAGAACAAAACGAGTTTACATTGTGATCCTGTAATATTTACAATGTTTTACCAAAAATAATAAATATAGATACTTTATCTAATAAACGTTAGAGATTTTCAAAGAGGCAATTAAAAATTATCATTCCAGAGAAACTTGCAACATAGAGTACACAATACGAAGAAAAACAAGACAACAACACAGTCCAAGATGTGTTGGACACCGCTATGCGCAAACAAACATAAATAACGTAAATAAGACATGAGCCCTCCTGCAAACAACTGGATGTAAATGTTTATTTGCACAGTACAAAAGGAAGAATGTTATCAAAATATACTACTGCTAATCATTATAAATAATCCATCTATTTAGTATGCGAAGAAAATCATCCAAGACATGGGCAACACGAAGTATAAAGTCTGAACGTTTTCCAGTTTGAATAATTTTGCCTTCTCCAGAACGTATATATCAACAATGACATAATATAAAATAAGAGTATATATATTATGACATAGCAATTACAATCACCATGTTTTACCAATGTTTTTCTCTACGTTAGTATCTCTTTAATCTTAAGAGCTTGTCTATGAGAAAACCATGCAAAACAGTCCGGAAGCAAGGTTGGCCAATCCTTTTCAAAATTTGTTGGTAGGTAGACCACCACACTACATTTGCAAATGCATCAACTTTTTTTCAAATTTTCGAATATCATGACCATAGGAGGCGCCACCTATATTTCTACAATTTTCCCAATAATATGACAAGAAACTAGCCAAAAAAGGTCTGTTTTGAAACCTATTTTATTACTTATAACACAATATTATTAATTAAACCTTAGTGGTAATGAAATATATGTATAAGGAACTTTATATGTTCAATACTTAAATGGACCTCTTTCTTTATCATTCAAGGACAGATAACTCCAAAAACTTGACAAGTTTCCAAATTTTCAATATTGCAAAAATAGGCTATGTTCTGAGGGCTATATCTCTGAAGGTAACACTTTAATTTGTTTTATTTTGGTTGTTAAGCAATATTCTTAGACTAAATATATAACTGATAAAAGGTTTTGCTTTGCTTTTGAATAACATCTGCAATATGAGCTATCGATATCCCCCCTTTTTGTAATAATGCCTAATTTGCAAAAAATAAGCTATGTTCTGAGGGCTATATCTCTGAAGGTAACACTTTAATTTGTTTTATTTTGGTTGTTAATCAATATTCTTAGACTAAATATATTGCAGATAAAATGCTTTGCTTTGCTTTTGAATATCATCTGCAATATGAGCTATCGAAATCCCCCCTTTTTGCAATAATGCCTGATTTACAAAAATAAGCTACATGTATGTTCTGAGGGCTATATCTACTAAGGTAACACTTTAATTTGTTTTATTTTGGTTGTTAAGCAATATTCTTAGACTAAATATATAGCTGATAAAAGGTTTTGCTTTGCTTTTGAATATCATCTGCAATATGAGCTATCGAAATCCCCCCTTTTTGTAATAATGCCTAATTTGCAAAAAATAGGCTATGTTCTGAGGGCTATATCTCTGAAGGTAACACAGTGTTCCAGCTAGGTCCTTTTCACAGGGCGGACCGCCCGCCCCTTTTCAAGTGACGCCCTGTGCCTTTTTCATGACGCCATGCCCTTTTTCAAAGTCTATATGCCATTTTTAAGAAAATGTATCGTTTATTTTGATGTTTCGTAATGATCCGCCATTTTTCTCAATTACGCTTCCTTGTAAACATTGCGCGCGCATCATAATCAATATTCTACCTGTTTACCTTGACAATTAAGGAAAACAGCTGATTGACCGTAGGCTATTTGCAACAGCTGATTGACTCTAGCTAATTGAAAGTGATTAAAACTCATCAGATAAACAAATTTAACATGTTGTCTTATTTCTGTCACAATGCCCAAGCGTGACAGACGTTTGAAGGAAGAAATTAAAAAATGTTTAAAAAAAAAAAAAAAAAAAAAAAAATGCAAAGAAACAAACAGAAGTTTGAATTACTTTTTTAGTACTACGGGAGTTTTAGATATATTTTTTAGCATCTTGATGGTCTTTAGCTTTTAATTAATTTGAATCCCTTAAAATAGCGATAGAAATATATTTAGAAAAAAATAGAAATCACCACTTAGATATTTTTACAGTAGAATTTTACATCTTTCTATTATTAGCAAATTCATATTTTGATAATTTTTTTTTATTTAATCCAATTTTAAAATGTTGAACTTTCAAATTCATCTGAAACTTAAACAAGTTATTAAATAGAGGAATGTCATGAAAGGAGCATCATGGCATGCCTTAAGCTTATATTAAATGGAAAGCTTGGTTTGTCAGCACTGTACCCCAATAATATCATACACTTAATGAATACAGCTGCTGTGTTACCTCTGAGTACAGCAGAAGTAGAAAGGGTATTTTCACAGGTCAAATTGGTAAAGTGTGATCACAGAAATCGCATGAAACAGGTCACAATGAACAATATTTTACATGTCAAACTAAATTGCAACAAACAATGTTATGAGCATGTGTCAGATACAGTAGTTGACAAGTTTTTTAGAGTTAATGACAGAAAGATAGAATTCTATCTAGGTTGATTTGTTGAATAAACTGACCTATTTGCTCATGTATAAATAATAAAAGTCAATATTTGATTGTATACTTTATTTGATTTTACAGTGTCCCTAAAACATGCCTTTTTTGAAAATCCAACAGAGCACTAAAGTGCCCCTTTTCAGGATCAGCACCCTGCCCTTTTGAAATCCTAGCTGGAACACTGTAACACTTTAATTTGTTTTATTTTGGTTGTTAAGCAATATTCTTAGACTAAATATATGGCAGATAAAATGCTTTGCTTTGCTTTTGAATACCATCTGCAATATGAGCTATTGAAATCCCCCCTTTTTGTAATAATGCCTAATTTGCGAAAAAAAAAATAGGCTATGTTCTGAGAGCTATATCTCTGAAGGTAACACTTTAATTTGTTTTATTTTGGTTGTTAATCAATATTCTTAGACTAAATATATTGCAGATAAAATGCTTTGCTTTGCTTTTGAATATCATCTGCAATATGAGCTATCGAAATCCCCCCCTTTTTGTAATAATGCCTAATCTGCAAAAAATAGGATATGTTCTGAGGGCTATATCTACTAAGGTAACACTTTAATTTGTTCTATTTTGGTTGTTAATCAATATTCTTAGACTAAATATATAGCTGATAAAAGGTTTTGCTTTGCTTTTGAATACCATCTGCAATGGACAATAAAATCTTTTATACTGATCTTAAATTCCACAAAGTTTGGTAGAAATCGGACAAAAGATGTGGAAGTTGGTCCGGACAAACAGGCCGATTCCTATATACCCCCCCAAACTATGTTTGTGGGGGGTATAATGACTATAAAATATACCTATATCCTTAAAATACCAATACATATAATATTGGTAGTCTAAGCAAAAAAATAAAATTGCTTTGAAAAGGACATATTCAACATGTTCAACGATTCTTGACATATACAATAACATGTATATAAAATTTGATGAAATAACAAATTTGGTTTGAGTAATAGAATTTCTAGATTTAACAAAATTAAATATAATCAAATGGGAGATAATTCACTTAGAAAACAATAGAAAAATTAATGTTTTCTTTACATAAGCCTGGTGTTCAAAATTCGCAATTTAAAATAAAATTATGTCATGGGCATCTACATATGATGAATTTTCATTGTGTAATGATTCATAAAATTCTACAGAACAATATTGGAGGAATTGTACTGACATGGTCAACAATAAGGCCAGCAACAAAAAATATGTGTTTAGGGTTTCATCCCTAAAAAAAAAATAGGGTAGGTACTTAGGTAGGTAGGGATTTTTTTTTTACAAAATATTTTTACATTAAGTTAATGGGGAAGAAATCCATAATTTAATGGTGCTTAAGCCAAAATGACCATAAAAATGTTAGGGTAGGCATTTTTGAGAGCAAAAAATAAAGAGTAGGTAGGGAAACCCTAAACACACATTTTTTTTTGGCCTAAGTTTCACGAAAGATCAACTTCAGTAGTTAAAGCTATATTGACCATGTCAGCATGATATTCTAATGTGTCAATATCAGCAATAGCTTGTTGAAGGGCTTCATCATTTTGTGTCACTTTGTCTGGCATTGTAAGCACAATGGATGGTTTTGCTGTGTTCTTTCTGACAAAGTTTGAGAAGAGACTTCTTATTTGTGATGGTGATAACCACTCTTCCTGTATAAATACTTTGCTACCATCATCACGTTTTTTTGTTTTCAATTCCTCTGCTATATTTTCGTAATTTGGTCGCTTTCCTGCTGTTTCAAAGCATTGATAGATTGACAAAATGTAATCCTTCACATTAGTTGTAAAACGTTTGGTAGACTTAGTAGATTTTAGTGCCCATCCTTCATGACGTGTAGTTAAAGTTGTTGATGGTGCTGTTAATTAGAACTTTGTGTTCTCTTTCCACTGCAATACATTGATCTGCCCATATTTGCTTGACAGTGTCATACTGGTTTTCATTCTTACTGTAAGAATGATTACCAAGAGATAAATGCCTTTCTAGAAAATGCACTTTGGTGTAAACCTTTGTACAACACTGATCAGGACATGAAAACAACAGAGTATCTTCCTGTGAAAACTCATTACAGACATTATCACTCTGACTTTCTTGAATTGCTTCACTGTTGTCTGTCATGTTATCGTCTGTTTGCCCTTCATTTGGTGTTTCATGTAGCCCAACATTCATTGCACCTTTGCCTTTCTCTAAGGAGATAAATGGGAATACTACCTACAAATAGTAATGTAAATAAAACTAATAGAACAAAGACAACAAGGGCATAAATAATCTAAATTAGTAATAAACACATAAATAAATGTATTTTCTTCCAAGGTTCATATTTTAGTATTTGAATTCCAAATCTAAAGATTCTTTCATGTACATTCTATTCTGTAAAGTGTCATTTATACCAGTTTTAAACTGTGTAAAGATACATGTAATGGGAGGGAAAGCTTTGTTTTATGTTGCTGCTCATGTTTTGGTGATTGTTGTTTTAATGCCAACTCAACAATTTTTCAGTTATATCCTGGTGAGAACAAGGTTAAATTGCCAATGAGATGATGATGTGGTCCTCTATGTACTAGATCAACATGCTAAGTTTGGTTTATTATAGTGCTAGCTCACTGAAAAAGACAAATCGTCTATAAAGATGCCCCCCCCCACTCGTACACATTATCCTAAATGCGAGCAAACCAGTCTTTGCTCTCACTATTTAATGTTGCATGTCTAGTGGAGAAGCAACTAATACCAATTTTATAGTCTGTGGTTGGACCAGTTAGGGGATGGAACCCACAATCTACTGCACTTCAGGCGAGCACGCTAACTATTACACCACCAAAGTTAGGGGACGAGACCCACTATCTACAGCACTTCACGCTAACTACCGGGTATTACACCACCAATGTGGTTTGTCATGTTTTGGAATAAGAAACCAACTAAAAGAAATTTGTCAAGGGGACATGGGTGCCTTGTCCCCTCAAACTGGAAATCCCTCGTCTGATATTCATATAGAAGTCCCAAAAATAAGTCATGCTTATTTAAAAAAACCCATCTACACTGTACATTTTACACAAATCTCCAAGATTACGAACTACTGATATTTTCAACTCAAAAGAGAAGAATTATCTACATTTAAAAATGATGTATTCTTATTTCTTACCAAAAATCCAGAAAGAGATGCACATTCCTTCAACTGGGAGTGTGGCAAAAATAATCCTGGACCTATCCCATATGCTCGTCTGCAAGTCACACCGTTCTCTTTGAATGTGAAGTTATTCAGTTGACTTATGTTTGGAATTTTAGTCACTGTTTTACTCTCATGCTGTCTATCCACTGATACCACTGATGCAATTACCCCTTTCACACCTCCATTAGAATGAATTGCTTCTCTCATGTCTTCTGGTGTTACTACATCATGTCCTTCTCCTGAGTATCTGAAAATAGTAAACATATATAAAAATATTTACATATGTCATGTACATGTATGTGCAAGAGTGTCAATATGTAAATAAAAATGATTTATCTAACATTTTGTACGTTTTCCCTTGAAATTAAAGAAAGTAGCATGTCTGATACAAGATGTTGACATCACCACACTGTGGTGATAAAAGAATGGCGTGACGTTGCACGAGATCCTCCCTGCCGAACTATTTTGTCATGACGTCGTATCATTTGAATGTGGGGTTTGTTAGTGGCTTGCGACAGGTCGGTGGTTTTCTCCAGGTCCTCCGGCTTCCTCTATCAATAAAACTGACCGTCACGATATAACTAAAATATTGTTGAAAGTGGCGTTAAACACCATCATTCAAAGAAACAAGCAAACCACTATATCCCCCATTGTAACTTGGGTGGAAAGGGGAAGATTTCTTACCTAAGAATGTGCAATTTACAATGGGCTGTCTTTGCATCACAAATATCCTTCCCACTCTGTGCTTCACTGTAGTTGTACTCGAGAACTTTAATGGGTGAGCATGAGTTGAGTTTCTGAATGAAAGAAATTAGAGCTGTACAGTGGTAGCATCCTGCATTGTCACTCTTTAAGAAAACCTCATTAACTGTGGACACAGATGAAAGCTGATGCAACAAATCTTTCAGTATATGAGCAACTGAAAACCAACCCTGTGTTCCTAATTGCAAGATATGCACAAAAGTCTCGACTTCATACTTCTTTGTGGGTTCGCGCCTGGCTTTGTAAATTACAAAAAAGGGTGCACTCGACTAGCAGTCGAAAGTGAGAAAGTTAACCAGTTGCTTGTCCATGGTCGGTGGTTCTCTCTGGGTACTCCGGCTTCCTACACCACTAAAACGGGTCACCATGATATAGCTGAAATATTGTTGAAAGTGGCATTACAACACCAAAAATCAAATCAAAATCAAAATCAATTGTTCACATGCCTTTGTTTGATTTTCAAACCGGAAATAAAAAATCAAAGTTTTTTCCAAGATGTGTGGGAATCATACAACATGTGAACGGAGGGACAGACGGACAGCGGTATACCATAATATTTTATATGTACGGATGGACAAAGGTAAATTAGTTTGCCCCCTAACATATTGTTGCTGGGGCATAAAAATAACAATGCTCTGGCCAAGAAAATCTTTGCCCAAGGTGGATAATAATTGCATTTTAAGCTTACTATTAGTAGAAACAGCAGTGTCTTCAACAGTGAATATCTCTAGTTCTGGGGATCCTTGTCTCTCTAAAGCTTTTCTAAAGTTGTCTACAAGAAAAAAAAAAAAAAATACATGTAATTTTTCAGTGAAGTGTGCAATAAGTATACAAGGAAATTCAAAAAATGTTATTGCTCTTCATGTGACATAAACAGGAAAAATGATATACACATGATATAAAAAGTCATTATCTACCAATAAGACTAAAGAGTATTTGCATTTTGGTTCAGTACATTTTATGTCATTGCTACCATACATAATTACAAAAAAGGGTGCACTCGACTCGCAGCCGCAAGTGATAAAGCTTGCCAGTTGTTTGCCCATGGTCGGTGGTTCTCTCCAGGTACTCCGGCTTCTTCCACCACTAAAACTGGTTAATACCATGATATAGCTGAAATATTGCTGAAAGTGGCGTTAAAACACCAAAGATAAAAATGTTTCTTGTGTTGTTTAGTATATATAGAATTGACATCAGACATACCAATATCTGTGAGAAGAGCCTGCTTGCTTTCTTCAGATACAGGATTCTTTTTAGAGCAGGAGTAGCACATTCCTGAAAGGAATAGAAATCATTAGAAACAAATTTACCCAATTTTTATAACAGAATTTTATTTCTATTTCACCTTCAAGATTGATGTTGTTCAGTAATGCAGAAATAGTTTTTTTTTTATTAAGAAATACTTTCATGACACTATGAGGAAACTTTGATTACCATCATTTGAAGTAAGTTATGAAAAAGAATTTTTCAAAGTGTGGCTTATAATGAAAAGAATCACAATGAGAATCACTCAAATAATGTAATTATATATTTCACATCAAATAGATTTGTCTCTGCCATTACAAATTCCTTCATTCAATTTTGAGCAACTTTTCTGTAATCAAAGGACTTAACCAGGGGAGATAATTTATGTCTGTTCACATAACAAGATCAAATTAGTTCAAGTTTGAGCTGTGAACCAAGCACTTTAAATATTAATCAGCAAGACTATTATTTTAACATGCCGACTATAAATAAACCTTATCTTATCTATCTTATCTTACTGTTAGATGGGTGTGAAAAATTAATGAAGCATGACTAATATGCTTGGTTGACATGGTGTGGTGTAATCGATACAACATTATGTGATAAAAGTTTGTCAGTGACTTGAGACAAGTCGATGGTTTTCTCTGGATACCCTGGTTTCCTCCACCAATAAAATTGACGACAACAATATAACTGAAATATTTTTTGAAAGTTGTGTTAAACACCTTAACCCTAACCTTATATTATGTAAATCATACACAAGTTTGTACTTCATTCAAGCCCTGTGTGCATTTACATTTCTGTGTGGTTGTAAATCTTTTCAATTTTAATATTCATTAAAGGCAAAAAGGGAATGATAAACAAATCAAGAGATCATTTTGAAGGGAGGCATATATATATATGCAAAATCTGACACCAAAAACTAAATATGCTTTATGGATACAGTTAGGCCAAAGAAAAACGATTGTTGGTTTCCCCTAACCCTGCCGGGTCAGTTTTATCCTGCTTGGTCAATTAATTTTATTGGCATTTTTAGTAGAAACAAATATTTTTGAAGCCAGTCATGTCACTTTTTTCAACACAAATTAGAAATTTTTATTTTTTTTCTCCTTCTTTCCATGGATACAAAAATAAAACAGAGTTATTTACCCTCCAAAGAGGAATAACAGAACAAGTATGATTATCAGGAGCATACATGTATTATTCTATAAAGAAATGAAAATATAAAAAAAATAAAATAAAATAAAAAGCCTGCCTGCTGGGCTATGAAAATGTTCCCATGTTAAGCCTTAAGGGAAACCAACAATCAATTTTCCATGGCCTTACATTTGAAGGATATTAAATTTTTTACATGCTTTTATGTAGACCCTTCCCCTTTTTAATGTGCACAAAGATTTGCGATTGATAAGATTTTTACCTGCTCCAACTGCAAGAAATGTTCTGGATTTCAACCAAAATTCTTTACATCTTGATGCCTGTATGCCTCTTGCACATTTCGCAGAACTATTGGCAGGATGAGTTGGAGCTTGGCATGTCCTCTTCTGTCGCTTCCAATAGACGCCCAAATCATCTCTATGTCTTGGACATATTTGACAATTTACAACAGAAGTGTCTATCACAAATATTCCATTTCTATATAGAATGAGAAGACCTTCTGGGAGGTCAATACCGCAGTCATCGCCACAGGCACAACCTAGGCCCTAGGCTAGGGTCTGTAAATGTCTTTGAGTTGTCTTATTAAATTGAACAACTGGGACACACATAGCAGTAGATGAATAATGTTGTGATGGGCCACACTCTGATATATATGAATAAGCACATTTATGCCAACCTTGGTCATCATAATCTGCATCATCAGGATCATGGAGCATACCAGGGGATGTCTAGGAAAAGGGGATGGAATCAGCAAATAATGATGCTAGAAAATGGCCAATTATACCATTCGATGTATCTCGGGATTTTATAATAAGTAAGGAAATTCTCGTCTAGTTCTCTTATATCGAGAAACTTTTTATTCATTGGATAATTTTTTGACGTATTTGAAGTGTCTATGCAAATTTAGAATTGACCGAAATAAATCGGAAAATACCGAAGTATAATTGTAATATACGGAAAATATCGAAGGAAATTCGACAATATATTTATAAGAAAGTGGGTTTTAATTATATAAATAAATCGAAAGTTCTTCAAGGTAGGTATATTTAATTTAAATAATTGCAACTATAATATTCATATAAATATGAACATAAAAAAAAACTATTGCTTAATATTGATAACAATTTCAAAACATAACAATTAAATGCAAAAAGTTGAATTAACAGTAATTATCGGGGAAAATGCTTTTTAAGGAATATAAATAAAGGGAGATAATCATAGTACTATATAGTATTATAAAATTACTACTGAACAACTTTTTGTAAAAAAAAATTGAACCAATAGTGATTAAAAAAAAATGAAATAAATATTTTACAATACTGTCTGTACTCCTGTAGCAGTATGAAGCCCATCTATGATCTAAATAGATCCTCTGTATTTAATAACAATTTATATTCATAAAATAAAATAATCAAAATGCATATGCTAAATAAAATCTGGATTAAGTGTTAACTATGTTAGATACAATGTATCTACGTACCATTAGTTGTTTACAAAATACACTTATATATATATAATTATTATTTGTAAACAAACATCTGCTTTGCATATCATAATTCCTCGGATTTACCATATTCTAAGAAAACACATGTTTTTTTAATTAATTTATTTCATAAAAATATATAACCTATATTTTCTGTTTATATATAATTATTAAGGTAAAAATATCTTACAAAAGAACAAAAAGCCATTCAGAAAAATTTGTCAAACTAAAAATCTTCCTGATTCTGATCCTGATCTTACCAGCAGCTCGCTGGTAACATTTGGCCCAAATTTTGATTGTATTTTACTTCACATCCAAAATTTTACATGAAGACGTATGTTGAATGTAAAATAATACAAACCTCCTTGGGAAATATATATTTCAAACAATTACATCCATATTTTGTCACAATATATCCATAAATAAATGTCTGGCAAACTCATTTACCTAACACGATACACACATTAGCACCCCCCTATTATTTGTAATGGCTGAGTACATAGCCAAGGGAGATCATCGTTTCCATAACCTGAGCATACTTGCCGCCTTTCTTTCTTCAAGCAGACATTTCCAATGTAAACATTGAAGAGTATTTCAGGGGAGGTAATGAAGTAAAAGATGGGGTACCATAAAGGGTATTTTAGTGAATTTTGTTTTTATGCAATCATTTGATAATTTAAACTAAAATACCTGCAGTTTACTGAATTAGAGAGGAAAGTATATGAGTGATGCAAAAGATAAAGAATAATATGAAACCGGCACGGCCTTAAATGCTCGCGCATCTGAAAATTATCTGGCAATTTCATCAAAAGTGTCGAGATTTTTGGGGCCGAGATATATTGGGGACGACTTTTTTTAGGGCCGAATCTAGTCTCATTCAATCGAGCTGTCGTTCCTTTATTCGAGTTATCGTTCCTTACGAGAGAGGGTACGAGACTTCAGGATCACCTTAGCGCTTTATGTTAAGAAGATCTCCATTAGTTGAGTGTGTTAGTGTGTTACCCGGAAACCGGTGTTTACAAAACGTAAGGAACGATAACTCGAATAACAAATACAAAACGTAGAATTTTTTTTTCTTCGACAATATGTTCAGTTATGTTTGTTAAAAAATCCTAAGTATACATTTTATACCATAAAGAGCTCGCTTAAGCTCGCATATTATAGTGATTATAGGAATATTTTAATCTGGTAGTTGAAAAAGGAGTTCTTTACGGCTACTTTATTCCCCCCTTTTATTTAATTTGCACCAGCTACAACACTGATTTTATGTATCAAATATTTTTATGTAATTTATCAATATAAATATGTGACTTCCAATTAGTTTCTATGGATTATTTTCAGAAAAAAATCCTACTATCAGTCAGAAATATGTCCATTTTTGTCTCTAAAATCATGACTTTTAATTTGTTCTAAAAGTATTATAATACTCATTTGCAAAGCAAAACCTTCCACATACTGAATATTTTATCCCTGTCCATTATAAAAAAACCAAAAAGAAACAAATTTAGGCGTTACCTTACAAGTTATTAACTTTTTGGAACACCATACTAAATCAATCCCTTTTTACCTCTCCTTATTTGGAAAGTTGGCACGATGCCAACATGTATGTTCTAATGATAAAATTAACTTCGATGAGTTGCTAAGATGTCACAGTTGCCTCTAAAACATAAAAACTACATTATTTGTCTCTTCAATCTAGAATACGGTGGTATTCAAAATGGGCAATTTTACACTTGAATATGCTTACTCTGGTATTTGAATTTGTTCTAAATATAGAAATGGCTATTTCTAAAAATAGAACGACCCATTTGCACTTTTGATGGTATTTATGGAGTCACTACATGTTACCCTTCAGGACACATATGATATAAATCTGATTTTCCAACCTTGCTTCTGGACGAAATCTTAAATTGTGCATGGTTTTCTCATAGACAAGCTCTTTTAAAGTAGCAAATCACGGGTATGTGTGGATGGTACATACCGTTTCTTCATTGTTGTTTTTATTCATTGATAGCAGTTTTTTCCCTTGTTTTTTATATTTTGCTTCATTGATTTCGGTTGGAAAAGGAGTAGCAGCAGTATTTGTATTATGTCAGTCGACTGATATCTAAAAGAGTTCTTCTATTAAGATATTTTAATAGATCAATAGATCAACATATTCCAAATAACTGCTGTTACTCTTAATCTAGAAAGACTCACAACCTAAATAAATACAAAATAAATAGAATAGTCACACAACAGAAATAGACCTAGCTTTGGTTTATTTATTACTTTAAGAGTGTAACGTATATAAGGGTAATAACCAAATTACCAAACTCCGAACAATCTTACAAACGGAAAGTCAAAACTCATAAGTATATAGACGGACAAAATCAGTCAAAAACCGGAAAACTGTGAAAACCGTAATGACCCTGACTTGGTACAGGCATTTCTAAAGAAATGGTGGGTTGAATCAGATTTTAAAGCGCCAAATCTCCCGCTTTCATTACGGCTCAGAGGTTCCGACTGTCACTATAACAGTATGTATAACAATACTAGAACAAAATAGGTAAAATAGTTGTCAAAGCAGTACCAAACCCAGTGAAGCAAATGTCAAAAACAATTTTAAGTCACACATTGATAAAAAAAAGATTTTTGACATTTGTTGACTTCCTTATCTTTATACATTTTCACTATTTGAAAATGCATCGTTTATCATCGTCTCTGCAGTATATCTGAAATATACCGTTGAACTTCAGGACAGTTTATACTCGTTTCAAAGATTACAAACTATTCTAAGGTTGATATTTCACGATAGAAAGTCCGGCTGCAGTTCAGATTATACACTATTTTTTCTACCTCAGCTACTGAAGAAGTCCTGTTACTTGTTGTGTGTCATAACCAGATCCTAATTGCATTATTTGCCGCTGATTATGACATAATATGAGTTTGTCTATTTTACATACCACCTATTCTTGATCATGGCTGTTTAACTAACAGCTTATTTTGACATAATAATATCATATCTGTTTAACATATCGTTTATTTTGGCAACCAATTCTTGTGTGTTTCACATATCAAATATGTTTACATAAGACTATGCTGTCTGTTTACATACCGTTTAATATGACATATCCAGATCCCGTCTGTCTTACACACCGTTTATTATGACATAGCCAGATCCTGTTTGTTTTACATACCGTGTATTATGACATATCCAGACCCTGTCTCTGTTACACACCATTTAGTATGACATATCCAGATCCTGTCTCTTTTACATACCGTTTATTATGACATAATCAGATCCTGTCTGCTTTGCATACCGTGTATTATCACATAGCCAGATCCTGTCTGTTTTACTATGCCAGCTCTGCCTACAATACCATTATCACCTGTACATACATATTCACCATTGTCCTGATATATATCTTCTGCGGGAATATTTGGTAATGTTAGTACACCATTCTGTCCTCCATCTAACTCACGAATCAATACACCATACTTAGACTTGTGCTGCCATTTATAGTAGGTATATGTACTAGGATTACCTACAGGGACACATGTCACTGTTCTGGTAGCTTCATTTTGATCATAGGTAACATCACTTACTGTAACAGTTGGTGCATCTGTAAATGAGCATGCACAACATGTAGAAGTTAATATGTAATGTGGTCAATATGTTTATCAAATTGTTGGTTATACGAATTGCCTATTGGTATGTAAAATGTCGTTCTTCATGTATTGCTGTTTACCCCAAAAAAACTTACAACATTCCGTTGAAATTGTAGAAAAACAGTCCATAGAATGCTTCCATGTTGTACCAGATTTGCTTAAAGCAAAGAGAAATATTAACACATAATACATGGTATCGGTTAACATGCCAATGGGTGTCTGTCCTGCTCCCAAAAAAAAATGAAAATACAAATGCTATGTTATCAATTCGCTGAATACACATTGCAAAATACAAAAATGTACAACATAATTTTCGCGTTTAATTAAATTAATAACTTTCAATTAATTTTTTTCCTTTAGGTATTTAGCAGCATTTCGTCTTTTCAAATAATACACTTTGTTGTCAAAATCGTGTTGATCATTGCGCTAATTTCGCCGTTTCTATGTCTTATTCCTAATGTATTTGACCATCCATCCTTTATCTCTACCAAACTTAACTAGTTTCAGCTTTGTGAACAATGAATATATATCGAAATTTCATTTTGAATTGCTAACATTTGTGATATTAGATTTGATCTGAACTGTTTTACATACAAATGCATAACAGAATGCGACATGTCAATGTAAATCTGTACCTGTGACAAACAACGAACTATGACAGGGTTAATCTGGCTAAAATGGACCCAACAATCATGGTAATGATATATGACGTTAAGAAAATATCACCAAATATAAATCCATCACATATTAGCATCATAAAAAAGACTGAGTCATCAAAATGCTAGGATGAACATCAACAGTGATAATATATTTACATGTACAATACTTAAAACAACAAGCACTCCCTTCCGGTGCACCTGAGTTCACCCCCAGTTTTTAGTGAAGATCTTTAGTTTTGTGTGCATGTTTTGTAGATCGTTGTTTCTCCTTTTGTACTTTTTCTGTTGGCCATTGTGTTGTCTGTTCCTCTTTGATATACAAATTCTGATTACCTTTTTGGTATCTTCAAACTCTTCTTACTTGTTCAGAAATACAATTACGCTTAGCTAACCGTGTTTAACTTACATTTAACATTTAGAGCTATGGAGGTATGTATACCACTAGGAGCAGCCACATTAACAGTTTTACAAGTCAACAACTGTCCATGATCACCCTTTCCTACACTGTATGTCAAGTCAGATATCACTGTATATTTATCACTAGCTATGATATGACTGGACCGTTCTCTAGCATCAGATGTAACATCCTTCTGTCTATCGTCCATTGTAATGTAGATTTAGGACGACTACCTGTTGTTGTACATGTTACATCTAGTGGTTTTGTCTCCTCTATGCTGCCTACATATCCAGTAATGGTTGGGTGGAATGGTTTCACTGAAATAGTTTGCATCCTCTTTACAAAGCGTATGGTATTTACCTTTTGTAGAACCCTAAACTATAAATATATGACGTTTTACTTTTATGATCAGATCAAAGAGTTTTACAGCTAATCCCCGCTTTGACACGTCATACCCAGTGTGATGTCAATATGGGTAATTTAAATGCATATGTTAGGAATTCCATTCATAAAAATATTGACGATAAAGTTAATTTCATCAAACAACCAAGTAGAAATGTTCGAAAACCGTCGAATTGTACAGCCAAATCAAAGAAATTTAGAAAACTCTCTGCAAAGCAAATACCAAAGTACAGAGGGGTAGGGAAATTTGTTATTTATTCATAATTCATGAACTAAGAACCCTAAGTACATCTGATAACTCAAAACATCGATCATACTTTTATCTTGTTTATTCTTGCTTCATTATATCTTTGACAAACTTCCTGTAATTTTTCCAACCAAATGTTCATTCTTTGCCATTTTCCCACTTTCTAGATGTGCTTTAGGTGCAGTGTCTCACGAATATCAATGATGCAATGAAGTGATGATTTCACGATATATATGAAGAAAAAGGTTGTCTTTATAAATTCGAAACTGTCTATTTTATGTTAATTGTATGGTAATTTTAGAAAAATCAAAAACATCATGATGATATTATCGAGTATCTGTACAAAGTGAAAAGTGAATCAGTGTATGTTGAACTACTTACAGTTTAGATATATCACTATTGAATCAGTCAATGACTCCTGTGAATAAGCAGGATTACTGGCTTGACATGTGACTGTCTTTCGATCATAAGATCTGTTGATGGCAGTTAATGTGTGTTGTACTATCTGAATCTGATTTGCTAGAGTCTGTCCGTCTATTATCAGTACAACATTAGGAGCTGGTCTACCTCCTACTGCTTTACATGATACAGTTAGATCCTGACCCTCTGTTCCTAATAATATGTTTTCTGGTTTAACGTTCTCTATGCTTAAACTAGATGGTGGTACTTTGAAAAAAACAAATATATTATATGACTATAAATAAAGACGACCTCTTACATCTAATGTCACATGATCGGAGATTTTCCTCCTATTGTTAATTATGTCAGTTTATTCTTCTCTGTACTCAAAATTATATAATAGATTAAATGTGCACATAACCCGACAAACAGAAATAATAAAATTACAATTAGATGCTCAAGTGTGCAAATTGGTTGTTGTATAAAATAGTAAACACCGGGTAATTCAAAGATTGTATGGGTTTCTTGTTCAGATTATTTCTTGATAAAAACGTAGATATCGAGCTTAAATTTGCTTGTATATTTATACAATGTTTGAAATTAAAAAAAACCCATCAGAAAATGGCGAATGTTGCAAATTATTTGAGTGTAATGGTGTAATGATGTAAATGGCAATGCTCTACCACTGTATATACATATAACATTTAAGAATTATTTGTTGCGTAGATAATGCCTGATTGCATATTTAGACACGGCAAACGCTAAGTCAAATGGTTCTTTGAATGTTTAAGGGACTATACGTTTGAGCATTATGTCTGATAACACGGAAGGTTAATGGCGGAAAGAGTGAATACGCATAAATATACACTGAATGAAGTGTTAAACCAGTTATAATGTCTTTAAATGTTTCATTCGATCTTGTATGACTAATGTTGATTACATTAGTGTGGTGTTTTATTATTATTGGATCTTATTAATTTATAGTTTATTAGATATTGTTAACTGATTTATAGAATTAAACGTTTTATATCAAAGGATATTGGACAAGCGTGTTTATTTAACATGACTGTTTGATTGTAACTTAATTATGCTTAACATTTACATATCATTTACATTTTTTATATTTTTTTTTTTACTGATGAATTTATTTAACATTTGTTTAAATGTCGGATACAATATTGCTGTGATGCAACACACTGTCTTTCATCTTTCATGATGTCCGCGAATATATATTTGATAAGCGAGCTTTAAAGGGATATTGTCTACCAGCTGCGTAATTTTTTCATACCCAAAATTATTGTCGATTTCCGTACTGACCTTCATAAAATGAAGATTAACACCGAGTTATGTTGCAAAAGATACGATTTTTTGACAAAAAAGACCCAAAAAAGAATTATTGTCCGGATGACAATATTCAAATCTATTCATATGGCCTTCTATGCAAACACGTCTTGAGCATGCGCACTGTTTAAAAACAATAAACAACATGTGGTTCTTGGGCAAAAGAGAAACTGTCAACGCGTGGAAGAAAGCGGACTTTGACGGATTCAGAGATAAAGAGGAATAGAAGTGAAGTATCTTCCAAATGGAACAAATGCAGGATATATGTAGGGGATCAGTTGGACCGTTGCCGTTGGATGGAGCGAACTTAAGGAAGTGCTTGATTATTGTTGATAGGTAAGCCGAGCATGTTGCCTTCTTTTCTCAATCGTTTTTCATATTTTATGAATTTATGATGATGCCTATGATCATTTTCGGTAGATATTAATCAATATATTTAATTTTGCACCTGGCAACAGCAAATTATTGTCAATGAGTAGCGTAAAACGGCCGTATTTGCGAGGTAAACAAACACAAATTTTAAGAGGCCAGCAAAGGGGAAATGGGAGTGCAAAAATGATATCAATGACAATGCAGTTTATTATTATCAATTTAAAAAGAAATATCGAATCAATTCATTTTTAATGCAAGAATTTAAACTGTACATGGCTTAATGAAAACCCTATAAAGTTCTTTTTATTCAAGCAAATTTATTTCTTTGATATACAACATATAATTAGGCTTTTAATTTTATCAAATTTCAACAACTTGGACAAGAAACTTAGTGTTGGGAACCAAAAGTATATACCTTACTTTCTGCGAATTATCACTATAATGGAAAATCAGTATGTATTTTTCAAATAAAAGCTTTCTATTTAAAGAAGCTTCATTTCAATTGCACTTTTAGTTTGGATCCTGTAAGTATAATATATAATTATAAACAAGGTTTTGATGAAATGATATGAATATCCATTGAAATTTTCAAGTTTCAGAACTTTTTTTTATATATGACTACAAAATTTTACTGAAAATTTCAGAAATTTCCTAAAATGCATATTTTAGACCATGGCTAAATGAAAATCATTTTAATTCCTTTATGCAAACAAGTTCATATCTTGGGTACTGGAAATACATTACATAAATAAGGTTAAAAGTACTTTCAACAAGTTTGAACATAACACTTTGTTATGGGAGCCAAAATTATATCTTCCTGTCTGTGAATTATTACCATAGTGGAAAATCCGTATGTATCTTTTATAAAAAGCTTTCCATTTAAATAAGTGTCATTTCAGTAGTATTTTTAGTTTGGATCCTGTAAGTATGATACATAAACAAGGTTTTTAAAAAATAATATGAAGATCCATAGAAATTTGCAAGTTTCAGAAACTTTTCTATATATGTGACTATAAAATTTTACTGAAATGTCCTGAACTGCATATTTTAGACTATGACTAAATGAAAATCGTTTTCAATTTCCTTATGCAAACCAAGTTTATTTCTTGACTATTCTAAAAACATTACATTAACTAGTTTTTTACTACATTTCAACAATTTTGGACATAATTTTTAGTTCAGGTAGCCAAAATTATACTTTACTATCTTAGAATTATCAACATAGACATGATAGAGGGAAATCAATATGTATTTTTCATATAAAGGCTTTCTATTTAAAGAATTGTCATTTGAACTGCTTTTTATCCCCTCGCCAACGAAGTTGCGAAGGGATATAGTAACGCTACCGTCCGTCCGATCCTTGTGAACACTCTAGAATCAACATCCTTCAATGGATTTTGACCAAACGTGTTACATACTTAGTCCTTAAGAGAATTTGAAACCCTATTGATTTTCAAGGTCAAAGGTCAAGGTCACAGGGTCAAATTTTTACTGCATAACATCCTTGTGAACACTCTAGAATCAACATCCTTTAATGGATTTTGACCAAACTTGGTACATACTTAGTCCTTAAGAGAATCTGGAACCTATTGATTTTCAAAGTCAAAGGTCAAGGTCACCAGGTCAAATTTTTAGGCAAGGGGATACGCCACGCTTTGCCCTTGTTTAGTTTGGATCTTGTAAGTATGATTAATAAACAAGATTTTTAAGAAATAATGCGAAGATCCATAGCAATTTGCATGTTTCACAGTGTGTGAATTTAACAGTAGACCGATGGCCCATGTCTGTGTTAAAATCATGCAGGTTTTTGTAGAATTATCTAAATTTGTTAGGCAAATTACTACTAAAACTGGTAATTTCAGACAAATGTGATTTTGTAGTGATTGATATTTGTACTTTTGATTTAGATATTCTGACCAAGGTAATTCTAGAGTAGAAGAAATGAGCAGCCATCACATTTCAACGAAACGGATGAAACTGGAGAAATCGAGTTCATTTGTGAACCCATTTGAGTATGTTCATTTTGTTAAAGATTAGACATACATGTATTCTACATTATGTTTATAGGTAACATTGTCAATATTGTTCAACACAGTCACTTGTATAACAGTTTCCTATTAATTATTGTGGCTTGCATAGTGATACTACTAGTAGCTATATTATATAGGGATCATGTTGGCTTCTGCGTCATCGTTACATTTTCATCAATCCACAAGCTGAAATGGCCAGTCCTCCTTAGCTACTTACGGGAATGAAACCAAACTGAGACAAAATTGACGCACGTCTGGTGCACCAAATTTTTTCCTGGAACTTTGATGTAATTTTGTCTCTTTATATTGTGTTGCGTAGATGTGTGCTGGATAGATGTATACAGATTTAATATTATTTTGAAAAGTTTTTCGTTATACAGCTGCACATCAGAACCATATAGCAAAATTTGTTTCGATATTATACACATACACTGTAATAAACAATTATTTTTTATTCTTACAGTCTCTCAATAGATATTACTGAAGAGGGCAGTGATGTTGGTGATGATTCTGACGATGGAGATTTTGAACCTAGCCTCAACTTCACTCTAAGGTTTGTCATGTTAATTTCATATGTTTCAGTTGTAACTTACATACTTGAAATTTTGTTCTAATAACAGAACCATGCATGATCATATGTCATAGGAGCTTTATTATACCCCCGCTCCACTGGAAAGGGGGAGGTATACTGTTTTACCTCTGTCCGTCCGTTTGTCCCAAGATGTTCATAACATTTTTCTCAGTAATTATTTATGGCAGCAATCTGTTATTTGATCATAGGCTTCAGAAGGGTCAATCGAAAGTCGCAAACCCGCTGCGTTGTCCATGGTCAAGTCTGGTAGAAGTCCCATCCGATGAAGGGAAAGACATCAACAACAAATGAAGATCAGGTCTGATTTGGGTAACAGACACCCTGTAACCATTGACCAGCTCGTGATGCCTGCCGTAGAACTTCTTGAGGGATGACCACAACCTAAAATCTGTCTACAAATCACTCAAATCCTTCATAAAGTGGACTTGTAATGATATGTTTAGTTGCTCATTCACTATACATTTGAGATATTCATCTTGAATTGAAAGTTAGGGCTCCATAGATCATAATCTCTATTGTTGTATTCTTGTGAATTACATTGTATGTATATTTCTACTTCAGGTTGCAGAGAAGTTACAACAAAAAGACAGCTAGATGGTCTGTGCAGCCTGTTAAAGCTGACAAGTCATATTCCTATGTTCCAAGACTATTAAGGGTCATCATTTGTATGAGACTGCAAGATAATGAAGGAATGAATTAACGTGTGCAGTTGGAAGTAGATGATTCCAGAAGAATCTCGGTCCATCTTGCACCAATTCCACAACCTCCAACTCGGGATGATATTGTAGCATCTCAGAAATCCAGATTTGAAGACCAAGACAAAACAATTGACTATATTGTCGCATAAAATAAATTTAGATTGTCACTCTTTGTTTTTCCTGGTCTGACAGAAGTTCTGCACATTTAGAGCAGAAAAGTACCCAAGTCAGGATAATGGGCATTACAAATTGTCCAATGCACAATAATGATAACACTCGGTGTGTTGGTCTAGTTAGTACAAACCAGGACAACGTTTTAGGACCTCACAAGAAACATCTCTGCCAAGTTTGGTTAAATTCTGTTCGGCTGTTCTCAAGAAGAAGATGAAAATGTTGTTTCCCATAGGGTTTCAATGCAAACTTTGACCTCCGCTGGTGGCCATTTTGAATTTTCAAATGGCGCAAACAGTAACAACACATGTTAAAGACATTCATAGGAACATATATACCAGATTTCAATTCAATCCCTTCAGCGGTTCTTGAGAAGAAGTTTCTTGAAAATCAACCAATCAGAATTTTCAAAGTCACATGGTGGCCATGTTTTTTGACGAATCTGCACAAAAGTAGCAACTCTTGTGTAGGACCTCATAGAAAACATCTCTGCCAAGTTTGGTTTTGAATTATATAAAAGACTGTCAGTCCATTTTAGAAGAAGTTGTCAGTGCTGATAGAACAAAAAATAATAATAAGATGGCAAAACTTTCAAATTAAATTTACAATTCCAACTGACCAACTTGTGAAATTAACAACTCATTAGGGTTGATTTATTTTTTATTTTTGGTGTTTTAATGCCACTTTCAGCAATATTTCAGCTATATCATGGCGACCAGTTTTAGTGGTGGAGGAAACCAGAGTACCCAGACAACCACCGACCATAGGGAAGCAAGTGGTAAACTTTATCATTAGGGTATATGGGATAAAATACAAAATATTCCATGAACAAGTTTTAATTAAATCGTCTAGGAATGAAACCCTTGTATTGTCCATATAGATCAGGATATTTGTCCCTAATTTTCCAAGTACAATAGCTTGGGATCACACGTCTGACCCCAGCTCCAAGTCGGCCATGTGCCCAAATGGCATACTGGCGATAGGCTGCATACCTATTGGATCTGTTGTAATCCTCGTCATGGGGCATTACTACAAGTTCCTCTCGAAACATTCTAGCAACCCCCAACACAAGGACAATCCGATCAAAGTCCTGTAATAAAGACAAGAGATTTAATAAAAACAGAGTAAAGACAGATGGTTATACATTCATCTAGAAAAATTAGCTTTATTTAAAAAAGAAATATAATTCATTATAAGTGAAATAGTTTGCACAAATTCAGTTTAGAGAAATAAAAAAAAGTCTTATTTTGGAAGGAAAGATTTTCTCGTGGGACTTTCTTATGACCACAGTTTTATTTCGTTTTTTTGTTGGTATATGGGAGAACCATTTTGGTCTTGCAAATTTTTTTTTATCAATTTACCCCTCAAGCTATTCAATTTTAATTTTATGGTTTTTTTCCTAAAAATTATTTTGATTCTGAAATTCTGAATCTTGAAGAAACAAATTTGGCTGGACAGGAGAAAAAAATATATTCCGACTTGACATTTTCACAGTATAATCATATACTTGCCATTTTTACAGTATAATCGTATACAAAATTTTGAAGAAAAAAAAATTATTCCAGCACTTCGCCAATCCAATTAAAATTAGATCTACGCACTTGCTCCCTATTTTAGATCTAATTATACCCCCGCTCCCCGAAGGGGGAGGGGGGTATACTGTTTTACCTCTGTCCGTCCGTCCGTCCTTCCAAAATATTTTTCGTCACATTTTTCTCAGCAACTATTGATGGCAGAAATCTGATATTTGGTCACAAGCTTCACATAGGTATGCCATATCGTGGGAAGCGGCAGGGGTATCATAAGTGAGAATTAGATCACAGTTCACCTTGTTTTAATTAGATTGGCACTTCGCCGGAAAATAAGAAAATATGATTTCTGTGGCGTCTGAAAAAAACATTTCTACGTGACATAGCCCCCTTCAAGGTAAATGGTCAGTCCCATATTATTTTGCAGCAACTGTCTTGTGGAACTAGAAATAAGGTCTCTTCTGTTTCTAATCCAGCCCAAATTTCTCTGAAACATTCCAGTCAATTAACAAATAAAACAACACTGGCTACGTCATTCGTTTTCATCACACATGTATTTCACTGTGTTCTACATGTATGTCTCTGTTTTCATATTGTTGGTAAACTGGCTAAAATAAATTAATTTAACACGTGTATCAAAATCTCGGGGAACAACTTCATAACTTATAAGAAGAAAAAAACTAATTTAATTATTTTTAACGCCGGCAACAATTTCCGATCGAAAATACGTAGTTGAGCTTGTCCCCATAGGGTGCCTCCTGGCATGTTTTCAATGGTTATCGTGGAAATATCGGCTGAATCTGTTAAGGCATGTAGTTTTCATCAAAGAAAATCTATTCCTGATACAGAAATTATTTATTCTACGTCTTTTAGATACAATCGGTTCGCAAATAGCTTTTTTCCTCAACTTTTATAGAAACTTACCTCAATATCCATGCTGCAGCATCCGGGCTACTGACATAAAAATAGATAAATAAATAGAGTTGGCCTCGCCCATGTCAGTGCATAATTAATTAGCTTCCGGTAACGATGGTTAGCTTTTTTAGTCGAAAAAACAACGTTTCGGAGCGTATTCATCAATAATTCGGTGTTTAATCTTCATTTTATGAAGGTCAGTACGGAAATCGACAATAATTTTGGGTATGAAAAAATTACGCAGCTGGTAGACAATATCCCTTTAACATTTTATTCTACTTCAAACTTTAAATGTGCGCGTACACCATATCCCATTTGTCGCCTTTCGAGTGTTTACCGAGTTAAATTCGTGTTCAACAAAGGTTATGAACTTTTCGATTTGTTTTATTCATAGTGATCTGCTACTGTTTCTTTATGATTTGTATGCTTTATTGATCATGAACCACTGTGTGTCGTGAACCAAATATCCTTGTTGAGCTCGACTGAAAACTCTTTACTTAAGCTTGAATATCATTGAGGTTAATGGGTTTTTTTCGATTTGACATGTTGAAGTGTTTCTCGTATTATCGTCATACTTCCTATAAACATGTTCACTTTGGTAATTATTAGGAGTTTGTTTGGAAACACATGCTTATTAACTGTTACATTTCTAGCACAGACAACCAAGTGCACTTAAACAGGTATATATTAACATTACCTGGTAACCAAATGAAAGTGTTGACGGCATCGAATTGTAGAATGCATGTCACACGCTCAGTATCTCCATCTTATTCCAAGTCTTGAAGATTTAACTAATATCGTCGTTTCATATGTAAAAAGGGTATTATACATTATGCTATAAATATACCAGGTGTATCTTCCGCGACAGAAGTTCACAAAGTGTTTGATAATGTCACGTAGCAAGGAATCAGAGACATTTAACACAGGACTGGAGATCCAGCTTCGAAACAGAAGTCTAGAACAGCCAACAAGAACAAAATAGATATCCGTTCAATGTATAATTACACCTACCTATGATAATCAACGGTAAAAAAATATTCCTCCATTAACAAGTCCCTCACATCTATACTTCTTTATATCAGACACTTCATCATTCAGTATATGTAATCTGTAATACAGTCCTGTTAATGGATTCTTAGATGTTGAATACTTAGAATCATTTATAGTAGCATCGCCTTCTGCTATAATATGCCATCGACCACCATTATACACATACCAAGGCAGATATCTACTATCAAATCCACATTGCAGAACAGCTTCTCCACCTAGTACTACATATACTGGAGTAGGATTTAATACATCACTGGTACAATAGACACTACCTATACATCAAATAAATATCAAAGTCCTAATAAAAAATCATGAATAGAAAATTAAAAACAAAAAACGAAATACCTTATATCCATAGTGGTATAATACACTTGACAGGTTAGTATCTTGTAAAATTGAGAAGATTTAGAAATGCCGTAATGCTTCCATCCATATAAATCAATGAACATTTAGAAATGAGGACCCGGCTGGCTCAATGAGTTAGGTAATTGGATTACCTAACAACTCATATAAACCTATCACCAATACGGCGTGGGTTCGCGCCCGGCTTTGTATATTACAAAAAGGGTGCACCCGACTCGCAGCCGCAAGTGATAAAGTTTACCGGTTGCTTGCCCATGGTCGGTGGTTCTCTCCGGGTACTCCGGCTTCTTCCACCACTAAACTGGTCATCATGATATAGCTGAAATATTGCTGAAAGTGGCGTTAAACACCAACAATCAAATCATCCATTTAGAAATGAGCTGGAATCTGGAAATATTTAAAAATGTACGAGAATACAACATAATGTTGTAGAATAATATAACATTATAAGAGTGGTAAGACAAAGGCTGTAAACGGTTTTAAATAAAAAAATACACAAAGAAAAAAGCTAAGCACCCCATGCTTGTTTGAATTGACAAATGATACAAGTATCACGAAATTACTGACCAGATAATCTCAAGAACGCAATGGTGACCTGTTAGGACATTACATTGGCTGTAAGAAACCACCAAAACAAATCAAGAACAATTTTAATTTAATGAAATTTATTCACAATATCAGAAGACCAGTTTTTGCAGTAAAATGTCCATTTTAAGTACTGACCTTCACAGTTCAAAAAGCACGATAAGATTGTCATTTCACTTTCAAACATCACATATGAATCACTTGACGACATCTATTGTTCAAAGTTCAGTATCTGGTGTAACCCCAACGTGCTTGGATGACGGCCTCAACCCTGCGTCTCATCCCTCCAGTTAGACGTCGGATGTCCTGTTGTGATAGCTGCTGCCATTCCCGATGCAATGCTGCTTCCAACTGACGAATGTTTTGTACAGGGGGTTCCCGAGCATGCATACGACGGACTAACATGTCACAAATATGCTCTATGTGATTCAAATCCGGGCTCATGGCTGGCCAAGGAACATAAGTCACGGCTTCGCTTTGGAGGTAGGCGGTTACTGCTCTTGAACGATGAGGCCTGGCGTTGCCATCTATATACACAGGCCTTGTAACTAGTGGGTGGTTGTCGAAGTGGGGGACAAAAACGGACTGATCACCAGTTAGGTTGCCTTTTATGGTGACTAAATCCAGCTTGCAGTCATGACAGATACACCCCCAAACCATTACTGAGCCTCCACTGTAAGGGTCAGTTGGCTGGATGTTCCTTGGGTATAGGCTGTATTTTTGTGTCTCCAAACCTCCATCCGGCCGTCGGTTACATGAAGCAGAAACCGGCTCTCGTCTGACCAAGGGATCTTGTGTCAGGTCCTTAAATTCCAACCAAGTACTGCTAAACACCATGCCAAACGTGATCGTCGATGTCGGTCTGCCAACAGTGGACGTTTAATGACTCTCCTTGAGTCCCGCTGATTTCAGAGGGTTTCTAGCTGTGTTGTTGACAGACGTCTATTGGGCAGCCAGTGTTGTTTTAGTACGGGAATGGTTGCGAATGGCATCCTTCTAACCAAACGCTGCAATGCCCTTTTGTCACGATCATATGTTACCCGTGGTCTGCCGGATCTTGGCACGTCTTTCACATTGTTGGTTTGTGTGTGTTTTCTCACCAGTCGGCTGACTACAGCATAGTGGTAGCCCATCTGACGTCCAATAGCTTTGAAGGACATCCCTGTTGTATGCATGCCGATTATTTGCCATATCTGTGCTTCTGCTATTCGCCTTCGTACCATGCTTATTGGGAATGAATAAATGTTTTAAAACACCGGACTTAAATACCCAAATTCGAAGCGTTAACATACTGAATTTTGAGTAATGCGTGAGAGGCATGGTTCAAGTGCATGACTAGTCGATATTAGACATAGTGGTCACACCGGTGTGAGCACATCTTTTTAATGGAACATTGTTCTTGCTATGATCAATATAAATATTAGAATCTAAACTTAGTGTAACTTATAATGTTTTAATATATCAGAGGGTGCTTAACATTTTTTTTGTGCATACTATTAACATGTTCAGAAAAGAAACAAATACTCCGGAAATAGAATTGATTTCAAACTCAAGTAACTTTTCTTCTTAGCAAAATAAGATATTGTTGTTTTTATTGTATGCATTTTAAAGGATTTACGGAATGGTATATTCTATTGATGTTCTAGTACTAGACTGTAATTAGAAAATAAACATATATGATATGGACCAATATTTGTTTGTTCATAAAAAAGTTGTGCATTGATTTTTTTTCAAATATGATTAATATAGTAAATCTAAAACATAGTTATAAAGCAAATTTCATCTGATAAACTTGATATCGACTTACTTTTTTCCACAACAGAACAAAAAAACCGACAGAAATATTATCAACGAAGCGACAACCACGGAACCCACAAGATCATCTAATACTGTTTATGATCCAACTGTATAGTAATTACAGCTAACCAAGAACAAAAATACAGTAACTATACCTATGTTTATGATTATGCATGTAAGTACTGCTAACCGAATACAAAAAGGCAGTATATATACCTACTTCTTACGATTATATGTTAATAACTTCAACCCAAAGCCATTAGTTCAGATTCTTTTCATCTTAAATAACATTTTTAACATGCATAATAATACCAAGGAAAACTCTCTATTAAATGACATTTTTGTTGTACATCGCTTACCACTTGATTTAATACTTTTTTGCAGCATGCATTATGGACAGTATCGTTGTAGCGCCGTCAGTGTTTGCCCTTAATAACCATGTTGTCCATGTAATTTGCTGGCAGTAACCAGTTGTTTATTGTAATTCCCGTTAATAATCACGAGTTAAGACCAAGACTATAACTATCAATGACTTAAGATTAACTATATTACTTACCAAGGATTGTCAAAAATACCAAACACAGTAAAGATGATAGCAACATTGTAAAATGATATAACACTTCCTTGTTATCTGTTCCTACAGGTAACTTCCTAATTCATGTATCGATGCATTTTCATGTTTAAAATCGAACGGGTATACAGGACATTTAAACATATTCATTCAATATATATCATGGAGAGACCCAATAAGAGCGCAGGTCGGTGATTTTCTCCGGGTACTTCGGATTCCTCCACCAATAAAACTTACCGCCACGATAAAACTGAAATATTGTTAAAAGTGGCGTTAAATATCAGAAACCTAAATCTAAACCTATGTTTACGAGCATTATAAAAAGAGTTAAATGTGAGCCTTGGGAAAGATTTTCTTACCAGTTTTGCAGTGAGTGCAACTTGAATTTCCGACATTGTACGTATAGTGTGCTTATCCTTCATTATCCTTCAGTGTCATCAGTTCAAATTGTCTAAAATGAGCTGAAGCAAGTGTCGTTATACACGTTGTTATTGCGCAGTCCGCGCATATACATATACTGCTAGCCTTTCTTACCGTCGGCAAACAGAAACAAATATATATATTGGTCAGTGACCGTATATAACACAACAAAGTATCCATCAATGCAATGTGACAAATAGAAGCAGTACAGGATAAATAGTATCATCCATAGTAAAACCACGGGTTATTTTAAGGTGTCAAATAGTGAATAACAGTTAATTCTAATACATGCGTTTTCTATGCCCAAAACCTTTTAAAGTATCTGTTTTTCTATCGTTTGACTTTGAGCGTAGCCGATGAAGGTAATATCGAGGGTTGCGTACCAAAAGGTGCTATCTCAGTTTTCGGAAATTTTTCAGAAACAAGATTTTAAGTTTTGACAACGTGCTCTAAATCAGCAAAAAGAGGTAGAATGTGTAACAAGATGTTTATCAATAGAGTATACAATTATCTTGAGACTGGTTGAATAGAAGGCATCACTTCGAATGTTTTACGGTCGCCACCATGACTTGGAATATCGTATCAACTGAGAGATATATACTCCATATGCAGGTGTTGCTGAAATGTTGCTACACATGATTGGAAAGTTCACAATGAGAAAATTTAAATCATCTCTTTTGATCGTAAAGTTTTGTTCTTAACCGCCCCTCACTGTCAATTTCGAGGTGTATGTCAAGGCATGAAGCAGACCTATTTGTATCTGTGGTATCCTTTATTTCAAGCTCAATGTGATAGATGCGATCAACGAAATTTCCAATCCTAGAATTAATTAGTGAAAGGACAGGACATATATATAGCGCAACGTGAAATTAAAATATCGGGGTATCTTTTGTCGTTTTTCTTGAGAAGCCACTGTATGAAGTCTGCCTCATACAAATAAAGGAACAAGTCGGCGAGAAGAGGATCCCATGTTGTACCCATATGTATGTTGATCATACTGTGACGTTAAAGTCGGGGTTTGCTACAGTTGATATTTGTATTATAATTATTATCAAATATTATTAACTCTATAGGTGTATTACCACTAAACATGGGTACTAGTCAAAAAGAACGTATGGGAAAGTAGTACGTAAACAGAAAATGGATTCCTACATTGTTGGATAAAAGGTAAACCCTATTAGATACTGCAAAATACTGAATGTCAGCAGAAACCTACATATTTTAGGATAATTTTAAGCCAATATTTGATGTCCTTGTGGTTTTAAATAAAAAAATGATTGCATTGGAAAGAAACCACCTGAATTTGTGTTAAATCGAAAGTGAAAGTAGGATTTTTGACGGTAGACATCTTCAGACTGTCTGTTTTTTCTTATATGCCATTAAATGTATGTTGATTTTCGGAGTTAAGCTTCCTATTAGGTACCCCTTCCATGAGATATGAGTGTCACTTAGATTAAACTTAAGATGAATCCTGTATGAAAGCTCAATTTTTTTTATTTAACATAGAAGGCTATGGAGAATTCTTTAGTGGTATTACACCTATGATCATAATATGCCGCCATTTAATATATAATTACTTCGGTCAATGCATAATATAAAATATAATTCGATATCAAGCTTAAGTTATATTTTATAAATTATTCACATAGTTTAAAACTTGTAAAATTTATTCGGTTTGACTGAAGTTGATAGAATACCGGTAATAAATCCGGATTGAGTCATACTATATAGCATGGAACCATTATACAGGGTCGTGGATTGTTGAATTTGCAATGGACCAACACCAATTGCTAGTAACAAATATGCAGTTGAATTAGAACTGCTACAATTGTCTGCTACGTGTATGAAACATATCGCTCATCAAACTCGTAGCACTAATGTACATCAGGACGAGTTGTTGTCTTTGATTCGATTCGGAAGACATGCCGAGGTCTCATCCCGAAACGGAAAAGACTAAGTTCCTTTTCCATTCCTTTGATTGTCTTCTAGTGTTCTAATAAAAGAAATTTGGGATAATGGAAAATGCTTCCCAATATTAGAAAATAACTTCCAAATACTTAAGAACATGACAGTATGATTACATGTATTTAAGATGCCGAAATCTTCTCGGGGTCGACTAACCTCAAATCTCTGAAAGCATTATCAGAATGAAATATATAGCAAATACATGTGTATTTGTGTAGACACGTACATATTTATATTCATTTGTTCGTCCTTCTGTGTTTTTCTACAGTGTAAAGGACAAAGATTATATAAGTTAATCATGAACATCATCCTCTGGTACGCTTAAGACGTTTTCTTCCTTATTTTAAATTGTAAACAGACATATTTTAGGT
Source organism: Bathymodiolus brooksi (assembly GCA_963680875.1). Classification (NCBI taxonomy): domain Eukaryota; kingdom Metazoa; phylum Mollusca; class Bivalvia; order Mytilida; family Modiolidae; genus Bathymodiolus; species Bathymodiolus brooksi. The sequence goes on along the minus strand of OY804578.1, from coordinate 68,983,387 downwards.
AGATAATATCACACACTATCTTAATGAATACAATAAGATTTACAGATAAAAATGTATTCAGCTCATGACAACAACAAAAAACAAAGATACAAAATACCTCTATACAGTTATTTTATCTTTAGAAGGATCCTAATGTTTTATGTATGTTATAAACTAATAAAACAGAGGTATAATAAATACAAATTACACTGGAAATATGATGATAGTACTACTAGAGGACAAAACAAAATAAATACACATGCATTTTCAAATTTTTATATATTTCATAATGAATATTTTAAACTTATGAATGTCGTCAATCTACGGCTACTGATTTATCACTTGGGTAACTTCAAGCTTTTCTTACATGTACTAATCGAACATATCTTTTCATACGTTGGTCAGTGAAAACGCTTGTATTGGTTTTAACACGTGCATATTTTTCTGCGAAATATTAGAAGAGTTTGAAGATATCAAAGGGGTAATCAGAATCCGCATATACAAATACCTGTCATGTCATAAGAAAATGTCTACCCTGATTATCACAAAGTTCATCAGAAAGCAGCATAAAAATCAACAGAATTCTAACGATTTGAGAGAGCGTGCCATAGACTGTTGAAAGGGATATTAGTTTTAGAGGCATTGTGTTGTATCACCCCAAGGTGTCGTAGACATTTGAAAAAGATACTGGTTGTGGTGGCTTCTCGCTATATTTCCCCAAGAATGCTCTAGGCTGCTGGAATGCCTATTGGTGGTTGATGCTTTACGCTGTAATGTCCCCAATGTGCCGTAGGCTGTTGCGATTGTTATTGGTTGTATAATGTTTATGTTGTATTCCCCCCCCCCCCAAGTACCGTAGGCTGTTAAAATGACTGTAGGTTGTAGAGTCTTTGCACTTTAGCTCTCAGCGTGCTGTAGAATGTTAAAATGGCTATAGGTTGTAGAATCTTTACACTGTAACCCACTCCCTCCCACACATGCTGTAGACTGTTAAAATGGATATTGTTTGTAGATGTTTTAGGTTGTAAAGCAAAAACACAGAGTTCCCATCCAATTATTTATAAGACAAATGACAGATTATGACAAGTGCAAATATGCAATAATCAACTGAATTAACTAGAACATCATATGCGTATGGTTGTAGATAAAGGGAACATAAATATGTAATAGTCTGTCACGCTCAAAAACAACTACCTAATACAAGAGGGTCTTCGTGGTCGTGATCGCATGGTAGTTAGATTTGCAACTACCTGTGCAATGAGCGCCTATCACCACTAATGTGGTGCGTTTGATACCCGCTCAAGGCGAGGTGTACTAGATACAACATTATGTAATGAAGTTTGTCAGGTCGTGCCATTTTTTTGAAAGTGGAGTTATTTTATGCAAAGCACATCCTTATTATTTGATGTACAGATGATGTATGTCTAAAACGAGCTACACTTGAATTCATGTTTTTATGCAACATATTTCTGTACACAGTATTTGTCATGAACATAATCGCTGTAGTCATATGAAATCCCACAGTAACTATATTTTCTGTGCGATCTACCGGCAGTAATAGTATGACAATGAGTAGGTATAGCAGGAACAGAAAATAAGCTCTATATTACTTACCAAAGATCACAATAAACACCATAGACAGTAACGTCGTTAACTGAGTATTATACTTCCTGGTTCATATGGTTTAGTCCAGAAAAATGACTTTATTATTAATATATACTTAGTTGAAGTGTTCAGATAGATTTAAGGAGATGTCTATAAATATTTAGTAGTATTTCAAGCACCATTGAAATATTTATGTGTGGTGTATGTCTGTACAATTATACCCACTGTAAATATTCACAGGGAATCGAGAACAGATTACGGATAGTGTAGTTGGTCTGATAATTCGACCCAACAATGACAACTGACTGGCTGAAAACTTTGTTATTTTTGACTATGGTATATTTCCCTAAGCAGATTTAGAGCACATACTGTTGGAACACTGCAGTACATTATTTGCTTTACATAATTACAAGACATTTAGCACCATTCGATGTTAAGCTTAGTTCCATTTGGTTGAGCAGGATATCAAAATGTAAAAAGGAACCCGGCGATGTACGATTGCCACGAAGACACTAAGCAATATAAGGGAAACTTACATAGACATCAGTCAGATTAGCATGAAATGAAAACAAAAACACAGAGCTCTCATGAAAAACAAAGACCAAATGACAGGTTAAGACAACTGGGTGAGTGACTGTTCTTAAGCGCCAACACAGCACTTTTTCATCTATATCAAGGCGAGAACAAGTAAATTTTCAATGAGGTGTTGATGAAGTCAGCTTTGTTCTACACCAACAGGCTTGCTTGGATTTTAATAGTGATAGCTTATTGAAATAAGAATGTATATATTTCGCATCACTCGGACACCGAGCACGCTAGTCTTTACTATTTTTTCTTAATACTGCATGGAAGCAGCAACTACCAATTTCATAGTCCTTGATTTGACCCAATCAGGGCACGAACACACGATCTACCGCACTTGAATAAGGGTAATAACAACCGGAAAACTGTGAAAACCGTAATGACCCTGACTTGGAACAGGCATTTCTAAAGAAATGGTGGGTTGAATCAGATTTTAAGGCGCCAAACCTCCCGCTCTCATTACGGTTCAAAGGTTCCGGCTGTCACTATAACAGTATTTAAATACAGGAACAAAATAGGTAAAATAGTTGTCAAAGCAGTACCATATTCGGTGACGTAAATGTCAAAAATATTTTTACGTCACACATTGACAAAAAAAAATCCTTGACATTTTTTTACTTCTTTATCTTTATACATTTTCACTATATGAAAATGCATCGCTTATAATTTTTTCTGCAGAGACGGAATATATTTCGACCAGATCTTGGTATCGGAATATAAACTTTTTAAGGGATCGAATAAGGCGAATCTTTTTATAGCCCTGGTCCAGTAGCCTCTTTCTCAGATGAAGATGACGTTTCAGGAAATCAGAATAATTGCTACTGGCCCTTGCATAGCGAATCAATTGCGAGATGTAAACACCATATGCAGGAGAAGCTGGTATATTGCTGCACATGTTTGGAAAATTTATGATTTTAAAATTGAAGTCGTCCCGCTTATCATAAATTTTAGTACTGAGTTGACCACTGTCGTCAAATTCGAGGTACAAGTCCAAAAATGATGCGGACGAAGCTATTTCGGTGGTCTCTTTAACTTCCAGCTCTGGAGGATATATCAATGGAAGAAATTCTGCAAATCTAGAATTATTGATAGATAAAACGTCATCAATATACCTGTATGTGAAATTAAAGGCTCTAGCCTCATGAATCTTCTTATCTTTTACAAGCTTTTGAAGAAACTCCGACTCATATGAGTATAAAAATAAATCGGCTAGAAGAGGGGCACAATTCGTACCCATTGGTATGCCGACGACCTGCTGAAACAGTGTCCCTCCAAAGGAGACAAATATGTTATCGATGAGGAACTCCAGCATACTGATCACTTGTCCCTCGGAGTAGCATGTTTTACTTTTTTGAATATTGTTTGAAAAATATGTGGAATTGTAGCCTAACACAACAAATTTTGAGCCATAGTTGCTATGACTAAAAGCTTTATGAATTGTTTCTTTTAAGCGGGTTTTTAATTTGTCATGCGGTAGGGTGGTATATAGAGTTGAAAAATCAAAAGTTTTGATGGAGGATACCTGAGAGAAAGATCTTGATTTCAGGTTATCCAAAAGATCTTTAGAGTTTTTCAAAATCCACATGTGATTTATGCACTACGCGAGTAAACAGTTTCACAATCACGCTGATCAGTACACCACCGATCCAGTTTCCTTGGTTCTGATGTGAATAATGTGGGATAAAAACGAAAGTAGCTCTCATTTTAGAGGTATTCATGCAACAAGTGACCGTTTACAAATTTCATCGGCTCACAATGTCCCGTGTTATTAGTCCAATAAAGCAAATACAGGACTTCATTGGTCTTCATTAAGCGTAATCCACTATGTAGGAATTCATTGGTCTTCATTAAACGTAATCCCCTATGTAAGACTTCATTGGTCTTCATTAAACGTAATCCACAATGTAGGACTCCATTGGTCTTCATTAAGCGTAATCCACTATATAGGACTTCAATGGTCTTCATTAAGCGTAATCCACAATGTAGGACTTCATTGGTCTTCATTAAGCGTAATCCACTATGCATGACTTCCTTGGTCTTCATTAAACGTAATCCCCTATGTAAGACTTCATTGGTCTTCATTAAACGTAATCCACAATGTAGGACTTCATTGGTCTTCATTAAACGTAATCCCCTATGTAAGACTTCATTGGTCTTCATTAAGCGTAATCCACAATGTAGGACGCCATTGGTCTTCAATAAGCGTAATCCACTATATAGGACTTCAATGGTCTTCATTAAGCGTAATCCACAATGTAGGACTTCATTGGTCTTCATTAAGCGTAATCCACTATGCATGACTTCCTTGGTCTTCATTAAACGTAATCCCCTATGTAAGACTTCATTGGTCTTCATTAAACGTAATCCACAATGTAGGACTTCATTGGTCTTCATTAAACGTAATCCCCTATGTAAGACTTCATTGGTCTTCATTAAGCGTAATCCCCTATGTAGGACGCCATTGGTCTTCAATAAGCGTAATCCACTATATAGGACTTCAATGGTCTTCATTAAGCGTAATCCACAATTTAGGACTTCATTGGTCTTCATTAAGCGTAATCCACTATATGCATGACTTCATTGGTCTTCATTTAACGTAATCCTCTATGTAGGACTTCATTGCTCTTCATTAAACCACTGTGTAGGATTTCATTTGTCCTCATTAAGCGTAATCCACAATGTAGGACTTAATTGTTCTACATTAAACGTAATCCACAATGTAGGACTTCATTGGTCTTCATTAAACGTAATCCCCTATGTAAGACTTCATTGGTCTTCATTAAGCGTAATCCACTATGTAGGACTTCATTGGTCTTCTTTAAACGTAATCCACTATGTAGGACTTCATGGGTGTTCATTAAGCGTAATCCACTATGCAGGAATTCATTGGTTTTCATTAAACGTAATCCACTATGTAGGACTTCATGGGTCTTCATTTAGCGTAGTCCACACTGAAGGACTTCATTGGTCTTCATTAAGCGTAATCCAGTATGTAGGACTTCATTGGTCTTCACTAAGCGTAATCCACAATGTATGACTTCATTGGTCTTCATTTAGCGTAATCTACAATGTATAATTTCAAGATATATTGATCATATGCTATAATCAAAATAATTGTCAAATATTATTTACTTCATAATCATAATATGCCACCATTTAATATATAGTAACTTCGGTGAATTTATAATATAAAACACCATTGTATATAATGCTTAAGCTATATATTTCAATAATTATTCACATACACATGTAGCTTAAAATATGTAAAATGTATTCGGTCATAATATACACAAAGAGAAAAGTTAAGCACCCCCATGTTTTTTGGAAATGACAAATGATACGATATGTACCACGAGATTACTGACCAGATAATCTCAAGAACGCAATGGTGACCTGTTAGGACATTACATTGGCTGTCAGAAACCACAAACAAAATCAAGAAAAATGTTAATTTAATGAATATTTAATCACAATATCACAAGGACAGTTTTTGCAGTAAAACATGTCCATTTTAAGTATTGACATTCACAGTTCAAAAAGCACAATGAGATTTTCATTTCACTTTCAAAACGTCACTTATGAATCACTTGACGACATCTATTGTTCAAAGTTCAGCACCTGGTGTAACCCCCACATGCTTGGATGACGGCATCAACTCTGCGTCTCATCCCACCAGTTAGACGTTGGATGTCCTGTTGTAATAGCTGCTGCCATTCCCGATGCAATGCTGTTTCCAACTGACGAACGGTCCCCGAGCCTGTATACGACGGCCTGACATGTTACAAATATGCTCTATGGGATTCAAATCCGGGCTCATGGCTGGCCAAGGAACAGAAGTCACGGTTTCTCTTTGGAGGTTCGTGGTTACTGCTCTTGAACGATGAGGCCTGGCGTTGTCATCCATATACACAGGCATTGTAGCTAGTGGGTGGTTGTCGAAATGGGGGACAACAACTGTTTGCAAGACGTCTCTGGTGTACTGATCACCAGTTAGGTTGCCTTGTATGATGACTAAATCCAGCTTGCAGTCATGCGAGATACACCCCCAAACAATTACTGAGCCTCCACCGTAAGGGACAGATGGCTGGATGTTCCTTGGGGTATAGGCTGTATCTTTGTGTCTCCAAACCCTCACCCGGCCGTCGGTTACATGAAGCAGAAACCGGCTCTCGTCTGACCAATGGATCTTGCGCCATGTCCTTAAATCCTGATATTCGCCTTCGTACCATGATTACTGTGAATGAATACATTTTTTAATACACCGAACTTAAGGTGGTAAGGGGGCCAATGGTATGGGAGATAACTCTATTTTCAATTTCTTCTGAAATATATGGTCATCTATGCGTTTGAAAATCCACCCTCAATTCCAAGCTTCCTGGAAACACAGATTGTTTACATTAGCAGCAGACACAGGAGTCGGAAGGTCTATCAATAATAAGGTATATGGGGCACCTCAAAGATCGCTGGGCAACTATGAAAAAAACACCAGGAGTGCAACGCATTTTTGGGTGGTTGGCCTAAATCTATACCTACAGGTAGATCAGCAAGGAATAAAAGGTTGAATCCTACTCTTGGATGTTTAAACTAATTAAATATCATGTTTTCTTGTACTTACCACACGGTTTTGTAGTAGTTTCGTACATTTTACCCTTCTACACCACCATCCCCAGATCCATGATCGGTAAACCGGAAGTTCAGTGAATTTTAAGGTCAGTAAAATTAAATTATGGCAAAATAAATACAACAAACAATTGGACCTTATTTTTTAAGTAATATTTTATTATATTTAAATCATATAATTTATCACAAGATGTTTCATAATTTATCAAAAGAGATAATTTAATTATACTGACCTTAAAATTCACGACAGAGCTGCACTTCCGGTTTACCGATCATGGATCTGGGGATGGTGGTGTAGAAGGGTAAAATGTACGAAACTGCTACAAAACCGTGTGGTAAGTACAAGAAAACATGATATTTATTTAGTTTAAACATCCAAGAGTAGGATTCAACCTTTTATTCCATGCTGATCTAACTGTAGGTATAGATTCAGGCCAACCCCCCAAAAATGCGTTGCACTCCTGGTGTTTTTTTTATAGTTACCCAGCGATCTTCGAGGTGCCCCTATACCTTATTATTGATAAAACATCCGACTCCTGTGCAGCAGACGACCATGGAAATTTCTTCTAGAGACATCAGTGGCAAATTTGCAACTCAAAGCATATCTAGACGCGGGAAACATTTGAATATCAAAGGAGATGAATTGTTGAATATTACAGCACATGATCATGTATATTTTTGTGATTTGACTGATATTGGCGCAGAGGAAGAAGTTGATAAAGTGCCAATCGACAGTGGCATGTCATGGAATGTTGGCAGAAGAATTGTTGAACTTGATATTCTTGCAAGGAACATGTTTTGTTCCTTTACACCTACAAGATACAGTGTCAGAGCGTGTGGGAGGGTTTGGGAGTCGCCTATATATTAGGTGCTCCAACATTGACTGTCAAACAGTTACTGATGTGCCAAATGGTAAATTGGGCCCAACTGGTGCTTTTGACATTACTGATAAGATAATTAGAGGTAAAAATAATATTATATATTTAGTAAATTCTTCACAACCAACATTCTTATTTGCAACTGAGCATAGTTCATGGATACAAATTTTTCCCCGAGGTATGAAAGTTCGCGATCGTAACCCTAACGATTCTTCGATAAATAATAATTATCATAAACATTTGATTATATTTTGTTTTGGTCTTATGTCATTTATGTATTCTTTTCCTGCAATTATGACACATTTTTGTGCATTTATTTGTCCAATGCATCATAAAAGCGTAAAACTTTGTCACCTGGCGCGTGTCATACAGATATGACGTATTACCAAAAGTTGTAAAAGCTATTAATACATTTGTTTAAATACATATGTCACTTGTGCATAAAATGATAATAAATTGTCTTGTATTTCACTGTTACAACTCGATGTTATAGACACATCATATGATCATGCCCATGTTCTTCTCACCTCAGGATCTGACCATTTAGTTTCCCCTTATTTATTTTTGCATGTTCAAGGTATATCCTCATGAAAACAAAATATGTGCAAGGTAGGCAAAAAATATTTTTATTTCCCTAAAAGTAAATACAAATGTGCTTTTTTGCATCATGTATATAAACTAGAAAAGAAGTATGTCCCCACACTTGATATTTATGGACAAAGTTGTTCTGTTATCTAGGAGTGATTTTTTAAAAATGAAGTGTGTCTGTAAGACACAAATGAAGGCCCTGCCTGACCATAAGAAATTATAAACAAATCAAAAACTATAGTAGGAGCCATACAAATCATGCTTCCATTATGTAGCTAGTACGAAAAAAGTCCAACTACCTGTCATTTTGAGAATATTTGAATAAAATCAAAATCCTGTGGACATGCACACCTCCATTATATGTATAAACATCCTACAAAATATTAAAGCTGTAGCTCCTAAACTGTAGGAGGAGATAGCCGAACAAACCATGTATCTATATGCGGACGGACAATGGTAAATTAATATGCCCCCCCCCCCCCGACTCTTCGTCGCGGGGGCATAAACAAATGCCTAATTATTATGATTATGCATCCAATTTGTTTTTGGATCTTCTAATGACATCAAGCAAGAAAATCCAAGACTCCCCTCGTGGAAAATTTTAATTCCTAAATAACTGCCATCATATGTTGGCTATCCTATATGTGGGGCAGTCTTAGCAGTATTATAGGCGACTGGGCAAAACAGTGCACTGTGGTCCATACCTACACAACCACTCGCTCACAGGAATAGCAATGTAAATGGTCGATTAAAATAACACATATTGTATTGATACTTCCAACAAAAATCAGTGGTTAAACATTAAAAAACATGTTGACACAATAAACAGATTAGCAACTGCCCAGTGTGCCCATGCGTTAAGACTGCCCTGGCTACATGTTTTTACAGTTTTCTAGCATGAAATTCCTATAAAAATCACAAATAATTTCAAAGTATTATAGGAATTAATTCTATTGAGTCTCACATGAGTAGCAGAAGACTTTCCAAATCAGCAAAGGGGTCCAGAACATTTTTTCAAGTTGGTGAAGAGGTTCAGACCATTTCAACGCATATACCTAAAATGTATAGGAGCTGTACCTGACCCCAAGAATTTGTTGTTATTGTGTGTTGTTTCTATTTTTTTTTCAATGTAAATTTTTCTATTGTAGGATCAATACATGCAGGTCTAGGATATAATCAGATCAGAAACTTTTTGTCAGAGTTAAATTTACCCATAATGAGTATATCATGTTATCAAAGACATGAACAGAAAGTTGGGAACATTTTCAGGGATGTTGCTGAAAATTCCTGCAAAAGAGCTCAACAATTAGAGAAAGAATTATCTTCTGAAAAGGTATGACAAGCACCATGTTAAGTAAGACCATACACATTTTATTATCTGGTTCTCATGTCAATTTATGTGAAAAATGATGAGTGAGGGATTTATTATACATATTATCCTGTAAAATATTGAGGAAATGTTTTTTCTATAAATTTACACAACTTAACGTCTGATTCATGAAGAAGCTTTCAACAATTGATACTTTTATCATTCCAAATACTATGTATTTTCCATTATTAATTGTTGACAGTAATCATCTTGTCAGGATTATGAGGTTAGTTTTGATGGAAGCTGGCAGAAACGAGGATCTGGATTCAATTATTACAGCCTTACAGGTATGAGCAGCAGTACATTTTACATAAATTATTGTTGGTGTCCAGCCTAACGTATGCAAGAATTAAATAGATATGAAGGATTTTTGTCTGATTTTTCTCATTACATGTGTTTTTGTATGTGATTTGCCCTTAACTATTTACATTTTGTTTGATTTATCTAGTTCTTACCCAGTTGTAATATCAAAACAAGATCATCAAAATACACTTGAGAATATCATAACATGTAATAACAGAAAACATTAAATTAGATTCAAATCCTTCTTTCTAGTTTGAAAAATTCTTGCATGTAGCATACAAGTGGAGGCTGCTGATGAGACTCGCCACTCAAAATATAAGAGTCGAAACACCCAACATTTAATTAAAATAAGTGTGGTTATTACAGTCATCTAAATGCTTGGCAACAGTTGCGTGACATCATCAAATGTTATGAAGCCACTGTGTCAAATATTTTATGATAAAATTATTTGGTTAAATTCTTATGCCCATGAGTCATTTCTTTTAACAATATGTACTACATTCAAAACAAATCTATATCCTTGCTCACTTTGACCCATATTACATGGTTGAATGAAGAATGAAACTAAAAATGTATATGCTGCTGGAACAGGGAACAGTTTATAATTGTGGATGCCTTATTTACAAGAATGCCTACATGTATACTCAGAAAAATAAAAATAGTTTAGAGTTTACCCATGGCCAGACAAAACAAAAATACTTGACATAAAAACCCTCAAAAAAAATATAAAGATATGACAATTTCAGCTAAGACCAGAGAAAAAACTTATTCCAAGTATCTCTGTAAATGTGAGGTAACTGTCTATCTTTGTAAACCAGATACATGTACAAAAATCAAATGCAATACATATTCATATAAATAGCTGTGATGAAGAAAGGGAATTGACAACAAAAACTTTATTCACTTCTTTTATTTTATATTTTTATTGCACAATTGTTTATTTGCAAACATCTTTTGACAATGACATTTTGCAGGACATGCATCCATGATTGGCAGAGAATCTGAAATGATAACTTGCTTTGGTGTGCGCAGTAGATGTTGCAAATTTTGTGAATATCACAAAGGAAAGACTGATCCTCTGCCATATCATGAATGCTCTAAGAACTGGGATGGGTCAAGCAAATCCATGGAACCAGATATGCCCCTAAACTGGAGGATGATGGATTCCCAATTGATGCGATACATGCGGACAACGACTGGACTACCATCAAGAAATTGAAAATGGATTTTAAAGACCTGAAGAAAAAAGATGACCAAAATCATACAACCAAAGGAATTACAAAATGCCTGATTGAACTATCTAAAAGGTAAAAAATCTTAAATTATTTTAAGCAACATTGATCAGTTTCAAAGGATAATTTGTGTGTGTGTTTAACGTCACTTTCAGCAATATTTCAGCTATATAATGGCGACCACTTTTAGTGGTGGAGGAAGCTGATGTAACCAGAGAGAACCACCTACCCTGGGCAAGCAACTGGTAAACTTTATCACTTGCGGCTGCGAGTCGAGTGCACCCTTTTTGTCGACAATTTTTACTAGAGTTGTGCCCCTTCCACCCCCCCCCCCCGACTAGGTTTGGTATGTAAGTGTATCTCATGAATATCAAGGTCAAGTTCGATAATGATGATTTTTCGACAAATCTAACCAGAGTTACTCCCCTTTTGTTACTTCAAAATGGTCCTTGGGTGGTCCCCTTTCAGAATTATTTAAGTCAGGTGAGTGATACAGGCTCACATGAACCTCTAGTTTACAGTAGTTTCAAAATTTAATCTTACCATATAACCTTGGCGTCGGGGGACCAGTGGCCAACGGCCTTTTATTAGCAAGTTACAAAGCTGGACACGAACCCATGCCGTATTGGTAATAGGCTTGTATGAGCTGTTAGATCCAACAACCTAACTCATTGAGCCCCAGGCGCCCCTCCAGGAAATTTGGGTGGGGGTTAACAATATTTTACACAATGTGTTGGACCATAATACACATGTCAAGACCTATTTTCAGCATAATCCTATTGAAATTTTCTGAGTTATGCGTTTTACTCCGACTAAGCTGCTAGTGGGGGCATGTACGTCGATAGACATGTTCTTCTTTTATTTACCAAATTTCTCTGTAATGACAGATTGTTCGTATTTCAAGTCAGGAAATTCTGACACATGTTGTTGTTTTCAAACATAAGGAGTTGAGACCACCAAATGTCATTCCATACCTACATAGATGCATCATTTATGCAATAACACAGAACAGCTCAAATGAAGCAGAAATGGACAGGGCTCTTTCTAGAATTGCCCCTCATGTATTTGGAGAACATGAAATGTGTGTTACTGTTGGTTGGTGTAGATATAAAGATGATCCATTATCATTTAGGTAATTTTACTATGTCTTAAGTTATGAACAATAACGATACTAGTATATGGAATAAATGCTCAAATGGTCCACAAATCAGAGAATTCAAAAGAATCATTCAAAGACTGCTGTACAGTGTCAACAATGGACAGAAACCCACACTGTAAGACTATACCGACACAAAACATACAGACATGAAATAGAAAAAGACAAACAACTCTCACAGAGGATCCTGGCTTATGACAAGCTTATTAGTATGTGGCGGGGTTAAACTGTCAACGGTAAATCAGTACTAACTCCTATATAACACTTCACATTAGTCCAATTAAAATCATTCCATAACCATAGTTGGTATGAGGGTGAACCAGAATAGGAGTGACTAAATATTTATATACATTGTATATATATATATTCACTGGCCTCTAAATACAATGCAGTTAATGATAATTAAATGGTTTAGATATAACAGACTTCCAAATGGTGAGCCCTTATCAGATCAGCTTATAAGGAAAGACTTGGATGGTATTATAGAAAAGTACAAGAATATGTCATCATTGTTGACAAATTTGGGGTCTACTCAGGCAAATGAAAGCTTCAATCATTCAGTAGCAACACATGCTCCAAAGAAGAAGTGAGTAAAATATATATACCAATATATATTATTATAAAGTATGTAATCATGCTCCCCACTGTGTTATTCACATACATGCATGAACTTCCATACATCATACATGACTATATGGAACATATTTGGTATGTTCATTCAATAACTTCTGAACCAGAAAGCCTAACTCAACTGAATCTTTTAAAATATGGATATGTCGTTCCGTAATACAAACCTCATACCAGTATAGTAACACAGTGTTTTACCGTCAGTTACATCTATTTAGGTGTTAGAAAATTACTGTATTTTTCAAAAGACGATTCATAATTTAGTGCTTACCTTTGTACATTATTATAACTTAAACTTTTAATATTGCTATGTTTTAGGCATTATGGTGGATCACAGTCCCTTGCCAGTCGAATTTCTTCAGCAGTTCTTCAGAAAAATGAAGGTTATGCTTATTTAGAGCAGGTAATAGTACTTGTATTTACACTGGCACACATTTATAAATGCTTGCCTTTAATCTGAATCTTTATTTATTTCATGAAGAATACATACAGCCAGAGGCTACTAGTAGCTCTGCCAAAACGCCAAAAAAATTTAAAAACGCAAACATGATCATAGCAGGTTACTTGCCAAACAGAAATTGATGAAACTTGATAGGAACAACATCCACATCTAGTGGAACGAGATAAGCCAACAAAATCGGAATCGGTTGGACAAACTTTGCCGCATTTGCCATGGAAACAAAAAAGGGGGGCATTAATTTTTTTGGGGATTCCTATCATCATACTTCATGAAACTTTGTAGGAATATCCATCGTAGTGTGTGGCTGCTTTTGGGGGGTTGAAAAAATTCAAAATGGCAGAAGTTGCCATTGTATCCAAGGTGAATGACGACGTCAGATGTAAACAATCAATGGCGTTGTAATTTCAATTAACAAATAATTTAACACAAATAAAGTTCACAACGAAAAATTCTAAATTTGATGTGATTTAAATATAATTATAAGAATTGAATGCATTCAACCGCGCTTCATTGAAAATGTACTTCGGTCAACGCTTTCATACCCCAATGCAACTTCAAAAGAATGCATTCAATTCTTAACTAAATATATGATATAACTTTGTAAACACCCAAGACAGAATATTCACTAATTGATCTCAACCAAACACAGGAATTATACACCATTGCTTTCCTAACGTTTTATAAGTTTTTTTTTTACATTTCTCAACCAGTGTTAGAAGATATTAAAAAGTAATTCATAGAATTGTTGGGACTTGTCTTTCAGCTACCTTCAAAATTGTAGAAATAGAAAAATATTGCAAGGCTAGAAATAAAAGATTCCATATGTTAATAACATTAACAGTGTTAGATAGAACATTCCGTTATGGAACTAATCCAACAATGATATACAAATAGAATATAAAGGATAAGAAGCCTATTGATTTTCAAAGATGAACACACACAGCTAGGAGCAATGCAATGATCTCATGAACAATCTTGACTGAACTTTTTTCCAGCAATCTCAACACAAACATATGATTCGAAAAAAGGCTTACAAGCTATAATTTTCCATATCATATATGATGTGTATACTATTTTTAGATGAATGAGGCAGCCCTTCTATTACCTGGGCAGTTGACAAGAAGTGTTGCAGAGAAACTGGACAGAGAACATTTAAAAAGAAAGGAGAAACAGGGAAGTACAGTGTATAAGAAGAAGAGAAATGAGTTGAAGAAAAAATGAAAACAGAGAGAGAGAGGAAGTCATACATCCAGGAGCCAAACTCTTATCAATCTGAAATTGCAAGTTCTGCAAGTTTATCCGAGGCAGATGAATTGGACATTCCAATAAACCTAATAAAACTAGATGGGTCAGAGTCATTTATATATTTTGACCTGGAGACAACTAGTTTAAGCAGGAACAGTGATATTACCCATATAGCTGCAGTTCACGGTTCTGCTATAAATCAATCCTATGTATTTCCTAGACATGAAATATCGGCAAACGCATCCAAGATTACTGGAATTACTTGTCGTTTGGATACAAATAAAATGTATGTGCAAGGAAAATAGGTTACTTACACAACTCAATATCAAGGGTTATTGATGTTTATTGACTTTTTGAAGGATATTCAAAATCCAGTTTTTGTTGGTCACAATATATGCAACTTTGATATGCCAGTACTTACAAACAGGTTGAAAGAGTTTGGTTTATTCTCAACATTTATCGAAAAAACAAAAGGTTTTGTAGACACCCTAACAATGTCAAAAAGAATGTTTTCTAAAAACGAGGTAGACAATTACAAACAGTGTACTCTTGTTAAACATTTTTATTGGAACATATTACAATGCACATAATGCCATAGAAGATGTGAGATCACTACAGCAACTTTTTCAACAGGAGATGTCTGACAATGTAAAACATGATGACTTGCATTGTATTTCATATATCAGCTGCAAAGCATCTTTTGATGAATTAGTTAAATCCAAAACCATATCCAGAGATATTTGCCATAGTCTGTCAAGAAATGGTATTTCATTGTTCCACTTACAAGTTGCAAATATAAGGGACTCAAAAGGAATAAGATTTTTACTTCAACAACTGAAAATTTCTGCCAAGACTGCATCAGCACTTGAAGCTTACTTTTCAGCAGGGCAGTGAAGAGTGTTTATCCCTTAACTAACTAAGAGGGGATATAATGTTTTGTTCTTCTGTGTGTCTGTTGCAGGTCAACCTTTGCATTAAGGTTCATACCTTAAACACTATAAACCATAGAGCAATTACATTTAGTGTCTCTGTATTAAAAATATAGCACCTTGATCTAGATTTTTGCTCACCTTGCCAAAGGCAAGTTGGGCTTTTGCCATTACTTGGTGTCCGTCGTCTGTTAAAAGAGTTTAAGGTGAGTGACACTGAGCCTCTAGTTCATATGATTGTATGGCAATTTAATATGTAGTGAGGATATATGGCCTATAGAATGTGACCAATGTTATTTAGAATGATTTGTATCTCACAAACTCATGAATGTGTTAATGAATTCAGACAAGTAGCAAACCAGTTAACATTTGCTGCATATTAATAGTGCAAAAATATTTACTGAATATAATATTTGATATGCTACTTTGACAAAGTATAATTAATGGTTGTATCGAGCATAAGCTTTTTATTGCTACACATGTCGCCCTACTCAGACACATTATCCCGATTCAGAGCCAGCCCGTCTTTGCTATTTTATTTAATGTTGCATGCTCAGCGGAGAAACAACAGATACTAATTTCATAGTCTTTGGTTTGAACCGATGGGGTCTCGAACCCACGATCTACTACGCTCAAAATAAACACACTAAGTAACTATTACACCACAATGTGGTTATATTAGATATTAGGTATTAGAGGGGGTACATACTTTATTAACTTACTGGTTTCTAATTTTATATATATATAAAAAATAAAAATATAGATATTTCAGATTGGGGCAAAAAAGATTTTGGAAATGGCCTAAATTTTCAAAACTTATAGGATATTTTTTTGGTTACATTATTAAGGCATGACTGATAGGAAATGCTGGTTTTAGGACACTTGTCCTGAACAGGTCTGAGCATAGCAGAAACCCTGCATGAATAATCAAAATATTTCCTTAGCTTTTGAACATTGTTTTGGTTTGGTTTATGGTGTTTATCACCTCTTTCAACAAAATTTTAGTTATATCGTGGAGGTCAGTTTATTGGTGGAGGAAACCGGAATACCCTAGAGAAAACCACCAACCTGTTGCAAGTCACAGACAAACTTTACCACATAATGTTGTATGGTTTAGGTATATAGTGTTTATTGCCACATTCATATTTTACTGATTTGTTTGGTTTGTTGTGTGGTGTTTAACGCCACTTCCAACAATTACACTTATATCATGGCGGTCGGTTTTATTGGTGGATGCAACCGGAGAAAACCACCGACCTGTCGCAAGCCACTGATAAACTTTATCACATATTATTATACCTCATTAATACATGTATGTATTGCTAAATACGTGTTTCCTATTGGCTCTTTTGGACCACCTGACCTGTGATAAAAATTGTTATCCAATGATGAATATGACCTAGCAATATTGATGCTGTCCAAAAAGAAAATGGTCGCTTTTATCGCTTGAATTTCAAAAGGCATGATTTGACATGCCATGTTCAGATCGGGATAATAATAAAACAGTCTATATGTAATATTAAAACAGTGAACATACTTTAATGATGTCATTTTCTAATTTAATGACGTCAGTTTTAGTACTTTTCGCTCCCCGATCCCTATGTACTCCTCAGTTTCATTGGTGGAGGAAACCTGAGAAGACCACCGACCTGTCTCAAGTCATTGACAAACTTCATCATATAATGTTGTATCCAGTACACCTCGCCAGGAACAGGTTTCGAATTCACAACTTTAGTAGTAATATATGCACATAGTTGTAAATCCAACTACCATTATATCAGGACCACAAAGGCCCCACTTTGAATTTATGCGCAGCACTGTGTAGCCACACCATATCACTCACAAATTTTACATTTTTATTTCACTTTGCAGGCGAAATGTTAATTTCTCACATGTATAAATTCCCTCAAAATAGCATATGTTCCTATAATGCGATTTATATTCAGAAAACAGACCCACAAAAAATATGCTCAAAGACTGACTTACCAAGGCGCAAATTAATTTTACGGTAGTAAAAAATGGAAAGTTCTCTTTGGAGAATTTGTTTTTGTAATATCTTACCCCCATCCCCTTTTCCCCCACTCAAATTTTTTTACTCAAGACAGTTTTATAATGCATGAATTGGTTGAATAATTAGGCCAAATAAAAATATGTGTGTGGTTCCGTTTACACCCCGAAAAAAATTAGGGTAGCTAGGTAGGGATTTTTTTTATATAAAATTTCAGATGGAAACAAATCATTTTCTTTTACTACCTTTCGCTTCTTTGCTTGATGCATTTATATATGGTGTGATATCATATACTCAAGATTAATAGGGATCACCCTAGTTTTGACTAATACATTTTTCAAATTACAAAAATAATTAGACAGAAAGTAAAATGAAAAAAATGATCGGTGTACTTCACAATCGGATCTGTTTTGTAATTTTGAACACCATGAAGGTAGTAAATGTCATTTCAACCACAATACTGTTTTTAGCCATTTTCGAATTGATGACTGGGACGATGATACTTTTAGTTTTTTAAGTGATCGCACTTATTAAATGTAAGTGCCAAAACACTGCATGTTGTTGTCCCGGTCTCTCAAGGGAGCCGCCATTGTTGAAACTAAAACTAATACCGGAATAGGTGAGGGAAATGTTCCGGAAATTTGGATGGGTCGGGGGTATAAACTTGGAACTGTCGGGTAATCGGAACCACACAATGTTTTTGTATTTGGCCTTAGAATTAAATGAATACAATTGTAGGACAGAATTTGCAGGAATTTAACAATACATCTTGCTGGTTCTTTGTAATTACTTAATAAAGTACAGCCACCCTTGAACCCCTCCACCCCTCCCCGACCTGAAAAAAAACCAAATCATTACAGTTATTTAGCAATTTGGGCATCCACTGTGTCAAATTTAAAAATTCAAAAGCTTTTTGTTATTGGTATCTAGTTTTTTTTATTCTCAGAAGCAAAGAAACTAGCAAAGGATGAGTGTGTGATAACTTTCCTCCAAATTTTCATTTTTTCTGGGTGCCATCCATGAAAAATATAATATTAAATATTTTAAAAATCCGACGGTAAAAGTTTGTAAAATTTGATTCAATGATGTCTATATATATTTTCTTTACTGTGACATTTTTTGGTGGAAATTAAATGACAGGATTTTTAATACCAGGGTGGTACCTAAGGGCATCCCCCTTTTTTCCCAATTTCCACTGTTTGAACGTGATTATCTCCAAACAGGATATTCATATATGCTAGATATTTCATATTTATTGAACAATAACACTGTCAAGTGTATTAAAGTCAAAATATTCCCTTTCAACCAGAAAAAAATGCGCATATCTATTAGAAACTTCCGAAACTAGTATTACCATCTGGCGTCGGGAATACCCCCAAAATTGCTATATTTAGGATGTGCTATGGAGAAAACGACACGGTGAAATTTCTTGAAACTTTGCCAGAAAATGTATGTAGACATAACTATTCCATGGTGCAAATTAAAAAAAAAAAATTTGATGGGAAAATTTGGCGGTTACCCAGGCCTACCCCCTTAAATACCCAAATTCGAAGCGTTATCATACTGAATTTTGAGTAATGCGTAAGAGGCATGGTTCACGTACATGACTAGTCGATATTAGACATAATGTTCACACCTGTGTGAGCACATCTTTTTAATGGAACATTGTTCTTGCTATGATCAAAATAATTTTCAATGATATGATGATGAAGTCAGATTTGTTCTACACCAACAGGCTTGGTCGAATTTTAATAGTTCTAGCTTATTCAAACAAGAATTTACTGGTATATATGTCGCTCCACTCGGACACATTATCTCATTCCGAGCACACAAGTCTTTGCTCTTTTTCCTTAATACTGCATAGCTAGTAGAGAACTAACAAATACCAATTTCATAGTCTTTGATTTGACCCGATCGGGGCGCCAACCAACGATCTACCGCACTCGAGTCGAGCACGCCAATCATTACACCACCGATGCAGTTTCTTTGGTTCTGATGTCAATAATGTGGGATAAAAACGAAAATAGTTCTCATTTTAGAGCTATTCATGCAACAAGTGACCTTTTACACATTTCATCGGCTCACAATGTCCCTTGTTATATATCAGTCCAATAAAGCAAATGTAGGACTTCATTGGTCTTCATTAAGCGAAATCCAATATGCATGATTTCATTTGTCTTCATTAAGCGTAATCCACAATGTAGGACTTCATTGGTCTTTATTGAACGTAATCCACTATGCAGGACTTCATTTGTCTTCATTAAGCGTAATCCACAATGTAGGACTTCATTGGTCTTCATTAAACGCAATCCACTATGCAGAACTTCATTGGTCTTCATTAAACGTTATCCACTATGTAGGACTTCATTATATTGGTCTTCATTAAAAGTAATCCAAAATTAAGGACTTCATTGGTCTTCATTAAGCGTAATCAACTATGTACAAAAATTAAAATTTTAACAAACGTTTCATTATAATAATGGAGCAATATCCATCAAAATAGACTCCTTCGGTTTGTTCGATGTATGATAAGGCCAGTGCGACTAAATTTTCCTCGCTAACGAGCAAATGCACTTGATAATATTTCCTAGTATATCCATTAAAATTCTCTGAAAATTTTACTACTCGCTCGTTTCCATTAAATTGTGAAAAAAAAATGTTGCATAAGCAATAAAGGAGAGAAAATGTTCTTGTTTTTACAGTTTTGCTTCTCCTTTCATCATACATCATAACCAAAACTTCGGAGTCATTGATTACTTGTTCCTTTATTCCTACATTTCATGTAGGGGCTCCTCTAGACAAAACAAACGAGATAAAGCTAGTCCTGTTCTTAAATTTCAAGTTCTGCTATAAAGAAGATGTCCTTTCATTAAAACAATTCCACATTTAGTGACTATATCGGTCGTATATATTCCATTGAGCTTGAAGAAAAGGCCATTACAGTGAGGGCCGGTTAAGAACGACTCTATACGACAACAGAGATGATTTGAAGTTTCCAATTTATTACTAAGATCAATATCACTCGGGGTTACGCAATGCTCTTCAGACCGGTTGGTTTATGTGATACCAAGGACATTAAATTATTTGACTTTCCAATCTTTTTCGCATGAGCATACCTTAAACACCTCGTTCGGCTAATATAAGTTCTAAGCTGCCTACTGACCGACTATGATTATTTATAAATAATCATAGTCGGTCACGGGAGCTTAGAACATTTGTGTACGCTGTTGCAGATCTATAACTTGAAACAGTAACTAAGTTTTTTCCACGAACTATGTTTGACGGACTTTCTTGGCAGTTCTAAGGCTAAAGACGTAATAGTCACTAGACAAAATTAAGCACTGCCTACTGACCTTCTGTAATTTTCCGTCTGCATCGTTTCGTAATTGCACATTTATCTATCGTCTGCATCGTTATTTTCATGAATGTAATTTTCTACTGGCCAGTAAAGCGTATTAATCTTATTCTCTAGATTTCCATATATGGCTCTCCTTTCAATCGTTATTTTTAGGAATGAGTTTATCCAATCATAGGTCGTCAAATAAATGCAGCATCGTACAATGTTAGATATCTAAGTATTTAATACCTGTTTTTGGGGTATTAATCTCTCAGTTGAGTGAATTAGTGATTACTGATTAACGTCAAATTTGCAACTTCTCTGCCATGCCATGGCGATAACAAGTTACATTTCGATGAAATGGTGATGATGACGACGACGACGATGATGATGATGATGATGATGATGATGATGATGATGATGATGACGATGGTTGTGTCGCTTTGTACTTGAATTTACGAGTAGACATGTCGCTCCGCTCGGACATAATATTCTTATTCCGATCCAACCAGTCTTTCCTCTTACACCTTAATGCTGCATGGGAATCGGAGAAGCAATACATACTAATCTTATATAGTTTTTCGTTTACAACGCCTATGCAGTTTCTCTTTGTTGATACGGTATTCCAAATTTTGTGAATTCTATCGGGATGTCCTTGAAATAGAATTGCTGATAATATGGAAGCTACTGAAAAACGGGTTCCTGGTGGTTAGGTTGAAGTAATATGCTCGAAAGATTTACGGTCGCCATCTTCACTTGGGTAGCCGGTACGGATTATCTGTGGAGTAGTCACAATTCGGTCCTCCTTTAATCTTTCATCAATTGTCATCAGATTTATATATGTAACAAGAGTAACACGACGATTGCCAGTAGTGGAGCAGGATTTGCGTACACTTCCGGAGTATCTGGATTCACCCCAGATGTTTGTAGTGTTCGTGTTCTTCATTTTGTCCAATTACCTGTTTTAGCATTCTTTGCTCCGTGTTGTGAGGTCTGCTACGACTCAAGCTTAAAAGAATGTTCGTTTCGTCTTTACTTCGACTTGATTTGTAAGGAGTTCATTGATTGATGTTTGTTTAACTTCCAACGGTTGATATGTCATGCATCTTCAGGACGAAATAAGGGGTTAAACATTTATACGTACTACTTCTATGTATTAACGTATACCATTGTGAAAAACAATTTTCATATCAGATGATGTTCATTTCGTGTAATAGTAACACGACTCATGACACTAGCAGAGAAGTTACTGATTACCCTTCCGGAGCACCTGAGGTCATCATCGGGTTTTAAGTGTGGTTCATGTTATTTTAACTCTAGTTCTCTGTATATTGTTTTGTTTCTTCAAACCATCCCTATACCAAACACAGTGTGACAAGTAGGATTTTCTCTCTGTGGTATCATAGAAAAGAAATCGACAACCGATTCATTTCCCTGTTTTAATTTCCGTAATAGTGTAAAGGTCAAGTATATACTTTGTTTTAAACATTTGTACAAACTGACACATCGATAGTACTTGAAAGTTGAATTTCCTCAAAAACAATATGATTACATGGCCATAATGATTAACATTATAATTTATTATTGATCAACTGGTGTATACTTTACCTTTATAGAGAATTAATGCAGAACAATCGAACACATCACAATCCTGTTTTTTTCTCAATGTTTTTGATCATTTGTTGATGAAGAACTATCCCCAGTCCGTGTTTACTCCTAATTGAATGTTCTGTCATCTTTTGAAACAAACCTGTATATTGCCAAATTTATCTTAAGTATGCGATTTGAAGAAATATAACAGAAAAAAATAGTGAATGTATCATGTTCATTGATGAACACTAGTTAAAACCTTCTTTTGAGTGGAATCAGTGTGACTTCTACACGACAAACTAAATACGTACATAACAGTATTTACACACTCCTTAGGATTCATTATGCAATTACTGTTATCATAATACATAACTAAAGACAGTTCATGTTTTGTAATATCATGCATAATAATACATTTTATTGAAAAAGGGAACACAATTTAATGATACCATTGATGATTGATCTACAACAAGCTTTACTTGGTTGTATGTTTTTATTGACACATTTCAACATAGATGATGATTTATGGACATTAATGTTGTAGACAAGATAATTCTTTTATGTGTGTAATAATGTATTACTATCTATAATAGATCTTAATGTGAGATTTACAATACTTGTTTTAGTTTATTTCACAGGGATCGGTAACAATGGTTGCACGAAATGGCAAACATTCATATCAATATATAGCAAGTGACAAATATACAGTTTACACTGTTACCCCATATAATTGATATAAATACAACGGGTGTGACCGAGTTGTTGAGGGCGCTGGATATAAGATTAAGCGATTAGTGCTGTACATATAGTGTATCAAATGTGTGATTTTGTGGGTTTTAATTCCGTCGAGAGAGTACACTAAAATTGTCGTCTCAAACTTCTTATTCTAACACTGTTAGGTTTAATTTTCAGACTTCATAATCTCCCCCACAAAGTCTGAAAACTGATAAAGGTACGATAGGATGCCTTTCAATTTGAAAGATTTCCCTCTATGTTATTTTATAGTAATGGGACTTTATTCATACAAAATAGTACATTAATGTTACGATGACATAAGTTTACTTTGATCAAATCTCATGACATTTCTAGGCAATGTAAACATTTATCAAAGTAAGAACGTTGATTTTGACGAGTTCCACATTCCCATTTCTAGAGCTATGCAAGTTGATTTGTTCAAATGGGTACTTTTTAAAGATTGTTGAATTAGTTGAGGAACGTGCATATCGTATTCTCATTGCACAGTAGTTTATTTTAAATTATAATGATTTGATCATCTAAGGGACACATAAAAGCCAAACTTGGAAGGAATGCTTTTGGAGTTGTACTCTACAAAGATGTTTTGATCGGAATCCACTGCAGAAGCAAGAAGATTCAAATGTTTTAGGAGGGGGGGGGGGGGTTTGTTTTTGTTTTTTTTGTTTTTTACTTTTTCTTACCTTTTTTTTTAATGTCAATATTGGATCCCATATGTAAGCCTATCAATAAAGACCATAGTTTCCCAATAAACAGACAAGGCATGACAATAGTTTTTGTCACTGATATATGTTCATCCCATGATACTGTTCATGATTTTACAAAAAGTTAAAAGATACATCTCAGCCATAACACTTATTGAGAATGAGAAAGATCTCAAACTTGAAATATCGTTCAATCATTGATTCAAAGAGATCAAAGTTTTACTATTGTAAAGAGATATACTAGGGAAACGAATTAATATATGTTTATCAAAGCTTGTTTTCGAAACACTTGAATTATCTGTATTATATCATATTGAAATTTGTCTTATTGTGCAATATTGTTTATTAATTAAAAATAAAGTTTAACGATATCAAACAGGTAATCAGAAACAGTAATTCATAGATGAACAAACAAGACAATGACAAATGAAAAAGGACACACACACAGGCAATGATCTATAAAACTCTTCATAAAAACAAAAGATTGAGCAACACGAACCCCACAATAAACAAATATATATATGGAACGTCTACAATGGTGAAATTGAAATAATCTCTTTTATCGTTTAGCTTAGTTCTTAGCCGACTCTCATCTCTTTATTTCAATGGGATAAATGCGATCACCATATTTACTAAGCTTAAACAACAGAATCGGTGGGGCTCGCCTCGAGTGTGGTAGATCGTGGGATCGAGTTATGATTGGGTAAAAGCAAAGACTATGAAATTCGCATTTGATTCTTCTCCGCTAAGCATACAGCATTAAGGAGAAATAGCAAATATTAGTTGGCTCGGAACTGGGAAAATTTGCCCGAGTTGGACGACATGCCTATCCGCGGACTGATGTTTCAGTGAGCTAGTACTATGAAAATCAAGCAAAGTAGTAAACTAGTACAAAGCATTATCTCATTGACAATTAACTTGTTCTCTCCAAGATATAGCTGAATAATTCCTGAGTTGGCGCTAAACAACAACAAATTACCAACCAAAGATATAGTTATTTAATGAAACGACATGTTTTTCCTTTGTGATATGATAATATATGCAAGAATGAATTCATTAAGGAGAGTCTGAAGATACCAAAGGGGTAATCAAAATGTTTTATTATACCACAACCAAATGAGTCTGCAATTACTTAGGACACCAACATATTGTAAAGAACCACACTTTAATATAACAAATATGTGTTCAAAACATGTAAGTATATTATAGATAAGGGGACCTTCGTGGTCGTGATCGCATGGTAGTTGGATTTACAACTACATATGCAATCAGTGCCTATCACCACTGATGTTGTGATTTCTAATCTCGATCAGGGCGAG
Organism: Bathymodiolus brooksi; assembly: GCA_963680875.1. Classification (NCBI taxonomy): domain Eukaryota; kingdom Metazoa; phylum Mollusca; class Bivalvia; order Mytilida; family Modiolidae; genus Bathymodiolus; species Bathymodiolus brooksi. Next base: position 68,958,103 of record OY804578.1, on the reverse strand, counting down.
GTGTACATCATTATATGATAGAGTTTGTCAGTCACTTGCGACAGGTGAGTGGTTTTCCTCCGGGTCCTTCGGTTTCATCCACTAATAAAACTGGCCACGCTATAACTGCAATATTGTTGAAAGTGGCGTCAAACGCAATCAAAAAAACAAACAAACAAACAATATATCATAGAAAAATATATTGATTTGCTTTACTACAATAGAACGGATGAGACTTTAAAATTTAACTCGCCATCACTCAGTTGAAAGAATACATAAATACGAGTAGCATTTTTATCATGGAGACGCAATATATTTAAGGCATCCAGCTCCACGACATTAACTAAATAAGGGTAATAACAAAATTACCGAACTCAGACCAATCTTACAAAGGGAAAGTCAAAACACATATGTATATAAACAGATCAAATCAGCCAACAACCGGAAAACTGTGAACACCGTAATGACCCTGACTTGGTACAGGCATTTCTAAAGAAATGGTGGGTTGAATAAGATTTTAAAGCGCCAAACCTCCCTCTTTCATTACAGCTCAAAGGTTCGGCTGTCAATATAACAGTATTTATAACAATAATTGAACAAAATAGGTAAAATAGTTGTCAAAGCAGTACCAAATTCAGTGAAGTAAATGTCACATTCGCATCGCTGGTGTAAAGCTTAACGTGTTCTCCTCGAGTGCGGAAGATCGTGTGTTCGAGCCACAGACTCATGCAATTCTCGTCTGAGCACGCATCAGTAAGGAGTACGAGCAAAATGGAATGCCTCTGAACCAGGATAATGTGCTCGAGTGGAGCGCTCTGACTTCAAACCCAGTGGTGTTTATCATAGAATTAAATACGTTTTTGTAGGAGCTTATCAATGTGTACACTCGACCAAGTCAGTCATAAGCAAAATAAAGCTCAAAGGACTGTATATAAATGTTGTTCCCGAAAGGTCGAGTACACTGGAGGTCAATAAGCTTAGCGTATTTGATTCTATTAAGTCGGCTTTTTCAGCCCTTTTAATCACGATGTTCAATAGTCAGTTATTTTGTTTCCGGTGCTATTTTTAACAGTCATTTGCTTCAGATAAAACAATAATAATCATTAAATTAAAGTCAGGAGAGCAGAAACCTATCATTTTGAATGAATTAATTCTGATTTGAAGAGAATCAAATGTTTAAAGATGCCATGATACATGTGTTTATTGTTCATTGTTTGGTCTGTTTACTTGAGTGACGTTGTGAACTTGTCTATCACGTCAACATTAGACTTGTCTAATACTTTCAAACCTGACACTAATTTATTTTGCTTATTTCTTGTTTGTTGTTTTTGGTTGATCCAATCTTGCTTTATTGCTTTCAAAACTAATAAACATACACTTAAGCAGAATGAGAGTATCACTGTGTAAGCTTTTTAATGCTTACTGTTCCAATGAAATGCAGACTTAAAGAATCAGCAATATTCAAATCAAAATGAAATTGTCACCTTTTATCTACTACAAAATGTACATCTATACGTTTGTTCAGAGATAAGCTAGAATCCAGGGTACGACCATACCGACAAATACACAAAGATAAAATTACCTCTATATATTTATTATAAGTTATTATAACAACTTAAGTATTAACCAAAAAACCTTTTTTTTTCATTTAACAACAATGAATTTAAACCAATAATAATTTTGTTTAATTTAAATTTTTGTTTTTAAGAAATTGAAAATTGCGATAAAAATACCACATTGTTGGAAAAGTTCTAACATCCAATAGAAAATAAATCGTGGAAGGAGGCAAAATCAATACACTTATTACTACTTGGGGGTAACACTAAATTCAGGTTGAATACGCAATAAGGAAACTACATTCAACTTTTTTTTTACTGACTATACTATGTTTATAAAATAACAACTAGAACATTATTGTTGGTTTTTTAAATAAATCAAACCACAAAGGTAGAAACAAGGAAGTACAAAAAGTGTCGGTTTCCTGTTTTAATAATTACAGACTTTGTTTAAGTGTTTCACAACAACATTTTACAGCTATTCATAACTAAGTATGTACAACACAACAAAAACATGTTAAATCTTTATTAAATATACAATATAAACAAACCCAACAAAATACACAAAGGCATGTTAAATCTGTATTAAATATACAATATAAACAAACCCAACAAAATAAACAAAAGCATATTAAGTTCTGTATCAAATATGCAATATAAACAAACTGAAGAAAAACATTAACAGGAGTGGAGATATAAACTAGAAACAAAACAAAACGAAAGTAATTTCTGATTTGAGTCATTGTAAGTTTTAACAAAGTTGTTAACTCAAGTTATCGGGTAAACAAGACAAACTTCTCAAGACCTGTTTTTTCAACAAAAACGGTTTTAACCTAACATAGTCTCCAGCATCATTCCCAAGGTTTTCATCAGTGAAATACTCCTCTAAAATTTTATCAAAATCTAACAACAATTTCGCATGTTAGGGTATATAAAATTGACAATTTTCAAAATCTCACAAACAATGTACAATATAGTCTCTTTTCTAATTTTGTCAAGATCCTCGGTTTTAAATATTCGTAATGAAATAATCTCAAAATCTAACAGCAAGTGTACATAATTTGCTATAAACAATGACCATTTTCACAATCACAAAATTTTGTCAATACAAATCCACGTTTTAACATAGCATATTTTGATATCGTCCTATTATTCATTTTATACCATAAACTACAAATAAATGACGGACGGACAGATATACAAGTGTGCAGACATTACAATTTCCGAACAGTTGATGACGGACACAGAATGATGAGGACAGGTCACATTACTAGCTATGGTCATATTAAAAAAAAATTGTTTGAGTTAATGTTATGCTATAATCATAACATAAGTTCTATGTTTAATTTAAAGTTGTAAGGCTATATTTTTAAATTGGTGTATGCTCTGTCTTCTGGTTCTGAAATGAAGACAAAACATCAATAACAACAGAGTAGCATTTTATTGTGTAGTCTGTCATAAGGCAAGTGTGATTACAACTAGAGGTTCAATTAGTGGACAACAAACACCTTAATAAGACAAGTGTGATTACAACTAGAGGGTCAATTAGTAGACAACAAACCCCTTAATAAGACAAGTGTGATTACAACTAGAGGGTCAATTAGTGGACAACAAACCCCTTAATAAGGCAAGTATGACTACAACTAGAGGGTCAACTAGTGGACAACAAACCCCTTAATAAGGCAAGTGTGACTACAATTAAAGGTTCAACTAGTGGACAACAAACTCCTTAATAAGGCAAGTGTAACTACAACTAGACGTTGAACTAGTGGACAACAAACCCCTTAATAAGGCAAGTGACTACAACTAGAGGTTCAACTAGTGGACAACAAACCCCTTAATAAGGCAAGTGTGACTACAACTAGAGGTTCAACTAGTGGACAACAAAACCCTTAATAAGACAAGTGTGACTACAACTAGGGGTCAACTAGTTGACAACAAACCCCTTAATAAGGCAAGTGTGACTACAACTAAAGGTTCAATTAGTGGACAACAAACCCCTTAATAAGGCAAGTGTGACTACAACTAGAGGTTCAACTAGTGGACAACAAAACCCTTAATAAGGCAAGTGTGACTACAACTACATGTTCAACTAGTGGACTACAAACCCCTTAATAAGGCAAGTGTGACTACAACTAGAGGTTCAACTAGTGGACAACAAACCCCTTATTAAAGCAAGTGTGTCTACAACTACAGGTTCAACTAGTGGATAACAAACCCCTTAATAAGGCAAGTGTGACTACAACTAGACGTTCAACTAGTGGACAACAAACCCCTTAATAAGGCAAGTGTGTCTACAACTAGAGGTTCAACTAGTGGACAACAAACCCCTTAATAAGGCAATTGTGACTACAACTAGACGTTCAACTAGTGGACAACAAACCCCTTAATAAGGCAAGTGTGTCTACAACAACAGGTTCAACTAGTGGACAACAAACCCTTTAATAAGGCAAGTGTGACTACAACTAGACGTTCAACTAGTGGACAACAACACCCTTAATAGGGCAAGTGTGACTACAACTACAGGTTCAACTAGTGGACAACAAACCCCTTAATAAGGCAAGTGTGACTACAACTAGACGTTCAACTAGTGGACAACAAACCCCTTAATAAGGCAAGTGTGTCTACAACTAGAAGTTCAACTAGTGGACACCAGACCCCTTAATAAGGCAAGTGTGACTACAACTAGACGTTCAACTAGTGGAAAACAAACCCCTTAATAAGGCAAGTGTGTCTACAACTACAGGTTCAACTAGTGAACAATAAACCCCTTAATAATACAAGTGTGTCTACAACTAGAGGTTCAACTAGTGGACAACAAACCCCTTAATAAGGCAAGTGTGACTACAACTAGACGTTCAACTAGTGGACAACAAAACCCTTAATAAGACAAGTGTGACTACAATTAGGGGTCAACTAGCGGACAACAAACCCCTTAATGATGCAAGTGTGACTACAACTAGAGGTTCTACTAGTGGACAACAAACCTCTTAATAAGGCAAGTGTGTTTACAACTACAGGTTCACCTAGTGGACAACAAACCTCTTAATAAGGCAAGTGTGTCTACAACTAGAAGTTCAACTAGTGAACAACACACCCCTTAATAATGCAAGTGTGTCTACAACTAAAGGTTCAACTAGTGGACAACAAACCCCTTAATAAGGCAAGTGTGACTACAACTAGAGGTTCATCTAGTGGACAACAAACCCCTTAATAATACAAGTGTTTCTACAACTAGAGGTTCAACTAGTTCACAAAAAATCCATTAAAATATTTACCAAGTTTGGGGAAAAAACATTAGTTTCGTGATTTTGTCGATCCTGTCTATCCCATTGAGCTTGAACTATAAAGGTAGATATCAAATTGACTGGTGTTTCTGGAATTACCTTCATCAGGTACGCTCAAAGCGAAAATATTTGAAAGTAAAATAACCTAAAAGTCTTTGGGAGCAAAAATAAACCAAAAGGGTCTAAATAGATAGCCAAATTCGGCTAAGGTCACCTAACCCTGATGACGAAAAACCTTAATATTAATAACAATTACATTATTAAGGAACTATGAATATCGCTAAAAATATATATCGAATATATATATATGTCGAAACACTGATTACTGGGCAGATGATATCCTCGGCGATCTGAGGTATTGACACAGGTTATCTTCCTTCATATTTAGTGCGGTAATGTTCATGGTTATTAGACTCATTTAGATAGGTAGATGTAGCATTTAGTGCAATATATTCGCAGGGTAGAATATTTAATATAAACCTGATTTGCTTTTTCTGAAACTAATTGTATATTTCCAATACAACACTCACAATACGTAACTATGTTAATTTGCTGTGTCATAAAACTATATCATTGACACCAGGTAACACCATACTTAAGCACAAGGCACACCAAAAGACAAATCTTTTGTAATCTACTTTGATCAATGTCTTACTATTTACCTTGCTTGTTCTTTATCTGTTCATAAACATTAGGTTTATCCTGTTCACCCAGCGTTTCATACTGTTCTGTTGTTCTGTAATATAATATATACTAAATTGTATTAACAAAACTAAACATAGCAATAGAAAAGAATGGTACATCACAAAAGAACACAAAATTTACACTATTTTAATGATAATGGCTACATCGTAATACTGTTCTGAACCCGTTCGTGTGACAGTCGATTGTATTGTTGTCATGGTTAATGTTTTTGTATTTAAAATAACACTTTCTAAATAATGTAATTTATTAACGCGAGAAAGGCTAAGGCCAATCTCTCGCATGATTATCATTGGTTTATTTGCTCTCAAGATGATCTTACCGTTCGTCTTTCCGGTCTTAATATTATGAGAGAACCCGATAAAGGTTTGAGCATTGTGATGCCAATGTATACCAGTTGTACTGTTGTCATACATGTAGCGTATGCAGAGTTGTGAAACCTTTCGGCAGTAAATGGTATTGATGTCATATATGTAGCCTTTGCAAATTGCTAAACCGTTTGACAGCAGATTGCATTGTTGTCATACATGTAGCCTATGCAAGTTGTGAAACCGTTCGGCAGTAAAGTATATTGTTGTCATATATATAGCCTATGCAAGTTGTGAAACCGTTAGGCAGTAGATTATATTGTTGTCATATATATAACCTATGCAAGTTGTGAAACCGTTAGGCAGTAGATTATATTGTTGTCATAATATATGTACCATATGCAAGTTGCTAAACATTTCAGCAGTAGATTATATTGCTGTTTTTTTTTTAGATCATTCATTGTCTATAATAAAATGAAAAACAAAAAAATACCACTTTAATGTGAAACCATTGTTCAATAGATTGTGCCATTGTCATTGACAATACATGCTGTGAGACAGTTAAGTAGCACATTGTACTGTCATAGTTTACATACAGTTACCTATTAGGCAGTTATAAAATGTAAAATATTATCATATTAGAAGCATACCATCATACCTGTAGGTGGTTTACTTATGTGCATTTCACTTTGCCTCATTAAGTGTTATACACTCTGTGAAATGCTACTAGAGAATCAATCTTATTATTTATGGTGTCATGTCGAAGCTGAACAATATTATTTATTTACTGACATCAAGTGAATCAACAATCAGTAAATAATGGATGTGAAAAGGTCACAGACAGCGACTGTTAACTTAAGATACTTACGATTCAGACTGTCGTTGTTCTGGAATATAAAATATGATTAAGTAATATTTTACCACATCTACACTCTAAGAACTGATAACTAAAACAGTATACAACATGTCATTTGTGTGGCTAACAGTAAATGTGGCTATATACATGGCCAACCTTCTGACCTGCGAGGCCTAATGATGTTCTCTGCAGAAACCTGCAGTGTGTTGCTGTGTGCATGAACAGCCGATATTAGATAAATAAAGGACTGGAGCGACTTTGATTGGTTCAATTGGTTTAAGACCGGCCTTGGTTATATGCTTTTGGTTCAAAGAGCAAATTGTTTTATAAAAGTGGTCGTGTTATTGCATGTTTTTGTTAGATATATTCTACTGTACGCTAGTTATACCTCAAATCATATGGCAATGTTTCTACTGTTATTGTACCATCAGATGTAAAAAGCTAGGTTTATATCTTTCGCTTAATCGCTCACTCGGACAGATGTTTCAAATATTTATTGTACCATCAGTTTACCATCTCCTATTACATGTAGAATAGAAATAAAATGATGTTGCACAGCGTAACCAATGACAACAAACAGAAGGACCACAACACTGTCTTTAAAATAACATGCATAAAAATAAAGCACGTTATACAGACTTGCTAGGACAACCTACGATTGTTACTGAGAGACTTCGGTTAATAAATAAATTCATCCTCCATACTGTTTTACGACACTAATTAAGATAATAAATGCATCGTACCTTGTTCACTTAATAAATCACCATAGGTATTTGGAATGTCTTGCATACCTAACATTTCATAAGTCGTTGTAGAACTACAATACATAGATGAAGTCCTACTTTATAGTATAAACATAGTAGAATTGGCAAATATCATCAAATGTATGAATTCCAGTAAAATAAATAAAGTAAAAAATGGAGTGAAATTGAAACAAGTATTACAAAGTCTGAAAAATTCCAATTCAAATCAACCAAATAATAGAAATGGAGGATAAAATGGATACTCCTTACACATGTGTACACGACCGCTCAAACTTACGGGTTGGTACATACATTTCAATAAACAATAGTGGGATGGAAATATTTTTGTATGTGTCCAAATCTCTCTTCTTATTGAAATGATGGGGACATGTAAGATGGTTGTATAAAACGCATGGTGACAATGTTGAATATAGTACATTTATAATTTAATCTTCGTGGTGAAAAAAATTTCAGATGTACAATGCTATAAAAAATGATTGATATATCATTCACCAGTAAATACGTTGAATGATTATAATAATTCAAGGAGCCTTCTGGTCGTGATCTTATGGTAGCTGCGTTTACAACTACTCGTGTAATTAGTGCCTATCATCGCTGATGTTGTGAGTTCGAATACCGTTCATGGCGAGGTGTACACGATACAACAGTATGTCATAAAGTTTGTCAGTAACTTGCGACAGGTCGGTGTTTTTCCTCCTCCAATAAAGCTGACCGCCACGATATAACTGAAATAGTGATGACAGTGGCGTTAAGAACCATAACTCTAACCCTATGATATTTCAAACATATAATGTCATATTCCTTTAAGCATACATGTTTAAACGATGAAATAATTGTAGGTATCCACCTTTAATATATAACAATTATGATAATATAATATCATGGATAATATATTAGCTATTTTGTTGAATTCTGTCAAATAGTAATAATATGATTGTACCACAGAACAAAGTTAGTAATACATATTCTATTTTTAGCACACATCTTTCTTTTCTTCAAGAAAATTGAACTATTTTCTGGTGACCAGTTTCCTGATAGAAAAGTTATATTTGCATCGGAATTTCTTTACAATTAGCGTTGTGTTGTGTATAGTAATATGATGTTTTTAGATACTCACACATTTCCACCTCTCTGCTGTAGATCTGAAAATTGACAAAAAAAGTAATAAATAGACAGCAAACGTACGGGATTGTTGTCTGGAGTATACAAGAGCAAATATGTAGTTGTAAAGTAATATGAAGCTTATTGTCCTTACTATTCCATTCCATTAACTACGTGGAAACTCATTGTGTCAAACATAAGTTCCAAATTCACTATTATACTTAAAAGTGAAAACTAATAAGATGTTGATAATTTAACACACCACTTATTTCAATATCAGAGATGGAGGTGGAATTTTTAGAAGAAAAACAAAATATTGTTTCCGTCCTTTGATAAAAACTGTGTCAGGAACATATTTCAACCGACCAACCAACGACGGGCCTAATACTTCATGAATTCATACAGCGGATGTCAAAAGGAATATAGGTAATTCGGCAAAACAAATTACCAGATGACAAACAAACGTACTTTTAATATTTTAACAACGAAATTTGTATTGATATGTGGATTACTCCACGTATGTTTTGTGAAGAAACTTATGTATGCGTAATGTGTTGATTTTCTTGTCCTTTGTTTGATAATTTTAAATCTAATTCTGAATGCTAAGTAACAGTCATTGATCATGATGTCTTTCCTGTTTGAGTATCCGACTAAATGTTGAAACACGTCGCCAATAGATACTGTAATATTTGCTTAACGGGTCAGTTACTGTTATTTAACAAAAATGAAGAAAAAAACCTCAGCTATATCCTGTTGAGTACAAATTATATTTAATGAAATGATGTTGAGAGGTCAGCTTTGTTCCAGACGAACACGTTTAATTGGATTTTCATAGTGCTAGCTCGATGCACCTCCAGTCTGTTGATATACATGTCGTATCCTGATTTCGAGACAACCAGCATTGGCTCTAGCTCCTAAATGCTGCATGCTTAGCGGAAAGCCGTAAATACCAATTTAATAGTATTTGATTGACACGACCGGGGCTCGATCTAACGAGGCGAGAACGCTAACGGTTACCCAACTCATGCCGTTTTGCTTCGCGAAACATGTGTATGAGATTATAGCTGGTTTTAAATTTATCTCCAACACAGACTTACATATGATATTGTTTTTTTTTAATATCCTATCACAATTGTTGGTTTGTATGGAGGTGGTCTGCATGCATAGAATAAGGTACTGATAAAAAAAGCTATCAGATAAAATTGAAAAAAAATGTGACAATTTCGGAACAGATCCATAATCCAATCGAAAAATCGTAAATATTATGCCCCCAATCGTAGAAAGAGGCAAACAATATAACCCCAACACGCAAATATACATGACAGGTCACGTTGCAGTCTTGATAGAGGTACTTAGCTAGGTTAAACAAGTTCTATGGAGATGCCACGGTTACACGGAAATAAACAAAATATACATGTCTTGAATGACTGAGTACATAGCAATGGTAGATGTAGGACATGTATTATTGAATATAATGACATAAATACCAAACTGGTGATTGAAATATTATTCTAGCTAAATGTTCTCGATATATGTAGAAGTATGTTGTTATTATTACCTTCATTTCTCGTACCACTCGTACCCTCTCTGATGTCTTCGTACATAGCATTGGTTGTTCGGTTTGGAGAAGACATTTCGTCATTATTTTCCGACCTATATAATATATAACATTATATTTAAATATAACATTATCAATGTGATTGAAAACTTCAAATATATGCCACCGCACGACATGTAGAACATTTAAAACGTATATAGCGTGTGTTATCTTCAGTCGGACTAAGATCAAATTACTGACTTTACCATACTGAAAACATTTGTATTGCGGGATTCCAGGTGAAGGCCAAAAAGTGCGATGAGTATGTAACAAAGGTAAATCGAGAAAAGACAATTAATTTAAAAGAATCAATATATTATCAGTATTCTCTTTTTTATTCGTTTAATAAAAAAAAATTTAAATAAAAACTGTAAGTCAAAAGATTGGTAAAGTTAGTATTGATTATTACAGAACTTAGTATGATTGTATGATTGATAAAGTAATATCAATATTATAAAGTCAATGTATTAAAGTCATGGTCAGAACGGTCATTTTATGTCAAGTGTCAATTTGAGCCGTACGCAATGATATTGAAAGTAATTAACATGTTCTGTCTTGCTTTAAAATTGCTTTGACCTTTTTTCTGGTGAACGACGAAATGCAAGCTCAGCGATAAAGTATTTGCTTGGTTTAACTATATCCCCGTAGAAAGATGGTGAAGTAAAACAGTTATTTTATGCGAATTGAATTTTGATCTACACTCTTTCTCGATTTTTTATAAGATAAATGTATTACCATTTGGGAATTTCATTGCATGCTCCACCTGACCAACCTACAAAATTAAAAGGTTGAATAAAGAAAATAATGTGTCAAATTTTCCAATAGTCATAAAATGTGCATGTAAATATGTGTCCATAATTAAAAAAAATATATTTATTTTGAAAAGTCAATTTTTATGCTAATTTAAAATATATACTAAAGCGTGAGAACCGCCTGTTCTCTGCATTATCATCTTCGTGTAGTATAATAATTCTCTATACAGAAATTACATGTATTAAATGAGCTAGAACCGAGCATCGTTTCAAACATCGTTGCATAACACGAACAGAACTACAGTGGCAGGGGACATAACAACTACTACTGAATTGACGATGAGAGCCGATCAAAATGGTAATGCAAATGTAATGATTCTCACTTTCCAATTATAAACTTCTCATGTTTTTCTTTGTATTAAGTTTCATGTATCTCCGAGTTCATGACAACTAGATTTAATACTTCACATCGACGTTTTACTGCCGCCATCATGAATGTGATAATCACCTCTCAGTGTCTGTTTCAATGATGATTGCGGATCTACTTGTACTGTCGTAAGGTTAACAGAAAGCCGTATCTCATTGGCTCAAAGAAAAGGACAAAAGGACAAACAATGATCTTCAATATACTACCCTAAAGCAAACAATACACAGGGGATGAGCTCAGGTACTGCTCTATCAGTGGCACCAGCCGTGTTACTCTGGCTATAAATCGATACAAATTGATGACAAGAAACAGAACATATTCTTGGTCATTTGTGAAACAATATATTCCGTAACAGATAACCAAGTTATGGGGGCGGCCGGATACCATTCGAAGTGATGACTCTTTCTGGTTATGGCATTTACTGAACTGTGACTGATGCCTTAGGTGCAAAAAGTGTGTCACCTTCGTTTTTTCTACAATAACATTCGAAGCATAAGAAGATACCAAAGATGTAATCAGAATCCGTAAATCGAAGAAGAACAGGAGTTCAGTTCCGGTTTTGGTGGGCTCCGTGATGATCATCTTCAATTTATGTGTTTGTTCATGTTGATTAAATATCTGTCTTTGTTTCCCTTTATACTTTTATGCCATGTTTTTCCATATTCATCTGAAGTTTTACTACCACGTCTTGGTATTATTTGTCTTTTCTTATAGCGCATTACATATATGCTATTAAAAAGATGGGGAACACACAGTCCCTACATACATTCAAGTAGTCGCAATATTTGGTGCAGGGAGAGCGCAAACTACTCCTTTCCAATGCATGATACCCGTCGTTAAGTCCTGATATACAAAGACGTGGCTTATTATAGACCAAGCAATGTATATACTATGTTTTAATAGTGGCATCTAATCTGCATACAATCAGTTGATACATGGAAAACACAATTTCATGACTTTAATTAACAAAGCCCTGTTTATTTAAAACATTATAGCATATCAACTGCGATTTGTAGAACAAATAAGCGAGTGAGGGTGGGATACATGGTGTTGTCACTCAACAATCGGAACAGTATGCTACATTTATCACATGTGACCTAAAGTTTAGAAATAAAGTGTCCTTGTGTGTCATATTAAAAGGAGTATATATGCTACCTGTCTTTCTCCTAAAGAGTAAAGTCCCTAAGATGATCACAATGGTGATTAGAATAGTTATAACGGCACCCATTCCTCCAATAACAGCATACACTCCACTTGAGGATGTCTCTTGAATTACTGAAAATAAACATGAAAAATAAGATAATAACTTGAACTATCCTCGTACATCAGCTACAACCATGACAATTTGTGATTCCTGATAAATAATAACATATCCACAGGAAATCTAATGTGTTTAGTCCGTTCAATAAACGGTCGTGAATGTGAAGGACATTAATTACTGTAGTTGTGTACGATAATTATTAATATCACAGCTGATAATTTAATATATGAACAATATTCATCGTATTATATTATTTGTAGTGCTTGTTTCTTGTATATACAGTCCATGTTGCTTGTACATGTATGTCCGAGTTAATGGCTACGCAATAGCTGTTGATTGTTTAACAAGTGTATGTTGATTGTATTAGAAGTGTCTGTGGATTGCATAGGCAGTGCCTGTTGACTGTATACACAGTATATATTGATTAATAGGCAGTGCCTGTTGACTGTATACACAGTACATGTTGATTAATAGGCAGTGCTGGTTGACTGTATACACAATACTTGTTGATTAACAGGCAGTGCATGTGACTGTGCATGCAGTGCCTGTTGATTGTATCCACATTACTTGTTGATTAATAGACAATGCATGTGACTGTATATGCAGTGCCTGTTGATTGTATAAGAAGTGTCTGCTGATTGCATAAGCAATGCCTGCGACTGTATATGCAGTGCCTGTTGATTAATAGGCAATACCTGTGACTGTATATGCTGTGCCTGTTGATTGCATAAGAAGTGTCTGTTGATTGCATAGGAAGTTCCTGTTGGTAATGTCTATTTCTAAAGCTTATTCAAATATCTACGAACCATTGCTCATTAGTTGTATACATTTGTCCTGTTTTTCTCTTGTCTGTATGATGTCTATATCTGTACTTAAGCTTCTGCCAAACATATTTTTCGAATACATTTTTAATTCATATAATGTACTATCCTGTAACCCAGAAAGAACGTAGGTCAGACTGGTCACCTGTTTGGTATTGTGAGATATCTCCTTTAAGGACCATGTTTTCGCTCCACGTACTCGATACTCTAGATAGAAAGTCTGTTCGTGTCCATCATTATAGTGTAGTGTCCAATCTACCAAGATACTTGCTTCAGTAGAACTAACCAAGCTGAAATTAACGGGAGTTTGTGGACGACCTGAAATATGACGAAGAAGATGACACGGTAAATACGTAAGAAACGTTTCGGAAATAAATTCCTGTTCGTTTATATTTCAAATATAAGTACATTTAGAGTTCTCTACAAACAATAGTATCAAATATCCTACAGTTCTAAATATTACTGGAATGAAGTATTAATTCTTCTACTGTTCTATAAATAAAATAAAAAAATGTATGCTACACTGCCGGAACAGCTCCAGAATCCAAGAGAAACATCATAGAAACAGCTCAAATGAGACTATCGTGTCACCATTTTATCTTACATGTACGATGACATTGTATACTATCTAATTTTTATATAATGGCCATAGGCTGTTAACCAGAACTAATATTATACATATGATAACTTGAGAGGGTTGACATTTTACTCACACGGGGAAAATACTTGCATGATCGTATCATTTCACTAACAGGGAAAGTTTGTGCCCATAAAACTAGTTTAACTCTGCCACTTTTATTGAAGTGTCTGTACCAAGCCAAAAACACATGAGCGGTCATGCTAAGGGTATCGCATTTGCCCAGGCTTACACTTTTTACGGAATTTTGTATCTGTTTAAAGAGTATGGTATTTTTTTGTTTTTCATTTTATTATATAGCATACTATGCTGATTTACATGATACTGAAAACACATAATATGAAATTGACAACAAATAACGTCATATTAAATGAAATGCAATAGAAATAGGTAATACTCTATTTCTATAAACACTATGACGTACTATATTTAACCTTCCAATTGTTACACTTTAGCCCCCCTCCCAAAAAAAAAGATAAGTGAATCTGTATTGAACATACTTTAGCATTATAATTATTTTTATTTTACAAACAATGACTTGTATCATATTTCGTCAATATATGTGCATCCCATACAGTGTAATTACGACTACTGGCTAATGTTTTGCACATTTGGATGTTGTTAAGGCTTAACAGTCATTTTTCGGACAGATGTTGCAGGTTGTTGATCCCTTACGTCAACACAGCACATTGTTTTAGGCCAGACTCCACTGAACCAAATGCATAATGGGCAATTATAAAATTTAGCAAAATTTTATAATTTTCCATATCTTACGCTTTTTACTCATATTATCTTTTGTCTCATAGTGTCATACCTTTGCCCATAAATATCCAAAAATCTTCAAGTCTAATAAGAATTGGCTGTCATGCATGTTGCCTGATCCATAAAAAACCGCCAGTTTTAGCCGTCGCATATCTATTAACATGCTTGATGATGAGAGTTTCACAGACAAAATATTTAAAAAAAAAGTAAATGAAACTATTGATTTTGGTATCATTTTCTCACAACTGATTTCTGAATTAGTATTTGCAATGCGATTGATTCAAAAATAACAATTTCAATGTAAAGTGTCAGTAAGTACTATGGTGTACTATACCACATCCTGATCGGCAGATTTAGTAGTGTCTGATATTTTAATTGCTATGCCGATTATGATATTAACAATTCATCAATTTATTAATGTCAACTTACTTGCAGATTTCAGCAATACAGTATACTGTACAGTTTGCAGAAAACCATAATGCAGCAGTAGCCTATAACTAACATTGAAGTCAGATTCCTTTGCATTTGCTATGGTCAACACACCACTGTAACCATCCAGTTGTACATCTTTACCATGGAATGTATCATTAACAATTGCTGATGAGTCTGACATGGCATATTTGGTTGATGATGAAACTTGTGTGTTATCTCTATACCACCTTGGTGTAGTATATTTGGGCACACTGTATGCATAAACATTGATATTTACATTTCCACCAAACTCACCATACTGTGTTAAACTGTTGTCATTTGTAAATATTGGTTGAGCTGAAAGGCACAGAATATAATGTAAGGTGACATATAATATCTGTGTGGTATATGAAATAACCAGATCCTGTATATTTTATATACCATAAACATGGAATAATCAGATCCTGTCAGTTTTATATACCATAAACATGGCATATAGCCATATCATGTATGTTTGTCATGCCGTTTATTATGGCACAACCAGATCCTGTATGTTGTACATACCGTTTAATATGATATAACCAGAGCCTGTCTGTTTTACATACCGTTTAATATGATATAACCAGAGCCTGTCTGTTTTACATACCACTTAGTAATGACATAGTCATATCCCCTTTTACTTACATAAGGTTCAATACCGTTTATTTTGACATAGCTTGATCCTGTCTGTTTTACATACTGTTTATTGTGACATTACCAGATACTGTCTGTTTTACATACCATTTATTATGACATAACCAGACCCTGTCTGTTTTATTCTGCCATCTCTGCCTACAATACCATTATCAGCTGTACATACATATTCACCACTGTCCTGGTATCTATTTTCTACAGGAATACTTGGTAATGTTAGTACACCATTTTGTCCTCCATCCAACTCACGAATCAGTACACCATACTTAGACCTGTGTTGCCATTTATAGAATGTATATGATTGCGGATTACCTACAGGGACACATGTCACTGTTCTGGTGGGTTCATTTTTCTCAAAGGTAGCATCGCTTACTGATACAGTTGGTGCAACTGTAGAAATGGAAATGAACAAAATATAGTAGTCAATATGTGTATTAAAACTATCATTTATATTGGCAACACTAATTGTCAAATTGTATGTAAAATTGTATTCATCATGTAACGTCATTTACCCTGAAAATAAACTTGTAGTGTTCCGCTAAAATTGTGAGAAAAAAAAATTTGCAATGCAGAAGATAACTGAGGCGGCAATGATGTAATAGATTCGCTTTGGTATCTTTATTAACACATATAATAAATGGTTTTGGTTTTTGACGCTATTGACATTTGCTTGGGCTGCTCCCATAGAATTAAAATAGTTGACCTTCTTTCCTCAATCCATAAAACAACTTGAAAAATGCTTAACGATCGAAATATCATTTTAAGTTGCCAACGTTTTCTATGGTATGTGTAAACAGTGTAGGATATTAGATTTCATCTGAACTGTCTATACCACAATACGACATGGCAATGTAGGTCTCTACTTCTGACAGCCAACACAATATGACAGGACTAACTTGGAGAAAATGGATCCAACTCTATTCCTAGTGTCTAGACAAATATAAACAAATGGAAATCCACCACACATTAGCTTCATACAAATAATCTATGTTTTTATATACAAATGACAACATAGACATGAACAATATCAAAACGTATTCATTGGATGCTCATGTAAGAAATCAATCAACAGTAATGCTATAAATATATGCACAATAATAACAAATTTACTAGTTCAGAAATCAAATTACGTTTATTGGTAGCCAATTGTGTTCAACTTACATGTAACATTTAAAGTTGTGGAGGTCTGTAGACCACTAGTAGCAGCCACATTAACAGCTTTACAAGTTAACACCTGTCCATTATCACTCTTTCCTACAGTGTATGTTAAGTCAGATATCACTGTATATGTATCACTAGCTGTGATATGACTGGACCGTTCTGTAGCATCAGATGTAGCATCCTTATGTCCTATTTTCCATTGTAATGTAGCTTTAGGACGACTACCTGTTGTAGTACATGTTACATCCAGTGGCTTTGTCTCCTCTATGCTGTCTACATTTCCAGTAATGGCAGGTGAGAGTGGTTTCACTGAAATAATATACAAATGTTGTTACTAACAGAACGACTACCTGTTGTTGTATAGGTTAGAACAGTGGTTCTGTCTCCTCTATTCTGTCCACTTTTACAGTAATGGTAGATTCGAGTGGTTTTACTGAAATAATATACAAATGCTGTTACTCGCAGAATGACTACCTGTAGTTGTGCATGTTACATCCAGTGCTTGTCGCCTATATTCTGCCTTTATTTCCGGTAATGGTTGGTCGGAATGGCCTCACTGACATAATATGAAAATGGTGTTGCTAACAGACAGATGTTTTCACCATATAAATCAAGAAAAAGTTATATTTTCAAAACCGTCAGGTGGGTATGCGTTTGTGTTTGTATATTCTTGTCAATATATTTCAGAAAATTCAACACGCAGGCACTATGCGTTTAATTATTCTTGTTTATTATGATCTTTTTAACCAAATCTAAAGCAAAATGTTCCTCCACTTAGTGACGTTATCTAGTAATTATACAATGCAGAAAGAAAGAAAATTAATAGATGTAAAACTACTTACAGCTTAAACATATCACTACTGAATAAGTCAATGAATCCTGTCAATAGGTAGGATTACTAGCTTGACATGTGAATGTCTTGTGATCATAGCATCTGTTGATGGTAGTCAACGTGTACTGTGTTGTCTGAGTCTGACTTGCTACATTCTTGTCTATTATTATAATTAAAATTTATATTATAAACCGTCCACTTCCAATTGAAACAAACATATTAATATGGATGGATGTAGACGGTAAATAGAACGTAGATATCTAATTTAGTGTTGACGTATGTGTACAAAGTGAAATGTAAACCAGTAGATGTAGAACTACTTACAGTTTAGATATATCATTGCAGAATCAGTTATTGGTTTCTGTGAATAATCAGCATGACTAGCTTGACATATGACTGTCTTTCTATCATAATATCTGTTGATGGCATTCAATGTGTACTGTACTGTCTGGCTCTGATTTGCTGCAGATTGCCCGCCTATTATCAGTACAACATAAGGAGCTGGTATACCTCTTACTGCTTTACATGACACAGTTAGATCCTGACCCTCTGTTCCTATTAATCTGTTTTCTGGTGTAACGTTCTCTATGGTTAAACTAGATGGTGGCACTGCATAAAAAACAAAATGTGAATATAAATACACACTACCTCTGTCATGATGTCACATTCTGGGAAATGTTCCTCGAATTATGGAATATAAAATGAAAAAAAAATACTACACTGTCGTATCAGTTCCAAAATCAAATAGAAAAATGATAGAAAGATGCAAAATGGATATCCTTAGCACAAAAATACATGACCGCTCACTGTTCTGTCTTTGTATAGGAACTTCAATTAAACAAAGTGGTGGCTCATTCTACCATCGCACCTATTACTGAAATGATTTTACCCAAAAGTACGCTCCAGATGTGAGTAAAAATGTCAACTTTGTATTCCTCCGTACCAAAGAAAACTCAAGAGTGCAAAATACAATACATATGTACATAGCGCTACAAATGTAGAGAATAAATATAACATAGCTAATCGTAAAATTTGAATATCAAAATAAGACCATGGGTGACCGAGGTACGCATAATGGTTAAACGAGTGGGCGGAACTTTCCCACGAGTTTAATCATTAATGCGTATTCGGTCACGAGTGGCCTTATTTTGATATTCAAAATGTATGATTTAGCTATGCTGTTTATTATATATATTTTGTTCTTATTTGTATTTCATTCCACGCGTATGAATCTACGAGCAATGTTATTACGGGGTTCAATTGGAAAGATCTTCCATCTTGAAAATGTGAAATCCTACATGTCATATTTACAACAATGCACAAAAATAATTAAAATGCTTACCGAGTAAACTTATGTTAGTTAAATATGATCAAAATTGAAGCGTACACGAAGCCAAATAACGTCTAATCTTTATGTTTCAAACTGGAAGTCTTCACATGCCGTCAATGACGTCATGTTGGTTATGTGCCAAAGTCGCCAATAATATTTTGCGGATTGTTTTCAGTTGACAGTCGTATATGTAAACACCGTAACACAAAAAGGGACGTCACCACCACACATATAGTTGTGCAAAAGTAGTTCCGGCGGAAAAAAACTTATATCTCACATGTGAGATACAGGAATTTATTTCACGGATAAATCCCCATAATTCACATCTATCTATGTAATAAATCTAAATAACGATACAAATGTAGAAAAAGGGTACAAGAACAGGTTAATGAAAACGTAAGAACAATTTCCATCAATTGTAATAAATATGGGCAAAATGTTGTAATTGACAATGAAGAATGATTTGAATAGTTAACATGTGTAGTGGGTGGTGTAATTGTGTAAGTAATAATATTGATAGTTTCGTCCACTGTCAATATATATATATATATGAGATTTAAGAAATATGTTTTCACTTGAAAATGCTTGATTGCATATCTACCCATGTTAAAAACCTAGTTACATGTTTCTTGGAATGCTTTAGGGACTATGCGTTTGGGCATTCCGTGTACTATCAAAGAGAGTCAAGGTCAGATATAAATATATAATTACACCTACCTACGAGAATCAACTGCAAAAAGAAAGATTGAATCCCTCGATTAACAATTCCCTCACAACTGTACTTCTTTAAATCAGATACTCCAATATTCAGTATATGTAATCTGTAATACAGTCCTGATGATGGATTCGTAGATGTTGAATATTTAGAATCATTTATAGTATCACCCCCATCTGCTATAACATCCCGGATACCACCATTATACTCATACCAATCCAGACTACTACTTGCAAATCCACATTGTAGAACAGCTTCACCACCTTGTACTACATATACTGCAGTAGGATTTGATTCATCATTGGTACAATAGATGCTACCTTCACATTAAATATGTGTCATAAGAAATAATCAATAGAAAATAAAATAAAAACTATGAAATAATGTACATCCATCTTGGTATAGTATAATTCACAAGTTAGTATCTTGTAAAATTAAGAAGATATTGAAATGACGTAATGGGTGCATCCATATGGTCAAGCAGTAATAATAAATAAAGTCAATAATAAGACCATTTAAAAAATGAATTAAAAAATATACAAATCTTGAAACATTTAAACATGTACGTGAATAACATATTATCTTGTGGAATACTGTGACATTATAACAGTGGGTAATACACAGACAATACATGGATTTAGATAAAAATACAAAGAACCTGTTCAGGAAAGAAACAAATACGTTGAAAATAAAATTGATTCAAAGTCAAGTAACTTTTCCATTTAGCAAAATAAATTCGTTTTATTGTTGTTTATTGTTGATTGTATTGCATGTATTCTAGAGAATTTACTAAATCATATACTAGATTGATATAATAAAATAAACACATATGAACTAATATTTCTTTATCCATATACAGTAAAGTTGTATTTTTTTTCAAATATAAAATATTCAAAGATTAATATAGTAAATCTAAAGCATTGTTATATAACCAATATCATCAGATAAAAAATATGCCAACTTACTCATTTCACAACAGAAACAATTGAATCGACGTAAACACTATTTGTGATTTACTGGCAGTAACCCTTTGCTTATTGTAATTCCCGTTATTGTATATGACTGGTGTGATGAATTTTTTTTTTAAATTAACACAACAATTTTATAGAACATATGTGACTTCATTTACGGACTTGTATTCAGTGTGTGAATTTGGTTTCAATTGATGAAGACATTATGATTTCATATTTGTTATAAACAACAACATATTTCTTTGGCGGAAATTGCCATGGCTTTAATCAACAAATAACAACAAATATTGAACAAATGTTCAACAGGCCAACGACATAGAACATCGTTGACAATTAATTAATTGACAGTTGATCAGTAAAGGCCTACCAGCACTGATCAATATGACGAAACTGGACAACCAGCATTAAACGTTTGATATATTCTGCTCTCAATATTCACGTATCTTTCAGTTGAACTCCATCATATTACGAATTATCCAAACCATGACGATGGCATTTAGTTTTCCATTGCAGCACTGTGGAAATGATAAAAGTACAGACAATCTGAAATTATAAATCAAACAGCAGAAAAACAATTCATAATGGGTGGGAGGGAGGGTTTCCAAATAAACTGTTCCTCCAACGGGCAAGCGCATAATGACTAAAAACCGCAAGTGAATTTATACCATATAACAATTTCCCGCACCTATAGCACTGACTTTGTTACCGCTTAGGTATAAAATAAATGAAAGCGAAACGTATCAGATCGTTTGAGACAATAAAATTAAACAAAAAAGACAGACAACTCGAGTGTTATCAATACAATAAATAATGTTAAGGCCGAGTAATTAAAATGTATTATTGTATATGACTGGTGTGATGAAAAAAATTTTGAAAGTAACCCAACAATTTTAATGAACACATGTGAATTCATTTACCGACTTCTATTCAGTGTGTGAATTTGGTTTCAATTGATGAAGACATTATGATTTCACATTTGTAAAAAACAACAACATATTTCTTTGGCGGAAATTGTCATGGCTTTAATCAACAAATAACAACAAATATTGAACACATGTTCAACAGGCCAACGACATAGAACACCGTTGACAGTTGATCAGTAAAGGCCTGCCAGCACTGATCAATATGACGAAACTGGACAACCAGCATTAACTGTTTGATAACTTCTGCCAAATGTTCGCACGGAGTGTTAACATCGCCATTAAATTTATCAAATTCAAACCATAAAGCCACAACAATTTCCCAACGCTCAAATTGCAACAAAAAACACAAGTTTTTCAAAGTTCAACACCACTCTGATATTCAATTACAATGTACAATTACAACTGCAACCTTCAATAAAAAACAAAATTGCAACAAACTGCCCGCTAACACAACTTCAGTGTTGGTATCAAAAAATGTAAACAGCTAATTTAGCTCTTATGGAAAAAGAGTCATATGTGGGTAATCTATGAATAATTCTATCCCTAACTGTTAGGCGTTTAAAAGTATATCTAATCCAATAAATGACAGATGGACCATGTCACTGAATAAAGCAGAATGACGGTCGTCAAAATCTAAATGGCGCATAGCCTTCCTTCCAATTTTAACAATATAAGAGCGATTTATGCGACGTCTTGCTTTATCAATTGTTGCATGCTTGTTATATTTACACCAAACCAAGCGAGGCGAAATATATGAATAAATAATCATTGTGTATGGCATAATTGACATTATATTATGAATAGTGTTTCTCATTTGAAAAATTAAATAACCAGCATCAGTACCCACAATGTCATTTCCACCACAGTGTATTAACAATATTGATGGACATCCTTTTTTCTCAACCATAGTTTCAATCATATCTTCTAACATGGCCCACTTCATTCCCGACCACCCAATCCAAACAACATTAAAACCCTTTTTGTCCAGACCTAAATGGTGACCAGTTGGGCGTTGAATAGTAAGCTCATATGCCCTTCTGATCATAGATGAACCAATTATCCAAATATCATTCGAAACTGAAATTTAACATTTAATTCAATGCGTTAATTCTGATATATCGCTTGTATGTTGCTGAATTCCACCTACCCACTGTTTTAATTTCATTTTCCGTTTTCCTCGTTTATAAACGCAAAAGTTGCTGCCCCGATTCTAAATGAATGAGTGTTTTTTGTTTGGACATCATAATTTAAAAATCTTAAAGCAGCTGATAATATAGAATGAAATTGGTATCTCGTAAGAAACTTTCCATTTAAATGACAAAATAAAGGCCATTGAATGTTAGGTCTCATGTTCAAATAAACAATCATCGCAGATATTAAATCCAGACCCTCAATCTGCTTTACAACCGATGTTGATGTTACACTTTTTTGATCCGTTTTTGAAAAGGGGATAGTCACAAAAATAGTAGATGTAGATTGATCAATATTAACATCTTTGTTACTCAGAGCATAATTAACATCACGATTGGATTTAACAGTTATTTCACCAACTCTCAGAAATGCGGCAAAAGCCAATAGAAAGGCTGCTGAAAATATTACATTTTCATATATTGAGGAACAAACATGCATTAACGCATTTGGCATTTGCTGCATCATAGTAATAGTAATTGGTTCTCTAACATCAGATCGTGAATTTAATCTTTCATAACCAGTCAAAATTTGTATAATAAAAAAAGATTGGGTATTATCATGATAACTGCCAACTATTAACTTATAACTTATTCTTGAAATATACGACCGCATCGTAGATGGAGAATAATTCTTCTTAGACAAATAAGCAATAAATCTTATAAACTTTTCTAAACTTGGTGGCCAAATAAGGGCAAGATTATATGCTTGTAAAAATGTTTTGAAAGACTTTTCAGCCTGTTCGTAAACTGCACAAGAGCTTAAGGCAAATGAAGCATCCAAACAGCCTCGCAGATTCTAAATCAAGATTGTGTAGAAGTCTTCTGTTGTCTCTGTTTTTGGTCTCTTCTGCATATGGCGCCACTTCCTTGAATTTTTCTAGCTGCCCACGAGATAAATTATTATCAGTTGACGGTAAGTGAACTCCCTTAATTTGACAGTTGTGCAACAAAGACCAATATACAATATGTCTTAATATTGTCATTACTCTTTCAGATTTCGATGATTTAACATTCAAACAGCTTCATTATCACAATGTAGCAAAACTTTTATTTTGAAACCTATCTCCCCAGAGAAAAATAGCCAATGCTATGGGAATAATTTCTAAATATGTTATGTCATTGAAAACTTCATTTTTCCAATGGGAAGGCCATTTCATACATGCCCACGATCCGTGTAAGTAAGCACCGCATCCTCAATCTGAACGACCAGCACTATCTGTGAACAATTCAATTGATGGGCTCTCAACCCAGCCTAAATCTTGAATGTATGATACTCCATTGAAATCTTTCAAAAATAATTTCCAAATTAACAAATCGTCTTTAATTCCTTTTGTCACCCTAATAAAATGATATGGCTTTTTAGCTTGTTTAAATGACCCATATAAACGACGATAAAATGTTCTACCGGAGGGTAATGCTTTACTACATAATGCCAATGATCCTGCTAAAGACTGCATTTGTCTCAACGTAACATTTCTCTTAATTATTGTACTTTCAATTAATTCTAATAATTTTGTTATTTTGTCCATTGGAATTTTAATTTGCATATTCTCTGAGTCTATGGTCAGGCCAAAATACTCAATGACGGTACATGCACCTTCTGTTTTTTTCTGATGCAATAGGAACACCCAGTGTAATACATATATTTTCAAAACATGTCATAAGATTTTGACAGTCTTGAGTTTTTTCTTCTCCAGCAAATACAAAATTGTCTAAATAGTGATCTAAATTGTTTGACTTGGACTCATATTGAACGGCCCAATGCAAAAAAGTAGAACATTTTTCAAAACTTGAGCATGAAATTGAGCAACCCATTGGCATACATTTGTCTATATAATATTTGTCTAATACTTTTATTCCCAATAAATCCAAATCTCCAGGATAAACTTTTAACAATCTAAATGCAGATTTAATATCCATTTTGGATAAAAGGGCATTCTTGCCAAGTTTTTGTATCATGGTAACCACATTATCAAATGATGAATATAAGACCTTAGTATATGTTTCATCAATATGATCATTCACACTAAAATGTTTGGGGTATGATAAATGAGTGATCAAGCGTAAACCTCCTGTCTTTTAAGGAACTAAACCTATAGGGGAACATCTCAAATTAGATATTGGTCTATGGTCAAAGGGACCTGCCATTCGCCCAAGATCAATTTCATTTTTTAGCTTGTTAATTGCTGCAAAAGGATTTTGTTTTACAGATAGCAAATTCCCATATTCCTGAGGCAATCGCAGACCCCTATAATTCAACTCATTTCCATATTTAAAACCATATAATATGAGCTTTGCATCACGTTTGCTAGGATAATTATGCAACATATTTTCCAATATGTCATTTTTTATTGGTGAATATCCCAAACTCCAGACATCATACTGATCAATACATTTTCTGAAAAATGACATAAGGTTCAAATCACAAATGTATCTAATTCTGATGTTGAAAGTTTGAGTTATAGTTGCAGGCTTAGGTAACATCGGACGTATAGGTCTATTAAAAAAACTTTGATTCACTGGCCTCGTGTCAATGCCTAAATATCTTTTACAATGCATTGCAGGATGGTTCATTGAACATTTAATACATATATGCTTATAGAAACAGTTATTTCTATGACATTTACCCTTAACAATTCGAAACATTTATTATTGGAAGGAGGTTGTTTCTTCTGAATGCCTAATGCTATTAATTGCAACCACAATTGTCCATCAATAAGACCCCAGTTTTTTGTGTGATCTCTAGCTACTCTTAATTGCAATTGCTGATCATATGCATACCATTTTTCAATGGCACATTCAGAAGCAGCAGACCTGATAATCGCCATATAAGCATATAATTCATTTGCCTTTTGAGAATGTCTTTCTAACAAAATTTGTGAATATGAAATAAAAGCATCTGTCCATGCTTCAATATTACTGATTGCACGATTTGTTGCTAATTTTGCTTGTGCCACCAGCCTACCATTTTCATTTATACTGATATATTTTTGTTGATCAAATTGATTATTGAAATTGCTTTAATGCATGATAGCTAAATCTATGTATTCAAATAGCCAAGTTTGTTTTCTTTTATAGCCTGACTTATGAAGATATCTACTTCATTAACATTTGGTATTAACAATGGTTCATCAAATTGAACATTAACCTCACCTCTTGCTTGGTTTTGAGGCTGGGGTTGAACAACTTCCTGGGGCAGCTGCTCAATGTTTTCTTGTGGTGGTGGCTGGATGTTGTTTTGAGCAGGAGGTGGTGGTGGTGGTTGATTTAACTGCTCCTCAGGCTGATGTACTGCTCTTTGTGGTTCATATTCCAAACGACGACGGCGATTTGGTAGGCGTTGTTCCTGTTCATCCTCACCCCTGTTACGTCTTAGATTTGGCCTCCGCCGAACTAGATTTGCGGCCCTCCGTGTACGTCTAGGCATTCTGTATTATAACATTTGTATTAAACATCTTTTCCAATAGATACAATTACAATTGATTGTCATGTGCAAAATTTGATATGCACCGACATATGAAAGTTGTAATATTATTGCTTGTTTGATAAGGATTAAACAACTAAGTACCGGAATTGTAGTCAATTTAAATGATGTAGACGGCCATTGCGAAAATGTATGCTTTTTCAGTACAAGTAAAATAGGAACATTTGGAAATTCGACATTCAAACAAAGAATAAGACTGAAAAATAACAAAGCACCAAACATTCTATTTAGGTTTGTTATTCAAAACCGATACCCTACTCATGTCGATTTTCAAAGACGATACAATTACATTGACTTTGTTGTAGTAATGTCCATGTAAATCCAGTTTAATTATCTTATCAACTTGTGCTTTGGTGTTTGAATGCCGATTATTTATGACTGGTTTATAAATTCGTACCGAAAGGTATTATAATTAATCGATCGATGCAAAACTAAAAAAAACCTGATTAATATTGAGAGAAGTTTTACGCAATGTAACTACATTGCTTCAATAGGTAATTAAATAATTATAAAGAATTTTTAATAAACTAAAGCATAGATAATCATAAATTATTTTTGAGAACTCAAAATTTAAAGAACGATAACTCCATTTCAGCATGATACACAAAAACCAAATTATATTCATTTTAAACACATAAAACAAGTATGAAAAGATACGTTATCGATAAACGTTTGAAGTCTTATTGTAATGGTTTGTCACAACAGAATATTTACGAAAACCATTACTACTGTAAAACAAGAGTAGACATAAACAAAATTTATTACAAAATGCAAATAATAGAAAACACTTATCTTTTTTCTGATGTGACTGAGTCCTTTTGCAGATAAACTGTTCCTCCAACTGGCAAGCGCATAATGAAAAAAACCGCAAGTGAATGTATACCATATACAAATTTTCCGCACCAAAAGCACGGACTTTGTTACCGCTTAGGAATAAAAGAAATGAAAGCGAAACGTGTCAGATGGCTTCAGACAATTAAAATTAAACAAAAGAGAAAGACAACTCGAGTGTTATCAATGCAATAAATAATTTTAATGCCGAGTAATTAAAATGTATTAATAACTATGGTTTTCGTGCGAAACCACGATAATGACTGCCAATGACATAAAATAAACTGTATCACTTACCAAAGATCGTCAAAAATACCAAACACAGTAAAGATGATAGCAACATAATAAAATGATACTTGCTTGTTACCTGTCGTTACAGGTAACTTCCTAATTCATGTACCGATACATTGTTATGTTTAAAATCGAACGTGTATGTAGGGCATTTAAATATATCCATTCAATATATAACATGGATCCAGTAAGAGACCTTATATATATATGTGTACAATATACGTACATTATCGTGCATTATTGTTAAATATAACTTTTATTTGTACGTGAATCCCGCTCAGGCGAGGTGTACTCGATACAACATTATACGATCAAGTTTGTCCGTGACTTACGGCAGATCGGTTATTTTCTCCGATTACTTCGATGTCCTCATCCAATAAAACTGACCGCCACGACATAATTGAAATATTGTTGAAAGTGGCGTTAAATACCAGAAACATATACATATTTGTACAAGCTTTATAAACAGGCAGAAATGCGACCCTTGGGCTATATTTTCATATCTGTTTTGTAGCGAGTGCAAATGAATTTTATCATTTTCGACATTTTAGGTATATTGTGTTTATCCTTCAGTGTCATCAGCGCAAATTGTCTAAAAAGAGCAGAAGCAAGTGTCGTAATAAATGATTTTATGGTGTTCTCTGTGAAGTCCGCGCTTATACTTATACTGCTAGCGTTTCTTACCTTCAAACGAAAGAGATATAAATTGGTCAGTGACCGTATATAGCAAATAGAAGCAGTGGAGGATGAATTTTATTATCTATCGTAAGGTTATTTTAAGGTGTCAAGTAGTGAATAACAGTTAATTAAATGAATGCCTTTATATACCCAAAACCTTTTCCATTATTTGGTTTTCCAATCGTTTGACTTTGAGCGTAGCTGGTGAATTTTACATGTATGCACTACATATATTATGTATCTACGTTTTAAATTATTGTATTCGGGAGAATACTTCATAAGTTGGAAAAACTTGTGTCCGATCCCTATTTGTTATATTTAGCAAATACAAATATGCTTAAGCTAACTGAATCAAGGGCTCCTATCACTTCGAGAGAGTTACGGTCGCCACCATAACTTGGTTGACCGCAATGGAATAGCTATGTCACAAATGACCACGGATATGTTATATTCGTCGCAAACACTTCCTGGTTCTTTCCTCATTCATGACTTATCACTGGATGTGTAACTAGATTAACACGACGGGTGCCACTAGTGGAGCAGGAACTGCTTACCATTCCCGAATACCTGAGTTCACCCTGGTGTTAGTGGGGTTCGTGTTACTCGATCTTTACTTGTGTGTGTATGTTTGGTAGATGGTTGTTTGTCCTTTTGTTTTATTTCTTTTCGCCATTGTGTTGTCTGTCCTTCTTCGATTAACGGATTCTGCTTACCTCTTCAATATCTTCAAACTCTTCTTCACCATTTAACTCGGAAAACCTTTGAATAAATGATTTGTAACATGAGGCCACGCAATATTACATCTAGGTAGCTGAATATTGCATGGCTCTCTGAGAGTAATAAAGCTACAGCCCAGATTTAAAGTGTGCAATATTTCGTGTCTGCGTGTCTGATTTATTAGTTCTTAGCTGTTGCTTATTGATTCTGGTATATAACCCATTAAAAGATCAAAGGAAAAGAATGCATTCATGTAACAATTGTCTTTATTGTATAAAATTCATCTAGAATCAGGTAATATCTGATATATAAGTAAAGTTAGAGATATCCATTTTGTGACTTTTTCTGCGTATTTTCTATTGGTTATGGAACTGTTTTGTGTAGTATTTAGTATATATATAGTAAATATTGGTATTTCCCACAGAAAAAAAAAAAAAAACAGACGAAAAGGTATAATTTCAAGATATTTTGAACATATGCTATAATTAAAATAATTGTCAATTATTATTAACTTCATAATCATAATATGCCACCATTTAATATATAGTAACTTCGGTGAATTTATAATATAAAACACCATTGTATATAATGCTTAAGCTATATATTTCAATACTTATTCATATACACATGTAATTTAAAATATGTTAAATGTATTCGGTCATAATATACACAAAGAAAAAAGTTAAGCACCCCCATGTTTTTTTGAAATGACAAATGATACGACATGTACCACGAAATTACTGACCAGATAATCTCAAGAACACAATGGTGACCTGTTATGACATTACATTGGCTGTAAGAAACCACAAAAAAAATCAGGAAAAATGTTAATTTAATAAATATTTAATCCCAATATCACAAGGCCAGTTTTTGCAGTAAAACATGTCCATTTTAAGTATTGACCTTCACCGTTCAAAAAGCACGAGGAGATTGTCTTTTCACTTTCAAAGCGTCACTTATGAATCACTCGAGGACATTTATTGTTCAAAGTTCAGTACCGGGTGTAACACCCACGTGCTTGGATGACGGCCCCAACCCTGCGTCGCATCCCTCCAATTAGACGTCGGATGTCCTGTTGTGATAGCTGCTGCCATTCCCGATGCAATGCTGCTTCCAACTGACGAATGTTTTGCACAGGAGGTTCCCGAGCCTGTATGCGATGGCCTAGCATGTCCCAAATATGCCCTATGGGATTCAAATCCAGGCTCATAGCTGGCCAAGGAACAGAAGTCACGGTTTCTCTTTGGAGGTTGGCGGTTACTACTCTTGAACGATGAGGCCTGGCGTTGTCATCCATATACACAGGCATTGTAGCTAGTGGGTGGTTGTCGAAATGGGGAACAACAACTGGTTGCAAGACGTCTCTGATGTACTGATCACCAGTTAGGTTGCCTTGTATGGTGCCTAAATCCAGCTTGCTGTCACGAGAGATACACCCCCAAACCATTACTGAGCCTCCACCGTAAGGGACAATTGGCTGGATGTTCCTTGGGGTATAGGCTGTATTTTTGTGTCTCCAAACCCTCTTCCGGCCGTTCGTTACATGAAACAGAAACCGGCTCTCGTCTGACCAATGGATCTTGCGCCATGCCCTTAAATTCCAACCACGTCATGCTAAACACCATGCCAAATGTGATCGTCGATGTTTGTCTGCCAACAGTGGACGTTTATTGACTCTCCTTGACTTAAGTCCCGCTGATTTCAGACGGTTTCTAACTGTTCTTGTTGACAGATGTCTATTTGGCAGCCAGTGTTGTTTGAGTACGGGACTGGTTGCGATTGACATCCGTCTAACCAAACGCTGCAATGCCCTGTCGTCACGATCAAATGTTACCCGTGGTCTGGCGGATCTTGGTAAGTCTTTCACATTGTTGGTTTGTGTGTGTTTTCTCGCTAGTCGGCTGACGACTACAGAATAGTGGTAGCCCATCTGACGTCCAATAGCTTTGAAGGACATCCCTGTTGTATGCATGCCGATTATTTGCCATCTTTGTGCTTATGATAATCGCCTTCGTACCATGCTTACTGTGAATGAATATATTTTTTAATACACCGGACTTAAATACCCAAATTCGAAGCGTGATCATACTAAATGTTGAGTAATGCTTGAGAGGCATGGTTCACGTGCATGACTAGTCGATATTAGACATAATGGTCACACCTGTGTGAGCACATCTTTTAAATGTAACATTTTTCTTGCTATGATCAATATAAATATTAGAATCTAAGCTTAGTGTAACTTATTATGTTTTAATATATCAGGGGGTGCTTAACTTTTTTCTTTGTGTATATATAGCATGGAATCACTATACAGGGTTGTAAATTGTTGAATTTGCAATGGACCAACAACAATTACTTGCAACAAAATACAAATGTCTGTTACATTGTACGTGTATGAAGCATGTCACTCCTGAAACACGTGACACTAATTTACATCCGGGCTAGTTGTTGTCTTTGATTTGATCAATCAGAAGTGTCGTCTCCCGAAACGGAGAAACTAAGTTCCATTACATACCATTGGTTTATACCTAGTGTTATAATAGAAGATGTTTGGGATAATAGAAAATGCTTCACAATATTAGAAAATAATTGGCAAATACATAAGAACAGGACAGTATGATGACATATATTTAAGACTCCGAAATCTTGTCGAGGTCGAATAGTCTGAAACCTCTGAAAGCATTATCAGAATGAATATAAAGAACAAACACACGTACATATTTATATTCATTTGTGTTTTGCTACAATGTACAGGACATAATTAATATAAATTCAAAATGAACAGCATTCTCTGGTATACTTCAGAAGTGTTCTTCCTTATTTAAATTTGTAAATAGACAGCACTTTAGTAAGTTAATCTCACACACTATCTTAACAACATCAATGTTCACGACATGAATACAATGAGGTTTACAGATAACGATTTGTCCAGGTGATGACAATAAAGACAAAGATACACAATACCTCTATACAGTTATGTTATCTTTAAAATGATCTTAGTGTTTTATTTCAGTTATATAGAATTAACACAGATGTATAATAATACAATACAAATTACAATGAAAATATGATGATTGTACTACTAGATGATAAAACAAAACAAATACACGTGAATTTTCAAATTTTAATATATTTTATAGTGATATTTTAAACCTATGTATATCGTCGTTCTACGGCTACTGATTACCTGTTGGTAGGCTTCAAACTGTTCTTACATGTAATAATCGAACATATATTTTCATACGTTGGTCAGTGAAAACGTTTGTATTGGTTTTAACACGTCCATATTTTCTGGCGCTATATTAGAAGAGTTTGAAGATAGGTAGGGGGTAATCAAAATCCATATACAGAAATACCATGTCATAAGAAAATTTCCACGCTGATTATCACAAAGTTAATCCGAAAACAGCATAAAAATCAGCAGAATTCTACGTCTTTCTAACGATTTGAGAGAGCGTCCCATGTACTGTTGAAACGGATATTAGCTTTAGAGGCTTTGTGTTGTATCATCCCAAGGTGTTGTAGACTTTTGAAAAAAATATTGGTTGTAGGGGCTTCTCGCTATATCGCACCAAGCATGATCTAGGTTGCTGGAATGGCTGTTGGTGGTTTATGCTTTACGCTGTAATGTCCCCAATGTGCTGTAGGCTGTTGAAATTACTATTGATTGTAGAAGTGTTATGTTGTATTCCCCAACGTAAGGTACGATGTTAAAATGGCTAGAGGTTGTATAGTTTTTACACTGTAGAGGTTTTAGGTTGTAAAACAAAAACACAGAGCTCTCATCAAATTATTTATTAGACAAATGACAGATTATGACAAGTGGAAATATGCAATAATCAACTGAATTAACTAGAACCTCATATGTGCATGGTTGTAGATAAAGGGAGCATACTTATGTAATAGTCTGTCACGCTCAAAAACAACTGCCAAAAACAAGAGGGTCGTCATGGTCGTGATGGCATGGCAGTTAGATTAACAACTATCTGTACAATCAGTGCCAATCATCAATGAAGTGGTGAGTTTGAATCCCGCTCAAGGCGACGTGTATTCGATGGAACATTTTGTGATGTAGTTTGTCATGTCGTAGTTTTCTTCGGGTACTCCGATTTCCCCCGTCAATAAAACTAACCGTCACAAAAAATTGAATTTTGTTGAAAGTGGCGTTATTTTATGCAATGCACATCCTTATTATTTGGTGTATGTCTAAAACGAGCTACACTTGAATTCATGTTTTTATTCAACATATTTCTGTCACAGTATTTGCTATGAACATAGTCGCTGTAGTCACATGAAATCCCACAGTAACTATGCTTTCTGTGTGATATACCAGCAACAATAGTATGTCCACTTTTTTGCGACAGTGAACAGTGCCTATTGCAAGAACAGAAAATAAATTATATAGTTCTCACCAAAGATCGCAATAAACACCACTGACAATACAGGTGACAGCAATATCGCTAATTGAGTATTATGCTTCCTGATTCATATGGCTTAGTCACGAAAAATGACGTTATTTTTGATACATACTTAGTTGAAGTGTTCAAATAGTTCTTAAGGAGATGTCTGTAAATATTTAGTAGTATTTCAAGTACCGTTGACATATATATTTGTAGTGTATGTCGGTACAATTACATCGACTCAATGTAAATATTCTTTAGGAATCGAGAAAAGATACCGGATAGTGTATTGCGTCTGATAACTCGACCCAACACTGTTGAATATTAAATATTTTGACTGACCACTTTGTTATTTTTGCCTATGGCATATTTCCCTTAACATATTTCAAGCACACACCGTTGGTACACTGCAATGCATTATTCGCTTTACATAATTGCAAAACATTTAGCACCATTCGAGGTTGAGAATGGTTCCATTTGGTTGAGCAGGATATTAAAATGTAAAAGGAAAACGATGAACGATTGCCACGACGACACCAAATAATATAAAAGAAACTTACTTAGGCTTTAGTCAGGTGAGCATGACATGAAAACAAAACCACTGAGCTCTCATCTAATTATTTACAAGAGCAATTGACAGGCTAATACAACTGGGCGACTGATTGTTGTTATCACTCGAGAACAAATTAATTTTCAATCAGATGATGATGAAGTCAGATTTGTTCTACACCAACAGCCTTGGTCGAATTTTAATAGTGCTAGCTTATTCAAACAAGAATTTACGGGTATATACGTCACTCCACTCGGACACATTCTGAGCACACCAGTCTTTGCTCTTCTTCCTTAATATTGCATGGCTAGTAGAGAACTAACAAATACCAAATGCATAGTCTTTGATTTGACCCGATCGGGGCGCCAACCAACGATCTACCGCACTCGAGTCAAGCACGCCAATCATTACACCACCGATGCAGTTTCTTTGGTTCTGATATCAATAATGTGGGATAGAAACCAAAATAGTTCTCATTTTAGAGCTATTCATGCACCAAGTGACCTTTTACACATTGCATCGGCTCACAATGTCCCTTGTTATATATTAGTCCAATAAAGCAAATGTAGGACTTCATTGGTCTTCATTAAGCGTAATCAACTATGTAGAAACAATTGAAAGTTTAACAAACGTTTCATTATAGTAATTTAGCAATATCCATCAACGTAGACTCCTTCGCTTTGTTCGATGTATGATAAGGCCAGTTCGACTAATTTTTTCTCGCTAACGTGCTTGATAATATTTCCTAGTATCTTCATTAAAATTCTCTGAACATTTTACTACTCGTTCGTTTCCATTAAATTGTGAAAAAAAAATGTTGCATAAGCAATAAAGGAGAAAATGTTCTTGTTTTTACAGTTTTCCTTCTCCTTTCATCATACATCATAACCAAAACTTCGGAGTCATTAATCACTTGTTCCTTTATTCCTACATTTTATGTAGGGGCTCCTCTAGACAAAACAAACGAGATAAAGCTAGTCCTGTTCTTAAATTTCAGGTTCTGCTATAAAGAAGATTTCCTTTCATTAAACAAATTCCACATTTAGTGACTATATCGGTCGCATATATTCCATTGAGCTTGAAATAAAGGACACTATAGTTAGGGCCGGTTAAGAACGACTCTATACGACAACAGAGATGATTTGAAGTTTCCAATTGTGAACTTTTATTACTAAGATCAATATCACTCGGGGTTACGCAATGCTGTTCAGACCGGTTGGTTTATTTGATACCAAGGACATTAAGTTATTTGACTTTCCAATCTGTTTGCCATGAGCATACCTTAAACACCTCGTTCGGCTAATATAAGTTATAAGCTGCCTAGTGACCGACTATGATTATTTATAAATAATCATAGTCGGTCACGGGAGCTTAGAACATGTTTGTAACCTAGTAACTAAGTTCTTCCACGAACTATGTTTGACGGACTTTCTTGGCAGTTCTAAGGCTAAAGACGTAATAGTCAATAGACAAAATTAAGCACTGCTTACTGACCTTCTGTAATTTTCCGTCTGCATCGTTTCTTAATGCACATTTATCTATCGTCAGCATCGTTATTTTCATGAATGTAATTTTCCACTGGCCAGTAAAGCGTATTAATCTTATTCTCTAGATTTCCATATATGGCTCTCCTTTCAATCGTTATTTTTAGGAATGAGTTTATGCAATCATAGGTCGTCAAATAAATGCAGCATCGTACAATGTTAGATATCTAAGTATTTAATACCTGTTTATGGGGTATTAATCTCTCAGTTGAGTGAATTAGTGATTACTGATTAACGTCAAATTTGCAACTTCTCTGCCATGCCATGGCGATAACAAGTTACATGTCGATGAAATGGTGATGATGACTATGATGACGATGATGATGATGATGATGATGATGATGATGATGATGATGATGACGACGATGGTTGTGTCCGCTTTGTACTTGACCTACACGCTTGGTTGGATGGTAATAGTGCTATCTTATTGAAAGACGAATTTACTAGTAGACATGTCGCTCCGCTCGGACATAGTATTCTTATTCCGATCCAACCAGTCTTTCCTCTTACACCTTAATGCTACATGGGAATCGGAGAAGCAACACATACTAATCTTATATAGTTTTTCGTTTACAACACCTATGCAGTTTCTCTTTGTGTTTGTGATTTCTATCGGGATGTCCTTGAAAGAGAATTGCTGATAATATGGAAGCAATTGAAAAAAGGGTTCCTGGTGGTTAGGTTGAAGTAATATGCTCGAAAGTTTTACGGTCGCCATCTTCACTTGGTTAACCGGTACGGATTATCTGTGGAGTAGTCACAATTCGGTCCTCCTTTAATCTTTCATGAATTGTCATCAGATTTAAATTTGTAACAAGAGTAACACGACGATTGCCATTAGTGGAGCAGGACTTGCTTACACTTCCGGGGTACCTGGATTCACCCCCAGATATTGGTAGTGTTCGTGTTCTTCATTTTGTCAAATTACCTGTTTTCGCATTCTTTGCTCCGTGTTGTGAGGACTGCTACGACTCAAGCTTAATACAATGTTCGTTTCGTCTTTGCTTCCACTTGATTCGTAACGAGTTCATTGATTGATGGTTTCTTAACTTCCAACTGTAGATATTTCATGCATCTGCAGGACCAAATAAGGGGCTAAACATTTATACGCACTACTTCTATTTATTAACGTGTACCATTGTGAAAAACAATTTTCATATCAGATGATGTTCATATCGTGTAATAGTAGCACGACCCATGACACTAGTAGAGAAGTTACTGAATACCCTTCCGGAGCACCTGAGGTCATCATCGGGTTTTAAGTGTGGTTCATGTTACTTTAACTCTAGTTCCCTGTATATTGTTTTGATTCTTCAAACTATCCATATAATTGACTCCTTGGTACACAGTGTGACAAGTTATATTTTCTCTCTGTGGTATCATAGCAAATAAATCGACAACCGATTAATTTCCCTGTTTTAATTTCCGTAATAGTATAATGGTCAAGTATATAGTTTGTTTTGAACATTTGTACAAACTGACACATCGATAGTACTTGAAAGTTGAATCTCCTCAAAAACAATAGATTACATGACCATAATGATTAACATTATACTTAACTATTGATCAACTGATGCACACTTTACCTTTAGAAAGAAGTAATGCAGAACAATCGAACACATCACAATCCTGGTTTTTTCTCAATGTTTTTTTTATCATTTGTTGATGAAGAACTATCCCCAGTCCGTGTTTACTCCTAATTGAATATCCTATCAGCTTTTGAAACAAACCTGTATATTGACCAATTTATCTTAGAAATACGATTTGAAGAAATATAAAAGAAAAAAATAGTGACGTTATCATGTTTATTGATGAACACTAGTTACAACCTTCTTTCACATGAAATCAGTGTGACATCTACACGACAAACCAAATAAGTACATAACAGTATTTACACACTCCTTAGGATTCATTATGCAATTACTGATATCATAATACATAACTAAGGACAGTTCATGTTTTGTAATATCATGCATAATAATACATTTTATTGAAAAAGGGAACATAATTTAATGATACCATTGATGTTTATCTATAACAAGCTTTACTTGGTTGTATGTTTTAATTGACACATTTCAACATAGTTGTTTTCCGATTTCCTAATAACTTAGAAAATAATCTAAGCAAGTCCTTTAGGAAATCGTATTTCCTCACATTTTGATGAAACTTCCACTGATGTTTTATAATGGAACAAGAAGTCTACTGATTTTAAGATCGAACTATCAATATAAAAAAATAAACAGGCTTAAGAAAAGAATTTGGTTTCCACAGAGATGTGTATTCCCATCTCTGGTTTTCATAGCATAATTTCAGTTTCCCTCGACAAATTGTATCAAGGCTCCAGGATTTTTTCAGTGCAACATTTCAGATTTCTTTGGCATAAGATGAAGTTTACTATTAATTGATTGTTTTGTTCGTATAGATCAAACCAACACAGATCGTGAACTGTCTTGCACAGCCACTTGTCATACTGGTGAACCGTCATAACTAAAATAATGGGCAAAGACACGCACAACACAACAAAAAACAAGGTCCACATAGGTTATTTCTTCAAACTGGTAATCTGCTCAGTAGTTGGTGTGTTTTCATTAGAATCTTTAATTTGACTACACCAATAGATATCGCGTGGTGTAGACTATGTTGTTTCATGGGCTACTCGGAGATCGCTTCATGTTGTGGGTTTCCACGTATTGAAGACCATGGGGTGACTTTGTTGACCGCCGCTTCCTGGAGAGAAGATTTGGTATCAAACAAATATATCTCTTCTTTTCTATGAATCTCAGAAATTTACATAGCACACAAGAAGCTGGAAAGTGGTGAGCTTTTTCATATGAAATCCTGGTTATTTGTTTCTTCCATAGCCAAATCTTCCCGTACATTTTAAAGGTTTTTCAATCCGCCACTAGCATTTTGTGGATTGTTGTCTCATGTAAAAAGATCGTTTCGTTAATGTTTCTTTGGTTTTTTTATTTATTGATCATATTTTTGGTTTCGCTTCGTTTCGTTTCGATTCGTTTCTGCTTTATCATGTTTCGTATCTGTTGTGACTCGTTTCGTTTCGCTTCGTTTCGGTTCGTTTCTGTTTCGTTTCTTGTTTTACAATTACCCACCTCCAATGGAATATTCATAAATACAACAAGATTAGTGTCCGTCAATATAGTGTTTTTTCATCAATAGTAAATTCAGTATATAAATGTCTAAATATTTCCTTCATGTTTAAACTTGTCCTCTGCGTTGAGGCGTACGATCTTTATATTTGTATTGGCAAGTACATTTCAATTCAAGATCAAATTGTGTTTTCATTATTAAGTGATCGTAATATGTCTGTTTTACCATATCTCAAATGACAATGCATTTTTACTTTTAACGTATATATTTTTCTTTCCTCTATCACTGCCAAGGCTTTCACTTAACTGTATATATGAGTAACACTGCGTGGGTCTTATAAGAATCAGGAACTGCTTACCCTTGGTGAGAACCTCGGTTCACCCCCGGTTTTTGGCGGGGTCCGTGTTGCTGCGTGTTTTGTGCTGTGTATTTTGTTTTGTTTGCCTCCAGTCTGTATCTTTTGAATGTGGAATGTCCATTCTGCATTGCTCTTTCTGTTGTCTCTAACGGTTATTAGATAAAGATTTTGGCTCACATTTGTCTATTGTCTCACTATTATATCATATGAAGGTCTTGTATACTGTCCAATATTTTGATAATGTTTGATGTCATCGTCTCTCTGTAATAGTACTAGTCAAAAAAGGAAACGTTGCACCATATTTTTTTTAATTTTTTTTCCAAATTCAAAGCCAATTCATTTTGTTTCCTTTTCACGCTATGCAAAATAATGAAATATCATTCTAAAATATGCAAAATGGGCACTTTAAGATTTGACGTTACGTCAATTAACCAATTCAACGATTTTCATCATTTGTTAAATCTTACGACTTTACCGGTGTGTTAGAATCGAAACGAAGGTTATTAAATGTGTCATCCTTAATTGTAAGCAAAAGGTCGCATCAAAATAATTCATACTGTCAACGTAAGTTAATGCCCCGGCTACTTCAAAATGAAAGGGAACAGGCTGTTGGAAAGTTACTGGCTGAAATGGCACAAACCCAAATCGCAAATCATTTCAATGTGTCAAGAATGACAATTTACCGACTGGTGATTCGTCTGAGGGATACAGGCTATACGTCAGAGCTTCCACGTAGTGGAAGACCGCGTGTGACGACTTTACGTCAGAACAGGCACATCCGATTTATTCATCTACGCAATCGCTTCGTTACATCCATGCACACAGCTAGGCTAACTCCTGGTAGAATCAATATCCGAATTTCTGACCAGACAGTGCGGAACAGATTGCATCAGTGTGGTCTTCGTGCACGACGTCCTTTGAAAGGTTCAACGTTAAAAGAACGTCATAGAGCTGCCCGACTACAATGGGGCCGTACTCGATTCAGATGGAATCGCAATACATGGCAAAACATTCTCTTCTCAGATGAATTCAAATTTTGTTTGAAGCTTAGTGATGGTCGGGCGCGTGTCTACCGTCGTGGCGAAGAGCGCTTTTCTGACGCTTATGTACTGGAAACATACCGTTGTGGCGGAGGTAGCGCTATGATATGGGGTGGAATAAGCCATGTCGAACGAACTGATTTAAAAGTTATTGACGGTAATCTGAACAGAGCACGTTACAGAGATGAAATTATTGCTCCTATCGTACTGCCTTTTCTACGTAGGCATATGTTTAATCACGTCTTTCAACAGGATAATGCTCGCTGTCATGTATCCCGTGTATCCATGGACTTTCTGAATGACAAACATATCCGCACCATTCCATGGCATGCATTATCCCCGGATTTAAGCCCCATTGAACATTTATGGGACGAGCTTGGGCGACGTGTTCGAAATGGCTTACATCCACCGGAAACTTTAGATGAGCTACGACGGGCCCTTATACAGGAGTGGAATAGCATACCACAAGCAGTCATAGGAAACCTGATCGGTTCTATGCGTCGTATATGCCAAGCAGTGATAAATGCAAGGGGAGGACACACACGTTATTAACACTGTCAAACTCGTTTTTGATGTTATGATTTTCTCTTTTGTGGAAAATGACAAATTCTGTTGAAAATGAAAAGTGTTACTTTTCTTACCTTTGAAGCATCATACAGTTTTAATTTTTAATGCTTGATTTTATTTCGTGTTTGCTAAATAAAATATATTTATAAAAAATTAGGTGTAACGTTTCTTTTTTGACTAGTATATTATACATATGACAACCTCTGTGTCACGCAGCTTTAGTATGTATTATATACCTCAACAATTGATTAATAACTGTTACAGGAACTAAGAACGTAAAGGCGTATACTAGGTCAAAATGGTGAATATCACAACACAGAAGAAACATAAAACACGAGCCTTCCTACAAACAACTGGTGGCAAAGACGAACCTCACATCGTTTTGAAATTCTAACATTTATACATAAGCCGATTGGTATGCATCACATTCGCTAGAAACTATTTGTTCTACTCATTCCAAAACTATATTCCTTGTGAAACTCATGTATGGAAAACCGTGATGCAAATTCGAGTTCAAATCAATAGATTGAGTGGGTGAGTGATTGTTGTTTAACGCCAACTCATCAATATTTTCATCTATGTCATGGCGAGAACAGTTCATTTTTAAAGAGATGATGGTGAAGTCCGCTTTGTACTAGATTAATACGCTTAGTTCGAGTGTACAAATGTTAACTCACTAAAACAGCTGTTCGCGGTTAGACATGTCGCACCACTCGGACACATTATCCTCAATCCGAACATACCAGTCTTCGCTCTTTAACTTTAATGCTTCGTGCTTAGCGGCGAAGCAGCAAATACCAATAGCATAGCCTTTGATTTGACCCAATCGGTGCTCGAACAGACAAGTTACCGCACTCGATGATCAATTCATTAGAGACAGATCAAACATGTTAGCATTAAGAGATGAAAAATAGATATCATTCCTTTCATAAGCTTAGCTTGCAAACAAAGCCATTAATAGCAAATCAGTAAAATATGATAGTCCTCCCTATTTTAGAGATCAGACTGTTACTATTATCTCGTATACATATACATATACTACACATAATGGAACCAAACTATTTAACTCAAAATTATCGATTTCAAATCTTAACATCTTGATTGGATCTTTGCAGGTCCCCCTTTCATAAGTAATCCCGATTGCCATGTAAAAAGCAGTGACCTAAACATTATCAGCGAAATCAGTTAGCCACAGGGCCGAAATATCGTGAGCCTAAGTCCATTAATTGGACACATACCCTTAAAATTATTAAAGGAGATGATTTCCAGAAACTTTAAATGAGCAACAGTGGGGTAGATAATGTCATGGTAGTCACTTGCTTCAGACGATTACAATATTATTCTTTGTGACTGTATAAAATGAATCATTCTCTATATATGTATATGTAAACTGTTGAGTCAGATTGCTGACAAATTGAAAAAAATAAATGTCTAGATGCAATCACCTTCCGTAAAAATGTATCACTTTGGTTAATGAAGCTGTATTTTAATTGATTTTGGTCGAGAGCCGATGGGGGGTGAATTGGTTGGGCATTATTCTTAACAGATAGTTGACGCTGTTTAGCAAAAGTGTGTGTTCCAATTCCCCATAGAGAACAAAATTAGATAAGTAAAACTACCGTACAACAATTGGCATATGCTAAGACTTACTACGTTTAGTTCATAAATAAAACAAATAATTATACCTCTGATGTAGCACACTATTCCCTTTAACCGGGAAGTTTTCATTATATATATATATAATATTTGGACGTTAATTTTCAAATTTGATCATATCTACAAAGCATAATATAATGTGTCTTCTTCTTTTTTACGAGTATTCGCATTATTACTGCTAACCAAATATATAGCGGTATTTACACACGTCTAAGGATGACATACAAGCCTATCACCAATACGGCGATGGTTCACGCCCAGCTTTATACTCTACAACAGAGGGGGCACTCGACTCGCAACGCAAGTGAAAAAGCTTACTAGTTGCTTGCCCATGGTGGGTGGTTCTCTCCGGGTACTCCGCCTTCTTCCACCACAAAAACTGGTCGCCATGATATAGCTGAAATATTGCTGAAAGTGGCGTTAAAACACCAAAAATAAATATGAAAACAAATCTCAGGATGGATCATGAAATTACTGATC
Source organism: Bathymodiolus brooksi (assembly GCA_963680875.1). Classification (NCBI taxonomy): domain Eukaryota; kingdom Metazoa; phylum Mollusca; class Bivalvia; order Mytilida; family Modiolidae; genus Bathymodiolus; species Bathymodiolus brooksi. The sequence goes on along the minus strand of OY804578.1, from coordinate 68,915,363 downwards.
CTAAAATATATAAATAAAGCCTTGTTCCTATTCCTATTCTAAAATGATATTATAATTGGTGTTGCAGTGTATCAATGGTGTGGGTTCAAATCATTGATACACTGCAGCATCGATCGCCCTAAGTCGTAGACCATGCGTTCACATCCACTATGTTAAAAAAAAATAGCTTCAATAGTAAATGTGCTACCCTTTCTCGTAAGGCGAATCTAAAGATAGACAAAAGATACATGCCTAAGCATGTGTAGATGGTATATATATTTAATCCTACACTATGGGTTTCTTTTCACTGTATATATATATATATATATATATAAATATATATATATGAACTCTTTCATAATGGGTTTCTATTTATTATACAGTCACGGTATGTGTTTTTCAGGATTTAAACTTTACATTTTAAATCACAAAATGCATGTGTACATGAACTAGGAAGTTACCTGTAAATAAACATTGATACGTAGATGTGTAAACAGTTTTACAATGTTGATATCGTCTTTTCTGTTCTTAGTATTGCTGACGTTCTTTGGTAAGTAATACAGTTAATGTACTGCCTTTGGCATTCATAGTCATAGTACTTAAACACATAGACCTTATAATCACATGCCGAAGGACGGAACCTCATGTTTACTTGGGGGAATAACATATGTACAGAGATAAATATAGCAAAAGCATAAAATAAAGTGACATTCGCTATTTAAACGCAACAAAGATGTCACGCATTTCATTTAAAAAGTCTTTATTCGCATAGCACGGTCATGCGTGCAAGAAAAGAAAGTACTCAGTTGTGAAATAATTTACTTAGCTGTCTTTTCATTTGATCAAAAACACTTTTCTACGAGATGTGCTAGCCAACTGGTCAAATCATTGTGAGTCACAGTCCATAAATTAAAGGCATGATTTTAAATTTAAAGATTTGAGGATTGACAAAACGTCAAAGAGAAGACATAGATACTATCTCCGAATAAGTTAAAACTGTGAGGTCATTGATTCAAATTAGAATTAAAAAAAACTCTCTCAACAACGGACACGTTTTTCAGTTGGTATTCCTATGGGTATCAACTATGACCTCGTTATTCCGACTTGTCCCATTACTATTATTAAATAAAGTTCATAATTTGGTTTCTGCTAAGGAGCTTGCAATGCCCATTAATTTCGCATTCCGCGATATAGATCATATCCTTTCACTAATTAATTCTAAGTTTAATGTCTACGTGGATCACATTTATCACATGCAGCGTGATATAAAGACCACAACCGATACAGATAGGACTACTCCATACCTTGATCACATCTATGACTTGACAATGAAGGCCGATTATGAACGAAACCAACGACAAAGAGACTATTTTATTATTTTCATTTTGGATTTTCTATTTACACGTACCAATATTTCAGCAGAACCTGCATATGGAATCTCTCATATGTATCCATATCATATGACTTAATTTGATGAGTTGATTATATAGGTTCGGTAAATGTGATATATCTTTACTGTTTTCGTTTTATTGCATTGGTTTATAGATTTTATTTGCTGACCAAGTTGTTGATTTCAGTATTATCGTTGTTTTACGTTTCGGTTCATGATTTACAGTGACCGTTCAGTATTGTTTTTTTATATATTATAATTAGTACACACCTATGCTGTCAATATAAGAACATTGATAATTCCTGATTCGACAAAAACAACAAATAAAACCAAATACAGCATTCTTTGGATCCTTGTGTGTTCATAAATATATTTTGTTATTTCGAAAACAACAATATCTTCCTTTGCTCAGTGGAAAAGTTACTTGAATTTGAGATCAATTTTATTCCTGAAGTATTGTTCTTCTTTTCTGAACATATTGTCAGTAGTTTTACTTAATGTCTCCTTTCACTCTTATTATGACATAACATCGCTACAATGCATCTTTCTTGAATTACGATTGATGTAAAGTTAACATTTTATCAAATGCTTCCTGTAACTGTGGCACACCATGTGAAAATCCTCACCATTTCTTTTTTGATTGTGATAAATACGCAAATAATAGGGGAATATTATTTACTAGTCTTAATTGGCTAACTTCTAGCCTTAATATTGATGTAAATCTACTGACAAAAGAAATTGATTTCCAAACATATCAAGAAGAGACAATTATGTTTAGACATGTTTGTAAGTAAATTAAAGATTCCAAAAGATTTACAATTGTCTAAATGATCTGAAAAACCAACACACATCTCCAAATGTATTAATTCTCCTTTCTTTTCTTTCATATATTGTCTCTACCTATGTTTTTTGTATATGACACCAGAACTCTTGTATACAATCATTCTGTGTTTATTTATGCTTACGCATATTATATACATATTATATAATTTCATTGCGCATGCTAATACATATTGTAATTAATTGTATTTGGGAGAAACTTGTGTCTGATCCCTATTTGTTATATTTAGCAAGTAAGCATATGCTTAAACTAAACTAGCTAAATCTCAAATCTCTGAAAGCATTTTCAAAATGAAATATAAAACAAATACATGTACACATAGATTCTCCTTCAGTTGCCCGTTGGTTACGATATTTCTCCACTCAAGAGAGTTAAATTCAAAATTTTAACCACAAGCCGTCAGGCGAGTGGTTAAACTTTTTAATTTAGCTCTCGAGAGTGTAGAAATATCGTAACCCACAGGTGCAACTGAAGGAGAATTTGTTTCTCTCATTATTTAACACGAACTTTATTTCAAAATCCGATTCAATTACCGATTTGACAACATGCGGGGAAAGGCATGAGACATTTTAATCCTCTAGAGGATTACATATTTTTCCACCACTGGTTCAGTGGGGTTAAAACGCCGTAATAATGAGAGAAATATGTATATTCGTTTGTTCTTCCTTCTGTGTATTACTACAATCTAAAGGACAAAGTTAAGATAAATTAAATATGAACCTCATCTTCTGGTGCTTTTCAGACGTTTTCTTCCTTATTTGAAGTTGTAAACAAACATATTTTTAGTTACATAATATCACACGCTATCTTAACAACATCAATGTACATGACACGAATACAATAAGGTTTACAGATAAAACGTTTTCATATGATGAACATAAAGACAAAGATACAAAATACTTCTTTACAGTTATGCTATCTTTAGAAGTATCGTAATGTCTTATGTCAGTTATGTAGCAACAATGCAAGTATAATAATACAATGTACACTGGTAATATGATGATGGTACTACTAGAGGACAGAACAAAAGAGATACACCTGTTTTTTATAAATTTTAATATATTTCATTGTGATATTTTAAACCTATGCATATCGTCGATCTACGACCACTGATTACCTTTTGGTAGGCTTCAAACTTTTCTTACATGTAATATTCGAACACATATTTTCATACGTTGGTCAGTGAAAACGCTTGTAATGGTTTAAACACGTCCATATTTTCCGGCGCTATATTAGTAGAGTTTGAAGATATCAAAGGGGTAATCAAAATTCCTATATAGAAATACCAATAATGTCATAAAATAATTTCCACGCTGATTATCACAAAGTTCATCAGAAAACATCATAAAAATCACCAAAAGTCCACGTCTTACTAACGATTTGAGAGAGCGTTCCATTGACTGTTGAAAGGGATATTAGTTTTAGAGGCTTTGTGTTGTATCACCCCAATGTGTTGTAGACTTTTGAAAAAGATATTAGTTGTAGTCACATGAAATATTGCTATGGGATATCATGTCACTACAGCGATTATTGCTGTAGCCATAAGCAATCCCATAGTAACTTTGTTCTCTGTTTGATCTACCGGCAGCAATAGTATGTCCACTTTTCTACGACAGTGAGTAGGTATTGCAGGAACAGAAAATAAACTATGTATCACTTACCAAAGATTGCAATAAACACCACAGATAGTAACGTAGACAGCAACATCGATAACTTACTGGGTATTATGCTTTCTGGTTCATATGCTTTAGTCCTGAAAAATGACTTTATTATTAATATATACTTAGTTGAAGTGTTGAAACATCACATCTTTATGGTTGAAGATAAAGTGAGAATAATTATGTCTGTCACCCTCAAAAACAACAGCCAAAAAGAAGACACGTATTCTTAATATGAAGACTATTTTATCAGTCCCTGCAAAACACAGAAAGCATGCTATATAATTCAACATTGATGCAGTCAGAGTGTGGTCTTCAGTGGCGCGAGAACTGATATCTCAAAATAACTGTGAGTTACTGATGCCAGCTCTCTTCATGTAATCATTTGATATTTACAGATGCAAACATATCACAGCATGTTTCAATACAAAGGCTGTTTTGTTTATATGGAAAGACGAATGTAGGTCACATATATTATACATAATACACTATCAAATCGGTAATTAGAAGACGTAAATAACAAACGGATAGACAATACAACGACCAAACGAAAAAGGACAAAGGGACAACTGGTCATCTACAAAACACTACACAGAAAACTAAAGATCGAGCAACACGAACACCACTAAACACCGGAGGTGAACTCCGTTGCTTAGCAGAGTTGGCATTTTCTGCTCCACTGAAATCGTATTCCTAAGCGACACGAACATCATATATAGAAATCATGTTGGACACCAGTATGCTTAAAGCAATTCAAATACAAATTTTAAAGCATGAACATCCTGCAAAACTATAGAGGTGAAAACGAACCGAATATCTGTTACTCGGAAATTGTAGCGTACAACATCATGTTTTATGGAACAAAAACATCAAAACATATAATTGACAACATGAATAACACGTCACACACTAATACATATGAAAAATGGTGTCGAACTCGGCTTCTCTGGAAAGGTAGCAGTTGCTGCGCCCCTGTGTGCATCCGTTTGTATCATACGTTTGATCATTATTTTCAAAAGGGACATTGTAATTGAAATTCATGACACTAGCTTCATATTGTTCTCATTTTAATTGAATACTATGAATGGCTACGTGAAGAAATGTATCAAGACATAAGCTTTTACCCTTTATCTGACATTGGTGAAATTATAATATAAGCTGTGATCATGTTTGCCACCTCAACATTTCTTAGATATATGGCTTAACTGATCTGCTACCAGCAATATAATTTTCAACGGCGTGTGTTCGAATCCCGCTTTTAGGAACAATAATAAGAAAAATTACATATAATGCATCTAACTCTAACACTGTTGGGTTGGATTTTCAGAGGTATATTTGAAGTATTTAACACAATTAGTATCCTATACAGTTCGGGTATTTACATTGTATGGATATCACTGCACACTCACACTGTATATACATTATATATGTATCCCTTTAAAAACTATTTAAAAACTTCAACTATTGATGTATTATACGAAGGTCACTTTGATTGACTAAACACTATGAACCAGGAAGTATAATATACAGTTAACGATGTTCCTGTCAACTTTACTGACTGCGGTGTTTATTGTTTTCTTCGATAAGTCACATACTTACTTTCTGTTACTGCAATAGCCACACATTGTTGTGAAAGAAGTTACTGCTGGATTTCATGTGACTACAGCGATTGTGCCCATAAAAATGTACAGAAATATTTAGAATAAAAGTGTGAATTCAGAGCACAGCGCATTGTAGACATAAATCAATTTATTATTAATCAAAATATGGTTTACATAAAATTACAATGGATGTTTAATTGCAGAGATCTAGTATGTCGTTAAAGATATATGTATAAACAGTCGGTATAGTATCTCCAGGCCAACACTTCAAAATTGAAGCACATTTTTTGTAATTTGATGAAAAGACATTCAACAGAAAAGATTAATTTTAAAGTTGATTTCTGAAGATGAAATAGAAACAAAAACAGGCATCTTGAATATTTTAGACGAACAGAAATACTTTTATGAATCTTTATATAGTTCAAGAAGAGTTTGAAGATACCAAAGGGGTAATCAGAACAGACAACACAATTGGCAAAAGAAAGAATACAAAGGGACAAACAACGATCTAATAAAACATACGCATAACACTAAAGATCGAGTAAATCGAACCCACTAAATTCTGTAATAAATGATAAACACAAATATTATCTTTTAAATGATGAAAACACTTTCGTAGCTGAAATATCTGAGGATCAAAAGCAAACGTGTAAAGTAGAAATGACGACAGGGGAATGTCTCAAGGCTTCAAGAAAACATGAAATATATGACATACTAGGAATACGAAGGATCCCAACAAATTGTTAGTTTAGGCCTTTCAAGAAAAATTACAGTCATCAATACACTTTTCCAATTGCTAAATCTAATGAAATTTGAACAGTCCCACTCCCAGGTAATATAATAAAAAAAATATACAAAGCACATCTTATATATTTGTTTGTATAGAACATGTGTAAAGTTAAGAGGGAAATGTTATTAAACAGCTACGACGGTGTGTATTTTTAAAAAGTTGCAATGAAACTCGTTCGTGAAGCATTAAACAGAACATTAATGATATATATATATATATATATATATATATATATACGTCTGAAAATTAAACCAAGCAGTGTTAGAATTAGATTTTAGAGCTGTCAAATTTTTGTTCTTCCCTCGACTGGATTTGAACCCACACCATTGTTACACTGCAGGCACCATTCGCTTAGCCTTACGTCCAGCGCCCTAGACCACTCGACTACATCCACTCCCTTAAAAAGGAGCTTCAATAGTCGTAGTGTTACCTTGTCTCGTAAGGAAAATCTAGGGATAGACGCAAGACATGTGTATAAGCGTGTGTAGATGGTACATATATACTTAATATTATAATTTGACTGCAATCTAACTCAGCAATTTTTAATATATTGGATAGGATAATGAAGAATTCATTACACAGTCACAGGAAATAAAGTATATTATACAAACGTCTAGAAGCAAGTGACAACCATACAATATATCTGTCCCACTGGATCTCAAAGTTACTTCAAAGGATACTAGGTTAATACTAAATATTATATACGTCTGAAAATTAAACCAAACAGTGTTAGAATTAGATTTTAGAGCTGTCAAATTTTTGTTCTTCCCTCGACGGGATTTAAACCCACACCATTGTTTCACTGCAGCACCATTCGCTTAGCCTTACGTCCAGCGCCCTAGACCACTCGACTACATCCACTCCCTTAAAAAGGAGCTTCAATAGTCGTAGTGTTACCTTGTTTCGTAAGGAAAATCTAGGGATAGACGCAAGACATGTGTATAAGCGTGTGTAGATGGTACATATATACTTAATATTATAATTTGACAGCAATCTAACTCAGCAATTTTTAATATATTGGATAGGATAATGAAGAATTCATTATACAGTCACAGGAAATAAAGTATATTAGACAAACGTCTAGAAGCAAGTGACAACCATACAATATATCTGTCCCACTGGATCTCAAAGTTACTTTAAAGGATACTAGGTTAATACTAAATATTATATACGTCTGAAAATTAAACCAAACAGTGTTAGAATTAGATTTTAGAGCTGTCAAATTTTTGTTCTTCCCTCGACGGGATTTGAATCCACACCATTGTTACACTGCAGTACCATTCGCTTAACCTTACGTCCAGCGCCCTAGACCACTCGATTACATCCACTCCCTTAAAAAGGAGCTTCAATAGTCGTAGTGTTACCTTGTCTCGTAAGGAAAATCTAGGGATAGACGCAAGACATGTGTATAAGCGTGTGTAGATGGTACATATATACTTAATATTATAATTTGACAGCAATCTAACTCAGCAATTTTTAATATATTGGATAGGATAATGAAGAATTTATTATACAGTCACAGGAAATAAAGTATATTATACAAACGTCTAGAAGCAAGTGACAACCATACAATATATCTGTCCCACTGGATCTCAAAGTTACTTTAAAGGATACTAGGTTAATACTAAATATTATATACGTCTGAAAATTAAACCAAACAGTGTTAGAATTAGATTTTAGAGCTGTCACATTTTTGTTCTTCCCTCGACGGGATTTGAACCCACACCATTGTTACACTGCAGCACCATTCGCTTAGCCTTACGTCCAGCGCCCTAGACCACTCGACTACATCCACTCCCTTAAAAAGGAGCTTCAATAGTCGTAGTGTTACCTTGTCTCGTAAGGAAAATCTAGGGATAGACGCAAGACATGTGTATAAGCGTGTGTAGATGGTACATATATACTTAATATTATAATTTGACAGCAATCTAACCCCGCAATTTTTAATATATTGGATAGGATAATGAAGAATTCATTATACAGTCACAGGAAATAAAGTATATTATACAAACGTCTAGAAGCAAGTGACAACCATACAATATATCTGTCCCACTGGATCTCAAAGTTACTTTAAAGGATACTAGGTTAATACTAAATATTATATACGTCTGAAAATTAAACCAAACAGTGTTAGAATTAGATTTTAGAGCTGTCAAATTTTTGTTCTTCCCTCGACTGGATTTGAACCCACACCATTGTTACACTGCAGCACCATTCGCTTAGCCTTACGTCCAGCGCCCTAGACCACTCGACTACATCCACTCCCTTAAAAAGGAGCTTCAATAGTCGTAGTGTTACCTTGTCTCTTAAGGAAAATCTAGGGATAGACGCAAGACATGTGTATAAGCGTATGTAGATGGTACATATATACTTAATATTATAATTTGACAGCAATCTAACTCAGCAATGCTTAATATATTGGATAGGATAATGAAGAATTCATTATACAGTCACAGGAAATAAAGTATATTATACAAACGTCTAGAAGCAAGTGACAACCATACAATATATCTGTCCCACTGGATCTCAAAGTTACTTTAAAGGATACTAGGTTAATACTAAATATTATATACGTCTGAAAATTAAACCAAACAGTGTTAGAATTAGATTTTAGAGCTGTCAAATTTTTGTTCTTCCCTCGACGGGATTTGAACCCACACCATTGTTACACTGCAGCACCATTCGCTTAGCCTTACGTCCAGCGCCCTAGACCACTCGACTACATCCACTCCCTTAAAAAGGAGCTTCAATAGTCGTAGTGTTACCTTGTCTCGTAAGGAAAATCTAGGGATAGACGCAAGACATGTGTATAAGCGTGTGTAGATGGTACATATATATTTAATATTATAATTTGACAGCAATCTAACTCAGCAATTTTTAATATATTGGATAGGATAATGAAGAATTCATTATACAGTCACAGGAAATAAAGTATATTATACAAACGTCTAGAAGCAAGTGACAACCATACAATATATCTGTCCCACTGGATCTCAAAGTTACTTTAAAGGATACTAGGTTAATACTAAATATTATATACGTCTGAAAATTAAACCAAACAGTGTTAGAATTAGATTTTAGAGCTGTCAAATTTTGTTCTTCCCTCGACGGGATTTGAACCCACACCATTGTTACACTGCAACACCATTCGCTTAGCCTTACGTCCAGCGCCCTAGACCACTCGACTACATTCACTCCCTTAAAAAGGAGCTTCAATAGTCGTAGTGTTACCTTGTCTCGTAAGGAAAATCTAGGGATAGACGCAAGACATGTGTATAAGCGTGTGCAGATGGTACATATATATTTAATATTATAATTTGACAGCAATCTAACTCAGCAATTTTTAATATATTGGATAGGATAATGAAGAATTCATTATACAGTCACAGGAAATAAAGTATATTATACAAACGTCTAGAAGCAAGTGACAACCATACAATATATCTGTCCCACTGGATCTCAAAGTTACTTTAAAGGATACTAGGTTAATACTAAATATTATATACGTCTGAAAATTAAACCAAACAGTGTTAGAATTAGATTTTAGAGCTGTCAAATTTTTGTTCTTCCCTCGACGGGATTTGAACCCACACCATTGTTACACTGCAGCACCATTCGCTTAGCCTTACGTCCAGCGCCCTAGACCACTCGATTACATCCACTCCCTTAAAAAGGAGCTTCAATAGTCGTAGTGTTACCTTGTCTCGTAAGGAAAATCTAGGGATAGACGCAAGACATGTGTATAAGCGTGTGTAGATGGTACATATATACTTAATATTATAATTTGACAGCAATCTAACTCAGCAATTTTTAATATATTGGATAGGATAATGAAGAATTCATTATACAGTCACAGGAAATAAAGTATATTATACAAACGTCTAGAAGCAAGTGACAACCATACAATATATCTGTCCCACTGGATCTCAAAGTTACTTTAAAGGATACTAGGTTAATACTAAATATTATATACGTCTGAAAATTAAACCAAACAGTGTTAGAATCAGATTTTAGAGCTGTCAAATTTTTGTTCTTCCCTCGACGGGATTTGAACCCACACCATTGTTACACTGCAGCACCATTCGCTTAGCCTTACGTCCAGCGCCCTAGACCACTCGACTACATCCACTCCCTTAAAAAGGAGCTTCAATAGTCGTAGTGTTACCTTGTCTCGTAAGGAAAATCTAGGGATAGACGCAAGACATGTGTATAAGCGTGTGTAGATGGTACATATATATTTAATATTATAATTTGACAGCAATCTAACTCAGCAATTTTTAATATATTGGATAGGATAATGAAGAATTCATTATACAGTCACAGGAAATAAAGTATATTATACAAACGTCTAGAAGCAAGTGACAACCATACAATATATCTGTCCCACTGGATCTCAAAGTTACTTTAAAGGATACTAGGTTAATACTAAATATTATATACGTCTGAAAATTAAACCAAACAGTGTTAGAATTAGATTTTAGAGCTGTCAAATTTTTGTTCTTCCCTCGACGGGATTTGAACCCACACCATTGTTACACTGCAGCACCATTCGCTTAGCCTTACGTCCAGCGCCCTAGACCACTCGACTACATCCACTCCCTTAAAAAGGAGCTTCAATAGTCGTAGTGTTACCTTGTCTCGTAAGGAAAATCTAGGGATAGACGCAAGACATGTGTATAAGCGTGTGTAGATGGTACATATATATTTAATATTATAATTTGACAGCAATCTAACTCAGCAATTTTTAATATATTGGATAGGATAATGAAGAATTCATTATACAGTCACAGGAAATAAAGTATATTATACAAACGTCTAGAAGCAAGTGACAACCATACAATATATCTGTCCCACTGGATCTCAAAGTTACTTTAAAGGATACTAGGTTAATACTAAATATTATATACGTCTGAAAATTAAACCAAACAGTGTTAGAATTAGATTTTAGAGCTGTCAAATTTTTGTTCTTCCCTCGACGGGATTTGAACCCACACCATTGTTACACTGCAGCACCATTCGCTTAGCCTTACGTCCAGCGCCCTAGACCACTCGACTACATCCACTCCCTTAAAAAGGAGCTTCAATAGTCGTAGTGTTACCTTGTCTCGTAAGGAAAATCTAGGGATAGACGCAAGACATGTGTATAAGGAAAATCTAGGGATAGACGCAAGACATGTATATATATATATATATATATATATAAAAGAAATTATTAAAAAAAGAACAAAACGGATTTTTCACAACATTCTTGTACTAACGTTTTCACTGCTGTTGCAGATCTTCAGGTACAATGTTTATAAGTGTATATATATGACGTTAACAATAGTGTGACGTTAACAATATAAAGGGAGACTATGATGTTACCTATTCGCGGTAAAATATATTACCTATAAAATTAATGAACATCTTTAAAGTTGCTATAAGATTAATAAAAATCTTTAAAGTCATTGTAAGATTAACGAAAATCTTTAAAGTCATTTATCATTTAACGAAGGTTTTTAGAATATTAATTAATAAAGTTTCTTTTCTTCTTCTTAAAAAATCACCCTCTGTATTAACTTTATACAGCGGGAATATTTTGAAATGTCCTCCAGAACAATCATGGGAATGTTCATTAGCGCTTATTATAGTAAGGTCCTGGTGCCTTGTTTGTTGTCTGTGAACAGTCATTCGAGTCCGCAATTCAGTTTTGGTTTCACCTACATAGAATTCTCCACAATTAGAGCAAATAATTGCGTATACAAGATTCTTAGTTTTGCATGATATATCTTGCATAACTGTAAAAATCCGTCCATTCTTAAATGTAAACGAGGTTCCTTCTATTAAACTAGGACATGTCATACATCTCTTGTCTGTACATTTCTTAACAGATGGTGAAGATTCATGAAAATCAAATTTTGATGATGACAAGAAGCCTTTCAGATTTTTCGGCTGCCTTTTGCTGTTTATAATCTTCTTTTTTTGCAATACATTTTTCATACGTTCGCTACTGTTTAAGTTAAATTCAATTTGTTTCATAAAATGGAAAATATTGTAATCCCTTGGATTATAAGTAGTTACAAACGGAATTATATTATTTTGATTTGAGGTTACATGTACTTGTTCCCGCAGTTCCGTATGTATCGGTCCTTTTTCCAACGCTTTCTGTACACCATGTTCAACTATTTCCTCCGGATATTGTTGATTTTTCAAATACAATCTAAGTTCTCGTAGTCGCGTATCTCTCAACTCCTCTGTGTTTGTGATCGTTGTAATTCTCGAAGCCAAATTAAACGGAATGTTTATTTTAATATGCTTCGGGTGACTGGATCTGAAATTAAGATACATATGGGTGTCAGTATCTTTCGAGAAAATGTCCGTTATTATGTTGTTATTTGTTGATATACGAATTAAAACGTCTAAAAACGGCATTTCTATTTTGCTTCTGTTTATGGTTAAACGAATTTGGTCATTTAAAGAATTAAGTTCGGTATGAAAAATTTCAACGGGAATGTCAGAGTTCCATATAATAAAACAATCGTCAAGAAAACGCTTCCAGTTTTGTCGTACATATATATATATATATACATATACACATATATATATATATACCCTTCATTTCTTTCGCCATGTAAAATACTCTGAATTGACTTTTTAGAAAAGTATGGGGACACTTTTTGTTTATTTGGTAAAGACTGATTAAAATACAATAACAAACACCTTTTTGAGAAGATATTCTTGATATTAACAGTAATTTACAAAATGGTAAAGTGACGGATGGAAATGATGTTGTGGGCCAAAATTCATGTCTAAATAGTCATATTAAAGCCATTAGCAAATCTACCTATTTGAAGAATTGAATTGAAAAGGACATCGTGTTAATCAAATGCGTTTGATATAGGAAACACCGAATGGCGGTGCAATTGATTTTAAATCCTTTTCACACCCAATCTTGGAGAAAATCATGCAAAATAGTCCTCATGTGGAGTATGCAGATTTTCATGAAATTTCGTGTGTTGATTAGTTATGGTAGTGAAAATGGCTATAACATGTGACAAGTTGACAAGGAAACTTATTCCTAAAATACTATTTTTTTTACTTTTTCTTTAATTACTGACAATTTCCTTTCTCACAACACACACATGAGAAAGGAATTGATCACAGTTTTCTAAAAATAGCACATTACATCACAAATACAAATTAGTGTTGTGACTGACGTTTTCCTTCGCAAAACAGTGTATGGTCATGTAGGTTAATTAGATGCATCTGCTAATTAAGACTCAGCAGCATCATTGATATATTAGACAAGAATAATATCTTTTCACAGTAAATATGTTGAATAAATATGTTAATGTGGATTTGCTGTGCGGAACCTCATGGTATCATGAATGTTCTCCTACAGACAGTTCTGGTTAATATACAAAGCTATATATTGTTGCTTTTGCAAAGCTAATGGATACAAACATTTGAACCAGATTTTGTTCATTTACGACATTCAAAACATGCATGACATGTTTGGTTTAATATAAGGGAACCTCTAATTAGCCTACATCTTGCTCGCCCTTATAAAAGGGGGTAGGTCACTTTCACAATTAATTTTGAGAATCATTACCCTATTTTTCAGAAAAAAATATGAACTATCTGATAGACAAAATGTTATTCTACCCATTCTAAGCACCCATTCGAAATTCACTTCGTCTAAGAATGTACATGTATAGAGCAGTTTAAACCATTGGGTACATCTAAATAACCGTCAACATTATACGTCTCTTGTCCTCGATCTGTCACATCCATCTCAACGTAAATATCTCGATGTAATTTCTGATCTTGGAAAAAACACCATCAATATAAAGGTCCTGTTACATGGCGATACAAGTTTCATGATACAAGTACATGTAGCATGCAACTTTTGTATCATTCACTATATTTACATTATATCATACAGACTCAAAAAATTGCATGGTACTTGTTAATGTTGCATGGAGTAGAATATGTTCTATTTCAAAATGTGTATCATAATACATTTAAAGGTTGAACTGTCGTTTTCCACGCCAAGAATATTTGCAATTGTTTGGAGAATGACATGGCCCGGTCAGCTTTTTTTGGAATCTTCATTAATTGGGTGTTTGCACTCGACGGAACTGGATTTCCAGTAAATTCCAAAGCGATCTCTATGAACCTGACATATTTTAAATGTTGTTATTAATACAGGTGAAATACATACTCGTGAACGGATAAAATCAATGTTGATTCAGAAATTTGATTCTGTTCTGAAGCATTTAACGATCTGAGATGAGAACTAATGTTTTTATTACAATCTGCAATTCTTCCATTTTCACTATAATGTTTTCAAAATCACATGCAGCACTGTCATAATTGCTCAAAAGGCACATTGAATCATTGAATCATGCCATAAAATGAATGTGTAAACAACGTAAGGATTTATTTCTGTCTGTACTTTTAGTTAAATTGAGAGTTTTAATAGGGGAGATAATTCTTCTCGTGGTGTGTTTCAGTTATGTTCAGTTCTGACTACACTAACAGGATGACAAATGATAGGAAATGTTGTTTTTCTAACTTTTTTCAGCAATTTTACTCAATTTCAATTGATTTAACAATTGAATTAGTGAAATAAATCATAGTTAATGGTTAAAGAATATATTTAAAACATTTCAAACAAATAAATGGCAATTTTAAACATTATACAATATTTCTGAAAACTGCAAATTTTTACTATTTTAAGATTAAGATTAAAGAAACATGAACATATTTGAACAAATAAGTTGTATTTAATTTAAAAGAGATAGGTCTGAGGGTCTTAGAAATCTGTTTGTCTTAAGTCTGGAAAATTCTAATTTTTCACACACAAAAACAAAACTGGAAAAGCTATATTTCGGAGAAAAGGTACGGGAAAATGCCACTTCTGGTAGATGGCGCCTTAAACTCTATAAATAGCATCAGAAAAAAATTGTACTCTATTATCCTTTAAATTATAACAATATTAGGATGTATGCCAAATTTCATAAAAATCCATTGACATGTCATGTGAAATGTACTATTTGGCTTGTGCATTGTTCTATCAGAGACTGGGTGTTCACTATAAAAAAATTTAAAAAAAATCATATTTCCAATATAAACCAAAACAAATTTTTAAGAATACTATTTCTGTGAAAAAGTACACGACTTTGTCCCTGTGTTCATTTACTAGTCTGGCTATGGTACAAAACTTAATGCAGAATTATCAGTAGAGGCTCCATTATGGTTGTTAAATACATATATCAGCAGAATTTGTTGACGTTTCGGTTTTCGGAGTTAATGTAGTTGATTTCGTTTCATTTCTAGGTTTCATTGTTTCTGCTATTTTGATTGTGTTTCGGTTTAGGTTCTTATTTACAGGGACCGTTACATTGGGTGGTGATGGTACAGTTTTATTACAATTGCAGAACCGGATTGAAAAACAGATTTCCAGCATACCTTCGCTTCAAGCTTTGTAGAACGGGAGACAGCCTATTGTCTATTATCTCACTTTACATTATATATACTTAGGTTGTCCACCGGGGTATTTCCAAATTGTATTATTACTTTTATATAGTAAAATATATGCAAGGTATAATAATATTTTAGGAAGTGACTGTTGCTGACAGACAATTTTGCTTGACATTGAGTCATTTTATTAAACGCAGATTAATAAAATTAGTGCAGCTTTATTTCACTAAAAAGAGTTTCCAATGTAGCTACGCTGATCTTGTTTTAGGAAGGAACACATATTATGTTATGAAAAAGAGCTCTCATTCTAACAAAACGTTCTACGAAATTTACATTATTAAGATACTCGATTTGCTGATTCACATATTTGTTTAGTTGGCGTGTTTTCAACAGGCAGCTAACAATCCTATGGGTACCAACTGTGATCCTCTTATTACCGAATTGTTCCTTGATTCAAGTGCAGCAGATTACAAAGAGGGACTTCTCAAAAAACAAATAAAGGAGCTACATTGGTATTTCCATTCTCTAAATATTCGTTCCTCTATATATGATGTCATTTCACTAAATAATTAACACGCTTGGTGATTATGTGGATCGCATACATTCCAATAAACTTGAAATAAAGGACACCACAGATACAGGAAGGTCCGCTAGATATTGACATCGATGATCGGTTAGAAATGATTTTTTAACACGAAAAAGTTTGATTTCAATTTTCCAATTGTTTGTAGCATCATTCCAACAGCGCACGCATATGCAAAATGCATATCGCAAATGGTTCATATCACGATATCCTCTATAGGGGTTTGCTGTTACCGATGATACTACTGAACCCAGGGTCCTTAGTGGTTAAGTTCAAGTAATCAGATCGAAAGCATTACGGACGCCACCATCACCGGATTAACTGTTGCGAAATATCTGTGTGACAAATGACCGCGGATATGTTCGTTTGTCGCTATCGCAAACCCAACCTTTTCAGTGGGGTTCTGTGTAGTGTTTGGCAGTTCATTGTTTGTCCCTCTGTCCTTCTTTTGACCATTGTATGATATGTCCTGCTTCGATTAACGTCATCTGATTACCCACTTGGTGTCTTCAAACCTTTCTTTGTCCTTCTGTGTTAGCCATTATGTCCTTCTTATAATCATGGCCTCTGATTACCTGGACTTGTTTTGGTAAAATATATTTCTAATGGCTTTACTCTTTGCTGAGTAACTATATGGAGGGACCAGATACACAATTTCCGTCCAAAACTCCATATCCCAAGTAGACTAATTTTCTCGTATAGTATAACAATATGGATGCAAGATATTTCCTTCATTTATATTTTAATCTTAAGTCTCGTATTTTGTATCTTTAATGTATGGGTAACGTCTGTTGTACCAGTGGTATATCAAATCATACTCTAGTATATGTAGTACAAGGTGGTGAAGCTGTTCAACATGTGGATTTGAAAGTAAAAAACTGAGTTGAAATTATAATTAGCTGAATATTAAATCGTCTTCTTATAATTTATATTTTTGACATGTAGGTAGTGTTAATTGCTCCAGTGATATATCCAATCCTACTCCAGTATATATAGTACAAGGTGGTGAAGCTGTTCTACAATGTGGATTTGAAAGTAGCAGTCTGAATTGGCAAGTGTATAATGGTAGTAGTGTGCGCATCATTGCAGCGGGCGGTGATGTTATAGATAATTCTAAATATTCAACATCTACGATTCCATCAACAGGACTGTATTACAGATTGCATATACTGAATGTTGGAGTGTCTGATGTAAAGAAGTATAGATGTCGGGGATCCACTAATGCAAGGATTCGAAGCTTCTATCTGCAGTTGATTCTCTTAGGTAGGTGTAGTCATACATCGGTCATCTTTAAGGTGTGGAAAATAAAAGGTTTTATTGTTGTTGGTGAGTGGGGAATTCTGTTTGAAGTAAAACCTCTTTGATTGGCGTGTTAAGAGTCACTAATTTCATGTAATGGCAGTTAATCAGAGCAATGCGAAGTTCGGTCATTGAGACTAAAGTCAGAAATTAATGATCAATGTAATTAACATGAATAAATAGGAACCGTATTTGAAAATTGTATTTCGAATAGAAAGTTATTAGATATTGTTATTTAACATTCGATTGACCTGTCGTCGAGCATGGCTGTGGCGTGTTACTTAGCTTAAATTATTTAAGTTATATTTTGGTATTTTATTAAAAAAATATAATGATAAGCAATCAAAACCAAAGCTCAAACAACTATTACAGTTTAGATTAGTTACATAGATTTAATTGAAAGGATATGCTCTGGTATGGTTTTAATAGTAACATCGTTACAAATTCTACATCATCATTGTATATTCTTGCTATGACCATAATAGACAAAATCTTACTTAAGCATGTAAAATATAAGAAGAGTAGATTAAAACATGGGTTAAATTTATAATGTATTACCACATAATGGTTACATTTTGAGGTAAATAGTATTAATAAATAGTCAGACATTTGATTGAAAGTTGATGTTGTCTTGCCTGTTCCATTCAAGTGCTGTTTTTTTGTTTGTTTGGTATATTATTTATTTATATATATTTTTTCTATATGTCTATCAAAGTTTCCTATCTAATTTATAAACGTATGACTGTGTATATATATATTACGGATTTGGTTTGTTACACACATTTTCATTGGTTCTTCAACCCTCAATGTCAGCATATATTCGGAAAACAGACTGGGTATATATGTACGTTTTCAGTCTTCGTAGTTAAGCCCCCAAAAAACTATAACAAAATGAATGACAAAAATTAAAAATATTTACGCTTCACTGAATCAATATCATAATACGGAATAATAAATGTATTCTTAACAAATCAAATGCTGTTTTTTTAACTCAAAACGGTTTTATGAACAACAAAGATTTTCTTTTCTTGAATAAAAAATAAAATATACCGGAAGCACGCGACACATTGAAAATCGTCGACTAAAACATAGATAAATAAACAAAAATAAAGCTAGATCTAACAAAGTCGAAATGGAATGATTTGCGTCTCATTCAGAAGATGATAGCATTGCTAAAAGACAACATGTTGTTCCTACAAACACAGTGAAAGCAAACAAAGCTGCAGCGAATTTATTTAGATCGTATTTGAAGGAGAAAAGCACAGAAACAAACTTTGAAATGTTTGATGTCGCCAGGATAGCAGAAACCCTCTCCCATTTTTATATGGACGCGTGTACAAAAGGTGGAGATCTTTACAAAGCCACAACATTAACAAACACAAGACATGCTTTGAGTAGATTTAAAGATCCCCCGTACCTGAACAAATTTAATATAATTTCAAGCCCAGAATTGTCAGAAGCAAATGAATGCTACAAAACCGCAATGGCAGAAATAAAAGCTGCAGGCAAGGCAGACATTCCCCACTACTCTGAAATAGAAATTGAGGACCTAACAAACTGTACAATAATATCTACATGGATCAGTCTACCCCTACAGACCTCGTAAATCGTTTCCAAATTAATGCAATACTCTATTGTTGTCGACGAGCCAATGCAAATATGGAATCTATGACAAACGACACGTTTGTAATTTGAACATATTCAGTCACTGGCAGGAAATATATAAAGAAAAAGGTTAACGAATTAACTAAATATCGTAGGGAAATGGACAGAGAAATATTTCTGGACATATGCCGGAGGATCCTGAAACGCCTGAATATTGTCTGGTTAGAAACTTTGAGACCTAACCTCAACAACTTCATCTTCAGTACAAAAGGCTTTGGCAATTTCCTAAAGACAGCTATAACATTTCCGATGAATGTTAGTTCCAAAAAAGACCAATAGGAAAGAACACACTGGCATCGTTTATGTGGACGTGCTAATATGAAATCAATATGTATTTCATTAATGATGATATCTCAACATTTCTTAGTTATTTTTGTAATGTAATTGTAATGAAAATGCTTGAATAAATGTGGATATTGGTGTTGCTATGACTTATTCCTCCTATATTTTTTCAAGGTACTTGTTACGGTTTCCAGATCTACAAATATATCAAGAACTCTCAAATGGAGGATAGGGAGTATCACCTAAACAAAAGCGCTGGTGTGCCACGTCATAATAGGCTAGGCGTGACCGTGGATCAAATATCAAAATATTAAAACATAAAAATGAAATATAATGTGGAATGATATATAAATGTAAAAATTGGTAGTTGGACCTGCTTGTTGTACCAACATATTGTCTACATGTTACCAGAGTAAGCCTATGAACCTAAGTTAAGATTTGTTGCTATTTTACAGTGAAACCATCTAGTTTGAGAATAGAAAATGTTACAACAGAACAGAGATTGTTGGGAACACAGGAACAGGATCTTGTTGTGTCATGTACAGCAATAGGAGGTATACCAGCTCCTAATGTCGCACTGATAATAGAGGGAAAGTCTATACCAAGTCAGGCTCAGTCAGTACAATACACATTCAAGTCCATCCATAGATCTTATGATCAGAAGACAGTCACATGTCAAGCCAGTAATCCTGCCTATTTACAGGATCCAATGACTTACACAACAATGATATATCTTAACTGTAAGTAGTTTACCCTTTCCCCTTCCGTTAAGGTATCACCCAATACTTTTTAATTACGTGGGGTAAATCCTATTACGTCTTACCTGGCTAAATGGAAGTAACAACAATGTATTTTGCTTTTATCAAAAGCCTTTATACAATCGTTTTGAAGACTTTGTGAGATCTGTTTTGTGGAGTGAGAGTGGGTATATATACTGTGTCTAATGCTATTCCGTGTTATGTTCATATTATCATAGTAAATTTGAAGATATATGCTGAACCGACATATTTCCCTAAATCAGATAGATCTAACGGTATGACTGTCAGGTGACCTTTGCTCGTCCAATCAAGTTGGTAAATCTTGAATTGAAGTTTGACCAATATTCATATTGAATTATTTGTTAGCATCAAGCAAACAATCATCATCTCAAAGAAATGCATTATGCGACGGAAAAACATACCTGCATTCAAATGAATAATAGAAGCGTCTCGAAACTATGCATTGTTTAATTGAAGTATTTAAGTCAACAAATATATGTAGGACAGACGATAATAATGATGGGTATGATATGCAACTTTAAGAACAAAAGCTTGTTTTTACACTATCAAATTTTAAAGTAATAATACAGTCACGGAAGTAACACATCACCCGATTGGTCAATTCTAATTTCAACGTAAAATGTAACCAATACGTGACTTGCTATGAATCTTCGTTAGATCTAAATGAGCCACGTATCAAAAAAAAGGGAGCCGTTAAAATAAAGCTAAAAGTAGATTGGTCTTCATGTTAATGTTAAGTAGATTTTTCATGAGTTCAAAAAAGAATAATTTCCTTCTATTAGATATGTATGAAATCCTTCTATTTGGCAGAAACGTTTACTGTGGTTTGTCAAAAAGGTAAATATAATTACTCTTTACTACGAGTATCTCGTGTAATTAAAAAATAGATATGTATTTGAACATAAGTTTATTGAAGGAAGTCACATTTACACCTACAAAAGTGATAGCTTCTGTAATATTGATTAAGCGTTGAGGAGTCGAGGAATTTAACCTTCAATGACATTTGCCTCACACAGAATAATTAGTTAAAGATAGACCTGATGCTATCACAAACGTCCTTAATTCAAGAGTAATCTATGGTTTCTACAGCACGATGAATCCTCGAAATTTCTTAATTAAATTATGTGTTAAAATCACACTGCATTGTATTTCCGTTATATTTGAAATTGTAAGATGTTATAAGCAGCGCATTCCTCTTATTGACCATATATGTCGTCAATTCCCTCTTCAACGACCAATTCTGAAATCAAAATAGTCTTTATATTGGCCTACTGCTGCAGTCATTCGAATCATCTAAAGCTCAATTGCAAAGTTTTAATGAATTGTCCATAATATAATATCTGCGAATGAAGAATAGCCTCTAAGTACCTAAAAAGAATGCCTCGAATGACTGCCAAGCAATGCACTTATCAAATCAATCATAACTTAATTAACCAAGCACATTGCTTACATTAACGCTGCAAATAACTGCAAAAACAATTAAAATTAATAATAAAAAAACACACACACACAAAATAATAAGACACAAACAAAATTTAGATTGACAAATATATGCAATCACTCTTACCAGGTATCATATTTGTTCGTCATAGGCATACATTATAATCTTAGGAAAAGTAAGTTTAAACAATTATGGTTAACAATTTCATCAATATCAACAAACCAACAATGTACTTCAATGTATTTTGATTACCATATCAAATAAAATGTCAACGGCAGGTAAGCGAATTTGTTCACGCTCCGTTTACATAGAACATAATATTAATTTAGGGGTCAACCAAAAGCTTATTTAAAGCTTGATGTTCTATGCTTGTCTTAGTTTGATGTTTTGTGTTATACAGGAAAAATAGAGTAATTTTGCCTTTCATGACTATTTACTTCTTTGAAAAAAATGATAAGCTTAACAACCTGAAATAATTGCATTATTTTGTTAATGTTGCTAATATTTTACATCATATTAATTCTGTGAAACCAAAAACAACATCATTCATCTCAGGTCCAGTCAGTACAGAGGAGACAGTTTCACTCACAGTTTCCTGTATATCAAATGGTAGTCGACCTGCTGCAACAATCCAGTGGACAATAGGACAGACTGATGTTACATTGTATTCTACAACAGATAAAACTCATGTCACAGATGATGATACCTACACATTGATCTCTACCTTGACATACAATGTAGATAGGACATATAACGGAGAAACAATAACATGTAAAGCTGTCAACATAGTTGTTCCTAATGGTGTACAGATTAGCACATTCGTAGATGTAAAGTGTAAGTGCCACGTATAAACATATCATGATGTTATATGTGTTAAACCGATGCAGTGATTCTGTTCCAGATACTTTTATTATTTATGTTGTCATGGGACTACACCTTTAACATCATATTAGATCACATTTCTTATCCAAAATCCATATGGACTTGAGCATACGGTGTTTAGCTTGTAGCCACCATTAGCTTTCTACTCTAGATTAATTGTAAATCTTGACATATAATAGCACACAAAAAAGAATATAAATATTTTAATAAATAGTAAAGTTGACAAATATACAGTCATAACTATTAGGCATGAACCCGTTATGTTTGTCCTCGTAAATGTGAAAAGAAATGTACATGTCAAAGGATGGTAACTAGAAAAAAACTTCCTTTGTAAATATAATTTGTTGAAAGAAATTTTGTCTCGGCAGAGCTCGCTTTGTCCATTTTTGGATATCAGATGGTATCTTCGGATATATTGATAAATTACTATCTCTAAACTACTCTTACCAAATTTGCTACAGCATGAAAGAGAGATGCTGAAGGTGATGCAACTTTTACAGTAGTGACAGGACATTAATGAATACCTCGTCCTTGAACGTAATATTGAAGCAGCTCGCAATAAATAACGGTTTGAAGAAAAAGCTTGAGGACTTGATTAGCCCGTAACAAAGCAAAATTATCCATTTATTATTTGTTATCCTCTGTCAATATACACGTCTCCCCACCTGTTAATCGTAATACCTCCATCATTCCTGCATGATGTATTGTTTGAATTCTTGTGCCCGTCCTGAATATACATGAGATTGTGCTCACATCATACAAAACAACCATTCATTAAACATTTCTTTGTATTTTTCTTACCTTACATTACAATTATGGTGAATATATCTCAATCAGAACGAACGACGAGTTTCTTGAATAACCTTTGCCAGGTATGGTCATAATCAAAAGATTGGGAAATCAAATATTTCAGATGTCTTTTGGAAGATTGCTTCATATCTTAAAAATTAAAATTTTGCAGCATACTGTATCATATGAAGTCACCGTCTTTGATGCAAATTATGTAAATACACGAAATACAGTTATAAAGGGAATGGACTAAAACGTTTGCTGATCTATCGATTCTGTTTTGTGACCTATCCTTAATAAATTATTTTTCTTACAGCACTCTATTGTTTCATTTGTTATAGTTGCTCCAAGTGTATCAGTACGTAATGCTACATATGAGCAAGATGACGTCAATAGAAAAGTGGCATGTTTCCCTATAGGTAAT
The DNA here is from genome assembly GCA_963680875.1 of Bathymodiolus brooksi. Lineage (NCBI taxonomy): Eukaryota > Metazoa > Mollusca > Bivalvia > Mytilida > Modiolidae > Bathymodiolus > Bathymodiolus brooksi. The sequence continues at coordinate 68,891,495 of OY804578.1, read as the reverse complement.
CCTAGTAAATATACATACCATAAATGGCAGCACAAGTCTAAGTATGGTGTGCTGATTCGTGAGATGGTTGGAGAACTGAGTGGTGTACTAACATTACCAAGTATTCCTGTAGAGGATAGATACCAAGACAGTGGTGAATATATATGTACAGTTGGTAACGGTATTGCAGACAGAGATGGCAATGTAAAACAGACAGTATCTGGTTATGTCATAATAAACGGTATGTAAAACAGACAGGATCTGGTTATGTCATATTAAGCAGTATGCAAAGCAGACAGGATCTGGTCATGTCAATATAAGTGGTATGTAAAACAGACAGGATCTTGTTATGTCATAGAAAACAGTATGTAAAACAGACAGGATCTAGTCATGTCAAAATAAACGATAGACAAAAGAGATAGGATCATAATAAACGGTACGTGAAACAGATATTATCTGGTTATGTCACAATAAACGGTATGTGAAACAAACAGGATCTGGTTATGTCACAATAAACGGTATGTGAAACAGACAGGATGTGACTACGTCACAATAAACCGTATGTGAAACAGACATGATCTGGTTATGTCATAACAAACGGTATGCACAACATAAAGGATCTGGTTATGTCATAATAAACGGTATGTAAAACAGACAGGATATGGTTATGTCATAATAAACGGTATGTAAAACAGACAGGATATGGTTATGTCATAATAAACGGTATGTAAAACATACAGGATCTGGCTACAAATAAAAATATAAAAAATACCTCTCCATAGGAGCACCAGTTCCAACATCCAATCGGAAAATCGTAGAAATTGAGGCAAAGCTAACAAATATATGCTCCTGGCTTGTACCTACACTTCCACAAAAAAGAGTGGCGAGGTCTATTCTTCAATCTCCTTTGGTCGAACCAAGCCGTCCCTCTTAGTGAAATAGTCAAGTGTTAACTAACTGTGCGTCAACTGTTTCATTTATATATAACAGGGTAAGCAACGTGGACATATTAACGAGAGTCGAAGGCCTCAACCATATTTAAATATTAGATAGTATACAAGGTTATTGTAAGACATAAAAAGGTCTTAAAAAAACCTCAAAGCGAAATAGACTTTTAACCGACATATAATTGACCATACCATATTTCATGCAGAATGCTAATTCTTTGTCTTTTATTCAGAGTATACGATATATATTATTCACAACGCAGAATTTTTCACATATATGATATTAGTTCTATAAAAGAGAGTCTATTAACTTAGCTGTCATTTGAATTTTAGATAGGGCATCCAGAGAACGTGATGACTTTTAACTGACGTGTCACATCAGGTTCCTGTAATTGCTTACATTGCTAATACATTGCAAGACCATACTCTTTATTTCATTTCGATCTGGCATCCAAGGAGGCCGCCACACGGCTTAATAGTTATTCTTTTCAATGAATTGTCAAACTTTATTTTCAATGATAAAATATAGTATCTTTTAAAGTTAATTACACCTTATATAAGAATATTGGATTCTGATTGGTTAATAGCCGTGATATTTTTACAAATGCAGGCCTTGCAATGTGAATTTGCAGAATGTGTACTTCATATAGGTGTATTTGCATAAGATTTAACTTTTTTTCATGGTATTTGCAAAATCGTATTTGCCGTTTTTACCCTTCACCGAGACGCTGGTAACAAAATTGGTAAAACGTTATCAGTTGTGCGCTTTATGTAACAATCGTATTTGCCGTTCTAATCCTTCACAGAGACGCTTGTAACCAAATTTGTGAAACGTTATCAGTTGTGCGTTTTATGTAACATCATTCGGTAGAATTAAAAAGATACATCATGTTAGGTCCTGAAAACGACAAAAGGTATTATTTATTTAGCCAGTGTTCTAAATAATATTCGGTGTAATTAAGCAGAAATATCATGTTTGGGAGGGGTATTTGCGAAAAAATAACAGTCTTGAGACTAAATTTCCCTCGCCTTTCGGCTCGGGAAATTGTTCGTCTCTCGACTGGTATTTTTCGCAAATACCCCTCCCAAACATGATATATCTGTATATAATTATTATTGTTTCCACCCGTGATTAAAAGTAAAAGAAAAGTTTAAAAATACCAAAAGGGGTAATCCGAAGACGTACATAAAAGAAGGGCAGACAGTTAAATGGTCAACAAGACAAAAATTTATTGAGGAATACGAACTCCACTAAACGCAGGGATGAACTAAGAATGATCTTTTAAAGTTCATTCCAATATGCATACCTTGCACTTAGTAGACGTACGGTTCATCCATATCTAAGCGGCAAGAAACGACTATATATACCGGTACCTTTTCACATACTTCATTAACCGGTAACATTGAATACATGTCAATGTGATTCCCTTGGAAAAAAATATTTTATATTATTCTCAATAAAATATGGTGTGTTTTTCAGCCCAGCCAATATTTACAAATGACAACAGATTAACACAGTATGGTGAATTAGGTAAAAATGTAGATATCAATGTTTATGTATACAGTATACCTAAATATACTACACCAACGTGGTACATAGGTAACATACCAGTGTCATCACCAACCAGATATGTCATGTCAGATAGAGCAGCAATAGTTAATGATACATTCCATGGCAAAGATGTACAACTGGATGGTTACAGTGTAAAGCTAGCCATCAACAACTTGACGGAATCTGACTTCAATGTTATGTATAGATTACAGCTGTCATGCGGTGTTAGTCAAACTGTACACCATTCTGTTTTACTGAAATCCGAAAGTAAGTGAGCATTTATGTGAGAAAACAAATATGTAAGGTATAGTTTTTATATACGCTGGGGTTTCAATAGTATAAAATTATCACCCTTATTGGAGTGTGACCCGACGGTTTGTCTCCCAGAAAAAAGTAAGGTCACCCGAGGGCTTGCCATCCATTATTGATAATTGGATATGCAATGCTATACAGATATACATAAAACTCGTGCACATCCACACATATAACATTATATTAATCGATTTAATTTGATTCTTACTGGTCAAACGATTTCCACTAAAGCAATATTTCCCCCAAACACTAATACCAAATGATACTCAATCTCAGTATACGGTGAAAAATGGTGAAACAAGCAATCATTACTGGACATCAAAAACAATGAACAAAAATAATGCGCTACTGACAAAAATTAATCAGGTTGTAACACGTGTTTACTTCTACTGCACTCTTTGATACTATTAGGAGTTTTGTCTATTTTTGCAAGCAGTCAAAATATGTAAGCTTTATTTTATTTTTCTGTATGGCATCTGATATATCGTTCCATTATTCATTATTTATAATAAGTGTTAGAGAAAACCGATGAGAGAATCAATAATAGACAATCCAAAGAAACAGGCAATATTGAGTACACAAGACACAGAACAAAGACAAACAAACCATAAAGACACAACACAGAAAACTAAAAATGATGAACAACACCGACCCACCCAAAACATAGGGGTGAACCCAGGTTGTCGCGAATGGTAAGCAGTTCCTGGTTCTTATAAGATACCCGCCATGTGATAGTCTAGTCTAGTAAAAATCTTGTCTTGTCGGTGTTAGAGGAAAGAAAACATCTGGATAGAAAGGAACAGAGCCATTGCCATTTGAGAAATACATTAAAATATATTTAAATATTTATAATTTCAAATATATGTAGATATTCATAATAGCAATCCTTTAAAAAGTGACTTAGGAACTATTTTCACTTGTAAAATGAATGCATTCTTTTTATGGCTTACATACCAGAATGTAAGCAACAGCTAATAACTATGAAATAATACACGCAGATACGAGAAATTGCACACTCTAAATCTGGGCTGAGGTTTTATAACTCTCAGAGAGCCGTGTAATAATCAGCGATCTAGATGTGATATTGCATGACTTCATGTTACAAATAATGTATACCAAAATACTCTAGGTTCTATTGTTTAACCGCTTAACTAGGAAAACCGTGCTATAAATATAACATACCCCGATTGGTGAACATTTCATAAAAAAGAGAGTTTAAGCAGTTGTTGGTTGCACTTTTGTTTCAGTCATTCAGGAGTCGTCAGATGTTACCATGTTTAAAGGTGTGATTGGAGGACTTGCTGGTGTTATTGGTATTTTGGTTATCGTTATTGTTGTCCTACTGTACATCATAAAGTCAGGTAAATTGGTGTATGCAGGTTGGTGTAATATCATTTGATGACTGTTAACCAATGATATACCGCTCTGATATTAGCAAAAAATAACTTGATAACACATGTAAAGTTAGAATATATAACCACTTTACTTTTAGGCTGTACGATAATTAATAAGTACGATATTGCACATTCGTATCCTTAATATAATAGAATATTCGTAGTTGTATAAAATTAAATATTTATGAAAGACACCTGTGCGATGCTATACAACTATTAAGAACACAGTGTCTGATAATCGCATTAGAGAACATCATGGCATTTTAGTGGATGTCCTTTTAGAGGTTAACGTGAAATCGTGATTGATGACCATCATAACTTTAGCATGTAAGGTTAAGGTAGAGTGCCCTCATGGAACTTAAATATGTCCAATAGCAATCAGATTATTACTTAAATATTTTGTTATTCTTTTATTGGGAACGGAACTAAGATTAAGACATGATTACTGTTGTCAAATGAAATTGAAACAAGGACATATTTGAAATTTGAAATTGAAAAATAAAAACTTTGATCATGTTACTTAATTACATCATTATTTGAAATACATTTGCATAATTTGTTTCAGCTTTATCAGATAGAAGACATAACACGAAGTCTAATAGGTAATAATGCATAGCTCAAACAACTGAAATCACTATATGGGTATATCTTGTAAAGCAAAATGGATAAAAATACTTTTAATTGCTTCATATATATGCATTCATTATTTCTCATAGGTTACAAGGGTAAAAAGATTCTGAATAATGCATGCTATATATATATCAAACATTTAAAGGAGGACGAAAGGTGCTTCAACCTAAATGATATATTAGATTATTTTTACAATTATGATGTATTTACTTTGTTTATAATAGCTACATTAAGAGATGACATGGAATTTGAATATTTTATTACATTTTGTTTGTGTAAAGTTTTTTTTACTATCATTTACAACTTTACTTGCTTGTCTTAATGTCGTAAATATATACAGGTAATAAAAAGTGACCCGTGCAAGCACGCTATAAATAGACAAAATAATAATCGTGGTCATGTTTTCATAATAATAGAATTACAATGATATGTTTGCATATAATTGAAGTGAACTGGTTATTTTTCCGAAGCACTTGAGTAAATGGAGTTTGTAGGCAATTCTTTACAATTTCAGTGTGCACTGCAGCGTTTTTATCGAATGTTTATTTTCATTGTTGCCTACCAAGGGGTAAAACAGAAGTGTCCAAAGGTAGAACATGAAATACTAAACAGAATTAAATTTCATGTTGACAAATCTTCATGTAGAAATTACCTAGAGAAGAATGAGGTGCATTTGTAGTGAACCTTGAACATATCTTTGTTGCTAAGAAATTGATTGAAATCTTCCATTTTTTCATGAAAAATCATAGGGTTTCAATGTAATATATGTGCTTTCGCTACCGCCTGGTTCGTCACCAAATGAGTATCAAATTAATATATTTATTGACATCAAGTTATCTGTCATACCAAATTTCAAAATATTGCTGCTTGTAGCTTCAAAGGAAAATAATGAATAGTCGAATTTGTAGGTTTCAATGGCTATAAATACATCCTTCCACAGACACATCTCAATATAAATTGTCAATCTACATTCTGCTTTTCTGTTTGTAATCTTCATGTGGTCGGGAATAAAGTTTAAATATTGGTCGCATGGCGTTGCCACTACAGTACAGTACATCTGGAAAAAAATTAAAATGGTTACTTCGTATTTCTCAGACACAGATATATGTCTATTATTACCAATAACAGAATATTATTTCTAGTACTTTAGCTTCATCCCGAAATATATTTGTGAAAAGCCAGGATTCCCAATGACATGTTTTTTTTTTCGATTTTCTTTTTGTGTTCAATGAGAGTCGACTGCTTGTTCTGTTGATAGTTGAATAAGGGTAATAACAACATTACCGAACTCCGAACAATCTTACAAAGGGAAAGTCAAAACTCATAATTATATAAACAGACAAAATCAGTCAACAGTGAATTTTACCTTCATTGCTAAAATATATACATACTCCTTAAGATAGAGTTAATTGATGAGTAGTTTTTTTCTATGGCTGAATTATTTGCTTCTTTTTTTAAAATGAACAAATAAATGCATTATATTAATCTATGCCGACGTCAATCGGTTTTAATGTACCTTATTCAGTTGATCTGGCGATGTACGATTGCAACAGAATGGACAGAAATGTGTGTGTATTATTCCAATAACACCACTATATCCATATGTAAATTAATATGCGTGACAAGCATCACTATGTGTGATTTTTCTACCATATTCGTTGTCTGTCCGATCGTTCCATGGATTGATGCATGCATGTTGAGGTTTATGCTACTTAAAAATATGAAAAGCTAAAAATGAATTCAACACAAAATGAAACATAATCATAGTTCTCCAGTTGACATTACTGATGATGCTTATACTGCTTCTATTTTAGCTCTGCGAATACTCGTGAAACTCTAAATATGACGGACATACCACATATATATACTGAAGTGACAGAAGCCCAAGGTATGATCAGCATGGTTTATGGTTTTGTGAACTTACTAATTAGCTTAGCAATGTGTTGAAGAATGATAATAGCATGCCCCGCAATCAGTGTCTATCATCACAAACGTTGTGAGTTCGAATACCACTCAAGCGAGGTGTACTCGATACAACATTATTTTTGTCGGTGACTTGCAGCAAGTCGGTAGTTTTCTCCGGGTACTCCACCAATGAAACTGACTACCACGATATAACTGAAATATTGTTGAAAGTGCCGTTAAACACCATAACCCTAACCATATGCTCATGCCCCAAGTGGTAAACACATGAAATACTTAAATCAAGGAAAGCTTGGGTAAATACAGAAATATGGAATGCCTCCTCTGTCAAATTTCCCACGATCTAAGCGATGAACTAGCAGTCCTGATATGGGACAGATACAACAATATGGCGAGGTTAACTCGGTCAAGAGGAACGAATCCAACCATACTCTCTGGATATTTAGATCTCAATTTCCTCACAAATACACCATCAACTTTACTGTAAGATCATTTAAAAAAAGGAAGATGCTAAGCTCGAATTTGCTTCTATGATAAGGAAACAAAATAAAAATTTAAAGTAGTTTTGTTTCAAGATTGTATAGCATTAAAAATGGATTGCTATGTAAATTATCAATGATAACTTCTCTGAAACACTCTTGATATATATTAATCCTTTAAACGTATTTCTTCTGTGTCTTATTCGTGTAATATTGGTATATTGTTCTCTGTTACAATCTATCATAATAAGTCATAACACTTTGACGGAATGTGACCTAAAGGGTCTGATCTTGGAGACACTCTATTCCGTTATTATCCTGCTGGAAATTTATTTGATAAAATATTAAAATAAAACAAAAACTCTTGAGATTGCATTGTTTCTACAAAAAATATTGAAACTGCTTTTACATTGCAGGACCAATACCTATTGACATGTAAGTATACTAATTGATTGATTGAGGTATTTTGTTAAACGTCACCTGAGTATTATCTCACCTATTTTTTATGAGGAGTTCACATTTCCAATCAAACAATTAGCACTGCAATAAACAGATATGAGACTATTTCTAAGCATGTGTTGCTCTGTATGACTGCTACATGCATTCTTTTGCATTCAAAGAGTTGACATGTTAGATGTTTAGGAAATTCTTTACTCTCCTCCCCACTTGTCGTAAGCACTTTTCGAATCCTTTTTTCATGCATGACTTATCACCGGGTTTGTAACTAGATTAACACGATGGGTGCCAATGGTGGAGCAGGAACTGTCACCATTCTGGAGCACATGAATTCACCCCCCCCCCCCGGTTTTTTGTTGGGGTTTGTATTAATCGATCTTTATTTTTATTTGTATGTTTTGAGGATTGTTGTTTGTCCTTTTATCCTTTTTCTTGTGGTCATTGTGTTGTCTGTCCTTATTCCATTTACAGATTTTGATTACCCCTTTCGCAACGTCAAACCTTTCTTATATTTACTCGTTCTTTTAAAGACATTCAATATTAATCGCATAGTCATCAACTACACCTTGTAGATATATACTTATGTTATAGGTCTACAATAGATTACGAGTCATTAGGAAAACAAGACAAACCAAATGTGTATGAAGATCTAAAAAGCAAACAAGGTATGGGATTAAAGTTTAAACGAAAACAATTATTCCTTATTAGTACTTTTTTCAAATAAAAACGTAGATATCTAATTTCACATTCGATGCGTTTCTCAAATAATATTCATAAGATAAGGTATGCTCAGTCAAACGATAATAAAGCCAAACAAGTATTTTGGGAGCAGGAATACGACAGAGCCTAAACAGAATAGTCAAATGTCGCCTTTGTTTGACGTAGGAGAGCCTTATGTTTAAAAATAATTACATTATTTAGAAACTGCCAAGGCATATTTAACTTATAATCTTGTATATATTGTTCACGAGCTATGAATATGTTCCAATATCTAATTCTGCTCTTATATTTCAGCAATCAAGATCGTTTTTAAAATGGCGATTATCTCTAATTATATCAATATATGGTCAAATATCAAAAACATAGACAGGATGTTCTTATCTAGTATCTTTGTCCGACTAAATCTAAAACATGCTTTGTTAAAGATGCGCTGTCGTGATTATTATATTTGTTTATTTATTGCAATATTGTTTTAATTCCCTGATAACCATGAACATATTAGTCATTCAGAAGACAGCTAAGCTGTTTTCATGCCACCATGGTACTATATAAATACTTGTAATCACTCAAACATGACGACCACATTTTGTATATGGAGAATTCAATCACTGCCTTGTTTCTGATTACCATTTTGGTATCTTCAAGCTCTTCTAATAGACAATATTTATTGGTACTAACACATTTAAAATATATGGTTTTATAACCAGTTGGCGACTTCTTATAATATTTTTTGTTTGTTTTATTGCCTATAAATATAATATATGTGTTTTAATGTCAACATTGATATCACATGACTTTTATCTTTTCAGATACAAAAGGAGAGGAATAAACAAACATTCAAATATAATTTAACATTAAAATAATTAGGATGAATGTTGTTGTTGTGTAATGCAACTTTCAATTAAATCGTGGTGGCCATTTTATTGGCTTTTGGAAAGCTGCGTATCAATATAAACCAACTGTCAAGGATGAGATTTTAGCATGATGTGTTAGAGTCTAAAGTTGTTTTTATAGTTGCTTATATATGTATATATAAACGTGTCAAGTAAGTAACCATGTATCTACCCACTGGTTCCCTACAGGACCGGGCTGTATTAAATATTAACTGTATTAGAATGAGATTGTTTAGCAGACATTTACTTGTAATATTTATTTTCCCCTTGTCAGGTTTCAAACCTACGTCGATGGAACAAGTGAACTCGGTTACAGAAACCATTGTTTGTATTATAATTGGTCTAGATGACTGATTGGCTAGGCAATATTGCTATATTGTACCAGTACTTCGGCAGGATAATCCATTTCTGCTCCACTAATGTCATCCGTCGTATTACTCATGCATAAAAAACGGATGATAGGTCATGATCAAGTAATGTATGGAAGAATTATTTCTACTATGACAAATGAAACATTTCCGTAGTCATTTGTGACATCTATTTTGCGATACAGTTAACCAAGTCATTATAACGACAGTAAAATGTTCGAAGTAATGACTTCAACACAACCACTAGGTCCCTTGATTCAGTAGCGGTCTTATGGCTTTATATACTTGCTTTTGATGAGGTAAATATGTGATTTTTGGAGGGTTTCCAAAACACTGATATTCACAGTGCTATACCGTCTAATATCAGTTTTGTAAAATTCATTAAAAACACATATTTGTAAAGTCTTATTCATTGATATTTGTATTTTTCATTGTTTTAATATCTTATTCAACTTTAATTCTAGTTTCACTATTTACACAATGTAATTTTTTTCTTTTCCCAAGTACATGTACATAATGCTATTAATAAGTGTATGTACTAGTTATACACTGAGGTATAGGTGTTTCTGGATTGGAAACCCAGTGGGCCGGAGGCCCGAGGGGTTTCTAATCCAGAAACACCTTATACCGAAGTGTATGACTAACTTACTCCACAGGTTATTCTAAATACACGAAATATTCATTACCGAATGTCATAGAAAACAAAAACAATAAACACAGAAACATTTGGTTTCCCCATTGGGTACCTCTTCTATAAAGATAGATTGAACGACTGAGATGTATTAAGGATTAAACAGATTGATTGGTTAATAATGAGAGATGTTAATCGATATGTATCTGTATTCATTTACAACATGATCTTCAGGAATGATATATTGAACTGAACTGTTTGTAGAAAATGGATATGAACCATGTTGTCACAAATATTACTCAGCACTGCTAAATAAAGTAAGTAAGAATATATGTTGAATATGACAAAGTATTGTTCTATCAATAAACTGTTCAGTTTTTAAATGCGCATTTAACAGTTCGAAGTTTTTTGTTTTGTTTTGTTTTGTTTTTTTAAAGGCTTGGTTCCAGACAATTTAAAAAGGGGTTCCAGAATAAAAATAAGGTAATAACAGTCTCATTTTCGAAAATGTTCGCATAGTTTTAATACATTTTTTGAAACAAGGGGCGGCCCACCCCCCTTGTAACCCTCCCCACTGGATCCACCAGTGATAAACTTTTGAAAGGGTGCCGATATATAATGTATTTTCCTTTTACAATGCTTTCCCGACCAAGTTTTTTTTTTTACGATTGCTTGGCTTTTTATCAGACTATACTTCATTAACGAGATCTTGATGTTTTCCTGCTCAGTTTTTCAATATCCGGTTTTCGTGTTATCTTTAGCTGAATGGTATTTAATTACCTCATTGTTGTGCGCACAATAGGCCGTACTCACAGAGTGTGAAGACACGGGTTTCGAGAAAACCCTGTCGTCACACCCTATGAACACAGGCTATTGTTCTTATAACAATAAAGTAATGCATAGAAAGGCAGTTTCAGAGATAGAAAGCGTATGTCTTAACAATAGACCTGGGGTGTAAATATTATTAAATGTTATTGTTATTTTTATTTATTTACATAATTATATTTATACATTTTATTTATGATGCATATTTTTACCCATTATAAACTACATAGAAGAACACATTTTTCTATCGCAACTACAAACTATTATCTTCTCTATCCACGACATATACAAATGTACACACATCGTGTTTTACTCTTATTTGTTATTGGATATTTATAATTCTTTGTAATTAGCATTTCACGATGTTTTTTACATTATTAGCAAACGAAGTAATTGTTACTTATTCTAATGTTGATCACCTTTGAAATATGAAATATAACCACTTTCCCAAGAGACAATACCGTAGATGTGGTATTAACAGTAAAACATTGTAGCAATGCCAAATAAAGAGGTGTATATTTTTACGAAAGGTTGTTTGACTTATTTTAATGTATGGATGCAAAATATGTTTTTTTCAGCAATGCAAATGGGTAAGAGGTGGTCCATATAAAGTTGTTCTAAATACTTTTCAAAAAGAGAAAAATACCAAAGAGGTAATCAGAAGCCGCTATGATCCACGAACTATTAGACAGAACACAATAGACGGAGCAACACAAACCATACAAAAATCTGCACATTAGTTCTTTATTATTGTTTTACTTTTAGTTCCAAAAAATTGACCAGTGTAGTATGTTCTCTCATGAAGACCATTAATTTCTTTAAATGCTTATGGATAAACCATATTAAATCTGATAGAAGTATCAAATATGATTCGCTTATCTTGGTTAAAGGTAAGACTTTACCTTCTTAGCTAGTCTTCAGTTAATTAAGAACAGTCACTGAACCTACTATTGTACTGTCCATGTTTTATCTGGTTACTCATTTTTGTGATAGTTTATGGTCCATTAAAGTGGATACAAATCTGTGCAGGTTTTTTTCATCGTTTGTTTATATCTATGTTGATGCGGAGATCTAATTATCAACAGGGGTGGCTATCTCTTTAACCTGCTTAACTCCACCATATTTATGAAACCATGGTCGAATTTTAAATGCAATAGTGACAATATATTTCTTTGATAGACCTCTATCAAATTTTTTCAAATTTAGTCCACTAGAGGATGCTAAATCCTATCGAGCAAACCCACTGTTGATGACCTAAATTGTTTCTGTTGCATATCGTCATGCACAATAATTGAACTCACAAATGTTAATGGTAAATACACTACATATTAATTATACCATATTACCATCAAATCGCGGCCATTGCTCTTCTTTCCTTTTCTTTAAATTTTGATCGGATATCCAAGATAGTCAAGAACAAAGGATCACTGATTCCCGATCAACTTAAAAATTGAGATCCTAGAGACCACCAAACGATAATTCTCGTACAGTTTGGGTTGAATTAAGTTACACGAGTTCTGACAAAAAGCTGCTTTATATATGTTCCAATAGAGTCCAATGACTAGACCAACGGAAACATATGAATTGTGTAAGCGATTATGTAATAATTCTTCAGATGGTTTGAATTAAAACAAGTTAACGTATTGCAACTCAACATTTTATGACAGAAATACTATCATACGACATCGCTCGATGGTTGTGGCAAGCTGTCCGGGGTGCTTTTCTTTTAATTACAAGTAAGTCGTACATGTCAAAGAAGGACAAAAATAACTACATAACAGTTTGTTTGTTTATGACCACTAGTTGGTTTTGAGTGAGTTAAGGCTTGTTGTTAAGCGCTAACACAGCAATATTTCAGCAATATCATGGCGAGGACAAGTTACATTTCGATGAGATGATGATGGTGATGATGGTGTTCGCTTTGTGCCAGACCAACACGCTTGGATGTATAATTTTAATAATGCTAGCTTATTGAAACAGCAGTTTATGGGTAGAAATGTCGCTCCACTCGGACAGAATATTCTTATTCCGATCCAACCACTCTTACACCTTAATGCTGGTTGGGACTCTGAGAAGCAACAAATGCTAATCTTACATAGGTTTTCGCTTACAACACCTTTGCAGTTTCTCTTAGTTGATAAGGTATTCCAAAGCTTGTGATGTCTATCGGGATGTCCTTGAAAGAACATATGTGGTATTATTGAAGCTTACTAACCCAGGGCTCTTGGTGGTTAGGTTGAAGTAATCGAAAGCTTTATGGTCGCCATCTTGACTTAGTTAACAGATACGGATTATCAGTGTCGTGGTCACAATTCTGTCCTCCTTTAATCTTTAATGAATTGTCAAGAGATTTGTAACAAGAGTGGCATGGCGGTTGCCAGTAATGGAGTATAGTATCTGGATTAACCCCCAAATGTGGGTAGGGTGTGTGGCCTTTTTGCTAAATTAAATGTTTTCACGTTCTTTGCTTACTGTCGTGAGGTCGGCTACGATTCAGGTTAAAAATGATATTCGTTTTGTTTATGCTTTGATTTGATTCGTAAGGAGTTCATTGATTGATTGTTGTTTAACATCCAAATGTAGATATTTCATACATATTCAGGACGAAATAAGGGGTTAAACTTTTATGCATACTACTTCTATTTATTTAAGTATACCATTGTGAAAAATATTATTTCCATATCAGATGATGTTCATTTCGTGTAATAGTAGCATGAATGGAGAGGTTACTGATTACCCTTCCGGAGCACATGCGGTCATCACCACTTTTAAGTGTGGTTAACGTTGCTTTATCTCTAGTTCTCTGTTTAGTGCTTTGTCTATTCAAACTTTTTTCTATAGTTGATTCATTGAAGCAGATTTTCTGTTATAATACTATAGAACAGCAGTTAGTGGAACTAGGACTTTTATATTTCATTCCATGGTATACTACTAGTTTGTTTTCAGTGCTTAATTTCAACAAATTGATGATCTATTTATAATGGTCTCCCTCGCAGAGTTAGAAGTATCAGTAACAGTTACCGACCGTGTGGTATTGTTTTGTTTTTCATTTTAATATGACATTTTTGTCTTCAAAGTAAGAGTCTTTGACCAACATATTTTACACATTGAACTAGTTTTCAGTTAACAATAAACTACTTACGCTTTGCTTTAAAGACATATTTATCTAGACAAGATGCTACATCGTCGAAAAAGTCATGCGAAAATAGTATGATGTCCTCTTTTAACCAATCAGACAAAAGTTGTTCAGTTGCGGCCATCATACATTTCTTATCGAGAGAAAACAAATACAAGCCTCGTAGAAGGTAATCTTGTTAGTGCAAAGAGGACATCTTATATTCCAGCCAATCAAGAAGTACATATAGCAATTGGATTTGACTGTAAACATTAGCCAATGAAAATAAGTATTACAAGTTAAATTAAAATTTAAGATTGACGTATTCTTTATCTTCTGATTCTGAAATAAATATAAAATATCAATAATAAAAATGTCAACATTAAATTGTGTGGTATTAACGTAAATATTCATCATAAGGATAATCATACGACTGTGTAATTGTTGTAAGCAAAATGAACACAGCAATCCTAGTAGTGAATTCACCAAATGGTAAAAATGAAGAAGTAACATAATTTTGTACTTGTGTGTTAAAGGGATAATATATATAATGCACGTTGCATTGTAGCAAGTATATGGTGTGTTCCATGATAACAAATACTATATTGTGTATTGTATTAAACTAGTTATCCACACAACATGCTATGTAGGTGCCTGAACCGAGCCATGAAAGTGAGGGTCATATTTATGTGTTAGGGGTATCGATGTGGCCTCTTTCTACGGTTTTTATATATAAATACATGAACGCTCACTTTGCTGGCTTGGGTCATGCACCTCAATTAAGCTTGTTTTATAACAATAAACAACATAAATACCACACTGCCAATAAAAAGTGGCGGGGTTAAACTAGTTTTAAGGCTCAACCATTCCCTCTTAATGAGTATGTGAGTAAACTACCAGCCCTGATATTATAACCAGGCTAACAAATGACAATCAAAGAATGTTTTGTCTCTTTTGAGTAATGTTTTATTGTTTACCTTCCTTGTTCTTTATACAGTCATACACATTAGATTTATCTTGTTGACCCAGTGCCTCATAATATTCTGTGGAACTAAAATATATAAGATTACATTGCATCTGAAAGATGAACAAAGATGTGGGAAACTACGGTAATATGATCAAATGGCCATAGTTTGTAAATAGAAGGAAACCAACTTACAGTAGGTGGTGCTATAATGTGAAATCTTTGTTAATAGAGTGATAGTTCACGCCTAATATCAATCCTTTGTGTGGTAAACGATACTGTTGTCATTGTTAACTCATACTGTGAGACCGTTGGACATTAAAATGTCTTGCAATAATTTACACATAATCTGAAACTATTGTACAGTAGAATTTAGTCCAGAAATAAAACACCACATTTAACTTAAATATATCTAAGCCACCCACAAATAAAACAGCTAGATTTTTATTGTTGATAGTTTAGACATGACTTGAATTTTTTGGACACTGTCTTGTCATGGGTTACGCCGTTGGTAGTACTACAATGCAATGGACCTCCAATATATAAATGACAATATTGCTGAAAGGGACTGTAAAAACTCTAAAAAAAAAAAACAGCAAGCAAGTAGATAGTACAGTTGTCATACATAATGTGACACCGTTCTGTAGCATATCATATTGTCACAATTCAAATATGATGTGAAACCGTTGTCGATAATATTGTACTCTGTTGTTGAAAGCGTTGGGTCGTGGGAACTAGAAATTTACTGAGATCATCTATTTATAGCAACCTGCTTTAGGTGGTAGAATGCAGTGATAAACAGAGATCATATGCTTATAGCTATATGTTTTGGCTTAAAGATAACAAACAGTGTATGTCTTATTATGATACTTACGGTAGAGATTGCTTTTGTTCTGAAATATAAAATATAGTTGTACATTGCTTGATCAAATTTCAACACTAAATATTAACAAATCAAACATCACAACAGAGTTTCATCTTGTGCCGATGTCAGTATCTAGCTTTTCACATAATAGTTAATGGTGTTACCAGTCTTGTGTTGTAATAGAATGTTGCTATCTGTTGGGTGTTGTAAACAATATTGTCATCTGGTTTATGTTGAAATAAAATGTTGTCATCTGGTTTGTGCTTTACAAATTGTATACAAAGGTAGCTGTGTTAATGTATGAATTTGCAAATAACATTAATATGCCTCACAACATAGTTTTACTATATAAAAATAACAGGACAATTTGTATGTTATACGAAAATTTACTGACAAGGGAGACATCCCGGTGAACAACCCAAACATACATAATGTAGATGAAAACAGAAAACAGCATATAGTTTTGTTTCATTTAACAGTGTGTACAATTTATGTTTCAAATTAGATATACTTTAATTGATCACGAGTGTGTGCACTGAATGTAGTATTCAATTAGTGGCCATCATTCATTATTTAATGTTTACGTAAATGTAAGGTACACACAATTACCGACTAGGACCTGATCACTAATTAGGTTAGAACAACATATATGTGTCGCCTGTTTGATATCTAGTAATGAAAAGTACATCATTTAATCCACAGGTTTGAAAATAAACTACTCATTCATCAACAACGTATATTTCTTTAGAATAGAAGTAACACTACAACTGTATCTTGCCTTTCCTACTTGATAAATCAGCATACGTATTTGGAGTGTCTTTCATACCTAGCACTTCATAAGTCTTTGTAGAACTACAAGAGAGAGATATTGATATATAAATTAGAACATATTATACAGAAGCCGTGAGTCGATGGATAGACAATGCAATGGTCAACAGAAAAGAAAACAAAAGGGCAAGCAATGATCTAAACAACGCAACATAAAAAGCAATAAAGATCGAGCAAGATAAACACGCATGTTAAAAAAGTAGAAATAAATTTTAGTGGGCACGATGCGTTTTTTTGGAATTACCTTCAACATTGTCAAAGTGTTGTTTTAAAAACTATAATATTATTATCTAGCGCAATCTAGACAAAGTAATGCATATTATTTTTTAAGAGATCTCTTCAATTCTACAAGAATTGTTTTAGCAAACAGTAACATATTTGTTCCTGATAAAAAAAAAGTATGTTTGCATTATGTAATACATCGTGCTTTAACTTCAAATTTTACCTTCTTTAATATGTAATGAATTATTGAATCTAGATGCTTACAGAGTTTCCACTCTCTTGGTCCGTGAATCTGAAAAATTAATTGGTAAAAAGAAGTAAGAAATGGTTGTAAAATGTAAGAGCAAACACGACATTGTAATTTAAAATGATAAAACTTCATATCATTTTACATCATATTGCTAAGTAAGAGAAAAAAACATACAAATCATTCACTTCCTAGATGTAGAATCTTGCAGCAAAAAATTTAGATATATATATATATATATATATATATATATATATATAACGTCTGAAAAACCAGTCAATGATCAATCTTACGGGATGTTGGATCGTTACGGTATAACGATACTGTACAAGTAAAACAATTATAAACGTCTAAAATGGTTTGTAAAACAACACCAAGTACACAAAACAAAGTGATAAAGAATTAAACACTTCGTTGAATGACAAAATGTTCGTCCCACCGAGGGACTTTATCAATGTCTAATTAAATAAAATCTCGAAACAATAAAGCCACTTTTCAAATTTCAAAAACAAGTTTTTGACGGTCCATGTACGGCACAAAAGAACCAGAAGATGCACATATGAAACTACATGCATAAAAGAATGGAAATCCTACATATAAATTAATAAAAGTACAATAGCAATAATATAAATATACAATAGGGCTACACATTTAAATAAATGTTAAATTAGAAATAAAAATAAATATAAAAATGAGACATTATTGGTAAATGTATAAAATAGCACTGTCAAAATATTGTTGAAAACGGTATAATACCCAATCTCATTCAAAAAAACGGCCCGCCATAGTGTGGAATATATACGTTGGGCCAATAGAGCAAACTGTATGTCCTAATACGACTGGAGGAGACCAACACGAATAGGAGTCAAGAGAGGATATTACTTTTTCTCATTGATTCCATTCGATGATAATGTCTTACGTTTTCTAATCCAGAAGCTTTCCCTTTCCTGTCTGCTTTTATCATCCCACTTGGGGTTATGGTCAATTATGGTGACCTTCAGTTTGCCGAAAGAATCATGGTGGCCCGTCGATCTGAGATGTCTGCTTAGTGGAAGGTCAGGTTTGCAATTTGCATCGCTTCTGTGGCCATTCAAGCGTTTACTTAGTTGTTGTTTAGTTTCTCCGATGTATTGAAGACCACAAATTGCACATTCCAGGAGGTTGATAATATTTTCTGTCTTGCAGTTGGCATTGCAGTATATGATGAATTTTTCTCCTGTATGTGTGCTACTGAATTTTTGTGAGCATTGGATGTTTTTGCACGTCATACATCGTCTCGAATCACATTGTTGACACTGACCATTGTAGACAGATCGAGGGGAGACGTCAGCTCTCACCAAGATGTCTTTCAAACTTTTGGGTTTCCTGAAGGCCAGACGGGTGGTTCTTTGAAGATTTTACACAGTTCTGGGTGTTTTTGTATGGTTGTCCAGTGCTCACGAACGATGTTGGATAAATTAGTGAGCGCAGGATGGTATGTGATGACAAATGGCACTCTGTTGTTCGCGTTCTTTTCTTTATATTGGATGAGGTCTTTTCTGTCAATACCACTTGCTTTGTTAAAACAATGGTTAATGCTCGCATTGTTGTAACCCCTCTTTTTCAGATGACATTTCAGTTCCCCAAGCCGTTTTTTGGTGGTTTGTTCGTTGGAGCAGATGCGTTTGATTCGGAGAGCTTGGCTCTACGGAATACTTTTGGTGCAATGCTTAGGATGACAACTCTGTGGGGACAGGTACTGATGTTTATCTGTCGGTGTGTTGTATATGTCAGTTGACATAATACCATTTTCACAGGTGGTGTAAGTATCCAGAATGGAGATGTTATTTCTAGATGTTTCATGGGTGAATTTTATAGTGGGGTGAACATTGTTGGCAAGGTCTAAGAAACGATTGAGGTTTTCTTCCGACTCGGTCCATTTCATATCAACGTCGTCTATGAAACGAAACCAGGAAAGTGGCTTGTGAGATGCAGATTGTATGATTAGTTTTTCAAGCTTCCCCATGAAGATGTTGGCGTATGAAGGTGCCATCTTTGTTCCCATAGCTGTTCCGTTGATTTGTAAAAAATGCTCTCCATTAAATGTAAGATTGTTATGCTTCAGTACCAATGTGAGCAACTGGACAAGACATTCCGTTGGTGGTTCTTTAACGGCTCTTTGGTCCCAGGCCTCTCGACATGCTTCGATACCGTCATTATGTGGGATGCTAGTGTATAATGACGTAACGTCCATCGAAACAAGAATGGTCCCCGAAGGAAGGGGGTTCATGGATTCCATTTTTTGAAGATAATCAGTGGTGTCTTTCAAATGTGAGGGTAACGCTTCTACATGAGGTCGAAGGTGGAAATCGACGAATTCGGAGATTTCTTCTGTGGGGTGCCCATTTGCTGAAACAATGGGTCTCCCGGGGTTGTTGACATTGTCCATATAAACACAGAGAAATAAATATAATTAAACAAAATGACATAGGCCTCTAGTCCTTTTAACTACCATTTCTGTACCAAAATCTGTAAAAACTGTTGGTTTATTTATATGTAAGAATGTTGCTTATTTTGTTCTATGTATAAATTGTTTTCAAATATTTCATATCGCTCAATAAATTTTCAACACAATAGTTCAAATTGTCAGTAATATTGTTGAAGGCATTACAGTTACATGTATTCCTTTACACATGTATAGAACACGGGAATTCACCTTCGATGGGTGTGGGATGAGGCAGTTTTTCATTTATTTTATACAATTTGTGTCTTTCTAGGCAGTGAGTAATTTACCGGTTTCAATCGAGGTAATCGTAGGCCATGGAGAATATTTAAGATTTTGGATTTGGATACGGTTGTAATTATCTTAAATGTTTATTTTAAAATTTGCTTAAGCCATAATCCGCAAAAGGAAAAATTATATTAATTTATGAAAACAATTGCATGTACATTTTTGCATAAAAAAAAGAAAACTAAAGAACTAATGTCTGAGTTGACATTTTGTTTGACCGGACGAGAATACACGAATAAAACACTTGGTAATGCATGTGGCCATGTCAGGTTTAGCCGCAATAAATTAAAAACCATTTCATTTCAACAGAAATTGTGTTAGAATGTGGTGAAATACTGATGAAAGGAGAAAACTTGCCAATCGAGTCATTATTTCCTGGCACCATAACTGTTGTCTTATGTAATATGTTGTATACGATCTTTTTGGAATGTTTTGAGTGGTTTGATTCTAGTCTTCTCTCTAGTTGAATTATCATTTATATACGCGCGAGAAGAAAATATAAGACGCCATGCACAGTGTGCATACAAATCCGGTATTTGCGAAAAGTGTAAGAAAGCTACCTCCGGACAAAAATACTGGACGTTGCTCTATATCACGACGGAAACAGAGGTTCTGTCTGGATTTATATATACTATGTGGCGAGTTAGAATAGAAATTGTGGTGACATCGAGTTAGACTAAACAAGTGGATATCGTGAATTTATCTCGATTACGCAGTTACTGCGTGTTTGACCAGATAAAGTGGCTTACTTGTATCATATGGCTCTAATATATTGTATCTGAATAACACAGGAACATATTATGTATTAAAACATCTCCGATATTGTAGACCTTTAAATAATATGCTACCTACAAGTTCTACATATACGTATATGTATGTTATAATTCTTACCTTTCTCTCTCTGGTTGCTCATAGCCCCTTCGATGAATTCGTACGTGTCATTGGTATTTGGATTATCAGCGGCTTTTACCCCGTTCCTATCAGATGTAATATAAGAGTTTGAAGATATCAAAGGGGTAATCAGAAGCCGCATAGCGAAGAATGAGAGACAACACAATAGCCAAAAGAAAAAACTACAAAGGGACAAACAAAAATCTACAAACATACATATAAAACTAAAGATCGAGTAACACGAACCCCACTATAAACGGGGCTGAACTCAGGTGCTCCGGAAGGGTGATCAGTTCCTGATCCAGTAGTTACACTCGTCGTGTTATTCTAGTTACAAACCATGTGATAAGTCATGAATAAGGAAAGGACCGGGAAGTGATTACCTCAAGTGGAACATATCATTGGTCATTTGTGACACAAATATTCCATAACGGTCACCCAAGCCATGTTGGCAACCATAAAACTTTCGAAGTGCGCTTCCCAGTAATAACGTGAATACATAGCGATTATTAACCTGTAATCATTATATTTGAGCAATAAAAATGTCATGGACTTGATACATTTTTGTGATATATCGTCATTGGCGCTATAGCGCTTTTGTTACTGTTGACGAATCCCATGACCCATTGTTCAGAGCTGGTCAACGCTCTCATATGGCCAGATTGTGAATAGGAATTACCTCTCGATCGGCGAAAGGGGTTACACCCAGGTTATTATACAGACAACCTACTTCTGGACCATCAATGGGTAATGTTTTTCGAGAATGTCGCGCGTCTTGATCGTTAAATATCTCATTTGTAGATTTCGAAAAATAGTAGCTGTGTTATAGCCGTTACACAAATTTCATGATTTTCTTTTTTTAGATATTGTTTAACTTGTTTTAATTTTGTACAATTCAGATAAACGTAATATAAAATGCCTTTGTACTCTGCACACAACAGGTGAGAAATCCTATTCCTATACATTATAGAAATATACTGTATTCATAGACTTTATAAGTATGTTCTGTGTATGCTACTTATTAGTGTATGTATTACTAATTATCTGAGTACATATTACCTGTTCGACTTTGTTTTATCTTTTCCATCTGAAAAGCCTGAAATATTAAATGAAATTCTAAAATTTGTAAGTAATGGCTAAGTTAGTTATTTATAGTAATTTGAATACATTTTATTTTCCTTTCCCACTTATGTGAAGGCAGATATCGAAATAGCCACAACAGCGATACATTTGTAATATCACTTTTATTTCGTCCACCATATCATAATGTATAGCAATCTTTATAACTGTAGTCCATACAATTTTCGGAAAAAGAAGATGTTCGAGTGGTCTTTACATGTTATCCTATTTCTTTTGTGGATCTCCCATTATTAATTTATGTTATATGTATTTATTTACGTACACTGGTGTCCAGCACGATTTCAATATCACATGTTGCTCTTGTTGTTTACCAATAGCATGGCAGGTGCCACAAGTAAAGAAGAAAAAGGGAACCTTCATGAGAATACGAGTTCAACCCCAATCTTTTTGTGGGTTCGTATTGCTGAATCGTTAGTTTTTTGTGCATAGTTTTGTCGATTAGTGTTTGTGTCTTTTTCTCTTTTGTTTCTCTTTTGTGGCCATTGTATTGTCTGTCCTGTGATTTCCACGTGCTTAATGCTCTGATTATTGAAACATACTGATGAATGGCGTACAAACTAAGATACGTATGCCAGTTTGACAATATATTACTACCAAGATGTAAGATGGATAAAATGAAATCATCACTCGTCATAAGGTTAAGTCCTAACTTTTCCCTATGTATCCTAACAAGTGAATGTAAATGTTACCTTTCTTTCTCCTACGGATAATGATCCCTAAAATGATCATTGAAATAATTAACACACCAACTACTCCTCCAATAACACCTCCATACAGGGCACTTGATTTCTGTGTTTCTGTAAATGTGTAGAAAAATATAATTATAAACGTCAACAAGCCAACATGAAACTCCTCAAAACAGGACGACGATCCACTAACACCACAATGATAACATTAGTAAGCTTAAACAGTGGGCCACATGAATATTTGAATGACTCAGTCTAACAACTCAGTATTACAACACATCACTATATGATAGTAGTGTAAATCCAGTCTGGCAAACTAACATCATAGAAACATAAATCTTGTATAAATCATTTTCAAGCAAAATTATCTAGATGTCAAAACACAAAGTTTTTTAAATATATTGTGTAGTACCATTTAATATTCAACATTTTATAATGTTTTGGAAATGAATGGGTAGCAATGGATAGAAAATACATTCTTAACATAACAATTATTATTCATTTAATATAATGTACTGTATTTTTATTAATTATGTTATTTAATGTGTTAGATGAAACAATTATGTAGTATGTAGATTGCATATGTGTATTACATCATGGCAGCCACCGATTGGTTATTTATTTATTTCTTTTTAACCTTTTTCTTTAATTGTCTTTCAGTTGTAATATGCATAGTGATTCCTTATATCAACACAACATACCGTTTGTAATTTTCATAATTATTATGTTTTTGTCAGTTCCACAATATTTCATACTTCTAGATTATACGAGAATAGTACATTGCAAGATTTTCCCAAAGAATATAGGTATACAATCAGAGCTTATTTTTGTGAAATCACTATAGGATTAAACGCTTCTTTTCAGGAGTTCATTCATGTGTACCCGGTGTCGATGCCCTCATAGATTGAATAAACGTCCGAAGGACGTTGATGTAAAGTTTGTGAGTGCATCGGTACCGTGTACACATGCATGAACTCCTGACAAGAACGGTTTAATCCTTATAATTCTTCAATGCAATACTGAACATGAAAATATATTCTTGCTTATACCTGGTCTAAAAAGCACACAAATTAAAATTCCGCGAAATGTTGTTGACGACGTTGACACATTAACAACATGACGTCGTCATATGAAGACTTCCAGCTTAAAAGGTAAAGATCAGACGTCATTAGGCTTGGTGTGCGCTTCAATTTTGATAAGTGCGCTTCAATTTTGATAAATTTTAGCTAAAAGATGTTTGCAAGGTAGGCATTTTAATTATTGTTGTGCTTTGTTGTAATTATGGCTTTCAATCTGACACTATCGTAGTTTCTGTCATCAGTCGCCATATTGATTATGCTGGTTATACAAACAAAGGTTCATCGAGTTATGAACGGATCAAAAACGCAAAAGTTCATCGAGTTATGAACAATTAAAAAACAAACAGGTGACAGTGCTCTTGTCCAATCAAAAGGCACCAAAACGATATACATTAATTATATAAGAATTATAATGATGTATTTCAACTTAAAGGGCATGCAGAACATATGTTGTTGCTTGGCAACTTTAAGATGATTTCAATTAGATACAAATTACCTTAAAATGTATATATCCTTAACTGTAACAAGCATACACAGAATCATTTTAAGAAAAGAAAATATATTTTAGTGGTGTTTTTCTCCATCCAATAAATAGATGTATATAACATTTACTCCTATTATTTCTTTTACCTTAAATTGATTTTGTTATACGCATAGATAAAAAGTCAAACTCTAGCGCACATGATTTCTTCCAAGAACAAACTTCCTGCTTTCGAACAATGATCAATTACTATAGTAATAAGATAATTTAACAGTAATCAGTGTTGCTTCGGCACTGGCATGGGTTAGTAGAAATATCTACAATGTATGTTTGAAATTTACAGTTCTTAAATACATGTGTAATGTGATTTATTGATAGTTAGGTCAATCTCCCTCAGGCATGGATAACCTTAACTAACCTTTGGTTTGCGTCCTCGCAAATTTGTTTTTAAATATTTTTTGACTATGAACGATTTTATGATGAATGTTATTCCAGAAACACGTCATGGGCACAACATTAGATATCTATGCTTTCATCTATGAATCAAAGTGATCTTGGTCAGATGATCACTTATGTGATATCGTCCGCCCCCAACTTTGGCATAAAAATATGCTAAATGTGAGGAAAAAAATACTGATTCCGTACAAGCCATACCTTTTTCAATAGACGGTCCTGTTGATATAATTTGTATATATGTAACACTGCTCTTATCAAACTTATGTTCAGCAAACATTCTCAGTGCATACCATGTGTCACCTTTCAATCCTGATAGTGTGTACGTCTGCTTATTATATTGTGGAATTTCATGTGTCATCCATATCTTGGAGTCATTAACAATACGGTATTGTATGTTAAAAGTTTGGTCATGTCCACCATTGTATCTAGGAATCCACTCAACCACAATACTTGTGTCTGTAGAATTAACTAAAGTGAAATTTGCTGGAGTCTGAGGAGGACCTACAACATAACAAAGTATTTCAAATTAGTTTGAATTCATTGGAATTTAGAACTTATAAATATAATTTTGACGAATTTCTATCATTTGTCCTCTATCATACAACATATAAATTGGTGTAAACAAACTTGAATCAACAGATAATATATAATTGTTCTCAATTGTCTGATGATCTTTGATTTCTGGTTTGGGTTCAATAAGTATGTTTTGTACATCTTACAGATTTTCCCTATATTGTATCTTGTTTGTTACAATGTACTATATCAACAATATCAATATAAGTTATCTTAAAACACCATCAATACCAATACACAGTACTATATTTTGAAAGAGTATTCCTTTTAATAAATATGTAAACTCATGTTTAATAGTACTAATGAAAATCGAGCGAAAATTCGACACAAATCTGTACATTCATATATTTATTAAGCTACCTTAATGCCCAATTTTAATTGCAAATTCAAGACTATTTGCTACGAGAGATCAGACATGTGGTCAGAATATTTCTTGCACGTACAAACTCTATAAATAAGTCATTTGTCCTCAATTCTGGATCTTACTGACCATCATATATGCAGTATATTTCATAAAAGTAATAATTGTCGGATACATGATTGATTACATTTTCACATTCTTACGGTGTCAAACCACTAATTCACCAATCAGAGCCTAGACCATATACGAAAGTAGTCCATTTTCAAAGAAAATATATTCCTTTCACTTTGTAGTATTGTGAAAACTACTGAATGGAATGGACTAATACAAATTGATATTTGAAGTTAATTATATAGGGATTATTTTCAGCCCAGGTTTGATGGACTTAATTGTGTTTTAATACCTCTATGGAGGATTATATGCTTGAGCTATAAGTACTTCATTTCATGGGGATGACGGAGCTATTTTGAGAGTAGGTGTTTTCTCTAGCATGGCATTTCACTGCAAGATTTTAAACATGTCCTGATATTTTGACAGAACGTCGAGGAATCATGTACGCTTCAGAAAATATTTGGTCTTGGAAAGGTTAATCTTAAGATAAAATGGCCAGGTAGACTCGAAAAAACACAGATTTAGTAGAAAATCTAAAAGAAATTAATTAGTGGTTTCACACCTTAATATAAGATGACCAATAACCAGATGAACTTCTGTTATTATAATTTATGGTTTCTAAACAATGTTAGTATATTTAATAGTAATGTTCTTCTTCCTCAGGAATAGTTGTTCTTAGCATAGATGGGCTATCTGTACATGATGAAGTTATTTCAAAAATGCGTCGTAACAACTAATGTATCTACGGGTTTTTTTCTGTTTTAATTTTATTTCTGAGTTAATTTGCGAAAATATATAAAATTCAAAATAATGAACTAGTGGCAAAATTCGAACCATTTGCATAACCAAGTACAATATTGTTTTTGTATTTTGCTCTTCTTTGTCTTTTGTCGTTGTTTTTCTTTGTTTATACTTACTTGCAGATTCTAGCAAAACAGTATACTGTACAGTATGACTAACACCGTATGCCAGCTGTAATCTATAGCTAACATTGAAGTCAGATTCCTTCAAATTGTTGATGGTCAACATAACACTGAAACCATGGAATGTATCATTAACTATTGCTGGTGGGTCTGACACGACATATTTGGTTGATGTTGACACTGGTGTGTTACCTCTGTACCACCTTAGTGTAGTATATTTAGGTATACAGTATACATAAACATTGACATCTACATTTCCACCAAATTCACCACACTGTGTTACACTGTTGTCATTTGTAAATATTGGTCGAGCTGAAAGGCACAAAATAAAAGGATTAGTTGTTTATATATCATATGAGTTTCAAACAATGTCAGTCTAGGTGACCTTAACTGATTCTGGCTATTTTGTTTAGGTTCTTTTACTATTTCTCGCAACGACTTGTATACTATTTGTATTTCCAATCATTTGATTATGAGCTTCTCGTGATGGAGGATGTGACATCAACGCGTCGTGCACACTAAATCAGGTATCTACGTATCTATTGATATACATTACACGACAAATATTCAGAGTATAAATTCACTAATGGTATTCAATTAATCGTGTAAACGTAGACGCATGTGCACTCTTACGAGTTATGACCGTTTTACTAATAAATGATAATTAAGAGTTACGATACAAACAATGAGACAGGCATAAATTAAGCAGAAACTTGCAATAATAATAATAATAATAATAATGATAATAATGATAATAACTATCTTTATTTAAATAGGATAACACGTCGCTGTGTCTGTCCTTCTTCGATTTACGGATTATGATTACCTCTTTGCTATCTTCAAACTCTTCTTAGTATACAACTAGTTTATAGTTTATGGTCCAGTAATATTTACTATATTTAAAAAAAGATAAACTATATTGTTATTTAATTAACAATAACAACTTATTTGACATAAAAACAAACAACGTATTAGACACACAAATTATACACAGCAAAATGTAATTAGATATCTAATTATTCTTCCCTTGTAACCCGATGTTACTGTTTCCACTTTCTCCCGTTGTTCTAGAATATATATCACTGACTTAGGCTGCTGTCAAGTTAATATATTTGATTTGCACCGTCACATTGACTGCATCAAATATTCCATTTCACAGTACAAAAGCAAGAATATTATCCAAAATATACTTACATGCTAATCGTTTTAGCGATTCATCTGTTTAATATCCGAAGACCACCATCCACAACAGAGCTATCGCGAAGTATAGCATTCCGGACGGAATCCGATTACCTGACGTGGAACATATATATGAACAATGACATCATATAAAATAGGAGTGTATATCTTAAAACTTAACAGTTAAAAATCACCATTTTTTACCGATGTGTTCCTCTATGTTTGTTTCTCTTTAATCTTAAGTAAACAAAGCACGAGAATTTAGCGATGGTACATATCCATGTGGTACCATTTTCGAATTGTTTGTTGCCTTTTTGGTTTATGCATAGGTGCTTTCCTTATTTATATATATGCTATTGCTTTCGGTTCTAAAATGAGTAGCTACATTGTTTGTATATCTCGGCAGACTGACATTTAAAGGAGTTCCCCAGTTCAGATATTTTAATATACCAATAGATCAGCATATTCCAATTACAACTGCCACTACTATCTCATTAAGACTCCATCAGAAATGAACAAAATAGTAACACAACACTGATAGACCTAGCTCTGTCTTAATTATTATTTGAGAATTCCGTCCATTCAGGATTTTAACATGTATCTGAAATCTACAATTGAATACTTCATGACAGCTTACAATCATTTCAAAATTATCTAAAGTTGAAAATTCGGGGATAGAAATTTCGTCAGTTATTGGTGTGTTCTACTTCAATTACTGGAGAAGTCGTATTACTTCTAATGAGGCATAGCCATATCCCAGTAATATGTATACTATGGTCAAGCAATCGAACGCGAAGCGATACGAACGGGGAAACTGTGGTATACATGACTTGTAACACCAAACCATGGAACATCACATCTAGGTCGTTAATTATTTCACGCTCTCTGAGAGAAATAAAACTACAGCTAAGATTTAATGTGCAATATCTCGTATCTTTGTGTATTATTTCATAGGTCTTAGCTGTTTCTTACATTCTGGTATATGAACCATAAAAAGATCAAAGGAAAGGAATGCCTTCATGTTACAAGCTTTTTTTATTTACCAATGATTATAATGGTTATGGGATGACATGGTTCTGTTTATTTGCATACCAGCTATTGTGACATAACCAGATTATGTCTGTTTTACATACCGTTTGTAATGACATAATCATATCCTGTCTGATTTACATACCGTTTATTATGACATAACCAGATGCTGTTTGTTTTAAATACTGTTTATTTGGACATAACCATATCCTGTCTGTTTTACATACCGTTTTTCATGACATAACCAGATCATATCTGTTTTACATGCTGTTTATTATGACATAGCCATTTCCTGTCTATACTACATACCGTGTATCATGACATAACCAGATTATGTCTGTTTTACATACCGTTTATTATGCCATATACAGATACTGTCTGTTTTACATACCGTTTATTGTGACATAACTGGATCTTGTCTGTTTTGCCTGCCGTTTGTCATGATATAGCCATATCATATCTGTTTTGCATACTGTTTATTATGACATAGCCAGATCCTCTCTGTTTACATACCGTTTATTATAACATAACCAGATCTTGTCTGTTCTACTTTGCCATCTCTACCTACAATATCATTACCAGCTGTACATACATATTCACCACCGTCCTGGTATCTATCTTCTACAGGAAAACTTGGTAATGTTAGTACAGCAATCTGTCCTCCATCAAACTCACGAATCAGCACACCATACTTAGACTTGTGCTGTCATTTATTGTAGGTATATGTATTAGGATTACCTACAGGGAGACATGCTATTGTTCTGGTTGCTTCATTTTGATCATAGGTAGCATCATGTACTGATATACTTGGTGCATCTGTAAATAGAAATGCACAAAATGTAGTGATCAATATGCATATTAAGCTGTCAGTGGTGTTGGTAATGCTAATTGTCACATTGTATATAAACAAATATCATTCACTGTGTAATACTAACTCCCCATGTCTAATGAAATGAACCGCAACATTGTAATTTCAACAACAAAATGGTGCTTTAAAATGGCCCCCTCTGTCTATGGGCATACTAATAGTTATTATTGGTATTAAAATGTCGTGAAATGTCATATATTGTGTAGTAATATGGACGTTATTGCATGCTTGATAATAACCTAAGTTAATAACGGCTCTCAGAACCCGGATGTATTAACGGTCAACCAAGTCATGGTGGTGACCGTAAAACTTTCGAAGTAGTTCTATTAAAGAGAGACTATGGCCTTTACCATTATCTAAATATTAGATGGTATTCAAGGCCATCGTATGACAAAATAGTAAAACAATAGTAAATTTTGAACCGAAATATATTTGCAAATACCATATTTCCTCATCTGTACATATCTGACAGGATAATTGTCAACAAGGTGTTGAAATCTTCCGAAACACTTTTTGAAACTTTTTAATAAGACGTGACTATTCTTACAAAATCCTTGCTTTAATATCTTAGTACTCAGAAAATGGTGACATTGTGAAAAATCTGAAAACAAACAGCAAGCTCCGGCGTAACATATGTGTTGTGAAATATAAACTCCAACGCGGGAGCGGTTTGTATATTACAGGAATGCGTCGTGGGAACTAAGTTAGATAGCAACATTTCAAAGATTTCCTCTATCCCTGAAAAAACACGTAACTATTTTCATATTTGAGATATTACAAATACACTGTCATAATATATCAAAGACAGTTTGTTTGATATTTACTGAATGGTTTTCTTAATATTGACAGGACCACATAGTCCTAAACAATACCAACAGCATAGACATGAAAATTATAAAATATGTTCATTGGTTTCTATTGAGAGATATAAACATGTTAAGACTAAATCAGCAGTAATGTTGTATATACATGTACAATACTCAAAGCAATAAACTTACTAGTTCAGATATCATATTATAACAAAGCTTAGTAGGAATACTTTCTTGTAGCGTTTAATTTGTTAAAAGCATACGGTTATATTATTATTGTTACGTAACTGCGTTATATTCGAACACAGTGAATCAGGTAACGATGATTGATATCTGATAAGAGAATTTACGCAGTTCTTAAACATCAAAGTGAAAGAAAACGATGATTAACAGTTCATATGGACTCGTCCATGCTGTTATCCCTTGAAAGAACAATGGTCTAAACCCACAATAGGGGTATATAATGAGTGAGAAATTTGTATTTGGTTCGTCATTTTCCTATCGTAAATACGACGAGAAGGAGTAAAGCAGAAAAGCAGCGGTAAGAGTTTATCTTAATAGTTTAGGATATCCACAGGATAATAGACAATCGAAGTTACCAGGTTGTTCAGAAGTTGTAATTTCCTAATGGAATGGTGACAATCTTCCAGAACAGGTAACTTGATTGTTTCATAGTTTGTTCTGTTTATATTCAGCATTTGTGAAACATAAGTGTTTCAATGTTTGACAAAGCTTTGTGTTTGCTTTGTCTGTTCGTGGTTGTCTGAATTGTTTTATATTATATGCTTGAACGCTGTCATATTGTGTTGAGTTTCCAAACCATATGTAATTGCTACAGTTGTCCAGGAAAGTTTGGGTTTGACCTTCAATAGTAAGGGTGTCAATTGTATAGCTTCTCAAACTCTGTGAAAACGGATACGAACAAAGTAGAGTAACGCGCCGTTAACGTTACAATATTACGCTTATTGGTAGCTAACTTTGTTTAGCTTACATTTAACATGTAAAGTCATGGAGGTCTGTATTCCACTAGAAGCAGCCATATTAACAGCTGTACATCTTAACACCTGCCCATTATCATTCATTCCTATACTGTATGTCATGTCAGATATCACTGTCTATGAATCACTAACTGTGATATGACTAAACCGTTCTGTAGCATTAGATGTAACATTCTTTCGTCCTAGTGTCCATTGTAATGTAGCTCTAGGGCGACTACCTGTTGTCGTACAGGTTACATCCAGTTGTTTTGTCTCCTCTATGACGACTATATTTACAGTAATGGTTGGTGGGAGTGGTCTCACTGAAATAATATACAAATGTTGTTCATAACAAGACGACTATTAGGATAGTCTTTACAGATAAAAACGTAGATATCAATTTTAGTGCGCACGATGCGTTTCTGGAATAACATTCATAAGGTACGCTCTAAGCCAAAATATTTGAAAGCCCTATAATTTTAAAATCTTTGGCAGCCAGAAAACCAAAGAACCCAAACAGAATAACCAAAATCGGCTAAGGTCATCTATGCCTGAGGGAAAAGTAGCTTAGTTGTAACACTAATTACATGATTTAGGTACTAGAGTACTACATGTACCTTTGATGGAACCCTACATCTCTACAAATATATGTCGTTTTATTTTCCTTAATTCGGACGATATCCATTTGCCGTTTAATGTCACTCACTGACAAGTCATATATATTTTGACGTCGATATGGGTATATTTAAATAAATAGGTCATAAATTGCATTCTTGCAAATATTGACAATCAATATATAACATCCAAGAAGAAGTGTACATCAAGAGGAAGAAAACTCATAAGTGATTAACAATATTTAATTACAAACATACATGTATTAGTAATTATACAGTGTCAATCAAACAAAACGGTGTAATCGAGTACAATCTTGTGTGGTCTACAGAGTAATTGTTGTGTTCGTCCGTTTCCCACTTTCTAAACCAACAACAAATATTGATGTACGTTGAATGAAACGTCTCTGCTGCATATGTATAATAAAATATTGAGACGACTAAAGAAATATTTTCGGCTGAAGTTGTCACGATATAAATGAAGAAAAATGTTGTCGTTATATTAACACAACTTTCTTTTTTGTGTTGATTTGTGTTGGATATATTTCTTGCTAATATATTTAAGTAATTAATAACTCAAATCACTACATTCTTTTATTTGTATTGTTTTATAACAGTTAGATTAGGTAAATCCCCACTTTCCTCCACTTGGTGACATTTTTTTGAGGTTGCTTATCCAAATTAGAATTACAAAACTCAGTGATTATATGCGCACTCGCTCTACATCAATCTTTAAAGACCCAAATGTTTTAAACACATGTCTCTCCTTCATGACAAATATGTTATTGTCTCCGCCGACAAGGTCCCTAACAATATCGTTGTTGTGTGTAAATCACATTACATAGACTGCTTGATACAGGAATTAGGTATTTCACTTCACTTGGAAAGCCCACATATTCTCAGACGACACTTACGAAAGAGGAACTCCTGGACAGTCATACGTCTGTTTTATGTTCCTTTGGAATTTCAACCAAAGAAGAATTTTCCTTTCAAACAGTGGTATATTGCTTGTTCTGCCAAATGCTGCACGAAACCTCTTTCCAAATTATTAACATGTATTATATCGGCGGTCAAAACCGGGCTTCATAGTTATTGTGACACTAGCTACTCGAGGGGTGGTGTGAATCGGAAGTGGATTCTGAAGAAGGGACATATTTTACTTTGTAAAAAAGAAAACACTCTGATTCTACCGAAAAGTTCTCTGAAACTGATATCATCAACATGCTCGAGTTTTTGATTGACAACATATTTGCTATCTTTGCTGGACGTGTTTTTCAACAGACAGTATGGGTACAAACTGTTCTCCTCTTCTCACCGACTGGTTCCTTTAATCGTATGAGGCAGACTTCACACAGCGGCTTCTCAAGAAAAACCAAAAGAAGCTAGCCCGATCCTTTAATTTCACGTTCCGCAATATAGATGATGTCCTTTCATTAAATAGTTCTAGGTTTGGTGATTTCGTTGATCGCATCTATCCCATTGGGGCTTGAAATAAAGGATACCACAGATACATATAGGTCTGCTTCATGTATTGACCTACACCTCGAAATTGACAGTGACGGGCGGTTAAGAAAGAAACTTTACAACAAAATATATTATTTAAATTTTCCCATTGCGAACTTTCCATTTATATGTAGCAACATTCCAGCAGCACCTGTTATTGGAGTATATATCTCTCATTGATACAATATTCCACAGCTGGTTGTTCCTATCAGGATTTCCTTGATAGAGGGTTGCTGCTAACAAGGAAGCTACTGATCCAAGGGTTCATCTTGGTTAAGTTGAAGTCATCACTTCGAAAGTTTTACGGTCGCCACCATGACATGGTTGACCGCTATGGAATATATATGTCACAAATGAGCACGGATATGTTCCACTTGTCGTAAACACTTCCCGATCCTTTCCTCATTCATGACTTATCACCGGGTTTGAAGTAGAGTAAAACGACGGGTGCCACTAGTGAAGCAGGAACTGGTTACCCTTCCGGAGCACATGAGTTCAACCTCGGGTTTCAGTGGGGTTGGTGTTACTCGATCTTTATTTTCATGTATAGGTTTTGTAGATCGTTGTATGTCCTTTTGTACTTTTTCTTTTGGCCATCGTGTTGTCTGTTCTTCTTCGATATACGGATTCTGATTACCCCTTTGGTATCTTTAAGCATTTCTTCTAGTATGTGTACAACATAAGAAGTCAAAAGTAAATATGTACATGTAGAACTACTTACGGTTTAGATATATCACTGCTGAAACAGTCATTGGATTCTGTGAATAAGCAGGATTACTGGTTTGACATGCGACTATTTTGTGATCATAAGATCTGTTGATGGTAGACAATGTGTGTTGTACTGACTGAGTCTGATTGGCGACAGTCTGTCC